>CM068355.1:9240000-9840000 GCA_034769755.1 Odontamblyopus lacepedii
GAGGGCAGGCTGGGCATGGCGGGGGGCATAGCAGGGCACCGGACTAGCTAGAGCAGACGGAAGCCAGCGCCCAACGCGATTAGCCGTGGGGAGATGGGTCGAGATTTCCGCTGATGCATTTCAGATGGTGCCGTGGCGACAGCGCTGGGTTTCCATTACATTAGAGCTGAGGTTGCCAGTGCGCAGTCAGTCAGTCCAGAAACATCCCCGGCTCTGGTCTGGCTCCCTCCCTGGAAAGTGGAGAGGGAAGTGAAAAGTAATTAGGCAAAAATACAAGCATGTTACTGGCAAATGACATCGCTGCATTTCAAAATATTGTGCATTTAAAGGGTTTCGTGCAGCAAGGATTTATATAACATGCAAAATCAGACGAGTAAGAGCTTTTCGCATTTCAAAACGATCTTATCTTTTGTTTACGCTATTAATCATTATGGCAATCCTATTTTTCATCATTCTGAAACACTATCATTCCATGGGGTGACCAGATTTTCAAAATAAAAACCTAAGACGTCCCTGTTTTTGCGTAATTAAGGATAATTGTTATGCAGAAACCATTCATGACTAAGATGCGAGTCTGTACAGTCACATTTTCTTTGTGTTTTGGGCGTTTTTAGGCAGCTTTTCTGGATTTTACCTCAACAAATGACAGTGTATGTCTCTTTTCACTGTTGGCAGGGGTCAGGTGGGGCAAAAATAGGGAAACCTGGGGCATTTCTTGTCAAAAACTGGGGCAAATCAGTGGTTTTGGATAAATCTGCAGGGACAGGGGACACAGGGTTCAAAACTGGGACTGTCCGGGGTAAATAGGGACGTCTGGTCACCCTACTACAACAACAACTATTATTACTGCTACTGCTACTGCTACTACTACTACTATCACTGCAATTTAACACATTATCGGCAAGACTGGCCATCTCAGAACAGGATTAATTTCAGTATTTGCTATTTTTTCATCATTCTGAAACTCTATAATTGCTACCACCACTTATGCTTCTGCAATTTAACACATTACTGTCAAAACTGGCCATTTGAAATTAGGGCAAATTATAGTTTTGGTTTAATAAAGGTAGCCTAATATATGTTTTGACACAGTAAAATATAATTTAGCATTAAAATAAAAGCTAAAATAATTAACACTAAGGCATATTTCCCAATGCTTTTAGCTTTTCTGTATTTTACCAAAACAAATGACAATGTTTGCCTTTCTTCACTGCTTTCAGATTGGTCAAAAATAGGGACATTTGGGGGATTTCTTGCAAAAAACTGGGACAAATCAATGGTTTTGGGCTCAAAACTGGGACTGTCCGGGGTAAATATGGACGTCTGGTCACCGTACCACTACAACAACAACTACTGTAACTACTACAAATACTACTACTGCATTATTGTCATGACCGGCCAAGTTAGAACAGGATTAATTACAGTATTTAGTATTTTTTCATCATTCTGAAACTCTATCATTACAACAACAACTACTACTAATACTACTACTGCTACTACTACTCCTTTTTACACACATTATTGTCACAGCTGACCGTCTCAAAATAGGGCAAATTATAGTTTTGGGCCAAAAACTGGTCAAAAATATGGACATTTGGAACATTTTTTGCAAAAAACTGGGACAAATCAATGGTTTTGGGCTCAGAACTGGGACTGTCCGGGGTAAATAGGGACGTCTGGTCACAGTACCACTACAACAACAACTACTATAACTACTACTACTACTGCTACTGCTACTACTAATACTACTACTACTACTGCTACTGCTACTACCACTACTACTACTGCAATTTAACACATTATTGTCCTGACTGGCCAAGTTAGAACAGGATTAATTACAGTATTTGCTATTTTTTCATCATTCTGAAACTCTATCATTACAAAAACAACTACTACTATGTCTGCTACCACTACTACTGCTACTACTACTACTACAAATACTACTACTGCATTATTGTCATGACCGGCCAAGTTAGAACAGGATTAATTACAGTATTTGCCATTTTTTCATCATTCTGAAACTATAATTACTGCAACAACAACTACTATATCTACTACCACTACTGCTACTGCTACTACTACTGCAATTTAACACATTATTGTCATGTTTGGCCATCTTAGAACAGGATTAATTACAGTATTTGCTATTTTTTCTCTATCATTACAAAAACAACTACTACTACATCTACTACCACTACTGCTACTACATAGTTTTGGTTTAATGGAGATAATATATGTTTTGGCACAGTTAAAAATCATTTTGCAATCAAAAATAATTCACTCTAAGACATATTTCCCAATGCTTTTAACTGCAACTGCATGAGGTGGATTCTTGGTAGGGGTCCGTGCAGTTTCTCGAACCTAGATCCCCCTTCCTTCCTATGTAGCTCAGAAAGCCTCACGGTCCACATCCTCCAAAACAGTGGTGTGAACACACACAAAAAACTGAAAAAGAAGAAAAAAAACTCCTAGGACCAGCTCGCTTCCTGCACTCCCATGTGTGGAACGAGTTACTCACTCCGCCGCAAAGCTTTGACACACTTTTGATCGGGACTATTTATGACAGGGGGCATTAGGGGTCCACTGTTCGGTGCCAGGATCCTTTAAACAGACGAGGAAACGATAATCATTAAAAATCAATATCGTTCTGACTTACAACTCCCGTAATAACTGCTTACTACTGACTCGTTTCAATAGCTGGAGCGGATCCAAACCTCGCCAACCTCCCCACGCCGAGAAAAAACGCACGCACAGCAACAGTGTCTTGTCCAGTTTGCGAGGATTTGGCAAATAACGTGAGGTTCTTTACACTGGGCTGCTACAGATTTTGGACATTTCTACCTTTGTGTCCTTCCTGCTAACGCGCCCGTTCACTCCTTTCCTCTCCCCCGGGCTGCGACCTCACCAAAACGCCGAAAATCTCTATCAAGGTTGTGTCGTTTTCGTGCGTTTTTTTGGTGGGGGGGAGAAAAGCGACAGCGCGTTGACTGAGTGGCCAAGTCTTTTGTATAAGCGCACACTACACCTCACCCATTTCAACAGGGGGATACAGTTTACACCTATGGGGGTTTAAAAAAAAAAAAAAAAAAAAGACCGAATGGAGCAGCCAACACTCCGCCAACACTCCGCGCATTCAGTCCCTCAAAAAGACGCAAACAAAAGCGCAAGAGCTACATGTTGCCGGCGGGTCCAAGCGATTCTCCTACAACTAACTTCATTTCAGCGCATTCACTGAGCCTTTCCACTCGTTTCCTCGCTGTGCAAACACTGCCTTCCCTCTCTCTCTCTCTCACCTCTTTGCCGATCCCTCTTGGTGCGTTTTGGGAACGCGTGAACGCAGTCCCCGCATCCAGCGCCTCTTTTTTTAATCCGAAATGGGCAAAATCCCGGTGCAAAATTCGACAGACGAAGCCGGCGCCGTAGAAATCCCGCATTAGTTGACCGGAGCGGCTTCGTGGCTTTCTTCGGGTCGGTGTTTTCAGTTGGTGTCGGGCTCCTCCTGCACGGCGAGCCGACTGGCGGTGACTCTCCGCCTCCCCAAACGCTCGCGTACATCTCTCGCCGCATGCAGAGCGAGCGAGCAGCGGGGAGCAGCGGGCGGCGAAAGGCCTGATGGGAGTTGTAGTTTGCAGGTGCTGTTAGCTCGGAGGTGGGGAGGTGGGGTTTGTGCGCGGCCCCTGATGACTTTTCTGCAGGTTTATGGGGCCAGAGACTCAGACGTGTTCTCTTGACCTGTTTGCAAAACTATAATTACTATAAAAACTAAGCAATTAAAACATTTGGGTGCATTAGTCTATGAAATATGCATTGATATAAATGAAAAAGCGAATAGTCTAATGTAAAAACGTAAGCTATAATGTAGTATAATATGTAGTTTTTACCCAACAGCCATTAGTTTACTATATGGGGCCACTAAAGATAAGTTTTTACGTTTCTGAATGTGGAAGTGTGGCTGGGACATGTGTGGGTGTCTCAGGTTCTTAGGCACTTTTTATGAACTGTACATAGTGTCTCTATATTTCTATCTTTTGGCTATTTTATCATTTTATTACCTTTGCACTGAACAAGGAATGTACATCATTTTGTTGTATTTGTTACAATGACAAATAAAGATATTCGATTCTAATGTAACTTTATTAAGGCTAATAACAATACAATATAAATAATATAATAATCCTAAAGGAGATAAATTGTGCTTCAGACACTCGTGGATCATTATGTTGATTTCAACTTTTAAAATCGCAATATGGGTCTTGCTTGGACTTAGTTGAAAGTAAATAATAATAATAATACATTTTAATTATTAGGCGCCTTTCTGGACACCCAAGGTCGACATAAACACGTTAAGTACCATTAAAACATACAGTTAAATGCTACAGTTAAAGTGGGACAGTATTTAATTGACTGATTGTATTTAGTGTTGGATTTTATTAGTATTTAGTATTGGTATTGGTATTAGACATGGTTAATATCAGGTATTGGTAGGTGCTACAAGCCAAAGTATCGATATCGGAATTAAAAACGCTGGATCAGTGCAAATCCCCAGTTGTGATAACACTTGGATAGCAAGATTTAACTATTTGTGCAACTATTTTGTTAAGTTTGTTGGTCCGAGTTATTTAGTCTTTAGTCGTGTATTACACAGTATTTGAATTGATTGACTGTATTTAATTGACTTACAATTAACCCAAAACATGCACTGTAGGTGTGAAAGTGGAGTGTGCGCGAGTGTTGGAGTGTGTTACTACCAGCAGGTATGGAGTGAATGAAGAATGCTCTGTTAATAATGTTCTGTAAAGCGTCTTTGAGGACATGTGTCTGTGAAAAGCGCGAGAGCTGTTGCTGTAAGGCGACTTTGGGTGTCCAGAAAGGCGCCAAATAAGTAAAATGCATTATTATTATTATTATTATTATTATTAATTCTCCCTGCAGACCTGTAGGATGTTTTGGGTTATAATAAATCAGCTGACTTCAGCGTCAGAAAACTGTTGCCCATTGGAGCTGCCGTCCCGTAAATGTAATCACAGCTGTCGCCTCCTCCGATGGATAGATGCTCATCACACCACTGAGTAGCTTTTTTTTTCCTTTTTTTTTTTTGACACATCTCCATTTAATAAAATAAATTGCAGAATGAAGTTCGTGCACAGCAGTGAAAACAGGGTGATCAGAGCAATGACATCTTGAATACACGAGTATGTAATGTTGGAGCCAGTTTATATTTATTTAAGAATTTAATCATTTGATATATTTATGTCTTATTAAAATGCACTTTTCTTTATTATTAATCCTGGTCTCAGGTTTATCCAGGCACTTGTAGCAGCAGGGCCAGAAGCTCCTAGAGACAAGCAGAGATACTATTTTGTGACCACTAAAATTCTATTGAAACGGAGAATATATTATATTTTTCTGTTCTTTAAAAGTACATTGATAAAGGCAAATACTGGATCTCTGCGAGTGCTTGAGTTACAAACCTCCTCAAGCAAAAAGGGCACAACAATAAAGATTATTCAAATATGCAAGAATCATGCTCAGTTCAACTTGGAGACAGTAAATGAGGAGGAAAAACAACTATAACATGGTCAAAAGCTCTAAAAAAGTTGATTTTAGGCCCAGTTTAAGTAAAAACCTTCTATAAATCCTACATTTTTTGGAGTAGGCCTACAGCAAATGATAACTGCTTTATATTGATTTCATTTCATCCTTATTTTATCAGGTTCATATTACTTTCCAAAATATGGTGGGCTTGACTTAGTGGTGCTGAAACGGACTGTAGTTTTGTCTCTCAACACGTCCTCTGTCCAAAACTGCATTAAAATCACTGTATTTGTGTTTCTTTTAAGACGCTCTCGGTTTCCATTGCGTCCACGGTCTTACGCTTCTCAGTCGGCTTTGAAAGTGAGTTTGCACCTCTGTAAACTCAACACAAACATCCACATCGCGCCTCTATGGAGAGCTTAACATTGTTTACACCGCTTCATGTTTTTATTTGTCTCCTTCTCCCGGTGTCGCTCCAGTCTCGGCTTTTCATCTGAAGAGACACGGTACTTGTCGACGTTGGAAAATTGGGAATAAATTAGCGACATCCTGAAATTACACCTGGAGCCGAGGCAACACGTCACGTAGGCGATGCATATAAACCTATATTTAAAAGCGTCAGTTTACACCAGAGACGTCAGAGCTGCTCCTACACAAGCCCGTGCCTGGCCTCACAGCTCCTTTAAAGGTTAGGGAGGGAGGTAGGTTAGGGAGGTTTTAAAACTAATATAAGTTTTTAATACCCTGGCGTGCTTGTGTTGTGTTGTGCGCTACTTAAGCACCAAAGTTTGGGCTATTACATGCTCTGCTTTCCTATTTCTTAACTTTTCCTTATTCAATTGGGGTTGAAATCATTACGCGGATCATTTTTCTCCACTTAACTCTTCTCAAACCGTCGTGAATCATTCCCTGAGGTTATGGACGTGACCCACAGCATGTACACGACTGCAGTTTTTATTTGGGAGGGTATCAGAAGTCTTTTTTTTTTACACTACACTCGTATTTCTTTTCTTTCTCGTGCTGAAAAGTGAAGAGATGCACTGTTTACTCCTAAAGCTTAGAACTCCAACCGAATTTGACCTCTATATCGCGTATTTACAGACACTGAGCAGGCATATGACATTGCTGATGTACATTAAATCATATTCAAAGTGGTTAATACGACCACTTTGGTTGAAATTGGTTGGAACATTTTGGCTTTCACAGGCGATAGGTCTTGGATGGGGTGCACCCTGGTCAATAGCAGGTAGTTTAAAGGGCCTGTATAGTTTCTTACACTATTTTCTGATCTATGTTAGAATGTTGTTTCCTCATCAAAAACATAGCTGGAGTTGTGTTTGGTTTTATTCACAGAGTTTGAGTAGCTCTGCATTATTAGTCTGTCTACGTCGCCAAAGCTCAAAATGCTCTGTTCCACTTTCTGATGCACTTAAGCAGTAGTTTTACAAATTTACAGCTACTGCACCTTTTACTTTTAGGTCAGTAGAGATCAAAATGGTTTTAGTGAAGGTGTGAAGTTTAAAAACACAGAAGAATAAACTAAATTTGCAGGGTTTGTGTGCTAAACATGTGATTATAACATGGCTTAAAGCTCACAAGAGTCAGATTTGTGTAATATATCCAGGTATAGGGTCATTGTAACTGTTCAAAAAGAGCCTAAAGACGGTAACAGATTTAAAAACTGCTGGAGCGAGAGACCTTTTGGATCGATGCTCTAAAATCCACCCAATATCCTGGTCTAAACAAAGAGACTTCAGCCCATTCCTCTAAACCAGTTATACCCTTTCCTCAAATTATTTTCCAGTGTTTTATTGTCAACATATTCACTTATTGTAATTCACTGTTTTTATATTTAAACAGTGTGTATGTGGACTTCGGTCCACATACACAGCTTCATCTTATTTACCAAAAGTTGTACATTTTAACATGTTTTCTTCTGTCATTTCTGATCTTGTACATTTGGTCACGTGTTTAGGTCACATGACGCCCTCCCCTTTAAAATGGCTCAGTGGGCGGTGGGTGTGTCATTATTTGCTCTGACAAAACCACAGAGCTATAATAACATCTGGAAGGTGAACCAAAGATGGTATAGTGTTTTCAGTGGCCTGTGCTCATCGGCGCATGGGCCCAAAAAAAAATTCTCTTCTGCATTTACTTCCTCACTACGGGCTAATGCCTCCCATCCATGTGACGTCTTTATCGAGCACAGTGTGGAGCGTTTGGACCAATCAGAGCGAAAGCTGCTAGAGCAGAACTTGAACTTCATATTTAAAAAAAACCTAGTCAAATTTCAAGGACCATGTTGTCCACCCTCCTGTGGGCTCACCACCTGCAGAGGGGTTCATAGGGGGGGTCAGGTGCTATGAGGATTGGGCAGCAAGCTGCCCCCGCGACCCAGCTGGATTAAGCGGGAGAAGATGGATGGATGGATGGATAGTCAAATTTCTTAATTCGCCATTGGCAAAAAAAAAAAAAAGATGATAATTAGAGGATGAAAGGTCCTAGAGACTTGGAACCTTGATCCGTCAGACATATTTTGGGGGCGCTGAACACACGAGTTTTTGTTGTGAGTCTCTACGACCTTCCATTCCTGAGATACAAGCGCTTTATGCAAAAGGGGTGATGTAACTCCAGAATGGAAAATCACACAGACTCAAGTCTGGTACCAATGGAAAGCTCGTCAAGATTTCATCACTCTATCTCATATAATTCTTGAGTTATTAACGTAAAATAGGACGATCAAGTTGATCATTGTGGTTATTACCCCTGTTCCCAACCCTAACCCTTAACCCTAACGCTGGTTTTAAAGTTCATGCTGTGAAAATAGAAAAAAAATCCCTTTATGAAAGTTGTGGATGCCCTGTCAAAGCCAAACACGGGCAGTCTGACTTCCCAAAAAATGCATTATCTTTCCGAGCCCAAACTCCCGGAGCTGCAGTACTTGGAGCAGCCACTAGTCTGGAGCCCGGACAGAGGGAAAACGCCTTATCCAGTTTTTATTATAGATCCGTGGACAAAACACATTGGCTTGTCCCATGTAACCATTAAAGAACTTTTATTTTAATACCATAATACTTTTTAAATACTTTTATTCTTTTATTCTAATTTATTCTGTGACCGCTTTTTGCTTTGTCACGGTAATTTTTTACATGACAAGCTCGGTCACCTCCACTGTCTCTTAGTTCGTGTAATATAGGACCTTTAAAGTTGGAGATGGTTTACTTGTTTTTACATTTTTTTAAGCCACAATGTAACTAAAACACTAACCAAAATCAGAAATGATCCAAATCTCCTCTTGGAAGAAAATAAAACCAGCCCTTTCTAAATAACTTCTCTACTTGTCCAACATCTTTTTCAATATCAGAATGCCACGCTGAAATACAACTCTAACATATAGCGAGTTATATCTTGTACTTTTTCGATTTCCTCCAGGAAGCAATGAGGCCCGGGAGGCTCATAGGCTGCTGTGTTTTGATCTAACCTGCTGGCAGCTCATCTCATAACTTATTTATGACTCCCCATAGACGCACCTGGGAGAGAACCAGTGCACCTGACCAGCCTGTAATCACCCAGGTTCTGAAAGCAAAGATGTCTGAGGTATTTCACTCTCCCGGGGATGATGGAGCTGGTACTTGCAGGGTTTGGGTGGCGGAGGAAAGTCGGAGAGGAAGTTTGAACCTTTAACCACACCCACTTTTTGCACCATGACACAGAAACAAGCGTCTAGGATGGTTTCGTGTTATTTTGTGTTTATAGTTCTCATAAATCATTGCCTATTTTAAGGGAGTATAACATTTCTATGGGGTATTAACTGCTTACACATTACAGTACACATTTAGATCACCATGTTACCTTTTATTGGTTTGAAAATGCCATATTCAAAACAACATTTTAACATGTTTAATAAGTTACTCCCCCTTCAGAGCACAATCACAACACAATGAGCCACGTTCTGCACATGAAACTACTGCACTGCACTTCCGCCTCATCAAACTTTTTTTTTTTTTTTCTTTGTGATAAGAGGACATTATAACCCGATAGAAAGCTCCAAAATGTTGATTTTGCATAACACCGCCGCTTTAAGATTTAGTTTACTCTTTAAAATGCCCCGTGGCAGAATCAAACACGTGGAGTCGTGTCAGGCAGGTGATTCTTGAGGCTAATGTGCCTGATTGGATAAAAAGAGGTGACCCTGTCTTTGGTTTCTATACAATAGTCCCTTGGGTTACGTTCTAAAAATAACCCGCAATAGGCGAAATCTGCGAAGTAGTCAGCAGTTGTTTTTTTTTACAATTTATATATGTTTTAAGCCTGTAAAACCCCTCACTCCACACTTTATACACTTTTCTCAGACAGGCTCCGCGATCTAAACTGAGGTCCCATCCACACTAGTACATATTTGAGTCGATTTCATTGCAGATGCAGTGTTCGTCCACACTGATCCGATGGAAAACGGCTCCGGAGACGGAACGTTCTGGAGTCAGCAGCTCCGACGTATTCACCCGAGTACAGATTTGATCCGGCACCGTGTGGATGAGTGAAAACGCTGATGCGCTGACGTAGGAGCTCTAGTTGTCGGCCTTATTGGTCCACGTCACTGTGACTTGCACCTTCTCTGATTCGCTGGTTCGTGACATTGAGCATGCGACAAAGAAACAGTCTTTTTTGGTCCATGAAAAGACTGTTTTCACACTTGCATCTTCCTCGGCTCGAAATCGGCTGCTACTTCCATAGAACAACGGCAACTTCAGACACGGTGCTCCACTTCCTTGTTTTTACCTCCCAGTTGGTGTTGGGACGTCGAGACGATGTGACGCCAGCCGAGTCATGTGACTAGCGTTACTGGCGAGCCAGACGTGACGTGTCTGGATGCAAATTGTTTCCAATGCGGTGATACGGTGATTCGTTTCAGTGTAAACATAATCTGAGGAGTGGTTGGGTTGGGTCACTCCGCGCGAATCGGGGAGTCTTTTTCCACTAAAGGCCTTCGTTATGGGCCATCCATCCATCTTCTTCCGCTTATCCGGGGCCGGGTCGCGGGGGCAGCAGTTTAAGCAGGGGCTCCCAAGCTTCCTTCTCCCCAGCCACTTCCTCCAGCTCCTCCGGACGGACCCCGAGGCGTTCCCAGGCCAGCCGAGAGACATAGTCCCTCCAGCGTGTCCTGGGTCTTCCCCGGGGCCTCCTACCAGTGGGCAGTTGTTGGTATTGTTTTTTTCTTCTGGGTGAGCAGATTCTTATAAACACATACCACCTTCGATTACAGTTCTCCCTTAGCCAATCAGAATGCAGAACCCAATGTGCGTCCCTACATAGTAAAATAAAAAAACATGCAAAATTGCACAAAAAACAATCCACAAAACAGTGAGGCCACGAAAGATGAACCTCGACGTAGTGAGGGACGACGGTATTAGTTTATACTCGACATTTAAATCAGTTACATTTCCTTTAAGAAGAACGCCCAGAGAACACTGAAACGATCGGTCAACGTTAGTATGTACAAGATGGAGATATGTCCTCTGTAATTGCGGATTATGGCAGTGACAGATGAAGGGAGTGAGTGTTGCTTGAGTCAGTGAAATGTCAAAGTGACTAACAAACCGGCGAGAGTCACACGTTACATAATATTGCGGAAAACAACACAAGTCCAACTGTTTCTATCGGCAATCGGCAAAACAATCAAAAATAAAAAGAATGTCGAGTTGGTAGCTGAATGCCCACCAGTACGTGCTGTTGTTGCGTCCTTGGGCAAGACACTTCACCATCCTCGCAGCCCAAAGAGTTTCCAGTGTATCAAAGCATGTCATTTTATGCTATTCTCTGATCTATGTTATAATGTCGTTTCCTCATCACAAACAAACTGGACCTGGAGTTGTGTTTTGGTTCATTCACACAGTTTGAACACACAAATCCTGCATATTTAGGCTGAGTTTTGCTATCAAAGTGGTAATACAGGAAGTGCTCCACTGTGTTTTTAAACTCCATGCACCTTCACTAGAATCATTTGGAGGATTTCAGAAATTTGGCAATGAAATAATGGGACAAAGTGACCAAACTTACTCTCCACAAACTGCAAAAAATAAAAATATACATTGTAAAGAAAAGTCTGAGGAAATTATGGTAAAAAAAATGTCAAATCGCAACAGTCGGAGGCCGTAGAATCAAAAATAGTATATCGCCGTAGTAAAAACCGTAAATTATTGTAAATCAAGAAACATTACATAACTTTAATATTCACCGTTGTAATAGTGTATGTAGAAAACAAAGAATTTTACTAGGAAACGTTAAAAAAAGAGTAAAATTATTGAGGAGATACCGTTAAGTCGAAAAGGAGTATTTATCCTAAAGTTTTACATGAAAATTTACATGGAAAATTGTGATTTTTAACGGTGATACTGTTTTTTTTATGTAATATATATATTTTTATGGCGAAATACTGTAATACTGTAAGCACATTATTTAACTGTGAAATCAACAGTATCAATACAGTTTTTTTTGTCGTAAATAAAAGAAATGTTTTGTGTTTCAACCACAGCTGCTGGTATTTTACTGGTATTCGATATTCATGACTTGGATTAAGAAAGTTTTACCGTGATTTGAGTAAATTTCACTTCACAAGTAAAATGATCCGCCAGTGGAATAAGACTTTTTGTACTTAAAATATGAAAATACATGTTGCTACGCTTAAAATAAGAAACAAAATCAAATGTTGCTTGAATTAAGAGAAAAACACTTATTCCACAGGCAGATAATTTTACTTGTCAAGTTAAAACGACTCAAATAAAGTAAAATGTCCTTAATTTAAGTCATTTTAACTTGCCTAGATATTGTTTTTTTCCAGTGTGGCGTTAAATGCACAGGACAAATCTGCAGAAACGTGCTGAAAATGCTGTAAAATCATCTGCTAGAGCTACACCAATAAGTTTCTATGGCTGAAAGTTTCCTGACAAAACAGTAAAATCCCTCTGGAGACAAGTACAGTATGAAGTGGACCTGCTACAACAAAAGAGCAACTCAAAACGATGCACTTATTTACACAAGGGTTTAATTTTTCAAAAGTAGGTTAGCTGGAGTTTCCTTCTGTACTGGGGCCAGTCTATATTAAGCTTTTGGCCACGTACTGGACTGAGAGCAAAGAGAGTGATACTAATAAATGACTCAAACATGCTCAGGGTTCATGTACTCTGAATGTGTAGGATATATATGCGTTTAAAAAGGTTTATTTTAGCTGCGACATGTTTTCTGACAACATAATCCAGTCAAATCATGTATAGATCTGCAGTCACATCAAGAAAACTGTAGCAGAAATTCAGCCTGTATGACCAGAAAAGTTTGAAGATAACTGGATTTATAACTGTTTCTTTTTCGTTAACTTTTGTCTCTCCGTGTTGAAGCAAATTATGAAAATAATGAGAAAACGCAGGGTCCTTCGAGGTTAATGGAGGCTGTTAAGAAGGACGTGTTTATTTATAGACAAATCGTTTTAGTTTTTTTAAGGTATAGTTGTCACATTTGTGCTCTGCTTTGACGTCTGCCTTGAAGTTTTCTCTTATCTACATGTCGGCACATTTTATCTCCATGTCGGAAAGCAGGTGACACCAAGAGGCCATGTTAGATCTATGGAGTGGCAACCCCGCTCACAGTAAAACAAAGAACAAAACCATACATTAAATGAATATCAAATGGATATTTTAAATGCTTTTCTATGGAACATTCCAGGCAACGCAATGACATCTCCATGGAGACCATCAGGTGTAGATCCTAGACTAGACACACACCCCTATCTGAACGCTTCACTTTTTTGAGTCATTCGCTTCATTCGTGCAGGTTTGGGAATTTGGTTGCGCAAGTAAATTCGCTCTATTCGCGCAAGGAGGAGCCACTGCTCCTGCGTGAGGAGAAAGAGAAAAACCCGAGAACCAGAGCTCTGGGCCACCGAGCTCCACGGCTGCAGACTAAACCAGGACTAATCCAGGACTAGGACTAAACCAGGATTTAAACCAGGACTAATCCAGGACTAGGACTAAACCAGGACTAAACACGGAGCGGTGGCCCAGAGCATTGGCACCTCCAGATGAAGAGTAATTGCTTAACTTTTGATTTGAAACCAAATAAATGCTGTAAGCCAGAGAAGTCTATTCAGGAGGAGCTGGTGTCTTTACAGCAAAAGCCTTTGTGTATCTTAAATTTTGGCGCAATTTAGTATATTTCATTATTTACATTAAAACTAGGCGACTTGTGATCAATAGTAATTGCTTAACTTGATTTGAAACACAATATATATTATATGCTACGCTAGAAAAGTCCATTCAGGAGGAGACTAGTTACTAGTTCATACATTGCTACGTGCTATAGAGCTGTAACATTTTATAACAACTTACCTGGTTTTCCAACAATCGCTCACTCCGAGCAAAGTCCTTTTTATTCCGGTCTCTGTACTGGCTCATGCTGGTGTCGGATATGATGGACTCATTCCCCACCGCAACAATAAACTCCTCCAGGGTGAAAGTTCACATGTGTCTCAGCATTTTTATATCGATCTTACGTCACTCTCATAACACGGCCCCTGATTGGTTGATGCAACGCAAATCACCGCAGAAAGTTCAGATTTTTCAACTTTGGCAAAATTTTGAGAGCAAAACTTCGCAAGCGAAATTGGGGTTTCGGCAGTTCGCATCACTCCAAATGCTTGAATCGCCTTCCACCTGGTGATGTCACGTTGTAATGCAGGAAATGTATTATTACCTTTTACTTTAATAGAGATTGGGAATTCCAGGGCAGAAATTAATGGAATTTTCAATCTCTGCTATAGGTAAAAGTAGCTGTTAACTTGAAAACTACCACTGCATGACATCACAAGGTGGAACAGACTCAAATGTAGACAAAGTAAAATAAAGAGATTACTCAAACATGTGTGAATGAAACAAAACACAATTGCTGGTATTATTTATTTATTTAATTGCTGAGGTAACAACATTATAACATGACAATCTAATACATACAAATAAAATAAATAAAATAAAACCCTGTCTGGTAAAACAGCTCTCCAGTTGCCTTTTATCTACACGGCTTATTTCCTTAGCAAGGTCTAAAAGTAGCATTGCTGGCCTTATTGGGTTTGTAGTGGGCTTTAATGCAATAATATGCTAGTCCCTGGATTGCCGGGGATGCATTCTGATGTGTAACCTGTGGTGCTAATCAGAGCTGCAGCGAGAGAGGCGCCCCCCGCAGGCTCCCAGCGGATAAACAAATCCATATATCGAACCGCGCTGCCGAGTAATCACAAACACTCATCCACCTAACATGATACTTCATCTGCTAATGCCCACCGCTCTGCATGGGAAACAAGAAGTGCTCCAGTGCTTTAAGGGCCCTCGTGAGCTTTAAGTCACGTTACCAATGTTGTTGCCTCCTCAAAAACAGACCTGGAGTTTTGTTTTTCTTCACACATATTTGAGTAATAGTCCGACTACATCTCCAAAGCTCAAAATGCAAGTTAACAGCGACTTTACGTTTTGTTTCGTAGAGATCTGCGATTCCAGGACTGAAATCATCCAAATGATTCTAGTGAAGGTGTATAGAGTTAAAAAACACAGTGGAGCACTTCTGGTATTACCACATGACCTAATTTTTTTTGTTAGTTTGAGAGAAGAATGCAGCCGAAATCTAATAATAATCATCATAAATCTTTATTTATGAAGCATTTTTAAAAACAAGGTGAACAAAGTGCTGTACAAGCTGCAATGAACAATACAAAACACATAAAAATGGCACATGGAACAAAGAAAACAGTCAATGATGCAACAAATCAAATGAAAAATTTATTCAAATAAATAAATAAAAGAGATAGAAGTAGAAGTAGGCAATAAAAGGAACTAAAACTAGTTAAAAGAAGGCCAACTGATAAAAATGGGTTTTAAGAAGTGATTAAAAGATGATCCTGATGGTGCAGACTTATTTCCTCAGGCAGGTTGTTCCAAAGCAAAGGCCCTGGACTGAAAATGCTCCATCACCTTTCATCCGGAAGCCTGGACTCTGGAACAGCCACAGGGACCTTGAGGATCTAAGGCCGCAGGAGGCTCGTACGAGGTTAAAGTTCTGAAATGTAACTTGATGCAAGACCTAAACGAGCTTTAAAAGTAATCAGGAAAATCTTAAAATTAATTCTAAAACAGGCAGCCAGTGTAGGGTGACCAAACATCCAGTTTTCCCTGGACATGTCCGGTTTTCACGTCCTGTCCTGAGCGTCTGGGTTTTTTTTTTAATAAACTGAGGGAAATGTCATGGTTTTCACAACCTTTCATTGGACCGTTAAATTGAGCGGTACTAGAGCTCTGTGCACACGTGTGATGGGGTCACGTAATCCCTGAGCGCCTTCAGTGTGGAGCTCTGCACACTCAGAAGGAGCGAGTAGACACAGACAGTCGGTGTTTACCCGCAACATGCCGAATGGGAGGCCCCGTCCACCCAACCCCACTAAGGTGTCCTGGTTTTCACAAACGGAAATATGGTCGCCCTAAGTGAAGGGAAGCTAACACAGGGATAATGTGCTGATGCCTGTTAAAACCTCGAGGAGCCGAGCTGCTGCGTTCTGAACCAGCTGGAGGCGGGAGATGGATTTAGAGTCGAGGCCGGAGAGGAGGGAGCTGCAATAATCTAGACAGGAGAAGATAAACGCGTGGACGACTCTCTCCAGATCAGGGCGGGAGAGGATATGTTTGATTCTGCTCATTGTACAGAGGTGGAGGAAACTGGACTGGGCGACTTTTTTGACGTGAAGGTGAAGAGTCGTAAATGACGCCGAGGTTTTCTGGCAGCCGGGGTGATGTTGGGAGCGAGAGGCCGAGACCATCGCTGATACGGGAGGTGGATTCGGGGGGTTGATTAAAATTATTTCAGATTTTAGAAATATGCAGGATTTGAGCGTTTAAACGTGAGAATTAAACAAAACACAACTCCAGGTCTGTTTATGATGAGGAGACATTAAATCATAGGTCAGAAGATGGTGTAAACTAAATGACCCTTTAAACTAGACTGATCGACGCATCAGCTTTAATTCACATGAGGAATCACTGACTCTAAATGCTAATGTATCTGTATAATTGAACTGCTGCTAGGTTTTTGCATTCGAAAGCGCACAAGGTGATTGCATTGATTTTTTTGGCGTTCATAAGCATGCGTGTTCGTTTGTGAAAGAGTCGGCTCTTTTGAACGGTTCCTTGACATGGACAGATGGATCTGGATCTCATTTTTAAGTCTTTTTTTCCCCCCGATTTGTCTGCATTTTTACACGGATTAACACTGAACCGACACAAGAATCAGAACAGAAGCAGAGTAGGCGACACGAGCGAGAGCTTTGTGCACAAAAAAACATATTTGGCATCTTCATAACAGTTAGTTTTTGAATAATTATCATTTTAGTGCGAAGTTTTATCTAGAATTGCATTATTTCGGTGGATAAACACACTCCCACTCTCAGTTTGAAGCATCTTAAACTAATCAGAGCCTTGTACGTTATTAGGTTCGTTTTTCAGACCGAGAGTTTATTTTCATGCCTGACCTGACATACCTGATGAAATAATGGGACAAAGTGATCGAACCTACTCTTGTTTATAATGTTACACAATATGGCATTAAATCTACAGGCCAGTGTACCTCCTTACGCTCAAAATGCTGTAAAATCATCTGCTATTTTTGTCTAGAATTGCATTATTTCAGTGGGTAAACACACTCCCACGCTCAGTTTGAAGCATTTTAGACTAATCTGAGCCTCGTACGTTATTAGGTTCTTTGTTCAGATCAAGAGTTTGTTTTCATACCCGACTTTTCGACTGCTCACGAGTGGTTAAGTTGCTGTGACGTGTTCGCTCAGCTGATTTATGCAGGTTTTGGGTAAATCACGTGACCACTCTGAGGAAGAACACGAATGAACAGTCGAAACTCTCAGGTATGAAAACATGAAAACAAACTCTTGGTCTGAAAAAAGAACCTAATCACATAAATTATTATTGTTATTATCTGAACTTGTCTCATTTAAAGCTTTTTGTTCTTTGTTACGTAATAGGCAAAAGCGTCCATTCGTCAGCACCTGTGTTTTTAAGATGTCACTGCAAAACGTGCTCTTTGTAACAGATTTTACTGCATTTTATCTATTGTTTACAACTACAGCACTTTATCTTTTTAGACTGTTTCAGCTACTGCACTTTCGAAATATTTTCTACATTCATTGCACTTTACCTTCATAAGTGATGTTTATCTTAATCGATTGTTGTTTTCTTGTTGGTTTTTATCTTAATCGATTGTTGTTTTTTGTTGTTTTTATCTTAATCGATTGTTGTTTTCTTGTTGGTTTTTATCTTAATCGATTGTAGTTTTTTGTTGTTTTTATCTTAATCGATTGTTGTTTTCTTGTTGGTTTTTATCTTAATCGATTGTTGTTTTTTGTTGTTTTTATCTTAATCGATTGTTGTTTTCTTCTTTTTTATCTTAATCGATTGTTGTTTTTTTGTTGTTTTTTATCTTAATCGATTGTTGTTTTCTTGTTTTTTATCTTAATCGATTGTTGTTTTTTGTTGTTTTTGTCTTAATCGATTGTTGTTTTCTTGTTTTTTATCTTAATCGATTGTTGTTTTCTTGTTGTTTTTTATCTTAATCGATTGTTGTTTTCTTGTTGTTTTTTATCTTAATCAATTGTTGTTTTCTTGTTGTTTTGTATCTTAATCAATTGTTGTTTTTTGTTGTTTTTTATCTTAATCGATTGTTGTTTTCTTGTTGTTTTTCATCTTAATCGATTGTTGTTTTCTTGTTTTTTTATCTTAATCGATTGTTGTTTTCTTGTTTTTTATCTTAATCGATTGTTGTTTTCTTGTTTTTTTATCTTAATTGATTGTTGTTTTCTTGTTGTTTTTTTATCTTAATTGATTGTTGTTTTCTTGTTGGTTTTTATCTTAATCGATTGTTGTTTTCTTGTTGTTTTGTATCTTAATTGATTGTTGTTTTCTGTTCTTGTCATGTGCTGCTGACCATTTGGCCAGTTCACCCTTGTAAATGAGACCTGGATCTCAGTGGGTCTTTACCTGGTTAAATAAAAGTCAAATTGGGGTTGTTACCTAAATAAAGGTTAGATAAATAAATAAATGGAAGACCAAATGAACCTCATGGACTAATCTGAGCCTTGGTCCTTTCTCCCTGTGGAGTTAAAAGAGTTGGCTTCTGTCATATAATTAAAAGTGCACTGTGTAACTTTTTGGTTTGGGGTCCGTCACCTGCTTGTTACTATGGAGATGCATTTTCTTTGCCAGGAATGTTCCACAGTGTGACATTAAACAGCTCTACCTGACATTTATTCAATTACAAGGTGGTTTTATAGCTCAAAAATACCTAGAAAAACAGGCATTCTGACTGTGAGCGGTGTTGCCTCTCCACAGATCTGACCTGTAACTTGGTCCGGTTTGGTCTTTATGACAATAAAAAGTTTTAATGCCATACTGTGAAACATTCCAGACAAAGCAAGAACAGCATTTGACCGACCCGCCAACTCAAAAGCTAAAAACAGCCAGTATTTTGAACGGCTCTTTGACATGAACTGATCCAAAAGATTCGGATCCCACAAAGGAACCAAAAGTCCGACCACTATTTGAGACTCTATATTTTAAATTGACCAGGCATTTCGTCATGTTTTTCCATTATTTCTTTCTACCGCTTGGAAACGAAAGCATGTTTTGGGCCAGACTTAGACTCTTTTTCTTTTGGTTTGACATTCCAGCATGCTCTTGTGTCATAAAACTAGAAATACTTAGAAAAAAGTGAGGAAAATAAATCATTAAAACAAACAAAAACAAAATGTGAACCAAGCCAAAACGTACAGAACTTCCTTAAAAACATGAAAAACCGAACTAGTTTGCAGATGTCCAAAGTTACGCATTCTTAAAATCCTAATAGGCTCTGTTCACGTGACGTCACAAACCAGGAAGACATTTGGAAAGATGCGATTACAGCTTATGACGGGCGGTACTTCCGATCTGTTCGCAGTAGTAATAGGTCATGGATAGTGTTAGAGAATTTAAGTAATTTATCCTTCACGTGCATCTCTCAGTTTAACATTGACTCACAAAAGCTATTTTTACACCAGGATCTTCTCTTGGCACCACTGACACCACTATCTAAACTGTGGCAAACTGCTGTCGAACTGGAGTCTACTGGCCTTCATAGTGGAGATGTTCTGATCAAGAGTTTTTGGCTTTCACTCCTGATCCAGTTTTTTTAAGGAGTGCTCTTTCCAATAATGATCTGATACCTTTTTGTTATAGCTCCGGTAGCGCCGTCTCTGTAATGTAGAGTTGTGAAGGAAGTTCGTACCTTAGCTGCAAAAAGTCCATTAGACGACGAAAGCCTTACCGACCTTACCTTCTGTGAAATGCCTCCTCCAGTGTTTGCTGCTGTGGCTTTGCCGTCTTGCACTGGTAAATCTCAAACTCGTCCGGATGATTCTTTTGTAAGTGACGAATCAAACTGGTCGTGTTAAAGTGGCTCTGCTGGTTCCTCCACGAGAAACTGTTTGTTTGCAGCGTTTGCGTCGTTGTTTGACTCTCGTTTTGTTGTAGTGAAAAGTCCCACACAGCGACATGGAGGCGTTTTGATTTATAGCTGCCGTAAAGCACCTCGATGCTGCAAAAACAAGTGAAACTGGATCGGTCCGATCACGTGACTCAATCCAGTACGGTCCGATACTCTGGATTGTGAGCGGACACCGATACTGAATATTGGATCGGAGCATCCCTACTTCATAGTCTCACTAAATGCTGACTAACCGGTGCCTACCGACCTTCAGAGTCTCCCCACACTCGCTTTATAAACCTCC
This sequence comes from Odontamblyopus lacepedii, assembly GCA_034769755.1. Taxonomy (NCBI): domain Eukaryota; kingdom Metazoa; phylum Chordata; class Actinopteri; order Gobiiformes; family Gobiidae; genus Odontamblyopus; species Odontamblyopus lacepedii. Next base: position 9,260,393 of record CM068355.1, read on the forward strand.
TCGTTTGGAAGCAGAGTCAGGGGGCTTGAACACTCAAAGATCAGACTGTGTTCACTTTGGAAATCATATGTTGACTTTTCAGTCCCCCCGGGCTCATATTATTGATGGTAAATAAACTTCTCCTGCTTAAAACGTCCAGTTGGTCTCCAGCCTTTTACTTCCACCCTTTTTTGGACAAGCTGAAAACTTTTACAACAGATGCAACTACTACGAATAGACCAGTAAGACCAAAAGTACAGCCCGCCGGAAGTTGTAATTAGATCCTTCCAAATGTTTTCCTGATTTTTGACGTAAGCGTGAATAGAGAGAATATTCACCACGATGACTTTATTAGCGCTTTTCACAACTTTCAGAAGTCAGATCGGAGTTTTGCCTGACGTTAGACCTAACACCGACTAACAATAAGATGTTTTCTCATTTCTGAGGCAGGACAAATTTTACTTTGACTCAATATACACAGGGATGAATCTGTTAGAGCCTTTAATTACAGAGAAACTGGAATTGTGTAAAGCATGAATGAAAATAAAGAGTTTTATTTTCTGTTTTCTGGAGCTTTTTTGTTTAAAAGAAAAAATAAAACATACCCAAAGGTGAGAATGGATCAAATCCTCCATAAATAACTCAAAATATACACCATGGCTACTAATACATATTTTCCCCAATGAGAAAAATCCTTGAAACAGCCTCCGAAATATGCCCGCTATACACTCACAATCCACTGCGTACACATTGCATTATGCATGATGTTGGCAGCTCGTACATCCAAAATTATTCTGCTCAATCTGGCAACCATTCCATTACCAGCGGGATCCCAGTTACAGGCTTTCTACACCCCACAGGAAAAACTACAAAAGTGAGCGTACCATGTTTTCACACCGCTTTTTATGGCCAAATATTAGCAAGCCCCAATCTCCAGGGGGCTCAGTCAACAGAACTATAACATTGTCCATGCTTCTGCACACAATGTTATGTTTATTCACTTAGGTTTATTCAAGCAGTTTGCGTTTTATAGTGCAAATCTGGGTTTTATTACAAGCATAAATACGTCAGATTAAATATGAAATAAGTGGGCCATATAAAAGTACTTGACATCCAAAAACAACTTGTATAGAAGCAGAAATGTTGTTCCCAATGTGTTATATCCTTGGTCTTTCCAGTAGTAATACCCAGTGTCTCGAGACGTTTGTTGGCGTGAAATGTATGGTGAAACTGGCACCAGAGGGCGCTAAGACTCTCCTGCCACATTGAAGTGAAACTGTTTGACATATGAGAGAACTTATTGTAAGTTTGTCTATTTTTGGCTCATTTTGTGGTCGCCAGTTTATCTGAAATTGTACTCGTTTTTAGTTTTAAAAATGAAACACAATTTTATAGGTGTACTATATTTTTTTTTATGTGGGGGACCTGCTGTTTGCCTTGGATATTCTCGTAGATTTAATATATAAATGGACATATGTGTAAAATCCCTCAGTCGTAGAGTGGTAGAATCCATGGACAAAGGAGAGAGATCAATTTGTGAACTGGACAAGAGTTTATTTGGTTGAATATGTTTCGCAGCTCATCCAAGCTGTTCTGGTCAGAATGCTGGAGTTAGATGCCAAGTAATTACTATGAAACTAACCCTACTTGTTTACAGTTTTTTTTGTTAGCTCGGCCTGTTGAAATAGACTTGAGCGTGGGGTCAAATTACTGGAATTATTCAGGGCCATAAGTGTTTTCACACCTCTGGGACTGGACTGACTACACCTATTGTTTTCGTAATTTTAGGTTTGAGAATGGAGTTATAGACAGCAGACAGACTGAGTCCTCCATTTCTGTTTAAAGAAGGGTTTTCTTTTTTAACTAAAATAGCCTCTTTAACTCCCCGTTCTTCTCTCTGGCTAAGATCTGCACCTCGCTGTTCTCAAAGGAGTGGCCCGTGGCTTTAAGGTGGAGATGTACAGCAGACTGGGGTCCACTATGGCTCTCCCGTCTGTGTTGGTACATCCTCTTGTGTAGTGGCTGTTTTGTTTCTCCAAAGTAACGCTTGCTTTGTTTGTGGCTCTGTATTTTGTCCTTAGGGTGGACCAGTTTCTGTCTTAAAGTGTTTGTTTGTTTGAAGTCGACTGGGATTTCATGTTGTCTGAAAATCCTCTATAGTTTTTCAGAAACACCAGCGAGGTAAGGAATGGTTACGCCTCTTCTCCTGGGTTCTGATTATGTGTTTTCTTGTTTCTTATCTCTCTTAGTTTTGTTGAAAGCCCATTTAGGATAGCTACAAACAGAGAGGACATTGTTGTTCTTCTTTCTCGTTTGCCTCAGTACTTGTAGGAACCACTTTGGCCTTGTGTCGGAGTGTCCGAATAACTCCAAGTTTGTGCTGCAGTCGGTGGTGTGAATCAAAAAGCAGGTACTGGTCCGTGTGTGTGGGCTTTCTGAAGACCTACACCTGAAGTCGCCGGTTTTCTCTTATCGTGGACGTAGCTAACCCACTACCTGCTGCGTTCCACATTGGAAGTGAGAATTAGGGCGCATCTGGTTTCATTGACTCTTCCACCGAAAATAAAAGTCAATTGGTCACACCTGCTCACTTTCTCTGTAACAGCCACAGTGAGAATCATCATTTTTGGTCTTAAAATGTTCGTATTACCCCGCTCTACGTGATCCTGGTGTTTTTATTTCACTATTTTATCCAAAAATCAAGTTCTATTCCTAATATGGAACTCGAGTCCAAATTTGCCCCACAAACGCTGGCTTATTGAGCTTCATTTGACTGCAACCAAATGCTATGCTATGACACTCCTTTAGTCCACTTCTTTATACAGTCTATGGGTATTCCACAATATGGCGTTAAACTTCCATTGTTCAGCAACAGAATGTAAAAACAAACAAACAAAAACATGAAAAACATACATTCTTCCTGTCAGTGGGCTCACCTTTCCACAGATCTGACCTGTAACTGTCACATATCCATGGACACAAATACGTGGGAGACCCTCTAGTATAAAGTCTCATCGTGCATCTTCAATACAAATCTTACAAAGCGTTGATATTTGTGGGGTTTTTGCACATGCGGTCCAAATATAACTTGTGTTGAAACCGCAATGTTGTTCCAGAGTGTTGTTAATGACGCGTTGCCAGATCTGGTGCTAAGTGGTGTAACTATGACGATGTGATGAAAACAGCGTGTCGGCTGCTGGGGGAATTTTTATAGTGACAATTTGGTCAGCAGCTCGGGTTTAGAAAAGACGTCAGACAGTGTTGGATGGAGCTATTGTTCTTACTGAATGCAAAACAAATAAAAACAGAAATAGACTGAATCACGCTGCCCGACACTCATGAGCACAGTTATACAACAGACTTATTTTTGCTGTTGTCCTGGAGGTTCGCAAATACAGACACGAATATTACACTACCTCGGCTAATACTATATTGATACAGTTGTGCTCATAAGTTCACATACCCTGGCAGAATTGATGATTTCTTGGTCCGGAAGCTGCACATGGGACGTACTTCAAGATCTCAAGCTGCAGTTCAGACAAGAGCCCAAGAATTTACAGGAACTGGAGCCTTTGGCCAAGAAGAATGAGCAGCTTTACCATCAGAGAAAATAACACATCCACAACTATCACAAAAGACTCCAGCTTCATTGGGTCATTTGTTGGTTGATTGTGTGCAGTATTTAAAGCGACGCAATATCCTGGTGTAGTCTTGGGTTTCTCAGCTTACTGATTTATTTTATTGTATACTGAGTTTAACTGTTCCATGTATATGTCTGTATATATGTCTGTATATGTCTGTATTGGAGGGGGAGCATGTGAATAGTGTGTACATATGTAGAGTGACAATAAAAGGCATTCTGTTCTATTCTATTTGTGTAGTTTCTGTTGTCATTATGATTTAAAAAGAGGAAACGGCTTCACCCAAGCACTGACCATGAGTGAACGAAAAGTTTTTGTGTCATTCATGTTCTCTGAAAGATGGACAAGAAATCAATCAAATTCTGTCAGGGTCTGTAAACGTGTGAGCACAACTGTAAAAGAGGCGATAAAGTCCACAGGAAGTAGAGTCTCGGTCGCTAATCTGCATCTTTACGCTGTGTGGACATAAACAAACACATGCGAGAAACAACTTTCGCCATTTTACTTTCAACGAACGCTTCAAACTGGATTAATAGCGCAGTTTTGTGGACTGGAGAACAATTTCTATGTATAATGTGGGTGAGACGCCGCACTTTAAATTTTTTTAAACTTTATGGGAGGTGAGGAATAAAGTCTTTATACTGCATTTAACTCTTGACTCGTAAAGTGTAGCGTCTGGAAGTCAAATAAACTGTTCAAAAATCCAGAAACCTGTTTGAAAGCGAAACAGCCAAAGGAGCTGCATACGGATGTGAAGACGAGACAAAAAGTTGTCGAACTCTAACCGCGAGTTAAAAAAAAAATAAAAAATTGCGTTTTTAGAAGGGACAAGAGGCTGACGAACTCTAATCATGATTAAAATAAACATATCGCGTTATGGATTGCATTAATCTAGTCGCGATTAAAGCGTTAACGTTGACAGCCCTAATTATAACAGGACTGAAAGCTCGACTGTGTAATATGGGACTTTGAAATCTCCAAAAAGTACAGATTTTGTCCCTGCGCACAATAAATGTATGAAGTGCTTCCCTCTGCATGTTTCTCAAATACAAACGAGTCCGTTAGCGTCGCGATACTTGTTGTAGTTTGGGCTCTTCACCTCAGACTTCAGCACAGCTCCGCTCTTGTGCTTTTGACAACACAACAACAAAACTAGTCCAACCCTGCAGTGACAGAAAGAGGCGTAAGTGTCATTCAGCTGCACTAGAGTCGTTCAGCTGCACTGGGCAAGAAACAGCACGAAAAACCTGAGACTTACTGAGACGTGGAGTCATTTCAGATCAGCGAGGACCGACACTGTGGCCCCTCTCGAGTGGACTGGCTTCTGTTCCATGTTTCACTGCTTTGGTTCACGAAAGTAAAAGGGAGTAAAGGTACAAACTAGAAACTAAAACTATCCAAGCTTTAAAGGGTTTAATTGTGTTGTGAACGAGGCAACGGACCTGTAAACGACACATTTCCTAAATAAATTGCCTTGAAAAAATGCGGTTATACATATATTAGCAACCTTTTTATTATTATTATAGCTACAAAGTGTTAGTGCTACTGCAACAATTAAGTACTCAAAATTTTAATACTAGTACTAAGTAAAAGTACAGATACCAGAGCAAAGAAATACTGAAGTAAAAGTATCGTATTAAATAATCTACTGATGTTAAAGTATTGTTTGTATGTATTTATTTTGGGCAATTAAGAAATTGACATTCTTTTACAATGGAGCATACAAAATTAGAGAAATCATAATAGAAATACAATAAGAACAACACAATATTTTGCCCAAAAAGGAGTGGGAAGAAGAGACTTTATTTAATGTCTAATCGTCTAATCTAACACAATGAGCTTTGACATTTTACATCAACTATATAAACTATTTACAAGTGCGGACAATGAGTAACTGTTCTAGTTTATAATTATCATTATATTGTATTAAAGTACTTTAAAAATGTACTTCAAGAGAAAAAAGTAAAATGTGGTGATTTTGATAAAGATTAGTTCAAATCTTTATCATAATCACTGCATCTGAAACTTTGTATTTTGCTCAACAGAAACATTTTTTTTTTCCTAGCTGGTTTTCTTTGTATATTTTTGTTTGCTGAAACTACACATGTGTAAAGAAAAAAAACAAAAAAAAATTCAGTCGGTGTTTAGTTTAGTTTAGTTTATTAAGATCCCCATTAGCTACTGAAATATCAATATCTGTTCTTCCTCAAATTCATTACATACATTTTTGCATAATACATAAACCATTAAAGCTCAATGTGTAGGAAACAAATAGTAACAAAAATAAATAAATCAGTAACAATTAACAGTAACAGTAACTTTTACTTTTCAATCCTGTTCAAAAATGTAGTGAAGTAAAAGTACAGATCTCTCCTCTCAGATGTAAATGTGAAGCAAACGTCAAAAGAATCCACTTGAAAATCTACTTAAATAATAAATACAGATGACCTAAAACATATACTTAAAGGTGCAATTTCTCTGGTGGAGGGTCTGCTACCTACTCGTCTCCATGGAGATGTTATTGCTTTGGCAGAATATTCCATGGTGCAACTTTAAACACATACTGTACATCTAGAGGCGTTTCTCTTACAAATACAGTAATTCCTTGTGTGAATAGGGACGACTCTCCACAGATCTGACGACAAAGCCGTAACGTTTCGATGGAGACGAGCGAGCGTCAGGCCCTCCACTACAGAAATGTTACGCAGTGCATCTTTAAATACATTCCTTGACTATTTTTTACTCCGTTATGTTGCGCGAAAGCTTGTTACGCAGAGAGGAGTGTGGTTATGGCTACAATCCGCTCTAACGTCTCCTTTATCTCACATTCTAGGACACGGGCCCATAGCACAAACACCGCACGGCAACCGGATCAATACTTCTCCTCCGTGAACGTTAACGTCCGCAACAGCTCTTTGCTCAGCCGCTGAATAGTCGCTGAGTAAAACATAATAGCCAATCACAGACGCTGAAACTCTTTCATTTGCAATCACGGCGATTTTCCTTTTGTGCCGTCCTAACTGTGCATTTAGGTTTGTTGTGGAGAATGTGAAATGACAAAATAACTCGAGCCTGAGATCAGTTTGCGTTAGGGAGGTCGGCGGTAAGCTGCGAGCTGAAGGATTGAAGGTGGCGGGTACCTCGGTAGCGTTCACATCGCATTATTGGGGTCGTTTATTTATACAGAGTTACGTGGTGGAGAAGCTGGAAATGGAGGGGAGACGGGGTTTGGACAAAGTGTATTATAAAAGTGTGATGAAAGGTGTTAACGTCCACAAGATATAATGAAGTTTGAAAGTCTTTAAGTGCCTGTACCCTCTGTTTCCCTCATGTACTATATTTGAGAAAAAAATGCCTTGCCTTAGTACAGATATGTTGTTTATATCTGCTCTTAGAAATAAGTCCACTTTGCACTATTTGCATCTAATTATAAATGGTAAATAGTCACATTTCTATGCAGCTCTTTTCCTCCTTGAGGGTCCTCAAAGAAGGAGCCACTCACTCATTCACACACTCATACACCAGTGTACGCAAACTCTGAGGGCAACAGGGGTTAAAGGGGAACTCCGGCACGTCTGAAGCTAAAGTCCATTCCTAAAGGTGGTGGAATTCTGTCAGAAGCGAAAAACAGCACAGATCAGTGTTTCCTCTGCAGAGATCTCGCTGTGGCAGTGAGTCTGTCAAGGCAACAAACTAGTGCAGTGATGGGGGCAAGTTCTTAACTCCCACATAAAATGCCAATTTGCACAGAAGAAACTTAACACCACTTTAACCCATCTTACAACAGCCACGAGTGTAACAAACAAAACGCTCTGCCTGGTTCACTCATTAGTGTCTGGAAACGTTATAAAACAACTTAAGCAGCCTTAGCATTACCTTTGTCGATTTCCCATTGCGCATGTGAAAGCCCAAAAGACCCGATTGTCGACTCCAGTGGCGGCGAGTGGCTCGAGCGGCTCGAGCCGCCAAAAGCAACAAGTGAGAATCAACTACTGACGATGAAGAAGAAAAGAAACTGAAAGTTGTTGAAAGAAAATGGTTTGGGAATGTATTATTTTGTGTTTTTACAAAAAATATAATTCACTTGTAAATAAATGGGATTAAAAACTATGTCGGCAATCAAATCTTTTGGGCTTTCGCATGCGCAGTATATTTTATAACTTTTATAAGTTATTTTATAACTTAATAACTTTTATAAGTTATTTTATAACGTTTTATAAGTTATTTTATAATGTTTCCAAACACTAATGAGTGAACCAGGCAGAGCGTTTTGTTTGTTAGACTCGTGGCTGTTGTAAGATGGGTTAAAGTGGTGTTAAGCTTTATCAGTGTGAAGCAAATTGGTGTTTTACGTGGAAGTTAAGAACTTGCCCCCATCACTACACTGTTATCTTGACAGACTCACTACCACAGTGAGATCTCCACCGAGGAAACACTGATCTGTGCTGTTTTTTGGCTTCTGACAGTATTCAACCACTTTTAACAATGGACTTTAGTTTCAAACGTGCCGGAGTTCCCCTTTAAGTGTCTTGCCCAAGGACACAACAACAGCATTTATCTGTGGGAGCTGGAATCCCACACACCGACCTGTCGGTCAGTGGATCTATCCAGTCCACCAATGTTTATGCTGGGAACGGAATTTGAACCACCAGCCTTCACATCAGAAGTGCATGTTAACATGCTAGTTATTCTTAACATTACTGTGATGGTAAAAAAAAAAAAAAAAACGCTGCTTTGGCCTCTGAAAGATGTGAAAAGTGTTTATAAACTCATCATAGTGAATTATTAGAATACACAGAATGCAAAAGGTCAGTGAGGAATAACTTTGGGCCTCTGCAAACCTTTTAAAATGAAATAATTCTGCTTTTGTTTGTTTAATTTATGCTGTCAAAAGAGAAAATTACAATTTTCAGCCAAAAATACAGAAATAGTATTTAAAGAATCCATTATTTGTAGACAGGGAGATCTCAGAAAGAACTATTCCCTCAGCTCTGGTTCACGGACTAATGGAAGTGAAGTTGTTTTAGGATCAATTATTTAGATTTTTAGTTATGCATTTGGAATGAAGAGTTTTCCTGTTGCTGCTGGCAGCACAGTACTGCATGGCTGGGTGTGTTTTTACATAATCTGTGAAAAAGAAATCCAGGAAGTAACTGTAGTATGAGTGCCTGTCAGCCACAGGCAGGGTGTATATTTAACCTTCAAAATCCCACGTTCACACTGCAGTATTATGTTCCTGCTGCCTGTGAGTACTTGTGGGGAAGTTATTTGACTCTTCTGGGATCCTTAGTTATCGGACTTGACCAAACAAATTTATTTAGTGTTTATGTGCCACTTCTGATATTTACTCGATCAGGATTTTGATACTAAAGCACGACTCAATGCATATTTTTAGATGTATATAAAATGCATAGAAATACTGTGTTCTATACAGAGAACTTCAGGGAATTATTAAAAACCCTCTATACAACATGACCAGCTGTACACCAGAGGGTTTTATGCCTTGCAAAACACATAGAAGGACATTTTGCAACTAATAATTATCACACTCACATGAAGGACATCCACACTGTACATTTAAAGTGACTGAACACATGCACTGAAAACACATACTGAATGATACATACTGGACTGAATTTTGAGTACTGTATTTTTCGGACTATAAGTTGCATTTTTTTCATGTTTTGGGTGGTCGTGTGACTTATACTCAGGTGCGACTTATATACATTTAAAATATATAATTTCACATGCTGCTTATTTTCACACTGATGGCCACGAGAGGGCGCTCTAGGCTCGTGTGCCAGTATCTGCTACACCTATCATGGTATTACTTCTCGCTCTACTGCGCATGGCTCCTGCAGAAAGAGTCGCTGTCCTGCAGCAAGTGGTGAAATCTGCAGCTGAAAACGGGAATCGAGCAGCAGAAAGAAAGTTTGGAGTGAGCGAAAAACTTGTGTTTGACTGGAGAAAAGTGGAGGAAACTCAAACTGCAATGAAGAAAACAAAAAAGCTAATCGCAGGCTAAAAACTGGATTTAGCTGGAGTTGCTCAGAAGTGACACAGAGGATGAATTTAATGAATTTAGTGATTTGGAGCGAGATGGAGTGTTCGGTAAACTTGTTCTGTTGTTTCTGCTCTAGTTCCTGAATAACTGTTCATATGTGACATGAACTCACCAGACACATGTTCAGCCTGTTGTTCTCTGTTCTAGTGTTATTACTATAACTTGCTTTTCAAGATGAAATATCCGTTCCTGGTGTCTGATTTGATCAAATAAATTTCCCCCAAAAAATCAGACTTATAGTCCAGTGCGACTTATATATGTTTTTTCTTCATTTTGCATTTTTTGGCTGGTGCGACTGATACTCCAGAGCGATTTATAGTCCGGAAAGTTACTTTTCCAAAATCAGAGGAATACATGGGGGTTCTTGATCTCACAATTTAGATTTCAAACTGCACAATATCAGTAAGAAAAACAGAAAACATCGCTCTTATAATGTGTGCATGTGTAATATTACTTTCTCTAATTCAGTCATTCTCAAATAGTGATGCGTGTGACCTCTGGGAACGCGCTTTTTTAGAATAAAGTGTAATTTCATCTCCACTACAGTAGTTGGCAGTGGCGCTCTCATTGTCAGAGTGTGCTCAGGGAGTATTAGCGCTACAGTGTCGGGTTTTTTCAGGGATTAGGAGATGTGAAGTGCAGAGAACAAACTGTATGTAAAGTGAATGTATCGCTCGGCTTCACTGTGACTACGGTGGGGAACGAGGAAGGATTGCTGTGTTTACTGTGTCTAAAAACATTGGCAGCGACAGCATGAAGCCAAATAAATGACGACGTCGCTTAAAGACATTACACCCCAAACACGCTGACAAGGCGTTTGAGTTTTTTGAGGAAAAACATGCCGTATATCGCCAACAATCATCCCGCTTTGTGATTCCTACTTCAGTAAATCAGCTAAATGTTTTCTTCTTCCTACGGGGGCGTGACAGGAAATAATTGAGAAGCACTGCTCTAATTAGTGACGGGAAACACAAAACAAACGGTGAAACAAGTACAAAGCTGTTTTCAATCCTATATAACGTCTTTACACTATAATTTATGTGTGACAGTATTCTGAATATAATATAATAATCAATACATTTTCTTCCTATGACTATTTAAATTCTGCTTATAAAGACTGGTTTATACTCAGTGTCACTGCAGTGGTAAGGTGAGGTAAGGAGCTTGTTAGAGTCATTTTAGCAGTGATGATGAATGAAAAAGTTTGCACAAACCCTGAGTTAGTTCCCTGCGCTATTTCTACTCTTACAGACGTGTCACTAGGCAACGGGAGCCTGACGCACACTGTCAAATCTGATTGCTGCTTGATAAGTTGAACATAACGTGCTGGAACCTTACCATTTCTGGTTTCGGAGCCGTGATCCCCGAGATATGACGAGGGCCGTGACAAATAATCATTTTAGAGAAGTGCCACACGGGCTTTGCCTCCCTGAACTCGTGGAGAGGCAAATCAGGCTTCGAACTGGACCAGATTTTCTCGTGTGCAGCCAGTGGAAAAGGCAATTTGTAACACAGGAACAAAGTCATTTTAATAGTTTTAAAGGTGCAATGCGAAACAATGGAAATCTGCCCCCTAATTTTCTGTGGAAATGTTTTTTTTATCTGCACATTATTGATCTGTCACAGTCGGGATAAGCAGGTGACAGGACCACTCTACATTACAGTTCAGATCTGTGGAGAGTCACTGTGTTTTTGAGCTACAGAAACACCCACAATGAATAAATACTTGATGTATATGTTTTTTGTAGTGCTATCAGTCGATTAAAATATTTAATCACAATTAATCTCATGAATGTCAGAATTAACTCATGATTAATCGTAAATTAACTGCACATTTTTTGTCCCTTGAATCATCATCAAACCAGAACAGTCGTCAGTGAGACACTTTGTGCTCTGCAGCCGTGTGAGTGAAGTGTCTCTTCTGTCTTCAGTCAAACAAAGGGTGAAATAATGAGCTGTGACCAGAGGTACTTCTCAGTACTGAGGGACGTCCAGTGATCTGCAGTTACACTGTTTGTCTCCCCAGTACCTGTTATACTCATACAACACAGGACCTTTAAAATTACATTGTGTAACTTTTCAGGTGGTCCGTCACCAGTTTCTCTCCATGGGGATATTGCCTGGAATGTTCCACAGTATGGCATTAACTCATTTATCTCTACACAGACAGCAGGTGACACCACAGGGCCAAGTTACATGTCTGATCTATGGAGAGGCGAGCCCACTCACAGTAAGAAAGCATGTTTCATAGGAATGTAACAATAACCGAAATATAATAATAATGCATTTTATTTATTTGGCGCCTTTCTGGACATCCAAGGTCGCCTTACAACAACAGCTATAGCACTTTTTCACAGACACATGTCCTCAAAGACGCTTTACAGAGCGTTATTAACAAAGCATTGCTCATTCACTCCAGACCCGGTGGTAGTGAGCTACCACCAACACTCACACACACTCCACTTTCACACCTACAGTGCATATATATGATATCGTATGGTCAAAGGTCTCGTAATAATATCGTGGACCATCACAATATATCGTTGTTTTGATGCAGAAATAGCTAAAAAAAACTGAGGGAACTACATAGACCATGATCCTTTGCTCCTTTTCAGTGCAGACGACATGAAGAAATAACTGTTCTAAGCACTTTTACATCTTCATTCTTTGGATTAAGTCTCGTGAAGGCATTTTTAGAGGAAAAAGTAGCAGATTCACAGTCAAAATATTGCAATAAATATGGTACCGTGAGATGTATATGGTGAAAATATCGTACAGAGAGATTTGGATATCGTTACATCCATAATGTTTTCGATCAATTAACAAAACATGTTATTAAGTCAATGCAGGATGGTTACGTTTATGGACATATGAGGATTTTCCAGACAAAACAATAACATCTTTTATCTTTTATCTTACTGTATTTTATCTTATTTTTGGAATGAAGCAAACGTTAAGTTCTTAATTGTCTTTTTATCCTTTTGCACTGGTGCTTAACTTTTACACTTGATATTTTCATTCTAACTACATGTTCTTGGTCGGTTGTATCTGTAGCGAAGAAAATTTCCCCTCGGGGATGAATAATGAAATTCTGATTCTGATTCTGATCTCCATGGAGACAAGCAGATAAGTTGCACAGTACAACTTTAGATGTTAATTAGCGCTTTTCGGACAGCCCTTTTTACACACTCACAGCAGATGAAGAAGCGCTCTCCTCTGTCATCTCCGTGTGCGAGTGTTGCTTCTGTCTGCCACTGCTGAACACACCTCCTCCTCCAACTGTGAACAATCGCAGTTGTAACGTGCTCTTCCTCCTCTTCTCTTCCTCACCGCTCCACCGCAGTCTGTCAGCAGGAACATCAATATTTCACACGGCTTCTGGAGTTAGTTCTGGTCCGCAGAGCCCACACGAGCCTGTAGCCGTGCGGGGGGAGGGTGTGGCCGCGAGTTCACGACCCGATCACAAGAAATAAAGTCGGTCCGAAGCAATAGGGCCTAATGACTGTGTTCCTGTTGGAAATGGATGAAGTGAGGGTTTTGAAATTTGATATACGGGAGCAATAACGCCGCTGAGAGCAATAGGAGCTGTTCCACTTGTAATCACGGAAGTTGTGTTTGTCCACTGTTTATTGGGTTGTTGGCCACTTGACTTTTTGCCCTGTGGAGATATTGTTGATTATCACCAATCTGCTGGACTGTGAGCCAAGTTAGAGAAATGATTCAGGAATGGTTACTTATGATTATGCAAAAAGAACTATTTATGCAGAGAAAAGTACTAGGAAACAATATGAAGACGAAGTTTAACCTTGTCTTTTTACTTTTAAATACCAAAAACACTAACTCTTCTGCTAACAGACTTTGTTCCGTATAAAGTTGACAAAGATACCACCACAGAAACACAATACAGCTTTACGGTAATGTACGCTTCAAGTATCTACAGATTTTTTGGCGAGGTTTTTCACATTTCCAATTAAATGTGACTTGTTTGTGATCTCCAGTGTGAACTTTAAACGCCCCAAAAGTGTCTCGCATGAGCATTGAAGGACACGACAATGTCACATGAAGCGAGCTCAGTGTTTACAGAAGTCGCCTAAACATGGACGCTGCACTGAGCACCTGGAGATTTTAAAGTTGCTGTTGTACCACTATCGCGGGAGGAAACATGTCTTCGGCCTATTTCAGTAGCAAACACGTCTGCGTTGGGCTGTATTGCCTCGCAACAGGTGCTTGTTACAGCACAATAGTCGACCTCTTGCTTGTTGATGACGTGTAGGTCGGGTGAATATGACCTGGCCGTTCAGACTGAAGTGTATGGAGTGGAATAGCTGTCAGAAGTATTCATGTGCGTGTGCATATTTGGGAAATCCGTGCATATTTGGCTGTAGTTGAGCATAAAATAAATATTCGTAAACTCTCGAATGAGTCCAGTTGTGCATAAAATGTGTTGTGTGTATTTTTTCCGTCAGAATATGAATTGAAAAGTTACGACGTCAAGAATTACAAATACGAAACGAAAAGTTACGATTACGTTTTCTTCAATACGAATACAAATTCACTGACGCGACTTTACTGTCAAAATTACGTCGTCACGTCACACAGCTGTGAACAGTAGATCTCGCGTTCAGCCTCTTCGCGTTAATACCGCCGCCATCTTGGTACTGGCTTCCCTGGTCTAAGTGTCACTGATCGTCATTTGACTGAAGCTTTTTCACAGTATCAGTGAGAGGAGATGCCGGACTTTTCGCATGTCAAAAGATCGGATATGTATCGGTTTTAGGAGCACATATCCAAGTAGCCTGGGTCACATTTGAAAAAATCAGATTTGTGTCGTTCAGACTGTCATTAAAAGATCAGATGCAGGTCACAGAGGGGCGAAAAAATTGGATTTGGTCACTTGAAGCTGCAGTCTGAACGTAGCCAAAGACATTAAAGATGAGTGAATATTAATAGTAAACATATTAGTAAAATGGGAACATGCTAAAAGCACACACAGCACATAGATTAAAGACAATAGACACTTTGCTCTGTACATAACAAATCTTTTTAGAGCATTTGGCCCTGTGAAGCATGTCTTATGTTCACCAGTTGTTTACCAAGTGTCCACACCAGCACATACTGTATAAAGGAGTAAATTACCGCATCTATTCTAAACCTCCTGCATTTTTGGAACATTTTCTATAAAGATATTACATACAAAAAAGCCATAAAACTTTGGAAATTAACCAGGCTGTTAAACTTACCCTTTTACTTTTTCAATTTGAAATAATTCCCCGCAACGTTAATTTCGACCATAAAGTAGAACAGATGACTCGGCAAAAAAAAAAAAAAAGAAAAAACTCCAAAAATAGCAGCACTTCAGACAGAACGCTTCGCTAATCCACTCTCACCCGCGAATACGCCTCTGCTTAACCTCCGACCCCATCAAACCCATTAGCGTCACAACCTCCATTTGAGCGTAAACTTCTCCCGCCGCCACTTCAGGTAGTGATTTACGACCTTACGACACCCCATAAATCTTATACAACGCCCATTTCAACCAAATAATATCAATCTATTCGTGAGTATGAAGTGTAGCCCACCGTGCGCGGCGTAATTAACCACGAGTTAGCTGTCCATCACGCCCGTAGCAAATTAGATTTCTAAATGTATAGCTGATTTCTATGCAGGCCAATTTGTCATTTTGTAACGTCTGATATGAAAACACTGTCTTTCAAACGCCTGACATTTTAATTTGCGATCCCACTTCTGCGTCGACAGATTGCATTTCCTTCCGCAAGTAAATACCTACAGCTGATACGAGCCTTGTGGCATATTTATCGGCGCGTCGCTTTGAAAACGTGCTCAAAAATAACATCATTTGGTGCTTTTAGAGCCGCGCTGGCCTTGGAGGAGTCGTCTGGAGTGAATCATGAATTTGCCTGTCAAGAGCTGCCGGTGTTTGGAGAACCAAGAGGGTGCCCGCGAGCAATTGTCCGCTCTGACATGGGGAGAAAAGTGGCTTCGGTTTGGACCACAGGCATCAAGGGAAAGAAAGATGTCGTAAAATGTGACAAGTTACGTGGTACAGGAGCTACACGGCTTATTTAAAGTGACTACCCAATTTTGTCCATTTTTGTTGAATATAATGTACAGATATATAGGAAAAGCAGCTACATTTTGTACAAATAAACAAAACAAAAACATGTAATCAATTCTAAAGCTTTTATATTGTCCGAGAACCAGGGAGTGAGCTGTTAGCATGCTAGCTGTTGTTAGTAAAACCCAACTCTGGCTTTTGAAAGTTTGGAAAAGCACTTATAATCTCATAGTGGTGACTAAATAATATGCTATGCTGATATGTTAACCTTAGACTTGAGCTCAAAATGCTCTGTTCCACCTTGTGATGTCATGAAGCAACTACCTTTTATCTTTAGGTCAGTGGAAATCGGCAAATTCAGGGCTGAAAGTATCCAAATGATGCGAGTGAAGAGGTTAGCAGGTTAGAAATACAGTGGAGCACTTCCTGTAATGTTATATCTTGAATTTGTGGGATAATTGCAATGATTTTTAGATGATATATACACTCCCAGGCCAAAAAAAAAAAAAGTCACCACCTGGATTTAACTAAGCAAACAGGTCCGAGGTTGCTGCAGTTGGTCAGGTCCAGGTTCAGCAACAGTGTGTGCTCCAAGAATGAGGTCAGCTGAACCTGGATATACTGAAGGACCAGGTTATTCCATCAGTGGATTTTTATCTTCCCTGATGGTACGGGCGTATTCCAAGATGACAACGCCAGGATTCATCTCAAATTGTGACAAAGTGGTTCAGGGAGCACGAGACGTCATTTTCACGCATGGATCGGCCTCCACAGAGCCCAGACCTGAAACCCATTGAGAATCTTTGGGATGTGCTGGAGAAGGCTCAGACTCGACCATCATCAATGCAAGATCTTGGTGAAAAATTACTGCATTCGCTCTGGCATTGTTTCGATAAGCTTCTGCAGTGTCACAAGATTTATTTCCATCCAGTGTTGCATTCATTTTTCACCAAGATCTTGATGGATTAACCTGGTCCTTCAGTATATTCAGCTTCAGCTGACCTCATTCTTTGAGCACACACTGTTGCTGAACCTGGACCTGACCAACTGCAGCAACATCGGACCTGTTTGCTTAGTTAAATCCAAGTGGTGACTTTTTTTTGGACATGCAGTGTATTTTTAAATGACCAAAAATGTGCAGAAATGTGCTTTGCCTTACCACCTTGGCTTTCTAATGTTGATTGACAGTAAAATTATTGACAAACATATCATTTCATGCCCTCACACTTGTACACAAACATCATAATGGCGACTTAAATGGAACTAAACCCGAACTACAACATGACTAAACCAGGACTAGAACTGGACTAAACAAGGATTTAAACTGGACCAAACCAAGTCTACATCAGGGCTAAACCAATCCTAGAGTTGCCATAATGGAAGAAAAAATCCATTGATGGAATAACCTGCCCTTGCTGTGTACAATGTTTCTGAATGAACAGTTTCCTGCTGTATAAACACGCTCATTTGACATTTAGTTATTTAACAGAATCGGTCAAATGAACCACTATTTGGTTTGGCTGACCTGGTTTTACTGCCAAAACAGATCCACCGTTCTACTTTTCTGGGGGATGTGTCAACGGCCACAGGCAAATTCCCACCAGCGCACATTTGCATATCTACATTTTGCATGTTCAAATAAGAGACCACCTGCTCAGGCTCTGGATATATTTAGCCTCACTTATAGTTTAAGGATTTCGATGCACTGAGCGAACCGTGTGTCATACCAGAATACGATTATTTACAGAAGAATGAATACCTGCATTAAAGGTGCTATAGTACACAAATTTGACTCTTGTGAGGTTTAAGCCGTGTTAGAACGGTGTTACCTCATCAAAAACAGACCTGGAGTTGTGTTTTGTTTCATTCATGCATGTTTGAGGAATCCATCTCTTTAAAAAACTTAAGTTTATGGACTTTTCCTGACTATAAATCGCTCCAGAGTATAAGTCGCACCAGCAAAAAATGCACAATGAAGAAGAAAACTTTACAATGAACACTGCTAACTCTGCTGCCTGTGCAATACTGGGACCCTGTGCAATAATGTAAGATAGTAATTTATTGTATATATAGTTTTAAGATAGCAATTTATACAATACATAGTTTTATAATCCTTATCTTTATAGATCTTTATAGTGTTTGTCTATTTTTACTTCTATTGCTGCTACTGTTTCTTGCTGTTCTCTTTACTGTGCGTTGCAACACTGAAATTTCCCCATTGTGGGACAAATAAAGGATATCTTATCTTATCTTATCTAAAAAAAAACATATATAAGTCGCATTTTGGGTGAACCAGAGCTCAAGATGCTCCGTTCCACATGTCATGAAGCTGTAGATTTCAAGTCAACAGATGCCTTTTTTTAACCTTTAGTTCAGTACAGATTGGCAGTTCCAGGGCTGAAAACATCCAAACACAGTGGAGCACTTGCTGTATTACCACGTTTTCAGTTTGAGAGATGAACTCAGCCTAAATATGCAGCGTTTGTGTGTGTGAAACATGTGGGAATGAAACAAAACCCAACTCCAGGTATGTTTACGATGAGAAAACAACATTATAACAGAAAATAACATAGGCCCTTTAGGGCAGATCGCCGACATGCTGAAATGTGCACCATAATGTTTGTAAAATATCTGAGCATTTTTGCAGTTTGACCCGTCTGAGTGAATAATGACTATGGTGGAGGCACAGAGTTGTTAAGTACTGGCCTCTGTGTGTGCAGGGTCAGGTGGGCGGGGCCTGTTTGAAGGACGCTTTGTCGGATCAGACTGTTTGCTCAGAAAAGACTATAAGACTCAGGCATTCTGCTTTATTCAGCATTTTTTTGTATTTATGAATTAATGTTTGTATTGGTGTTAGCAATATTAGCATTGATTCACATGAGAAACGAATGACCACTGCACAAATGATCTAGTTAGTCTAAATAAAGCGCTCACATTATGCTATTTTCTGACCTGTGTTATAATGTTTCCTCATCACAAACATACCTGGAGTTGTGTTTTGTTTCATTCACACGTTTAACACACAAACCCGTCTCTAAAACTGAAAACATGTGGTAATACAGCATGTGCTCCACTGTGTTTGGGTGTTTTCAGCCCTGGAATTGCTAATCTGTACTGAAGTAAAGGTAAAAAAAAAAGGCAGCTGTTGACTTGAAAACTACACTACAACACTTTCATGACATTGCAACGTGGAACGGAGTATTTTGAGGTTTGGAGACGTAGACAGACTAATAATGCAGGATTACTCAACCATGTGTGAATGAAACAAAACACAACTCCAGGTCTGTTTGTGATTAAGTAACGACGTTCTAACATGACTTAAAGCTCACAAGAATCAATTTTGTGTAATATAGGAGCTTTAACTTCAGTCAGTAACATTTTATGCGTGTCAGGTTAATGTCAGGTTACCAAGAAAGCTTTCTTGAGGCCGTCACACACTACAGGAGAATTTGCCCGATTTTGGCTGCGATTTCTTCTTCCCGAGTTCGGGGAGGCGTGACCCGACTTTTTGTGTTCGTGTGCGATTTTGAAGCCGTCAGAGTCAGTGTCAGATCAGAACCACTAAACATCAACAACGCGACGGAAACAGACGATAAAACAGAGCGTCAGGGGCAGAGGAGCGACGGACACAGAGACGCAACATACAAACTTGGGATAAAGCGAAAATAAAGACTTTATTACTCACCTAATGCAAAGTGGAACATTTAAAGTGCAACATCTCATCCACATTATCCATAGAAATTGTCCTCCGCAAATAATGACATCCAGTTCACAAAACTAATCCAGTTTGAAGCGTTCTTTAAAAGTAAAAAGGTGAAAATTGTTCCTCGCATGTGTTTGTTTACGTCCACAGAGCGAAAAGCTGCAGATTAGCGACAGTGACTCTACTTCCTGTGGACTTTATCGCCTCTTTTATGCTTTAAAAATCCTGTATCTGAAGTATTGCACCACATTTCACAAATAATAACACAGTTTTGACTTGGATCTAAACTAGAAGTGCAGAGCTCTGATCTTTGAACTCTTAAGACTCTCAATACGAGTAGTTTTACTGTAGACAGAAAACACGATCACGCTCACAACTTCACATACAGATCTCACTGCAGTTTTTGCGATCAGAGATTTTTAAACTCATAAGTTTCTCCTCGTGTCTGTGGTGTTTGCACTTTTTGTCGCACATTTAAAAATCGTTTAAGACCGAAAAATCCACTAGTGTGTAGCGGCCCTTAGTTGAACTTTCTTTGATGTGAAGCTGTTTCTGAATCTACAGATAATTACAGCTGCTAACAAACTTAACGTCAATATTTTGCTATACATACTTGAACTTGTTTTCTTGAACTCGTACTTTTATTCCACATAATGTAGTTTAAATCCAGGTTTTCTTAGTTTTTCACCTACCTTCACCTGCAGGTCCAGTGTGTTGATTAAGTCACCAATTAGTCTTTGTGGAGGCTGGAGGAGGACCGAGGCCGTGGCCTTTGAACCATCAGGTCATTGGATATTCTGCCAGCACATGCGTGTAGGTGTGACTGACGGCAGGTTCGGTCGACAGCTCGGATAATTGAGCTACTTCTTGCAAGGTCGGAGGAGAGGGTATTCCCTGTTTTAAAGTACACATGCTATCAACAACAACCTTGACCACAGAGAACACGGGGAGGTGCATGTGTGTGGACAGTGGATACTTGTTAAAGAGAATGTGAGGGTTATTTCTGGTGTTATAAAGCATGACATGATGTGCACTGGACCGAACGTAAACAGGCTTTCTTCACCTGACAATAGCACTTTCTCTCATCCTATAAGACCCAAAGGAGATCTCGTGAGCTTCAAGCAGAGAAAATCCTAAATCCATGTGTCCGAGAATCAAACCTACAACGTTCTTGGTGCGAAGAGCTGTGCCGTCTTTAGTCGCTTTAGCTGGTAGAAACCATGGTCAGGTTTTTTTGGGATGGAATCCAGTTTCAATGGACAACGAGAACTCCAATGACAACTATTCCCATTGTTTTTCCCCCACCGCTTCTCGAACTGTAAAATCGATTCTCGACCTGTGAATTATAGCAATGCGATTCTTGATATGTGGATTATACATTGAACTTTTATGAAGAGAAACTTTTTTCTCTCAACATAATTCTCCACAATAATTGGGAGCTGACCTTTTGTCATTTTTTGTTTGCTCATTAAGGTGTTATTATTAGTGCTGTCGATCGATTAAAATATTTAATTACCATTGATCTTATGAATGTCACAGTTAACTTGTGATTAATCGCACTTTTTTTTTTTTACTTTTTGTCCCTTTATTCATAATTTTAATACTCTTATCCAAATAGAAAAGTGGATAGGCTTTGTGCAGATGTTTTTTTTTTTTTTTGCAAACCAGAACAATCATTACTGAGGGACGTCCAGTGATCTGCAGTTAGACTGTGTTTGTCGCCCCAACACCTGCTGTACCTGGTGTGAACTCATGCTGGAACTTTTGGGCTGTGCCGGGCTTGGTTGCCTGGGGTTCAGTGGGTCACAAAGAGCATTAACTCGCAATACAAAAAATGAACGCTGTTGAAATAGTTTTGAGTTAACGCATTAATAGCGCAATATTTTTGACAGCACTAGTTATTATGAATTTGTAAAAACGTAAAAGTCTTTATTCATTGCCTCTCATTTCAATATACATATAATAACTACAAATCCAGTGGTCTGTACTTTACTCACACCTTGGGCTCCTTCAAGAACCACTCTTCTGTGTCCGCTATATTCTTAGCCGTTGCTGTGTTGTCTATCTTTAGATTAACATTGCACTCCTGTCAGAATAGAGTTTAGATATCTAATTACTTCTGTGCAGTCGCCTTTATGACTGGTGGAATAGGTTGTGGCTGGAAGCAGCAGTCTCCTGCAGTAAACTTCCCAATAACGCGCTTGTACGCCATAAAACACATTATAAACCTCCTGTCCCGGTAAAGAGAGTTTCACTATAAAGTTTTGTTTACTGTAAAAAAGAAATGCGAGTGCAACCCGCCTAAATAGCCATCTTAAATCTAAGTATGCAGGTTAATGGTTACGCACAGCTGAGGGGGAGTTGTAATTTCCAATGAAAATCAATCAGGTTATTGCATTTCCAACCAAGTTTTATATTTTGTGTTATCACGCTGTCACTGTAATGTATTTCGTGATGCTAACTGCCTTTTACCACATTAAATGCCGCGCCCGGTGCAAGTGTGATGAAATAAAATGCTCAAAGGGTACACGGAGGCAATGTTGTGCAATAAAACACTTTGCAACCAAAAAGTTCTGCGTTTTTAAAGCTGTACTATGCGACTTTTGTGGTGGAGCGTCCCCAAGAATCACATTAAACACGGACCTCAAGGGAATCAAGCAGGTGGCGCTGTAGCAGAAAACAGGTTTAGATATTTTTCTTTAAGATATAAACATTTTAAACTTTACTGAACTCACAAATGTCGACGTAAGTTTCCACAGAGTCTTTTAAAAGAAATCTGGGAAAACTGAATCATTTTTCAAAATAAAACCAACAATAAGGAAACGGAAAAACAACTTTTTTCTTCATTGTTTGTCTCCAAAACCAAAATGAAAAAAACAATAACGTCGTCGGTGTCATTAGTGAACCAACAAGCTGATCGCCAGGACTGGACCAAGACCAAACCAGGACTGAACCAGGTATAAACCAGGCCTGAACTAGGTCTAAACCAGGACCAAACCAGGACTGAACGAGGTCAAAACTATGACTGAACCAGGTCTAAACCAGAACTGAACCAGGTCTAAACCATGACTGCACCAGGACTGCATCAGGACTGAACCAGGGCTGAACCAGGTCTAAACCATGACTGGAGTTTTTTGTTTGCTGCAGAAAATCGGTTACTAAAGGGGGTAGAGGTGGCAGCCCTGGTTTAGACCTGATTTAGACCTGGTCCAGCCCTGGTTTAGACCTGATTTAGACCTGGTCCAGTCCTGGCTTACACCTGATTTAGACCTGGTCCAGTCCTGGTTTACACCTGATTTAGACCTGGTCCAGTCCTGGTTTAGACCTGATTTAGACCTGGTCCAGCCCTGGTTTACACCTGATTTAGACCTGGTCCAGCCCTGGTTTACACCTGATTTAGACCTGGTCCAGTCCTGGTTTAGACCTGATTTAGACCTGGTCCAGTCCTGGTTTAGACCTGATTTAGACCTGGTCCAGTCCTGGTTTACACCTGATTTAGACCTGGTCCAGTCCTGGTTTACACCTGATTTAGACCTGGTCCAGTCCTGGTTTAGACCTGATTTAAACCTGGTCCAGTCCTGGTTTACACCTGATTTAGACCTGGTCCAGTCCTGGTTTACACCTGATTTAGACCTGGTTCAGGTCTTGATATTAGGACCAGGAGTTTGGTTCAGGAAACAGCCATTTTTTTCCATTATTAATTTAAACACAAAATCAAAAACTGAAAAAAACAAATCGTAATCCGTGTTTTCATTTTGGTTTGGGGCAAATAATGAAGAAAAGAGTTGTGTTTTGTTCGTTTTTTTCTTATTTTTGGTTTTATTTTGAAAAAACAAATGAACGAATGGTACACGGATTTTAAGCGTACAGTATCTTAAAGTATCTTTCTGCCACGTCACCTGCACGATTCCATGAAAATAGAAAGTTAAAACCAAAATTCGGAACATTCTCCTTGGAGATAGACACGTTTTATGCCGAATTGGAAGATTAAAGCTAAGAGAACGACATTCCCATGGAAACAAGACGAACAGGAGTCAGGTTTGTGGAGGAGCAAGCCACGTGTTTTTCATTACAATTCATTTTCATTTTAGTCTTATTATTATGTTGTTTCCATACCTGTAACTGTGTTCTTTTATTCACACATTAAACACAAAAACCTTGTATATTTAGGCTGAAAACACTCCACCTTGTGATGTCATGAGGTACTACAGGAAGTGCTCCACTGTGTTTTCAAACTATATACACCTTCCCTAGAAACATTTGGATATTTTCAGCCTGGATCTACTGAACTAAAAATAAAAGGTAGCTGTTAAGTTGAAAATTACCACTACAAGGAGGAACTGAGCATTTTGAGCTTTGGAGATGTAAACAGTCTAATAATAAAGGGTTACTCATGTGTGAAAGAAACAAAACACAAATCAGGGTGTGTTTTCGGTGAGGGAACTACTTTAAAATGGCTTAAAGCTCACATTAAATCATTTGGCGTAACACCGGATTTAATTATGGCTCAAGAAGAACATTTGTCTTGGGTTAGAGCGAACACAAGGCAATGCAGCTGCTTAATGTATACTGGGTGAGATATAATTAGGGAGTATTTAGTAGGATTTCCAGCGTTGTGCATGACTTGAAGTGTAACTAAACAGACCCAGAGACGGTTAACGCTGTGAAAGTCGTCACAGACAACACAACAAGAGGTGCTAAATAAATGCCAAAGTTGGACAGAGCCTCGAAAACACAGAGGGTTCACACGTTTCTATATTCAGAATGATTGAGGTCAAAATGTCAGCTCTTCGTGTTATAACCGCTTCATGTCTTTTCTTCTACAGGCAGTAAAAGCACAGAGATCAGGTTTTCAGGTTTTTTCTTACATGGTTTGGTGGTGGAAAACTAGCCGACCAGTGGTACATTTTTATCATAGTCGTAAAAAGGTTACAGCGACGATTTACACGCAAAAAGAGGCAATTTTCTGGCGGTTTTAATAAAAATGAAGTTAGTTGTCATTTATTTGATTATTTGCAAGTTAGATCAATTTTGGTCCTTGTAAACCTTATGGTTGTTAACAGGTAACAGTTATGAATTATGGCTCCATATGTCAAATATCTGCTGCCCATGTCCAACCAGAAAGAACTATGCTTTAGTGCAGGGGTGTCCGAACTTTTTTCATCAAGGGCCACGTATTAAAACACAGACCAGCGTGAGTAATTCAAATCTGTGCATTTATAACAGGTTTGAATGACCCTCCAGACCTTTGTTCAGGCTTAGACCCTCAAAAGGACACACTACATTTGCTTGATGAAGGTAGATTTCAAAAACATGCAGTAAAAAGTACTTCTTGCGGGAGTATGGGCCAATTCACCTGGAAGCCTGAGGGCCAAAACATTAACTTTAGTGAGACGAATAGTCTAACCTGTATGCACTTCAAACATGAAATGATCATGGATTCTGTCATTCATTCATTTCAATTTGTCTTTGGTTTAACATTTCAATAACATCTTAGTCATTTTTCAAAGTTTTCAGGAAAATACTACATAGAATTTCATCGAAGTCTTTCCGATTGGGCGAGTATGGAGCCAGTGACAAACAGATGCTGCAGACTCTGGACTGTAGAATGTGACTGAAACCCAAAAAATGACTTGATGAATTATACCACGAGGCCTCTGGCACAGTCTTCATGGATACAGAAAAAAAACTGTTAGTTTCACACAATAAAACAGTCCCTCGCATTCATTCCCTTGAAGTATTTCCTCTGGAAGGTCTTTTGTCACATTTGCCGCCACATTGGGTTTGTTCAACTGGGACTAAGGAGGGAAATTATCTTGGGCTACAATCTTACATATTTACAGGTAGCCTACATGTTTTGTTTATTTGGTTAGGGTTTTTTTTTGCATTATCTTGTTTTTTATATGCTTTGTGGATTTAATAAATAAATACAAACACCTTTTTTTAAAAACTAGGCTACATACAGTTCCTAGACAGTCATTACATTACATTATCCAATCTCTACAGCTGAGACGGGGGTGGATTTATATCTGGTGACTGCTATACATGACTCATTGGAAGATCAATATGTCGAATTTGGAAACTGCACATTATAGTCCGTAGTCTCCAGCACTAGCGCTGCACAGGGGACTGTACTACCCCCAGTCCTGTTTACCCAATACTTCTGACTGACTTTAATCAGATCTGTGTCTTTTGTTGAGTTTGTCTGATGACAGAATCATTATCGGATGCCACAGGAATAAGCAGGTGAAGCACAAGCAAGTCATAGAGGTGTAGGTGTAGGTGCTAATAACCACCGCCAGCTCAACACCTCCAAAAATAACCAGATGGTGGTGGCTTAAAGAGCTTAAGGCTTTCATGTTTGTATCGCGCGGTTTGGTGGGACAGTACCTGGGGTAAGTAAGTAAGAAAAGTGCAAAAATAGAAAAGATTAGACATGATCAACACAAGAATTTCCATCCTAAAAACAAGGACAATTTACAAGCAAGGAACACATTTTTGTTAGATTAAACTTGGATTTAAAGGCGCTGTTTTCTGATCTATGTTATAATGTTGTTTCCTTTTCAAAAAACATACTTGAAGTTGCTTTTTTTTTCATTCACATGTTTAACACACAAACCCTGCATATTTAGGCTTATTAGTTCAATCTCTCAAACTAAAAAAAACCCATTTGGTAATACAGGAAGTGCTCCACTGTGTTTTTAAACTACACACACCTTCACTGGAATCATTTGGATAATTTCAGCCCAGGAATTGCCAATTCCTACTGAATTTAAGATAAAAAGAAACTGTTGAAAACTTTACTTGATGACATCACAAGGTGGAACGGAGCATTTTGGGTTTTGGAGATATAGACAGACTAATAATAAAGGAGTACTCAAACACATGTGAATGAAACTAAACAACTCCAGGTATGTTTTTGAGGAGTTAACAACATTATAACATGTCTTATAGCTATTAAAGTCTATTTTCTGTAATATATTTACCAAACTAAATGTATTTGTGTAAATATAACTATTATGTCGACCTAATTTGTAGTGTCACACCAAGATATTTAGTAAAATCTTGAAATATACTGTTGAAAATGCACTCTAACCTGTCATATGCACAACCAAACCACCCTCTGCACAGAATCTTCACCAAACAGAAGAGCTTTATAAAATCTATATAAACACATTTCCAAATTATTTAATTATTAAAACCATTTTCAGGCTACAACATTTGTGCCAGAACTGCTATGCCCAAACCTTTCATCTTCAAACTCTCAGATATGAAATATTAATGTGTTCTGTAAGGGCTATCTCCACTAATGAGCTCCAATCTGTAAGTACCCCTAGTGCTGACCATGCTAATTCTGCTTCAACATTTGAATCCCACCCCACTATCTTTACAGAGACTCTCATTAAAAAGTACTGCACCGCTCCTCTCCAAATAAATCTCTAAACTGATAGGCTAGATTTCGGATCAAGGTGACCTGGACACAGCTGTGAACACACATTTTTGGTGTAAATTATTTTTAATAGCGCTATAACTGTCACTGGCCATTTTAAAAAGGTGCATGATGTAACGTTTCCTGTCTGTCACCGCTCCCTGATCTTTCTTTCCCACATTCCTTGTAGTGTTATGATCCTGCCCTATGTATGGGTTTAGTTTAAACACTAGATTAGGGATGCAATTGAAATCAGAAAATTGTTTTGAGAAGAGTTTCAAATTGCGCTGTTCTAATTAGGGCCCGAACAGTATATCGATTGGCCAATATGGGCTGATAGTCCACGTGGACATGTTTTACCTTGTTATAAAGCTTAGACTCTCTACATTACGCCCATTTAATCCAATTTACAGACAGATAAATGTCCTCATATGTGGCGCCCCATCAGTATTTATCTGCGGAGTCATTTGTCTGTGTCCGTCCCGCCCCTGAACGCATCGCCACGTGTGCTTGTTTACACTTGCAGCCAGAGATCCACGTGCGCATATATACGGTCTATGTGTGTGCAACACTGAGATGATTTTTTTTTTTACAGACAATCAGTTTGAGTCTGGATTAAAAGGACATTATTTAGTGCAGACTTGTGATCTGAGAGGAGCCTGTGTGAGGCTGAGTGTTGTAAATGTGTCGGTTTTGAAGCTCGTTTTGGTTCTTTCTCGTTGGTTAGCGATTAGCTGCTGTAGCTCGCACACATAAACAGGCTGTTTTCTCTTCTATTAGCGACTGTAAAGTGACTATAGTGGCCGTATATATGTTACTGGACACACACTGATATGTAAATGAGCTGTGAATAGAAGTGTGAATTATCAGCATTTAGCAGATCATTAATTACTGCGGCGCACACACATTTACCACTAAAAGCTAATAGCGGTAGTTTACTTACAGCACTTTCTCTACTGGCTAGAATCTCATACAAAAATGCCATTAGGCCAAACTACTGTCTGTAAATATGACGTAAAGAGGCAGAACAACAATAAATGTCGCCTAAAAAAAACCAATTGAAAATCCAATAGAGCCAAACCTAAGTTTTAAAAACAACTGAAGATTTACAGTGAATTTTTACTTCATAAATATATCTGCGATTATATCGGCAGCTCCAACGCCCATTTTATCGCTATCATATCAGCCGCAACAAAATCCATATCGGTCGGGCCCTAGTTCTAATTGATAATTGCTTGGTTTAGTGTCCGCTGGTCTGAAGTGTTTTTGATGAAAAGTGTTAAAAGGAGAAGTCAGAAGTGTCGTGTCCTTAGGCAGTCTCGGGATTGATCCAGTAAGGCCAACTTCCTGTGTAGTTTAGGCCGGGGCAACACGATCTAAAGATACAATACCAGCGTCCACGTGCATCTCCCGCTCATGCACTTTAAAACAAAGACATGCAAACTTACATTAATATTAAATAACCGGTCAGACACATACTCACTCTCACTGCATACACACGGCATTAACCTCCATTTACAAATACAATTATAGCCCAAAGCTCATACACAAAAGACGCTGTTTAAGTAGAGTTGTGTGGACATATTTGATTGTTTGGCTGCAAGTGCTCGGGTTTAGGTAATGAGGGTTCAGATTAGAGAGTTTCTTAAGGTTTAAACCAACTGGATTTCAACCTTGAAACTGCAAACCCAAAAGAGAGACTCATTTTGAGAACCAAAACATCAAATTCTCACTAATATTCTTCATATCTGGCACCATGTTTATGAATTTTTTTAATCAAATGGTTAAAAAAAGGAAATCCTCACCATGCAGTTACCCTTGTCCAGATAACAGAGTATCAATACTAGGGGGAGTTTTTGGAGTAGTACATTTGTAGTTAGTTTGTGAATAATGTATTACCTTCCCTTAATTTAGCTCTGCTTGTAGAAAAAAGCTTAAATAATTAACTTATATCTGCAATTTCACTGTGTACAGAGGCTCGACCTCGCTCAAGATACATGTTTTACCCACAGTTCTCTGCTACAAAGGCCTTGCTTCATGGGGCTCTGTGGCGCTCTTTTATCACTTGCTTATTTTTCTCTCGCACAGGGCACCAGGCTACAGTGGTGCATGATGGGTACTGGTCTACAGACATTCTGTTTGAAAGTGAAAGTGAGGATTTTGTTAAAGGTGTGCAAAAAAAAATACTGACATATCGTGATACAGTATCGCTCTCGTGGGCCGCTGTATCGATATATATCTCAGCAAGAGTATTTTTTTATATCTTTTAGCAATTTTTTGTGGCCACGAAAATTTTGTTGGTTGTTTAGTGGAAGGAAATTTGTTTTTACACTTCACTGTTTTGAAAACTAGATGTATTTCATATTTGGTTTTACAGAGAAATACTGGTTCTTAAAAAACAGAAATAGATCACAGTGCAGCATTTACAATACACTGATAATCACATGTATCGTCATATCTTCATAATATCGTATTGTGAACCGTGTATCGTACGGAATTGTGAGGGCCTCAGTGATTCCCAGCCGTGTATCGTACGGAATCATGAAGGTCTCCGCGATTCCCAGGCCATGCATCATGTATCGTACAAAATCGTGTAGGACTCAGTGTTTCCCAGGCCATGTATCGTGTATCGTACAGAATCGTGAAGGACTCAGCGATTCCCAGCTGTGTATCGTGTATCGTACAGAATCGTGAAGGACTCAGTGATTCCCAGGCCATGTATCGTGTATCGTACGGAATCGTGTAGGACTCAGTGATTCCCAGGCCATGTATCGTGTATCATACAGAATCGTGAAGGACTCAGTGATTCCCAGCCGTGTATCGTGTATCGTACGGAATCGTGAAGGACTCAGTGATTCCCTGCCCTGCCAAACACTAGACTGAGACCGTATGTTCAAAGATTACTGTAGTAGAATCCTGTTTTTGGGTAATAAATACATTCATAAAGAAAAGAGTTCAAAAGAAAGTCCAAAAAGGCATAATTAAAATCTACTTTTATGAACTGGGTTTGTCTAGATTTGACATGGATTCCCCCTTCTGTCGCTGCAGTGTGAAGCAGCTCGTGTATGTCACCGCACCATCTGCTCTTCAGTGCATGAGTAAGCAAACAGCATATGGACACCGAACCATGGTACAGCTAAAACTACTCTTGGAAACGATAAAAAGGCACTGTGTTCTGCTTGGATTTCACAATGTCACACTTAGCAGCCAGTATTGTTAGAATATTTAAAGGAAGCAATCTGCAAGTTAAATTGGACATTTATATGGAAAGGAATGATGTAGCAAAAACAGTACAATATCATATTATTGACCTCTCTCTGACTGAGAAGACAGAGAAAATGTTTAACTTTTTTCATTATTATGTCTGAACTGAAATGAAAAAAGTTTTTTAAGCATTTTTGCATATATTAGTATTTGCACTACAGCATATTAGGGATGTTCCGATCCGATATTCAGTATCAGTATCAGCTCACAATTTGGCTCTTTTATGAGTATTGGACAGTACTGGATTCAGTCACATGATTCAACCGATCCGGTTTCTCATGTTTTTGTGGCACCAACGCGCTTTTCGGCAGCCGTAAATCAAAACGCCGCCATGTCGCTGTGTGGGACTTTTCACTACAACAAAACGAGAGTCAAACAGCGACGCAATCGCTGCAAACAAACAGCTTCTCGTGGAGGAACCAGCAGAGCCACTTTAACACGACCAATTTGATTTGTCACGTACAAAAGAATCATCGGGGCGAGTTTCAGATTAAAAGCGCAAGACAGCAAAGCCACAGCAACAAACACTGGAGGAGGCATTTCAAAAAAAGAGAAAAGCGACCTAGAAAATAACACAAGAATATTGTCAAATTCATCCCTTTAAATGATCAACGTCGGCTTTCATTGTCTAACGCACTTTTTGGAGCCAAGGTACGAACTTCCTTCACGGCACTACACAAAAAGGTATCGGATCAGTTTTGAAAAGGGCACTCCTTAAAAAAAAAATCAGATCGGAAGCCAAAAAATCTTGTTCGGGACATCTCTACAGCACATGCTTCATCAAATCATCAAATCAAAGTTTATTTATAAAGCGCTTTTCATACAAAAATGTAACACAAAGTGCTTTACAGTGATTAAAACAATCCCACATTTCTTTTGTATTATTTTTGTGGTTGGAGATTATTGTGGAAAAGTAATGGTTTCTTGCATTGTTAAATGTCCCTTGTTGAGTAATTGGTGACTGATTGTTGTTTTGTTTTTTCTGCCCTCCTGCGCTCTCTCTTGTGTTTTTTCAGCTCCTCGTTTCTCCATGGGGGTTTTTTGTTTGGTTTGAATATTTTTAGTTTTTAGTGGAGCAACCAGATCCGGAGCTGACTGAAGTTTACTGTTAAATGGTCAATAATAAAATCACAGGGGGGCAGGTAAAACCATTGAGGGGATTTGATCTAAAACGTCAGTAAAATTTGCAGCCACTTCAGAGGTCAGACGGCGCTTCCTCGCAGTTCTCACTGAGGCCTCCCGCTGTTAAAATCACCGGTTATAATAATCAGGTGAAAGGAATTGTGTAAAATGGATAAAAACTCAGAAAACTCATTAATTAAAAGAATTTTTTGGGTGGTCTGTGCACCGTAACACATAAAATTTGGGGGTTGCTAAAAACAATTGAGTGATATTCAAAACTAGTAAAATTGTTCAATAAAATAGGTTTGGTGGCCAGAGTGTTTGCACATATAGAGGCAGTGGCACCTCCCCTTTTACCATTTCTAGTTGAAAGTGCAAAGTTCAAAGTGGGTGGTGAGGCCTCTGTGAGAACAGGAGCATCTGCACCCAGCCATGTTTCAGATAAAAAGAAGCAGTCAAGTTTGTGTCTAAAATCAGTTCATTAACAATAAAAAACTTGTTCAGCAGAGAGCAGAGATTTAAAAGGGCCATGTTTAAAGTTGACGGGGGCGGAGGAACAACAGGAATTCGTGGTGAATGTGCTATAGGAAGAGGTCTGAGATTATTGATAATAACAGCTGATTTATGTGAAGTTTTATGCTTATGCCACTCTCTGCTGATCACTGGACTTGAGTGTGGTTGATTATATTTTCATGCATCTAAAAGAGTGAGTTCAGTGTTAAGGGAGAGCAGACGGGATCCAGGGATGTTGGGGTGTAAGCGGTACTTTAGAAAAAATTCAGGGCTATTAAAAAATGTGATGAATTTGTCCACGTAGGGGATTTTATTGTCTCTGCAGTAACCTTTAAGCCATATGTGTGACTCTGTTAAGCGGCTGAATTTAATGTCTCCAAAACGAGGTGGTACAAAAGGTCCAGAAATGACACAGTTTGTCTAGTCTATGGATTGTGGTGATGAGGGTTTTGAAGTTGTTTTTAAGTGTTTCTGACCGCTGCAGTTTAAGATCATTTGTTCCAATATGAATAACTGTTGATGCTGTTGGATGTTCACGCAGGATGGGGTGGAGACTGTAATGTCTTTCACTCGCACCTGGTGACACGAGGTGTGGTCATTGTTCACTCTTACGTGCCGAACCATGAGGAGCCGAGGATCAGCACGGACGGGCCCGGCCTGGACGCCGGGGCCGAGGGCACCGCAGAGATGTGAGCCAGGCTCCGCGCGGTGGCTCGGTCAGGAGCGGTCGTGATACGCGTACACGGAGAGTAAGCAGCGGGTCCTCCCCCGTCACGCCGAGCGGCCGGACCCGGCATGAGCGAGACGGAACCTCCGGGCCACACTGGGGCCGCAGCCGGGGGAGACCCGGACAGCAGCGGAGGTTCACTCATGCAGGCTGCCCAAGGCTGGTGGTGAGGCGTGAATGGCCATGCCCCGCACCCCGGGACGGTCTGTGTGGGGCAGGGGCGAAGTGCAGCGGCCCTTGAAAGTTTGGGGCAGCGGAGGAAAATCCTCATGGTCCAGGACACTGAAAGTGTTCGCCAGAGCAGGAGGAGCAGGACGGCCGGTTCACTCACTTACCTTGGTTAAGTCACTGCCCACAGCCGTTACGGGCTCACAGTCCGGGGATCTGACCGGACCGGGGCTTTGGGTCTAGCCCCTCGCTGGAGCCGGTAGTCCTCGCCTGTACCTGCAGCTGGAGCCCGGGGTCCGGTGGTGAGGAGGGCTGGTTCTCGGAGGCGTCCCCGGAGTAAGTGGGCGCTGTTGGCGGTTGGCAGAGTCTTGGCCAGGACAATATGGACACTTTCCACTCGGCTTTGAAACATGGATGAACGTTGTTCGAGCTCATCCTCTGACCCAGGGCGGTGCAGCGGTCACAGCTGGAGTTAAAGTGGAGGTAAAGGTGAGTAGAGGCACTGCTGACCTGGAGCCACGCAGCCTGCGGCCTACCGGGGCTATTGTTGGTTCGATTAATTTTGATTGTCCGCGCTTCTAGAGGTTAAAAAGTAGATTTAGGTAATATAAGTTAAAAAAAAAAAAAGCCTTGATGTTTATTATTTCCTATGAAAGATGTCTTGGTTATCAGTTAAAACGAATTCTTCGTTTGCAACCACGTGACCAAAATTGGTCACGTCATCAGTCGGCGCCATCTTGGTTGGTAGGTCTTTTAAAGTATACATTGGTCATGTAAATTCACATTTACAGTTACTTTACATACATTTAAATACATTTCATATAGTATGTGAAAGGTTAGATTTTGCAATTGATTTTAAAATTAACAACATGTAAATATTGTTCAGATCTAATAAAACTAATGTTTTGGCTATTCATTTATAGTTTGAAATTGATTCAGTGTGAAAATCTGCACAGAATTTTAAATAGTTCTTGAACTATGTTCATTAGGGCATCATGCCAAGTATGAATGCAGTCTGTCTTATTTTTTTTAGTAAATATAAAGTATTATTTGACAATATAAAGTATTATTAGACAATAAAGTGAAGGAAAAAAATCAGTCAAAAGGAACAATGGAATCAGACAGGTTAGTAAGGGCGCAACATACTCTGGCAATTTTATCAATTGGTGCTAGTCTTTGTCCTTCCTTGGCCATGACACTCTCGATGGGCAATATACTCTGCAAGGTTGAGTATTTTCGTCGAACCAGTCCAATTACTCTTTCTACATGTATTTGTACATTTGCAATTTTTCTGGTATGTTCAACTTCAAGAGCAGACAGTTGTTTCTTTCCTTTTGTAAAGGCGGGTATATATAACCTTGCTTGATATTAGCCAACACTATCTGATATATCAAACCCCCTGTCTGCCAACACAATGTCTCCAGGCAATAAGTTTTGCAAAATGTTACAATTTTCAGTAATGTATTTGTCACTGACTCTTCCTCCCCAAGCTTGTGAAATAAATGCAATTACACCCTGGGGTGTAATACCAATAAGAAATTTCACTGTGTTGTGGTGCTTATAGTTGGACCAGGTCATAGCCCTAGCAATCAGACTTGAAGGACGGTCAATGAAGACCTCAAAACAGTCTATAATAATGGCAACACTTTTGCCAAATTTTTTTTTGAAAAACCATAGGCATTGTTTTGCGTAGCTCCTCCCTTTCTGGCCATTTGATAAGAAAGCCAAGTCTTTCATTCATTACATCGATCCATCGATAAAAAATGTGTGAAACTGTTGATGTGTTAATCTTGAATCGGTATCCAAGGTCTTGTAATGGAGGGTTTAATTTCAGTCTCATCAAGACCATCATGAACTCCTGGAACTGTGATAAAGCATTTGTTGAAGTAGTTTTCAATTTGGGAATAATCAAATTAAAAACACACATCAACAACAAATAATTTGGCAATCCAGTATAGAATTGGGTTTTTTCTTCATTATCTTTAAATCCATCCTCTTCTAAAGACATATTACAGATGTCTTTTTTTAACTTGCTTAACTCACTCGTTAGGTCTTGAATATAAGCTTCATACTTGTTGATTAGTTCTACTGTCAAGTCTGTTTGGCATGACGTGCTTGCTTGCTGGACAGCCGGCTCTTTGTTAGATTTATCGTGTAAGTTGTTGTCAATTTGAGTTAATGTTGCTGGATCAGTGTGGGTTGATGACGTTTCTACGGTAGAAAAAGTTGGTAAATGTTCCATGTCTTCGTTAAAGTCTGAAGTCGTGTTGCGATGTTCAACGGTTGGCAACGATGGAAGCTGTCTCTTTCGCCGTTGTGTTGGTACCTCTAGCTTTCTCTTCATTCTCTTGGTAGCTCTCGTTTCTTTCCTTTGCTACTGTAACCTTTTCATCAGGGATACGATCATGGCCCATGTTTTTTGTGGGAGCCCAGTCAATATTTGTCTTATCATAGAGTGTACTTGGCGTTCCTGTGAATACAACAAGATGTAAAATCAATGTCAAAAACGTGTAAAAATCAAACAGTAATTGAAAAAAAGAGGTTTTAATTCTTACCCGATACAAAGTGATTGCTGCACACACGGGTATTATCAAGGTTGATGGTTTCAAGGCCGCTTCTATGGATGTTTGAAATCCATGTGCGGCGACACTCCTCGCTAAGTTTTCGCGTTTGTTCTCCTTGACTTTCAATGACTTTAGGAATCCTAAAAAAGCTATATTTCCCTTTCTCACGATGGGCATTATGACTACAACCATGCACTGCGCAAGAAATTGGCATAATTACATAAAACAATTGAGCTATCGAGACTTAAAATACGCTATTATTCAATGTTATTGTATGAAGGTTATATACGTGGGTGACCCGGCTACCAACCAAGATGGCCGACTTCCGGTTTTGTTTATGCATATTAATTAGTGATGACGTCAGTTGCAAACGAAGAATTGTGTGGGAGTCAATGAACAAGCAAAAAAAACAAAAAACAAAAAAAAAACATGCTTATTCTTCTGCTATTCTTGACTTTAGTATTGCAACAATGAAATAGCGCCATTGTCAGGAAAAAATGTTCTCTTAACTTGATAACTTTACTATAGTGTAACTTTATCAATTATCAGCTATGGGGGTGAAAACAAATATCTGATATTATATCGACTGAAAATATAACAATAAAACTGTTGGTTTCATGCATAGTAGTGAGATGTCATATGACAGTAAATGCTCCTTAAACATTGCTGACATAAATGAAGCCCATGTTGTTCTCAGACTGTTCATGAAGCAACAACTGTTGCACAGCTTACACAGTTGTATATTTTAATAGGAAAAAAAATGATGTAGTGTTTAGTTCCACTTCAAGTAATCCCAAATATTGTGGTAGCAAGCAAGTTAATAAGTGTTTTCATTTCTGAAAAAAGTTCTATACTAATAAACATTTACAGTGCTTTACATTGCTCACATGGCCAGCAAATTGAGAAAAAGTTTGAGATGAAGGAGCAGAACCCTGAGACCCTTTTGCTGAATCGCAGAACAAAGGAGAGTCCTGGTCTGAGAGCCAGACAAATGACCAGGACCATCTTCAGCAGGTCCGATCTGAGGTCCATTAAGCTGCCAAGAACAGGAACAGAACCAGGCTTCCCAGGAAAATCTGCTGAAGCAAATCCAAATGCTGAAAGCACAACTAAGGAAGGAGCAGATACAATGCTTCAAAAAGGAGAAGACCACTGCTTTAGCAAACAGACAGACGAAGGCAATGAGGAAACCCAGGGAGGAGGTGCAGGAGGAGATCAAACGACAGGCCTCCACCATCAGTGGAAACAAAGCTCGTTTCTCAGAGGACAACTCAGCCAAATTAACCATAAGAATGAGGAAAAAGCCCAGGATCTCCTGGATACCATCAGCAGGAAAAAGAACTAAGGGACCAGGTCACTTCTCTCACTCAGGACCTGGAAATGAGAAGGAGCCGAACCCTGCAGCAGCTCAGAGCAGATCAGACAGTCTAGAAACAGAGAAGGAAGAGCTGATGACAGAAAAGTCTGTACTGAGACGCTCCCTGACACAGAAGCGACACTAGAAAAGCTCTAGGCCAGTTTGAGTTTCTGATGTCAGTAAACAATGTCCTGACAATGGAGGGGTCCACTCCACAATCTAGAAACAAATAAAATAATGTGTAAAGAACAAAAAATGTTATCTAATGGCATGTAACACAAGTGCGCTCTTGCTACAAAGTGAAGTGTTTACGGGGTTTTCTCTGTGAGGCAGGAGAGTCTGTAGAAGAGGCAGCAGGTCCAACAGGCTGTGTGCTGCAGGACTCCAGGCCACGCCACTGGACCGTTTACCCACTAATGGCTTGCTCAAGGGCAACTAGGCACCGCAGCGTCACATCCTATTTTGTCTGTTGGAGTCTGAAACGCAGCAGCCTTCACAGTGCATTTTGTTTTCCACTGAAGAACCAACCACAGAAAGTAAAGAGGTGATTTGCCATTCAATGCAAGTTCAATGTACTTGATTAGTGTGCAAGTGTATACTGTAATTTGATCCCTTTATAGATTATTTGAAGGAATGTTATATCAGTAAATGCGTCCATGAAAAAAAAAAAACATCTTAGAAACACACACACACAGTTATTGATAATTATTAGTTGTACCTGTGCAAAAAAAGACAGGAATATTTGTGTAATGCACTGGTTTCAGACTGAGTAGCAACAATTTAGTCACAATTCCAAATGATTCTACAGCTTTTTAATGAGCCAAAAGTCCTCAAAGTGTCACCTATAAACCAAACGTTTTAATGAATAACAGGCATTAGTTATACCGAAATAAAGACCGAAATCATGTAAGTGCAAGAATAAAAAGCAACTTAGGATATAATACTCAGTACATATCTAATATGAATCTGAATCACACAGACTATTAAAGGGCTCATATTATTCTATTTCCTGATCTATGTTATACCTACAGTATGTTATTTCCTCATCATAAACATACCCAGAGTTTTGTTTAACATGTTAAACACACAAATCCTCCATATTTAGGTTTACCTTGTGATGTCATGTGGTAATACAGGAAGTGCTCCACTGTAATTTTAATCTTCATACACCTTCTCTAGAATCATTTGAATCATTTGGCCCTGAAATTTCCAATAGACTATTATCACAAGGGCAGGAAGCGCTGCGATGTTGAGTCGCGCAATGTCCGTCAATGCTATTCTATGGCAAAATACCTGTAGAAAAGTGTCACCTATTTTTGAGCAGCAAATTAAAACTCGATTGTATGATGTCGATATTAGCATAGACTGAGAGATTTGTGCAGTTTAAAGGCTATAGATGTTCACAGATTAAATGTCGACCATTTAAACTGCACAAATCTATATGTCTATGTTAATATTGACATCACAAAATACATTTTTAATTTTAATTATAGATTCAGTCTGAGTGAACAAGTTATTTATGTTTATTCATGACCATAACGTTAGTTTTGCTCAGTAATTCACTCATGCTAATCGTTGTCGCCTTTAACTTTTCATCTTTCTTTCCTTGATCGTTGTGGATAAATTCTTCATGGACAGAATTTGTTCTTTGTCGAACTTGTTGGATGAAGATTTGGTGTTGGGGCAGATTTATGAAGCTGGTTTAAAATATGTGACTTTTCCACAGGTGTTTTGCCGTAGAAAAGCATTGACCGGAAGTTGCACGACTCAACATCGCGATGCTTCCTGTCGTTGTGATAATAGCCAATTTTTGCTTGTTTGCTGTGTTTTTGAGGAGGTAACAACAGTAAAACATGACTAAAAGTTCACATGAGTCAATTTTGCATAACATAGGACCTTTAAATAGATCATAATTACAGCATAAACGAATAGAATACATTTTATAAAACATGTTATATATAGAAAACGTATATAATAGCATTTACGGAGTATTTGTAGTTCAACAGTCACATCCCTCCTCGCCCTCGTGTGGTTGTAGACTCTGTGCCTGGTGCAGTGTCATAGATGGAATATAATTGGACGGCGTTGAGATGACACAGGTGACATCTTTAATCCGAGTGGCGTCTCCACCAGTCCTGCACCTCCATTAGCTCCCTGGCCTCCTGCAGACAAATAAGTCAACTGTGTCATTAGCCTGCTAATGGGCGGGATCACACATGGCCGTATAACAAGACAAGCTGTCACTGCCCCCACTGACAGGTGCTGCCTTCCCACAATGCATAGCTCTCGTGCACAGGAGCCTTGTGGAAGCCCGTGAATCTTATCTCTGTGCTGTCCAGCCAAACGTGCCCATTTCCCACTGACACTGGTAATTAGGTTTTAGACTGAGAATCTGCTGCAGACTCCACTCCACTTGGACCAGCAGCTACAGTTAACAGTGAGTAGAAAGTAGACTGAAAGGACACACATGCTCTAATATTATTGCCAACATGATTCCGGATCAGTGGCACTTGGATCTGGTGCTCTTTCTGCCAAGAGAAGTGGGAATGAACATTTCCATAAACATGACAGGTAACAATATGACGAAAATTGATATAGTAATTTCTGAAGCTCAGAGTGTAAACAAGATTAATGATACAAGTGTAAATTAAGTTAGAAGGCATGTTGATGTGGGAACATTATGCCATGGTTAAAAGCTCTGTATAATTTGTCCTTTAAACGAGCACAAACATATGATGTACAGTTGAAATAAACACGCTCTGATCTTGAACTTAAAATAATGACTGTGTCCAAATGTCCATCTTAACCCCTCCCCACTCACTACACAGGGCTATGTAGGGCTAAACTCAAATCAAATTTGGTTTCTATCAAAAATAATCATGAAATGGGCTGGATTATTTGAGTTTAAGTTCCCTTAGACTATGGAATAGTGTGGGCATTCGGACACAGTCAGAGAGATTCTCCTGTAATTATGGAGCATGGACCTATTAAAATAACTGGATGGGGTATTGCTGTTTGTAGCTGTCTTGAGTTGCGTAGTGGCCACTCACTGGTACTACAGCGAAAAAACCCCTCCGTCCAGAAAGAACGCTTTTTAATTGTTAGCTTCAAGTACGCTCTATGCTCGCTCTAGCTAAGCTCTTGCGCTGATTGGTTAGAGCAGTCTCGTGGTACGTCATGAACGAGCATGTGAGTGATGTGAACGGGCCGGACTGTCACAAACAAGCAAGTTTAGAACATGGTTGAGAAGTATAAACATTATAATTTATTCAATCTATATGCACGGATGACCCAAAGATGGGCCAACTGAGACACTGGTCTCAAATCTGGGGCTTCTTGCCCACATACAGTGGTTTGGCCTGGGAGGACTTCTCTGGTGTCGCCTGGTCCCAAGTTTCAAGCAGGAACTTCGGGAAAGGTCCGCCCCGGGCTCCTGTCCTGCTCATGTGTTGCAGCAGCAGTGACCTTGGGAAGAGAAAGAGCGTGGAGCTGTTCGCAACAATGAAGCAGGACCTGCTGGACCTCCAGGGGCAGTGTTCATCTATGAAAATCTTTATATCAGAGATATCTGATGGACGCCAAGCTGGGGTGGATAAACCTATCCATGGCCGTGGGAAGTGAGGGTTCTGCAGCACCAAGCCAAAACTCGTGAACATGTGGGGAGACAAAGGATCATGATGTGGCTCAGCTCCACGTGCTGTTTCTGCCAGATGATTGGCTGTTGACCTGTCGATTAAAATACGCTTTGAGGCTATTTAACATTTTGAGGGGCTGGATGACGTCATCAGCTGAAAATAAAACTGCAAATATCTTAAGATCCATAATCGCACAAACGAAACTTTTTGCAGCACAAAACAGCACAAACGATTGACACCATTTTTAGAGCATTTTAAAGCTTCTCGGGGGCTGGCTGACCCCAATTTGACCTATAAAAGAATCGCTAATATCTCCAAAACTAAAGCAGCATAAACGAAATGTTGTGCAGCACAAAACGGCACAAACGAAACACAAACGACTGACATAGATTTTGTGTAGGTTTGTGTTTGATGGGGGTCCAACTCCTGTTCTGTTTCTTTTACCTCCATCAGTATCAAAACGCATGGGACAAGGTCAGAAGTTCCTAGATGGACAGTGTGTTATTGGCCATTTTTAGGCATGGTTATTATTTATGGGTGATTCATCTTAAAGTACAGGAAATGGCACAATAATCAGCAGCGCTAACATTAATGACATGTTATCAATGACTGTCCAAAGCCTGAGTCTAATGGAGAGGAAGCAGCGTGGGAGTGCTGCTTTTGTTTTTGAGCAAACACATAATCAGGCCAAACGTTAAAGTGTTGTGTTTGCATAATACTGTTATATCATAATTATAAGGTGCCAGTACATAAGCTCTGGTGTCATTTAACACTTGGCGAGGAAGTGCTACTTGAAATGGTTGCTCCTACAAAACAGCAGCTATTTCTCACTCATGTTCATGCTTATATTTGTTGACTTTATTTGCCTGTTGCATTTGCCATCAGAAATCCTGTCAGGAACAGTGGGGATCTGGAGTTAATGATCAAAGTCTGACTAAATCCAAATCAAGCAGATGGTGGAATAATAATAATGATAACAAATGTATTGGAGGTACAGAGGGGGACTTAGTATGATCTTTTATTTTTGTTTAATTACTTTTCAGAATGGTAAAGTCTCCAGGTGAAATTTACTGTAATAAAGAATAATCAGATTATAGTTTAGGCCTTGGCGTTGGGCACATTGGGTTTTACATGCAAAGTCTGAGGGACGTGCTTATACTACTTTTAAGACATTCTGACGTATAAAGTAAGTGATTGAATCTCCTACAGCTCATGGCGGGTGTGCACACTGTGGAGCGATGGCTGGACACGCTGGTCCGCTCAGTGTTGAGGCTGTAAACACACTACACATGTCTGTGTTTACAAGTCTGCAAGGCACTGGCTCTGTGTTTCTCTATAAGAAAGCCCAAAAACACCTTGTGCTGATGGTAATTACACAGAATCAAGAACAAATGCTTGCTTCTATGCATTTTCATGGGGATACACACCTATGCTCGCATCAAGCGTAAAAACATTGGTTGGATTCTGTTTTCTGAATCTATCTGAATCTACACACTCCTGGTGCAGCATTGTCTCCCTGTGCACTTCTAACGCATATATCCTTGGCCTAACAAAACTTTTGTGGCTGTCGTGTGTGGTGGTTTGTTCAGAAGAGGTGTCAGAGACTTCTCAGCCCAGCTCACCTCAGCGCTTCACTCCAGCCCAGCAGAGCTGTGTTTACGTCGCCTGCAGCTGTATTTTACCCTGCACTCGGTGCTCTCACCGTCTTTTTAGCAGCGCTCTTACTCTACGACTCAGAAACAGGTATCAAACATGTCTGATATCCCTGTGACCACATGACCAGCAGTCACACGCTCATGATGAATGACACAGACGAAATTCTGCCCTCTTTAAAAAGTGTTGTGTGACTTAAATTCTTGTCAAATCAAATTGAAAAAGTATAAGTCCAGCTTTACTTGAATTAAATCTACTTGTTTCTTCCTCTACCTGTACTAATAATAGTCTCTTTGGTAAATGTAATCATTATATTATGTTAATCTACAAGCAACATAGTGGACAGAGTTTTGAGGTTTATGGAACTCTTAAAATCCCTACATATGCTTCTTATTTCAAAGTCAAACTGGTTAAGAATCGGGGTTGGTTTGGGAACAGGGTTTTGGTAATGGCTAAAGTTAGTAAATTGATTTAGGTGTACGCTAAGGCTTACCATAGCATGGCATACCATAGCTAACATTAGTAACCGTTGGACTGCCTTCTTCTGTAAAGACCATAGACCGTATAAAGTGAGTGTGACGTCACCCACAGCGTTCAGCGCCGCTCAAATGAGGCTCGCGATGCAACGGTTACAGGAGCGAATTTGGAGCCAGACTCTATGTTATGAATAGGATTTTTTGACAGACAAAATAGCGGAAAAAAATCCAGGAACATTTTAAGACCAAAATGACGAGGCCACAGCAGTAGTTACAGAGAGAGGGACGATAAGATCTCAATGTAAGTCAATGGGGAAAAAGAGAGAGATGGAGCCGGAAGAGCCTCCTGGAGCACTTCCTGTTTGGCACACAGCGGCTAACAGGTTAGCTTAGTCCACTTATATATACGGTCTATGGTAAAGACCCCTTAAAGTTTGTAAACACTGTAATTTTTCGGAG
Organism: Odontamblyopus lacepedii; assembly: GCA_034769755.1. Lineage (NCBI taxonomy): Eukaryota > Metazoa > Chordata > Actinopteri > Gobiiformes > Gobiidae > Odontamblyopus > Odontamblyopus lacepedii. The sequence goes on from CM068355.1 coordinate 9,303,223, forward strand.
GTGGCACTAACATGGAGCCGTGTGCTAACAAGCGTAAAATAGCACATTTTTAGTTTTGAAACAAGCAGAAGAAATGACAGGTTTGGCTGAATTTGATCTTGGAACTGTTACAGCTGCTGTGGTAAATGCCGATGGAGACAAATGTTTAGCCGAGTAAAGTGACAAACACAACTCAGTGGATGCCTAATAAACATAACAATGTAAACCATAACTTCCCTTAAACTCTGGTTAAGTCTCTCCTTTAGTCCAATAAATTTAAACATTTTGAAATATGGCCAAGAACTGAGAAGCAATGATCTGAGCCTGGTGTAGCCCTAAATGTGTAGGCCTAAATGAATTGTAAATGTCAAATGCACAAGGTACAAGTGAAATGGAAACACCCTCTAACATTTTCAACTTACCAAATTTCTGTATTGATGAAATGACAAATGAACAGAAGAGTTACGGCAGCAAAGTTGATGGAAAAAAGAGTATTATAATTCTGGTTACAGCTGTATATACACACAGTATTATACTCATCTTATTTAATACACTTTGGACAAAGTTGTTGGGGACGACAGATCTACAAACATTAGGACGAGCTACACAGTTCCTGTGTAATAAAGAAATAGTATTTCAGCTGGTTGCTCTCTTCTTTAAGTACATTATAATCTGTCCTTAAATTTCCAAGGTCGTTGTAAAGTTTGTTCTTCAGACTGTTGTATAACGCTTCAGTGACCATGATGGGCTCATGGAAAACCTCTTGACCATGAAGCATCTCTGGCTCCTCTGGGAAAAAGATGATCTGTATCAACATTCACAAAAACTGGGATATTTTCAAGATAAAGGATAAGAAAATGTAATATCCCACTGTAAAATAGTGGGATAAATTTAGCAAAAATAAACATTTACATCAGTTTCCTGAAAAACAAATAAATAAAAACACGTGCAGTCTTAATACGTTCATTAGAAATAGTTTAACCATGTTGGCTTGTTACTGGAATTATTATTGACCTTTGGATGGGATTTTTTTCAATAATAATAATGTATCAGTTTTATATAGCGCTTTTCAGGACACTCAAAGACGCTTTACAGAGCATTATTCACTCACTCCAGACCTGGTGGTGGTAAACTACTATTGTAGCCACAGCTGCCCTGGGGCAGACTGACGGAAGCGAGGCTGCCAATGTAATCTCTCCTGGATTGACTAATTAGTAAATGTGGATGAATTTAAAACGACTGTACAAAGAATGGCACACATGACATGTCGTTTACCATGTTAGTTTAACGTTTGTTAGTGCACCACAGCAACAGGCCCGGGACTGGTACCAGTCTGTGGTTTGTTTGGTCCCGGTCCACACAGAAAGAATAAATAACTTACATTATTTCCTTTTTATTTATTATTCGAGTCTGAACAATGTTTTATTGATTTTATATTCTCTCCATTACATCTGTCTGTGACTCACTCTTGACTAATGTCCAGATGCTTTTCTCAATCACGTGATACATTTAACACTAATATTAAACCTGCTGCACAATGAGTGAAAATCATTTATTGTTATATTTACAAGATACCACAGTTTTTCTGTTGGTCATATCATTTTATTGTTTAATTTTATCCACCACACCTTAAAGGCCGGTCCATGAAAATACTGTCTGACATTAAACTGTTCCAAAAAAGGTTGGGGACCGCTGCACTAAAGGTTAGCGATATTTAGTTTAATGTGCAGAAACTTGCTGATTTGGACAGAATAAAACCAACACATAAGTACAGATAAACGTCTTTTCTTTTACTCTTTTTGTGGAAAAAAAAATTCAGGATCATGTAAAGCAGTTTCACATGAACCAAATTGACGAGACTCAGCAGCAATTACAGCGAGGGCACGACAAGATCCCAATGTAAGTCAATGGGAGCGAGGGTCAGAAGGAGCCTCCTGGAGCACTTCCTATTTTGCATGCGGCGGGTAATGCATTAGCTTTGTTCACTTATATATACAGTCTATGATTCTACTTGAGGAGATCAGGTTTCCGAATCTCCAGACCTTCGGTAGTACCAACAACAACAGGATACTCAGTCACGATGACCTCCCGAGAGCTCCTCCATCTCATTATGAAACTGGAAACGCATTGCCCCCTTTCCTGTTGTACGTTTATTGTCTTGGATCATTTTGTATGCTTCCTCAAGTGTTCCCCATTTTCTTGCCTCTTTATCTGTGTCAAAACTGATCTTGAAGTGGTCAGAGAGCTTGCCTGCTATCTCCTTCCACATCAGCGCTTTTGAACCTTTCCCCTTCTTCACTTTTGTGTTCAGCTCCTTTAATGTCTTGGGCAGCTCGCCTCCATCTTCTTCCACCTTCTCTCAGAATAAGAGTCTGGCCCCGCTGAAGGATTCGTTGCTTGCTACGGACTTGATTGTTTTACTTGCTTACGGCATCTCCTCCTCCTGCTCAGCCAACACTGTCCCTTCCAGTCACACACAATCAAGTATAGTGAGGTTAATGTTATGATTATCCTGCAGCAAAGTCCAGCTACAAGCACAGGTTGTACATAGAAATACTAAGATTGTGTGTGTAAACATGGTAAGATGTTATTTTTTCATGGTTTGACTTGTTTAACCGAGCTTGATTTTAGCTGGATTTTCAGCTGTGCTTTTCAATACTTACCATGACGAAGGGAATACATGACAACAAAGGGAGTGACTTGACGTAGTTCAAACATTTGACTCACTAAGGACGTGTATCTGGCCTTTAATTGTACGATTGTCATCCAGATAGTTTGTGGTAGAGTCAGCAACAGACTCATAGAGGACAGACTGGAGAGGACGTGTCATCCTGTCAGATCCACAAAGACTGCAATAAAAGTAATTTGAAATTAATGCCGGCAAAATGTCTAAATTGTATATTGGTAGCTAACTGTAGGTAGGTACAGTAGGTAACTGAGCCTATGCAATTAAAACCCACACTCCTAAGGACCTAGCCATCATACATAATTAGTCTATGATTACCCAGAGCATTGTGTAAAAGACATTATAACAGCTGTTATTATATTATTATATTAGGTTATATTTAGCCTTGCCATTTGATTTTTTCCCATATATTCAAGTCACCCACATAGCCACCACTTTAACCTTTCTTTCCTTAACGTTGACAAGAATGGAGCGCCCAGTTTACCATACATAAAGTTTTCTTTTCGCTAGTTCTTCCTGGTCATTTTAATGCTAACCTCTAGGGCCACTGCTATTACTTGTACATGCTAACATTAACATTCGTGACTGTTTTCCACCTCTGTGCGATCCAAGTCAAGTGGGTTTTATTGTCGTTTCAGCCATATACGGTAACGTTATATAGCGAGACAAAACTACATTTAAGATAGTGAGCAGAAAGACTTTTGCGACAGGCTAAAGGTAACTAACCCGGCAAAAACATCTGAATCTCAAAGAATCAACCCTCTGAACCCTGACGTAGCTCCTGCTAATAAATAGACATTTAGAGTCTGTTTATTAACGTTAGCTGTCAGCGACTAAATTATGGCTGTTGAACATGTATATGCTCAGAAAAAAACTTGTTTCTACTGTCAAATGATGTGAAAGAAAGTCTAAATGTCACTACAAAGTTTTTCGAGGACACTTTCTCTACATATCCACAACTCCAAACATTTCAAAATGACAAAAAGCTAACTCTTCTTACCGTTTACCACATGCAGCCCCATCTTTTCTGTGACATATCCATCCAACTCGGTCTGCTCCACACTTGCCTGAGTTTGTGTTTATGCTGCGTTCTATTGATTGTTGGAAGTCGGTAAATCCGAGTCCCGACATCCGATGTAAATGCGTTACGTCGCAACAGTCGGGAAAATATGGATGCCCGAGAAAGTTTAATGTTTATTTTGTTAGCTTATGTAGTTAATGTCGCTAACGCTAGCTCCTACTAATATATAGAGACGAGCTAATGTTAGCTATATCAGTTATTGCAGTTTGACTATTACAAGTTCAGACATCCATCCGACTCGGCCTGCTCCAAACTAGCCCGAGTTTGTCTAATGTGGACTGAAACAGAGCAAAGGATCATGGTCTATGTAGTTCCCTCCATTTCCTTTGGCTATTGCTGCACCATAACTATGAATTTAAGCACTAGAGATTTGATATATTGTGAAGGCCCATGATATTATTGAGAGACTTTTGACGATATATCACAATATTTCAGTTATTCTTGCATCCCTAGCGATTTTGTTGTCCCAACATAATCCTTCATAAAATATTCACCAAAAGCTGTCTGACCTACATAACATAGTCCCAGCATGTATGATTGTTAGAAAAGGCTTTTGCTTGAACTCTTGCTATGGGTCCTGGGTAAATGTTTATTCTCTGGCAGCCATCTCCAAACACTACATAAAGAAAACATGCTGCTTTTAAAGGGCCAAATGGACATAAGTAGGCCAACAGGATGATTTTTCAAGTGGATACTCGAACCACTCATGCGCAAGTTACAGGCATGTTTTTGGCAGGGTGAAAATATAAAACAGAGTGTCTTGCTGTCTGGACTTTCCGGGGCCAAGACTGTACTGCCAGACGCACAGTTTGGCCCGCCTCGAAAAGGGTGCTAATTTATCCTGACACTTACAAGCTAAAAGCAACAGCGAGTTTGCTCCAAAATCTCCCCCCTGTCTTATTGTTCTAGCAGAAAACTGTAATGTTATCTGAAATGAGCCTGTCGACAGTCTAGTTGTGTGTCTTGTCTTCATGTGGTGCCGTACGGGTGTCGGAGAAAGTGCTGTCAGATTGTTTCTACGTTTGCATCTTGAATATGTGCTCCTGAATTTAGAATATTGTGGTATTGCAACTTGTCAATGTGCTTGGGAAAGTTGAAAATAATATCACTGCTGGAAAAAATGTGTTTTTGCGCAATTTCCTGAGTTTGTGGTTTTGGAAATATGAGAGTTGTCCAAGAAAAGTAAATACCCGCTGTTAAATTGCACACATTTATTTCATTTATTGACCAATTTTGTATGGAGAGTAGTAGATATAAAATGTCTTTAGCAGTATTTTGGTTACACTTGCACCAACATATTAACACCACATTAAAATTAGGACTAAATTGAGAATAAACCCACAACTAAATATGACGGCACTAAGACTAAACCAAGATAACAGGGCCAAAACAAATCTACATCTGAATTAAAGTGTGCTCAGACCAAAGACGGTATAAAGAAGTGACCTCAGGGAGTGCAATGTCACCCATAGCTTTCGGCTCCTGTTAAATGAAGCTCAGGAGGCTGGCGTTTAGAAGGGAAAATTTATAACCAAGTTCAAACGCTAGTGACAGCGACCTTGAGGAAAGAAGGAGGCTGATTTGTCTGTTATTAATGCTCATATCTTGACTTACAGACAAAATATCGAAATAAAAACACCAGGATCATGTAGAACGTTTAAAGAAGAACTTCGGCCCATTTGAAGCTAAAGTCCGTTGCTAGAGGTGGTCGAATACTGTCAGAAACCAAAAACGGCACAGATCAGTGTTGCCTCAGTAGAGATCTCGCTGTGGCAGGGAGTCTGTCAAGTCCGCAAACTAGTGTAGTGAATTGGGCAAGTTCTTAACTATAACGTAAAACGCCAATTTGCTTCATGCTAAAGAAGATTAACAGCAGTTTCTAACTCATCTTACAACAGCCAAAAGTCTAACAAACAAAACGCTCTGCCTGGTTCACTCATTAGTGTCTGGAAACGTTATAAAACAACTTTATAAGCAGCCTTAGACTTACCTGTGTTGATTTCCCACTGCGGAAGCACATCCATGCTCACTTCCGATGTGGAACATAAGGGCTAGAGCACGGGCCTCCAGTGTGTAGCTCAGGAGCTACCAGTACCTCTTCACCTTCTTCTAAGTAGCTCGCCAAGGGATTTCTGAATCATATGTAACTAATAACTAAAATGTAATTTATTAAATATATTGTAAATGTCATTTTGATGCTTGACTTTATGCTCTATAAATTAATAATTGTTTGTGTAAAGCACTATATACATAAACTTACCTTACCTTACCTTACCTAATAATGGTTTATGTTTTATAGACATCTAAGGCCGCAGCTCTTATATTTACTCAGTTTCTTGTGATCGATAAATCTCTCTGGCATTATTGTTTTGCACCAGAGGAAAAAGGCTGGAGACCCCTGAGCTAGAGGGTTAGCTATGGCCATTTGTAATTACAGTCTCAGAACAGAACCAAAAAAGTACACGTCTGTGTGAGTGCACCCTTATTTCAGCAATGGTAGGCTATGGAGTCGTCTTGTTCGTTTAATTTTGTGACATATTCAAAAAAATTATCTTTCTAATCCAAATTCTATGCACAGAACAGTACAATTTGTGTTTAACTATTCTTCTATTCCTTGTATGCATTGGTCCCCTTAATATTACTGTTAGTGTAGTGAATTGCTTCCCTTCTTGACCTCACTTTCCACATCTTCTGAGGTTCCCATTTTAGCTCCTCTCCAGTGTCTAATGTCTACATTCATCTTAGTGTCGCTATAACTGGGAATTGCTGCATCTGTCATAACAAACTATTATTATATCTTGGCCACATATCCATTTGAAAGGCCATTGTCTGAATGTCCCGAAGGTTTGAGGCGTGATTTTTAAAGGTAGAACCATTTTTGGCCATTTATGTCGTTACTGGGGTGAAGTGGGTGTAAAAGATCCTCTCAACTATCGGTACTAAACCTGAACCGTTTTCCATCCAATTCAGGGGCCAGTTATTCCACTCCAATACTGAGCAAGACTGCAGTCAGTAAACTCAGTATGTTATTCCTAACTCAGACAGTGCACTATAACCAACATAACAGTGTCTTTTTAATGTATTTAGACACTTGAATATTTGCAACAACTTTATTTCTTTTGGATATTAGCAAGAAAATGATGCTCTGCTTTTTGTACGGATCTGTAGCTCATAACATGTATGGCACTTTTGGAGAAATGTTCAGAATATCGATTATTTCTTTACTTTTATTGATTATGTGCATTACACCTGCAGCTTACCAGTTCAAATTATTTGTAAATCACAATAAAGGTGGATTTGACCATTATTGAACATTAATGAGGATATTTTATTGTTGACTGAGTGAATGTGTCTCTCTGAACAATTATTATTACTCAAGTTTTAAACAATGAAAAATAGTGATTGAACCAGAAATAAAAGGTAGCCATAAGTCGCCTATTTGCGCATTAAAGGGGAACTTTGGCACCAAAAGACTCAATCGCCGAGTGAATTATATTTTTGGAAAAACACTAAAAATACATTCCTGAACCATTTTCTTTCAACAACTTTCAGTTTCTCTTCTTCATAATCAGTAGTCAATCCTCACTTGTTGCTTCTGGCGGCTCTAGTCTCTCGCTGTCGCTGGAGTCGGCAATCGAGTCTTTTGGGCTTTGGCCTGTGCAGTGGGAAATCGACAAAGGTAAGGCTAAACCTGCTTATAAAGTTGCTTTATAATGTTTCCAAACCATTAATGAATGAGCCAGGCATAAGATGGGTTAGAAAGTGGTGTTAATCTTCTTCAGTGTGAAGCAAATTGGCGTTACCTCTACCACAGTGAGATCTCCGCCGAGGCAACACTGATCTGTGCCGTGTTTTGGCTTCTGACAGTATTCAACCACCTCTAGCAATGGACTTTACCCTCAAACGTGCCGGAGTTCCCCTTTAAATGTAGCTGATTTCTTTTTTTTTTTCAACATTCAATTGAACCAGCAATACTGGAACAAAATAGTCAATAAAATAATTACAACAAGATTAGAAATTATACAAAACATGTCAAAACATTTCAATATTCCTAATGAGATAGGTGGGTCTGTTTGCATTTTTGTAGCTCGTTCCAGTCCGGACAACATTCAGTCAGTTTCTGTGCTTTGTCTCATTAGCTTTCTCATGTTTCAGAAATGTATATTGCAGACCTACATGCAAAAAAAAAATCTCTTGCGACCCACCTGATAACAGGAACAGGCATTTATTTACCGGCAAAATAGCTAAATAACAACAGGATCATGAAGAGTGGGTCATTATGAACTTTTTAAGAACAAAATGATGAGACTCACTGCAGCAGTTGAAGAGAGAGATGTGATAATTTTTCTGTCAAATAAATTGGATGGTTCCTAATTGGAACGTGACGGCTAGTGGGTTACTATGTCCATTTATACATATACAGTCAATGGTCCCAAACTAGTCAAAGTTCATTGACTTGTTTCTCTCTCTGTACTAAAATACTAATGGTGACTATAATATTACTGGCACTCAGCTTGTATGAGAATTTCAGCTTCACTTTACACCAAAATTAACCATGCTTAGAAGCTGATTAGACTTCTGTAATGTGGGTGTGTGTCACAGCCTGACAGTATCCACTCATTAGTAACTCTTCTTCCTGTGTTCAGCCAGGCTTTTTCTGCCACTGTTTGTTTCGTCTACAGCAGATCAGATTTTTATCTCTGAACAGACGCAGCACTCTCCACATCTGCCAACTCAAAATAAAAGCCTGGGAGCTCGTCTCAAATAACAGCTTACGAATACAAAGATAGCACCACTGACTGCAAAGTTCAGAATCTGAGGGCATGGATCTCAAAGCACTCAAAATGCACTTTTAGCAAACAAGAACTTGATTTAAAGGACCTGTGCCTGATCTATGAACTGTGTAGTAATTTTCATATGGCTTCATCTGTCTCTGCCCAATTTTAGTTTTTTTCTCTCTTTTATTTCATTCAGACATTTGAGTAATCCTTCATTTCCTAAGCTCAAAATGCTCTGTTCCACCTTGTGATGTCATGTGGTGCCAGTTTTCAGGTTAACAGTTACCTTTTACCTTTCAGTAAAGATTGGCAATTGCATGACTGAATTTATCCAAATGATTATAGTTAAGATTTGTGGACTTTAAAAACACAGTGGAGGACTTCCTGTATTACCACATGACATCATTAGGTGGTGATGTGTTTTCTGTTGTGTGGTAAACGCATGGATCTATTAAAATAACTGGATAGGGTATTGCTGCTTGTGGCTGACTCCAGCTGATGTAGTGGCCACTCACGGGAACTTCAGTGAAAAAATTCCCCTGGGCTAAGGAAGGAGTTTTCTCCTAGAGCGCATTGGAATTACAAACTGCTCGTGTTTGGCAAAGCACCTACAGCTTTCAAAAATGTTGCATTTTGTGGCAATTTTGACCTATTTTTGGATCATAAACTTTTTGCAGTTCAAAAGCTTTTGACGTCAAATGATGTCACTTTCTTCGGAAGCTCCTGTTCGACACTCCTTGCGGCTTGTTCTTGACACCTCAGCTGAGCAGAACTTTGTTCGGAAGTGCTGTCCAACATCTTCAGTTTGACTGGTTATTTATTGTTTAAAAACATGCTGATGTCAAAGACTCCTCCGTCGCTCTCTCTGCCGTAAGCGCCCACATAAGTCATTGTGAATTTGTAGCGCATGTCACACACAGCAAATAAAATAATAGTGTGGCAAAGTTTGTAGGTGAAATAGTCGCTTCCAGCTTGTGGTGAGCTTTGATATCAATGTGTTTCCCATCGATGGCTCCAACGCAGTTGGGGAAGTTTCAAATCCTCCAAAAATCATTGGCGATGCGCGTCATCTCTTCTGGAGATGGAAAACTCACTCAAGGCCAACCAGATCACCTCAGACACAGCACACAGTAGACAATCCAACTTTCTAGCTGGCAGCCACACTGCTCTATGAGCTCCCAGAGGGAAGAATCCTCAGTGTTATGGTGTGTGGGCGCAGGCTGTATTAACTGTGTGACCCTATCGAGAAGGTCGTCAAAAATGACGGGCCGATGTCCTAAAATAAGAAAAGTGCCTCTTGTTGTCCATCTTCCACATCTGTTGCAATAAAAAAGACTGTCTTCGCTCTAGAGGTTAATCATACCATCTTCTGCTCTTCTTTTTCCCTGTCAATGCAACTAACAACAAATCTTCCTCTTCTTCAGCTTTAAACATAATTTTCTCTTCTTCATCTTCCTCCTTCAATAGTTCATAAAGTACCATTTCAGCCATGGTCACAATAATAACAGCTGTGCTGCTCCTGTATAGTTGACAATTTGCATAGCAACAGCAGAGCGAGGGGGCGGGGCAGTTCGACAGCAGAACATCTTTTGAAGTATGACATGTCAGAGCCCAAACAAACTTTGTTCTTATCACCTCAAGAAGTGAATAAGCTCTGCTCTAAATCACACAGTGAATCCACACTAACCTTCAATAAGGACTGTGGACAGAGACAGAACTTCTGCAGCCTCGTCTCCAGCTGCCCTCACTCACTCTGCGCTGCTATTATATCCATAAACTCACGAAGGCACGTATCGCAGACTCATTTCTGTCTCACTATTTAATAGATATTTCATGCTGCTGGACTTATTTTTTCTGCTAAAAGTGTTAGCTCAGCTGCATGTCATGTAAACAAATAGCGTTGTGTGATGACATCATCGGGATCAAGCACGGCACTTTTCTAAAGCCCTAGTGTGAGCGCTGTGAGTGAGTTGAACTTGTTTCCCGATCCATTGACCCGTGCCCCGTCCTAATCCATAATGTGGTTCCTCCACATTAATGTGTTCCTCCTTTAAACACCCATGTGAAAAATGGGTGAGTTCGTGCGGAAAAAAATAAGAATATTCTGATACAGGAATAATGTTTCACTTTTTTTGGTTAACAAACTATATATTTTCTGAAAGCTCTGGCGCATTTCCTACGTCATGCTGAGGGTCCCTGGTCATGATCATTTCACTTCCTGCCCACTAGAAGCATCGCTTTGCGATACTAATAGGCCCTTCACCATGAGTGGATTTCTTTGACCACTGTAGCATGGGTGTATGGTATCCAGATGGTGTGCTGTACCTCCTTACTTCTCTGACCCCATGTTAGCTTTTGTTTGGAAGGATTTCAACTTTGATACTGGACATCTGTGGTCATAAAATAGAGCCAGGATATGTTAGACACAGAGGGAAAGGCGATTGAAAACACCTGTATTTGTATAATATAGATGAAGCAAGTTCCTTTTTGTTATGTGCAACAGTAGCAAAGTTGGAAGAGGGTTTTCTTACTGACATAAAATTGGTGGTTCGATTTCAGCTGCCACAAATGTATGATTTTTTTTATATCAAGCAGGCATTTTATTTTACTTATTCATTCTTTGTAGCACCTGTAGTATCCATAAACTGAACTGTAACAAAATGTACTTTAAGGGGTCCATAACAAAAAACACTGTCATGTAGTAATTCAGTGCTCTACTGTTTTTCTTAAACTTCATACACCTTAAATAGTATCATTTGGAATTGCCCATCTCTACAGAACAAAAGGTAAAATGTAGTTGTAAACTTGAAAACTAACACTCACAAGGTGGAATCGAGCATTTTGAGTTTTGACTACGGTAATAATAAAGGATCATGAAAACATGCTTGAACGAAACAAAACACAACACCAGTTATGCTTTTGGTGCAGAAACAACACTATAACATGTCTTAAAGCTCACAAGAGACACTTTTGTGTAATATTTATTAACCTTTAACTGTACCAAGCCTGGTTCAAGTTGCTAAATCCAAATAACTTACTTAATAAATAAATTAAACTAAATATACAGATGTTCTGTTTCAAATCTAAAAGAACATTAAATCCCAGGCAAATGACAAAGCAGCATTTTGGTTTTGGATGGTTCAACTGGATTTAACAAAAGTTTGATTTCTGTGCTTATTCTGCTGCTGTGACGCTTTGTGAAGAATCTGAAATGATGTTCCAACTTTTTTCGACGACAGCGAGAGCCGTTCCGGACTGATGGGTAGAGCTCAATTCAGATCATATCAGTCTGGCATTAGATAAGTTTGCAATACAATATTATGGTCTTGCACATTACATTTTGACACAGCAATTGCTTTGCCTGAGTAGCCAGTCCCTTCTACATTCTGTTTGAGTCCATAAGGAACGGGAACCTGGCAAACAGGGTGAAAATCCTCCATTCTAACGTGAAACAATCCAACCACAGCTGCAATTTGTAGCATGTGTCTGTCAAATAAGGAAGAAATTTCTTGAAAATTCTCGTATCATTCAGTCAGAAATATATAACTTTTTAAATAGTAGTAGCAGGAGTAGTAGTAAACTGGGCTGCGCTTGTCAATACTGTAAAAATCCGCCATGTTTTTGACATGAATGGACCGTGCGCTTCTCTTGGTCTGACTGGTCAATGTGCCTTTCAATCACACCTTCTGAAATCAGGGAAACAGGATATAAGTTTTGTCAAAGTGCGTAGTTCTGGTTGGTCAGGAAAGCAATTGCCTTCACAAATAGATTCCGACGTAAATCCTTTGACTGCATTTACAATGAAACTAATCACCGTATCAGTGTATTGGAAACGATTTGTGTCCAAACATGTCATGTCTGAATCGCCAGAAACGCTAGTCATATGACTCAGCTGGCGTCACGACTTCACGACACCATGTGGGTGGTAAAAACGAGCGGAGCACCGTATCTAAAGTTGTCGTAGTTCTATGGAAGTTGCAGCAGCCGATTTCGAGCTGAGCAAGATGGCAAGCGTGAAAATGGTCTTTTCGTGGACCGACACTGTTTTGCGTTTGTCTAGGGTTTGTTTAAACTGTTTTCCACAATTGCATCGCATGCCCGATGCCACAAAACCAGCGAATCAAGAAGGCGCAAGTCACAGTGATGTGGTCCAATAAGAACGCCAGCTAAAGCCCTGACGTCATCGTATCAGCGTTTTCAGCGTTTTCATGCGTCCACACAGCACTGGATCAGATCCGGTGACTCAGGCGACTATGTGGGAGCTGGCGTATCCAGATCGTTCTGTCTCCGGAGCCGTTTTCCATCGGATTAGTGTGGACGAACATTACATCCGCAACGAAAATGACTCGAATACGTACTAGTGTGGACGGGGCCTTTAACTACCTCATGATTGGAGCAAAACGTAAAAATCACTTTTGGTGTACAACTTGTAGTCATGCAGTTAAGTCCTAACTTTCGAAACTGACAAACTGGTTTCTGGTATTACTAAAGTTACATCTGAAAGCATGACAGAACATTTTGTCTTGAGAGAAAATTATTCAAAGCGATTCCAACTTCGTAAGCTTATCTCCCTTTGCAGCACACCTCTCCCAGACCTAACGGAGCATGAACACAGAAGTGACTCAGGGAGGTGAGAATCCTTTAATTAGCAACCCCACATGCAATTTACACCGCTTCTAACAGTTTTGACTCTATTTCCTCGTATGCGTTACCACTATGTATAACATGCATATTTATAGCGATTCAAAGTCGCCTAAGAAAGTTTTGGGGGAGTTTGTGGAGCTGCAATTCTCTACTCCAACTGTTTCCAACTAGGCATGAAACTGCGTATAGTGAACCAACACCGCTGACAGTCTGTCTTGTCTGAGAAGCACAAGTGGAACTAATAACGTAGACCCACAATAAGCCTCAGTGTTTCCACCAGAAGAACAATGCACTAATATTATGCAATTAATGGTGAGAGCTTTTTAATTGCATCGAGTCTATTGTTGGCCCTGGCAGTACAACAGGAAGCATTTGAATGTTGGCCTAATGTATTCGCGCTGTTGTGGTTGCCATAGTAGAGTCTAGACCGTAATAAGAGTGTGGGCAGGTGTGCTGCATAAGAGACGCAGAGTGTGCCAGGACAATGGAGGTACTCACACATGCACAAACTGGGTGAGAGAATGAAAACACAATCATATTATTATTTTCATCTTGGGTCTAAGAGATGTGTAGAGATGGCAAAGTTCAAGGCTAGTTTATGCTCCACATTAGTACGTAAACAGATCACTGTGTTCCAAGCGTAGTGACTGTTTTTGCATTTGTACTTTCAATGTTTTTATGTCAAGACTGTGTTCTCATAAACCACCATCAGAGGGCGCAAAAAGAGTTTGAAAATTGATTAAAACTGACTAAATAGAGCAACAAATACCCACAGCTTTTAGTTTTTAGCACTTAGCACAGTTTATAGCCTTGTATTTGTTAGAAAAGAATCAAGAAAAATCACGTGAGAGAAATGTATCTTTATTTTGCAGCTGGTTCTAGTGACTTTTTAAAATGTTTTGCTTCCACTGTCGAGCTGTATTCACCACTGTTCGCAGAAGTTAACTCATGTACAGCTCCGTTACTAAGATTTCACATGTTTTGTTGTGATGGACCAGGCAACGGACGGAAGCACACAGGACGGACAGAAGCCGTCCGTATGCATCTAGAATGTAGAGCATAAATGAGCCTTTAAAGCGTCTGTTGTAAAGATATCTTAGATCAAATTGCCAATGATGGTAGCTTGAATTTTGGTTCAGTCCTTCTCAAATAGTGGGGCGCCCAGTGCGATGCCGGGGAACGGACATGCTTTTTTTGCCATACTCGAATAAAGCGTAATTGCACATCCGCTACAGTAGTTGGCAGTGATGCTCTCATTGTCTGAGTGTGTGCAGGGAGTATTAGTGCTACAGTGTCGGGTTTTTTGCACCGAGTAAACGCACACACCACACAGAGCAGGTGCAGGTGCTACATGAAGTGCATTGAACAAACTGTATGTAAAGCGTATGTATCGGGCATGAAATGTTTTCTTCCTAGAGGAGGTGTGACAGAAAATAATCGGGAAGGGAAACACTGAGTTAGTAGAAGATAATAGATCATCTGGACAAATGAGGGATTACATAGACAAATATATATCCATAAACTTTCTGTAAACTAAAAAGGAACCTATACTTAAGGAAAATCAATGAGTGTCGTAGTCATTTTTACGATAGTATTATTGGGCGACAGTAGCTCAGTTGGTTTGTCCACTGATTCAAAAATTGGCCGTTTAAATCCAGCTCTCGACATAAACATAATTGGTTGACCGGTCAGCTCATGTCAAAAATTACTGACCGATAGGTTGGCAGTGCAATAACTCATTTCCTTGAGCAAACCACTTAACCGACCTTTCCCCCGTGTCTGCGTACGCCGGTGTATGAATGTGTGAATGAGTGAGTGGTTCTTTGATGTAAAGCGCTTTGAAAGTGGAAAAATGTGACTATTTACCATTTGAAAATTTATAACCAAGACTCTGTAATCCCTTAATCGTCCATGCATGGTCCATTCAACATCCAAAAAATGGGTTCCCATGTATCCCATACATTATTTACTGTACTACATAGATACAGTTGTGCTCATAAGTTCACATCCCCTGGCAGAATTTATGATTTCTTGGTCCAGAAGCTGCACATGGGACGTACTTAGATATTCCAACATGATAATGATCCAGAACACAAAGGCAAGTGGACCTGTCACTGGCTCCAGCAGAATAAAGTGAAGGTTCTGGAGTGTTCGTCTCTTCTGACCTCAGTATCACTGAGCCTCTGGGCAGATCTCAAGCTGCAGTTCATACAAGAGCCCAAGAATTTACAGGAACTGGAGCCTTTGGCCAAGAAGAATGAGCAGATTTACCATCAGAGAAAATAACACATCCACAACTATCACAAAGACTCCAAGCTTAATAAACGGCTTCACCCAAGCACTAACCATGAGTGAAGGAAAAGTTTTTGTGTTATCATTCATATTCTCTGAAAGATGGACAAGAAATCAATAAAATTCTGTCAGGGCATGTAAACTTATGAGCACAACTGTATCCATGACACTTATTTAGACTGAACTTGATGGTCTCAAAAAAAAAAAAAAAGTAATAAATAAATAAAAATCGAGTGCAGTACCTCTATACCTCTAAAAAATAAGGCATAACGCTAAACTCAATGCAAGTCAATTCTGTCCATGTCCATAGAAATCTAAAAGGAGACTAGACTAACCCCATTGTGCACAGTTCACTCTCCTCAGACTGACCTCTATACTTATGCACTTAGAGATAGCGCATGTTGCCGAAAGTGCACATTTCTTAAAAGCCATTTTGCAGACAGGACCAGACCGCTGTACCTCACTCCCTGATGCCGGCTCCTATTCACACATTTTAAATAGCATCTTTATGGACTTTAGTGCAGACCTTTTTTTTTGCACGTAGTTTGAAAAGAAGAGAGCCATTTTAAAGGCACACATTTGACGAGTGAACCTGAGCGCCGAGGTAATTACAAGTGATTATCATTCATAGCCCAATCGATCCCCTTGAGGCTTGGCTGCTCGGGTTTCTGTTGAGTTTTAAATGACTATATGCTGCTCTGTCTACAAATGTGAGCACTAGTGGGTTTGGGTAGCTCATTATTGATAAAAGCACTTTGAAATAACTAAGTGTGGATATTAGAGAAATTAGTTTTTATCAGCTTGATATATCGCCAAACTGATATATGTCCCAGATGCGTGGTTCTTAACTGGTGGGTCGCAGGATGATTTCAATTAAAAGGATGGATTGAACTCTAAAAAAGGTATAGAAGGTGGAACTTACTGCTTTCGCTGCTGTCAGTCTGCTGCTTTTACATCTGAATCAGTAATTTCATAAAACATTCATATAAAAACACACTCTCTCCCCTCCTTTTTCTTTATGTTTTAGCTATAAGCCACAAGCCATGTCAGACCAGTCTCCACCACAGCAGTGAAACCACCACATATCCGTTCCCTTCACTGCTACTAATCCCTGCAGACATCTCTACTTTCCAGGCTTAAAACACACATTTTTATCTTTTCTGTAATCACTCGCTTTGACTCTGGTTGAAAAGCTATTTTTTACGGCTAAAACCATATGTATAAGATTGTTGAGTGACCTCAGAAGACTTCTCTCGCTTATTACTTCTGAATTCCAGACTGTGAATACAGAAACCTCAAGAAAAAACAAATACCATATTTTTCGGACTATTAGTTGCTCTGGAGTTTAAGTCATAACAGCCAAAAAAATGCATAATGAAGAAGAAAAAAACATATATAAGTCGCACTGGACTATAAATACAAGCATTTTGGGGGACCAAGAACAGACTTTTCATCTTAAAAGGCAAGTTAAAGTAATAACAGTAGAACAGAGAACAGGATGAACATGTGTCTGGTGTGTTCACGTCACATATAAACATTCAGAAAACCAGAGCAGAAACAACAGAACAGAACAAATTTACCAAACTCTCAATCTCACTCCAAATCACTAAATCCATTCAATTCTTCATCCACAGTGTCACTTCTGAGCAATTCCGTGAACTCCAGCTAAATCTAATTTTTAACCCGCAATGAGCTTTGTTTTGTTTTCTTCATTGCAGTTCGAGTATCCTCCACTTTTCTCCATTCCCTCACAAGTTTCTTGCTCACTCCAAATGTTCTTTCTACTGATTACCGTTTTCGGCTGCATATTTCACTACTTGCAGCTTGTAATCTGCAGAATGTGATTGACAGTTTTATATATATGAAATTATATATTTTAATATATAAATCGCACCTGAGTATAACCACCCAAACCATGAAAAAAATGTATAGTTTGAAAAAATACAGTACTTTTGTTCAAAATGAAAATAAAAAAATAATAATTCCTTCCAATGCAAAATGTAATGATCATAATTATCATCAAAATAATATCAAGTAATTTTTATAAGAATCCTTTTTATATAGTTATTTTGGACAAATTGTCATGTTAAATTGCACTAGGGCGACTGTGACAGTGTGAGTGAGTGACTGGTGCTCGGATGGCTGATGGGGCATATAGTTTTTGTCAGTTTATCCCAGGGCAGCTGTGACTGTAAGTAGCTTACAACCACTGACTGTGGAGTGAATGAACAATGACTAAAGTTTAGTGCTTTGAGAGGCTTTGACAAGCCTGTGAAGTGCGTTAGTAATGAATTGTACTATATTAAACTACTCCCTGCACAGGTCATTTAGCTGTAGCTGCAGCAGCCTTGGGTTTTAATGGAGACGTGGCTTCCAAACTATGGGACTTTGGTAAATGCTTTGCCCAAAGACACTATGTTGCACTGGTTGGAGCAGGGATGAGCAAATACGACTGCACAACTACCACTCTTCATCTGACTCACCACAACCCCAAAATAAAACGTTGAATAAAGAAAATAGGTCATCCCTTCATTTTCCAAATTTCTGAACCAGAATTTCCATTCTGACTATCACAGATTCTCCACTTCCACTTCTCTCCCCCTCAGTGACACCTGCTCCTTCCCCTCTCCCATCGTCGCTCATCTCCTCACACTGGTGCTGCTAACTCCACACTCTGACGGACTCACACAGGGTTAAATGGTGGCAGAGTTTGCAGCCAATCCGATTCTGACGTATGTGGCTTTCTCTCTCCCTCTGACGTGCTTTGGTAAATGTGAATCACCCAGAGAGAGGCTGATGTAACTGACAGGAGCCTGCTGTTACCCATGTTAGGGCAGACAGCGATGCCATGTCAGCTTTGATGCTCTAAGAAGGATGTGCAGTGTAAGGAGGAGTCTCGACATGGAGTCTGGAGTATAAAGTGTATTCTAGTTTGAGTGACTGACAAGTTGGTGTGACCCCAAAACTAATGCCAAGTGTGATTATATGTTTTGTTGTTGGTAAAAAATGGTGACATTCTCAGAAAAGTCTAGGTGTCTTGTCCTAGTGCTTGCTGCTGTTGTGCCCCTGGGCAAGACACTGTTATTACTTTAGGCTCAGTTGTGGCAGGAAAGAAAACTGGAGGGAAAATGGTAAGAATAGTACACCATCTAAAATAAATAATTTCAGTGATCTAATTGCCAGAGAAGTCTGCAGATAGTAAATATTGTAATTTTATATTTATAGCACGTACATTTTGCAGAATAAGAATGGGGATGTTAACCGGTAACCGTTTGACCGGTGCTTGACCAAATCAATGCTAACCAGTCAAAATGTTTTGATCATCGGTTAAATGAAACCCTACATAATCATGCTTGAGCGCGGCATGGTTCTATAGTCCGAGTGTGAGTGAAGTAAATTAAAGTAAATTATCATAGACAGTTGCCTAAACGCACATTTTATGTGGCGCGAGGTCTCGTTGCTTAAGAAGCAGGGTTCAGATCATCAATGATGTATCATCTCAAAATGTGACACCCTCAAGCCTCTTCTACAGGTGAGAAAAGCCAACCTACTGTGCTAACTATGCTAACCATGCTAACTCTGCACCGCCGAGTGTTTTCTCTGTGTTCATGTTTATCTCTACAGGCTTTAGAGCTGCTACGAGCAGGTGGTTTGAGTTGTCACCAAAGTGCTTTTGTTATGTAGGCGACTGTTGGATGTTTTGGCATTTTATACTCACGGTTTTGTGCGTATTGTGGACTAAAGTCATGACTGCTGGGTTAAACTGAGCCTTACGTGTGTGTCTGTGTATAAATGCTTCATGTGCGGTGTTGACAGACTTGTGCTCCGCAGTCTATAAGTCATTATATTCTGTCATTTTCTGAAATGAGCCACAGCGAAGTTTCAAATGAGCTTCTAACACTTGACTAACACCTTTATCTTCAGCGCTGTCACGTGTGAGAGCCGGCGGCAGCGCAGCTCGAGTCCAGATGCTGTTATTTCAAAGTGATTAGATTTAGAAAAGATTTTAAACTGAACGGTTCATTGAGTTTAACCGGTTAACGAGGCTCGGTGGTCTTTTTTTTTTTGTTTTCACCCTCCCTAAATGAGAACTATATGGAAACTTGGTAAATCACAGGCATCGTCTCTCTACCAGGGACTAAATGAACGTGGCTATATGCTTGGCTGTCTAGATTATCCAGTTTGGTCCCCACTTCCTCTATCGTGCCTTGATCCAGGTTTAAACGCAGCCGTTCGCTTTGTTTGTATCAGTGAGACGAGAGAGCTCATTGGTCCCCGGTCATTTGGAGCAAAAAAACAATTCTCTCACCTCAGATGAACAGAAAGAGCAGTCTTGTTTTCGGTTTGTTTCCCTCATTTACAGCCATGTTTGTTTTGATATGGACGGCTCATGTGTGTCTCTAATTGGCTAATCCAGCTGTCAATCACGGCAATCTGAACACAGGAAGATTAAACAGTGACCAGACTCAGATCTTCGTAAAGTATTGGAGAAGTGGATATTCTGGATCACAGGCAAACAAAAGGGCAGATCCTCTTCTGTCTTATTACGGCGACGCCTAAGATGAGCCCATGAGCTTAGTTTTAATTAATATGAGATGTGTTAAGACTGAAGAATCACGCTCTCTTCTAATAAAACCATTTCCTCTCTTTGTCAAACACATGGGAAAGTCTCCGACGTGGTGGTCACCCGGGTCACTGTCCCCTCACGGTGTCCCTGTCACGCCCGGAGCCTCAGCCTGGGGAATCGGACTTGACAACGGTGTATTTATTATGCATGCAGGAGTCCGAGAGGTGATTAGAAATTTCAGCAAGGACACTAAAAATAAGCTGGACTTTTCTGCCTGAATTCGGTGCCTGCCTTGACAGACGGTGGATGGTTTATTTTGAGAATGTCCATACTTGCAGAACTTGATTACCACAAGACAGAAACGCGTTAATAATAAGTACATCCATATGCAACTTGATTTATTGTAACAGATAGATTAAATAAAGACAGTTGGGGTATTTTGTGACAGTAATCAGGTAGGGGTGGGTTACAAAGTTGGCACTGGCATTGGCGTATGTTAAATAGTGCATGTGTCAAATTCAATGAGTTTGTGAATTGTAAAAAAAAAAAAAAAAAAAATCTGGCGTTTCGTAGTTTGATTCCTAGAAGTAATGCATACTATTGATGTTTCATTGGGCAGGACACTAATACGCTCATAATTTGGGCCTTTCAATGTGTCATTCTTACCTATAAACTTACAAAACTGACTTGAAAGTTTAACAGTAAAATATGACTTTGTAACGAAGGATAAAAAAAAAAAGCCCTGACTCCCACATATTAAAGGGATAGTTGGGGTTTTTTGACATGAATCTGTATGTCCCCGTCAGCAGTGTCGTGCATCAACACTGACTTACCTCCTGACAGCATCCGGTGAGACGAGTTCTTCCCCGGTTTCGGTGCTGATGAAAGTGTCTGGCAAGTTCGCTGTGGTCATGAAAATAAAGTGTTTTTCTTCTCAAAACAATATGTGTTCAAGAGAGTGAGACATTTGCGGCACAAAACGTGAACAGAAAAAAAGTCAGACCTCATAATTGCTTGGTACTATTTTCTCTCTGCTCATATCACTGCGCTGTCGCCAGGTGACGCCGCGCATGAATCCAACACTTTTTTCAGTAGTTCGGAGTTTATGTGCTCAGACCGATGACGCTACAATGCGACAGAGCTAACGTGAGAGCTACAGCGATAAGTATATAAGTTTGTATAAGCTATAGAAGAATATATATAAAAATGGTGCGGACTTGTGATTCTCCAGGCTGGAACAACAAAAATCCAGCTTCAGCTTGTCCCACTCTGTCCCTCCTCTCTCTCTCTGCTGTTCTGACTCCATCTGGTGAATTTGGGCATCAGTATATTCGGGTTCATAAAGATCTCCCCTTGGCTCTGTGCTAAAGGCGACATCTTCATCGTCGGTGTCGTAGTCACACAGGTTGTCGTGAACTTTCCAAGCAGGAAACAGTGAAACAGGCGCCGCTTCACCTGGAGGCAGCGCGGAGTGATACGACCGGAGAGAAAATAGTACCAAGCGATTATGAGCTCTGACTTTTTTTCGTTCATGTTTTGTGCTACAAATGTATCACTATTTTGAACACATATTGTTTTGAGAAGAAAAACACTTTATGTTCATGACTCCAGCGAACTTGTCGGACACTTTCATCAACACCGAAACCGGGGAAGAACTCGTCTCACCGGATGCTGTCAGTAAGTCAGTGTTGATGCACGACACTGCTGATGGGGACGTACAGATTCATGTCAAAAAAACGGAGCTCCACATTCATCTCATTAAAACTCCCATTACTAGACTGAGGGATAAGTTTTGTTAGTTAGTGCAAATTTTTGCATGGAGACTAGACTTCGTATTGTATGACACTTCAGCGGACAGGAGGGTTCTCTGTTGGCTTCATGGGCTGAAAATGTCATCCGAGCTATTTTAATTAAAAACTGATTCTATTAGACGCTGGGAATAGACGCATTTAACCAAACCAAATGTGGTGGTAATGATTAGATCCGTTCACCAGGGTTTCTGCAGCAGCGAGGGACAGCGGCTGATCAACATGAAATATGAAGTGGCACTGCGAAAGTGTGACACCATTTGGGAAATAGAAAGTAGAGAACTGAAAAGTGCAGTCAAGTGTACTTTTATGTTGAAATAATATTACTCTAGATATAAAGTAGAGGTCCTATAAATTTTACTCAAGAGTATAGTAACTGTCTGCTTTATAATTTAATGTAGTAAGTGAATGTAATTGGAAGGACTTTGCTTCTGTGGGGTATTAACTGCAACATATAAGCTAATAATAACATATTTACAACACTAGGTTACCTTTTATCGAAAATGCTATATTCACCAAAAACAACGTATGAACAGGTTTTGTAAATTTCAGATTTCTTTTTGCTCTCCGCACGAAGTTTCCACCTTCTGAGCTCTATCGCAACATTAGCAAACAAACCGCTAATGAAACCACTGCACATTGTATCAGGTTTGGTGGCATGTTTTTGTGTACAGCACTGTGCAAAAGTTTTAGGCAGGTGTGAAAAATGCTGCAAACAAAGTAAAATAATGATTGTTTGTTTTTATCAGTTTACAAAATGCAAAGTGAGCAGACAAAAGAAAAAGCAAAACTCATTAAGAACGATCTTCAGAGTAAAGAAGCAGAAGTTGTGTTGGTGATGGTCGGGCCCCACAGAGCCCTGACCTCAGCATCATGGAGTGTGTCTGGGATTAACATGAAGAGACAGAAGGATGTGAGGAAGCTCCATCCACACAAGATCTGAGCTTAGTTCTTCAACATGTTTGAACAGTGACCAGCCCAGTTCCTTCATAAACTGTCTGCAAGTAAAACCTAGAAGAACTGATGCTCTTCTGAAGGAAAAGCTCACACCAAATACTGATCTGATTTAGAGTTCTCTTTTGTTCATTCACTGCATTTTGTTGATTGATGAAAATAAATGATGAACACTTCCATTTTTGAAGGCATTCCTAGGTTACTGCATTTTTTTCCTCACCTGTCTATAACTTTTGCACAGTATTGTATATATGGGCTTGGAACAGAATATTATAGTTAACCATAAGGAGGGTTCGAATAGGGTCCGGGAAAGATCACTAAATTACTGAAACACGCATGGGTGACATCTAAAAACTCTTCAGGCATGTTTTTGATGAGGGAACAATGTCATAACATGGTAGAAAGCTCAAAAAAATCAATTAAATAGCCCATCTTTAAATCAAAAAGGATTTTCAACAGGCAAATCCTAAAATAGATTTAAAAAATTAGTTTCTATCAAACTTTTTCAAATATTTACAGTGTCAGGTGCATAAATCTGTGTTTAACATTTATATTAAACATTTTTAGTGTAAAATGTCATGTGGCGCGACCGAGAATAACCTTAAAATAGTTTTATTTCTAAAAAATGGTTGGGATATTAATCTAAGTTCTGAGTAATATGAAGTGTAAAGAAACAAATTGTTGCATTTCTTTAGATTTTTAATGCATATTGATATTTTCTTTTGCTCCAATATGACAGTCACCTGCTTGTGTTTAATGAACAAACTACTGCCCTGTAAGAAAAATGCCTAAAGAACCATTCACCCAAGTCGACTTTGTCTGTTATTAAACTCCAGCCATAGAATTCCTGCTGTTATTAGTCGCACCACATGATGCACGGTCGCACCACATGACATTTTAACACTTTAAGTACAAAAAACATGCAGAATAACTCATGATTTATGAAAAAAATTATTTGGTTCCATGGAGGTCAGAGGTGCTACAGAAATGTGGTGAATTATTATTAAATCTAAACCATTTTAACTGAGGAAATTGCAATTGGACAGAAAATGTAGGCGTCATGTCATTGACCCTTATACCTTATTAGGATGTGTCTTAAATCTATCTGAAAAGGAACAGTATAAGAAACATACATTTATTATTATGAACATAAAGCTACTCCCTGTTGAAAAGCAACACAATAGCTGTTTTTAGAAGTATTAAGCAGAAACACTAGCATTTTTAGACTACATTTTCACACAAGATATACTTCAGAGACTAACTAAATTAATCCATAAAAGCGAAACATTTATTATACAAAACTTATATTTTAATTATCCGCCTCTGAAATATTTCATTACCCCATCTTTCTTCTAATCCCTTAATCCAAATGAAAGCTGTTAGATGAGTAATATAAAGCCCACTGAACACTCATTTCACTGTTTTTAGATCTTATTTTTCCAGTACGTGAGTTTAACCAGACCAAGATGTCAGCTAAGAGCTCCTTGATCTTATATTTTTAGTTGTGGCGGGGGAACGTGTAACCTCACCACCCGCCCACGTCCAGAGGGGAGGCCTGTTATACCAGCCGACCGCAGCTGGCCTGGATCGGCTCATCTTCGGGCTCAAATGAAAAGACTTTGCGCAATTAATGGTCGAGATTTCGCCGCACTCAATGCAGCCACTGCCACCGTCCGCACCACACCCAGAGCCAAGTGTGCAGCCTCTGTCCTCGCAGTCCCTCCCTGCTGGGGTAGCTGTAGTCACTGCTGTCATGCCTAGTCATTTTCTGTTATGTAACGAACTGTGTGCACGGCCAGGCAAAAAATTAGGACATGATCTTTGCTTTAGGTTTACTGTTTTTTACATTGTACTGGAGATATCAAATATATGAAGCTAGTAGGGGTGCAATGATATTCCATATAGTATTGAATCGTTCGATACTGGTCTCACAACAGTTATCGCAGCGTCCTTTTCAGATGCAGCAAAAAAACAGCTCCATAAGGACTTACAGCTGAAATATTCTAACAGAAGTGAGTTTTATCTTTCACTCACTCTTTATTTTACGTGGATACACCCAGGAATGACAAAGATATTAACTTTTAAATACTCTAAAATCACTTTTGGCTTTACAGCAGCTTTAATCAAATGCGCTCGTATACACACATGCAAAGTGACTCGCGATATACACAATCTATTTCGCAGACTCTAGCTCACATAAGTCGCTCTGGAGTATAAGTTGCACCAGCCAAAAAAATGCACAGTGAAGAAGAAAAAAACATAAGTTGCACCGGTCTATACTTTTTTGGGGGAAATTTATTTTATAAAATCAGAGACCAACAACAGACATTTCATCTTGAAAGGCAAGTTATAGAAGTTATAGTATTAAAAACAACCGAATAGAGAAGAATCTGTGTATCATTTGTTCATTATTATACTCCTGTAAATTTGTAAATTTTGTTATATTATAGCTTTTTTTTTTCTACTTTATTTTATTCTATTATTTGTTGCATGTCAGTGTTTGTCTACATCCTGCTCCAAGTACCGCAGCAATTTCCTAATGTTGTGAACCTGTTCACTCATATGGCAATAAAAAAAACATTCTGATTCTG
Source organism: Odontamblyopus lacepedii (assembly GCA_034769755.1). Lineage (NCBI taxonomy): Eukaryota > Metazoa > Chordata > Actinopteri > Gobiiformes > Gobiidae > Odontamblyopus > Odontamblyopus lacepedii. The sequence goes on from CM068355.1 coordinate 9,328,603, forward strand.
ATTCATTTTTCAATATAGAACAAAAAATAAGAAAATGAAAAAACTCTTTTCTTTATTATTTGTATCTAAAATCAAAATGAAAAAAAAAAAAACAGATAACGATTTGTTTTTTCATTTTTTATTCATATATATATATACAATTCATATATTTGGTCTATGGGCTGTGAGTGTGAAAAATGTAACAGGAGTATATGAGTATACCAAACCCTGAACCCTGAAGTGTGACTTATAGTCCGAAAAATACAGTAACTTTTAGTCAGAAAACGTTCTGTTGAGGTATTTCTTTGTAATATAACACAGTTTTAGTGTCCAGGGGCAGGAGGAGGAGCTTCTGTCTGTCGCTTCTGGAGGGAAACATGAACCCAGTGAGACTCGGGAGGAAAAGAAATCATCAAATCACCATCAAAGAAGGAAAAGTCTGATAGTGTAACTCCCCTACACTCTATATTAAGGGTAGACTGGCTGTATTATAAAATATCTGTATATATTTTTCCTTCTTAAAACATATTGAATCGATATTGTGACCCGTGTATCAAGATACATATCAAATTGTGGGAAAACCATATCGTTGCATCCTTAGAATCTAGACTCAGGACACAGGTGAACTTAACCAGAACTAAAGGGTCTTAGCAGACTCTTGTCCTTTTGGGTTTATAGTTGCACTACATAACTTTTTGGTTGTACATAACTGCTTGTTTCTAGGGATATGTCATTGCTCTGCCTGGAATGTTCCACAATACGATATTAAACAGCTCTACCTTACATTTATTCAATTACAGGTGGTTTTAGAGCTAAACGATACCTAAAATATATAGCATTCTAACTGTGAGCGGGCTTGCCTCTCCACAGATCTGACCTGTGACTGTGACTTGGCCTGGTTTGGTTTGTATGAAGACAGAAAGATTGAATACCATACTGTGAAATTTTCCAGACAAATCAAGAACATACCAGAAAAGTACACAATAATACTCCTTTAACTCCCTATTGTTAAGATTGTGAATCCAAAGACCACCTCTGTTTGTTGCTCAAGAGTTTGTGGCTTTATTTCGCCGTAATGCACATAATAACAGGGTACTTGCTCCATATCTCCCTCTGCTCACTCGTTCTCTTCACAGACAGATGCCCGTTCACTTAATTCAGCGGCAAATACACCAGGAGCGCTCACTCACGCCACACACCGCTTTATCCACATAAGAGTTAGATACGCATCTCACAACACGGCAAAGAAAAAGCAAGTTAAGTCTAAATATGTGATATATTTTAGATTCCTCCAAGTAGACACCCTTTGTTTTGTGAAAGCGCCGCAAACCCTTGGCCGTCTCACAGTTTCCTGAAATGGAAAGGAATGCCGACAGTGTGCAAAGCAGTGATCAAAGCACAGAGCGGCTAATTTGATGAAAATATAAAACAGATAACCATCCAAACTTGACATACAGCTACTAATTTATAGCAGCATTTATAGCATGTGTTCCAAATATTCTTGCAACATTCATTACAAAAACACAAGAGTTTAGTGCTTTGCTTGTTGATTTTGCAGAAATCCCAAATTTTTCTCACTCCTCTTTGTTATTTTTTTTTACTTTTTTAGTCATAAACTGTCATGTTTGTGTTGACACAAATGAACCATGTGCTGCTCTGATTGGTTAATGACCAAATCTGTCAATCACACTTTTCTGAAATCCGGGAGCCAGGACCCAAATGTCTTTGTAAAGCATTTCAAAGTGTGCTGTTTGGGCTGGCTGGACGACTATGATGGACCGACACACGGTAGAGGCAGCGTCTGAGCAGCTGATGTAACTCTGAGCCAACACGGACACAACGGTGTGGTTCTGGTGCCACGTTTGACACGTATTGTTGTAATGGCTTTGACCTTTTATGGAAAGAGTTTGTGTTGTGGTGTGTGTCCAACACAACAGCTGTAAACGTCGGTCTGTCTCCGGCTCTCCAGCACAAATAAACAGGCTTTCACATGGTTGCCTGGCAAATTTGCACTACAAACTGGATTGTTGCGAAACTTGACTTTACTGAGACTCTTATTGTTAGACTGATGGATTTGCAGAAGGTGGTTGGCCAATGGCACAGAAGAGTCTTGAAAAGGTACAATTTAGTGTGTGACGTTTGTGAGAATCGTGACCAAGTCGACTCTTTTAAAGTCTTTGGAAAGGTTCAGTTTTTAAAGTAAAAGAATCTTTTTCTTTCAAATTTGTTTGCATTTTTATGATTAATGCTGAACCATCAGAATATATATATGTGTGTGTGTGTGTGTGTGTGTATACATATATATATATATATATATATATACACACACACACAGACATATACACACACATATACACACACATATACACACACATATACACACACACACACATATACACACACTGGCATTACGCTGGCCTCAGTTGGTATATGGATGTGATGTCCATACTGGCCCTAGTGCTTTACACGCCCCAGGCAAGTTTTCTGATGGCGGCTCATGCTCCCACCATCTTTTGCCAAGATATTTGCATTAGACGGTTATTGAATAGAATTCTGAATTGATTTTGTGGCAGGCCATTTTGAAACAGCAAAACATATGCTCTGCACACACACACACACACACACACACACACACACACGCACGCACGCACACATTCATACACATACATACATACAGATATACACACAAACTAGTGTAGTTGATGACTGCACGTGATCCACTTGGCTACAAATCCTGCCCCAAGCCCTGCCTCAAACTCATTCAACGAAATCCTTTACCTTAAAGGTCCTGTATTATGCAAAACTGACTGTTGTAACCTTTAAGCCATGTTATGTTACCTCCTCAAAAACATACTTTGTGTTTTGTTTCATTCACACATGAATTAAACACATACATATGCAGGGTTTGTGTGTTGAACTTGTGTATAAATTAGGGCTGTCAAAGTTAACGCGTTAACGCATGCGATTAATCACAAAATATCGCACTAATGTTTTTTTAATGCAGATTAATCACACAATTTATTTTGAACGCTCCTCTATGGAAAGTGCGGATGGTGACCTGAAAGGTGGCGCAGGTTATTAGGTCAGTGATCAGGTCTGTCCATACGCGGATGTGAAGATGTGACTGGTGCTCAGCGGCAAATTTCTCTTCAATAAACTGCCCGATGGGACTTTTGATAAAACTAAAGTAGTTTGCAGATATTGCAGTGATGAACTCTCTTTCCACAGAAGCACAACAAGTTTAAAATACCATCTTAAAACAAAACACGGGTTTGATTCAGCGGCAGCAACGACGCTACTTGTACCAACAACAAACCGAGCACGACAAACAGCGGCAATGATGTCAACAAAACTACCAGCGATTAAATAAAAAAAAAGTCAGTAATATAACTTTTGGATAATAAATTACATTTTTGTCAAAATATTTGTCTTTTTTGAAGAATAATTAACTGCGATTGATCTTGATTAGGCGGCACGGTGGCTGAGTGGCAACACTCAGGCCTCACAGCAAGAAGGTTGCGGGTTCGATCCCCGGGTCGCCCGGGCCTTTCTGTGTGGAGTTTGCATGTTCTCCCCGTGTCTGGATGGGTTTCCTCCGGGTACTCCGGTTTCCCCCATCAACCCAAAACATGCCCGCACCCCTATGAACTAACATCAAGGACCATGTTGTCCACCCTCCTGTGGGCTCACCACCTGCAGAGGGGTTCATAGGGGGGGGTCAGGTGCTATGAGGATTGGGCAGCACGCTGCCCCCGCGACCCAGCCGGATTAAGCGGGAGAAGATGGATGGATGGATGATCTTGATTAATCAAAATTCTAAAGTGTGATTAATCTGATTTAAAAAATGAATCGTTTGACAGCACTAAAGTGAAACAAAACACAACTTTGGGTATGTTTTTGATGAGGAAACAACTTTATAACACAGATGAGAAAATAGAGTCACACTTTAACACATATTTAGACGGTATGCACTTCTGTTTACTTGAGCAAATGCTATTCTTGGATTTAATGTCTTGTTTTTATAAATACGCTCAATTTGTCAAGATGCAAAGACCAAAACAGGACGGACTCTCTGCTTGTCGCTGTGCTGTGAGTGCTGCTCTCAGCTGTGGGAAGGAGCACAGCTGTGGTGAACTGGTGTGCCTGACTTTACTAAATAAACGTTACAATGGTGTCAAACAACTGTCACGGGCTGCGCTGGAGCCAGAGGGTACAAGATAAAGCTGGTGTCATTGTAGTTTAACAGCTGTCGGCTATGCAAGAGTTCTCTCCGTGCACACGCATAGACGGGTCCTGTTTGGATGTGAAATGCGGGTCAAAAATGCTACTTTAAGGTCATATATTACGCAAAATTGGACTCGTGTGAGAGTTAAATCATGTTACCTCATTAGAAACATACCTGGAGTTGTGTTGTGCTTTTGACGAGGCGAGATCAATATAATATAAATCAAAAATAGCATAATATCCACCCATTAACAAGCCGTTTTTTCTATTATTTATTTATTACTTTCCAGTTTCTCCTAAATAATTAGCATCTCGCTCACCTCAGTCCATCCTCATTTATTAAAAGCCGTGCAAATCCCTTCGCAATACGCAAAACTTCTTCCATTTTGATGCATTCCTTCCTCCTTATTAGAAGTGAGGCCGAGCGGACGGCGCGAGCAGCTGCTGCCCTGGGCCTCGTATCGATCTTGCCTCTGCTGGGGCACTTAGCGTCTGGCCGGTGCAGTGGAGCGTCAGTCCGCGGCCCCCTGCTCTGCTTGAAAAGCCCCTCGCAGATGAGATGGTGCTGAGTGCTGAGTTAAGGCCTGTTTGTTGTGTCTCGTTCTGGTCTAGAGCGACGCCATTAAAACAGTAAGATTATCCAGTCTCGGTACATGACAGCAGCATAATGAAGGGATGAGGTAAGACAGAATGAGGCTTAAATATAGTGGTTTTTGAAAGAGTCGGACAGAGTCATAGTGGTCAGGAGGCAGGTGTATGTCTAGTCATTCTCATTACTTTTAGTCGTCATTCTAATCTTCTGTAATTAACTTACATGACCAAAAAGGAGGCTATGTATCTGAAAATGTTAGTTTAACCCCCTGAGACCTAAGAACAATTTTAGTACAATTCTCCTCACCTGGATTTTTTTTCTTAATTTTGCTTTTAAAACTGCCCCTTTTACCCTATAATGAAGTGTTCTACATCCTTTTGTTCAGCACAACCTGTTATTTCACAATCTGCTGCTGTAGTTGTGTCGTGTGGCTGTAATAAAAGCTACAGGACCAGAAATAGAGATGAAAAAAAAAAAAGTAAAATAAAATTCACACTCTTTTATACAAAACACACATCAAACATGTAGAAACAACTTTTTGGACATAAAAATGCTTCATTTAGGGCCTTGGCTACAAAAATGCAAAATGTCAAGTCAGTAAGAAAACTCGAAATATCCTAACAAAATATCCTAACAAAAAAAAAGTGCAATCGCCCCATTACTTTCCTGGTCCAGTCCTGGAAACAGCTCCTGTCAGGTCCAGGGCCAGAGCCACAGCACTTCCTGCATTTCCTTGGTGTTTATTACATTTGTATTTGTTCATTTTGAGTGAAATAAACCTTTCAAATAAAAATAGCAAGGGATGCACAATTACACACACCAACATGCGTAATTTGCCATTTATTTGAGAAAAAACTGCACTTAGAGCGGCTTTTTCAATTGTTTTAAACATACACGCCCGAGAGGAGTCGACCATCTTGACTCACTTCACTCTTTGGCAAAGTTTTGGCCAATAAAATGGACGGAGCATTTGGCTGAAAACAAAGTTCCTATTGGACACTCGTTTTGCGCACATCATCACACAGAGTGTGACGTACGATAATGTTGCTGATGTACGGAAACCTCTATACTGTATCTCCACTTTCAGAGGGAAAAAAGTAAGTTTCTTTTATGGTTAGAAAGTTATGTGCGGTTATATAAAACATTCCTCGTTATCGTATACGATGCCGTCGGTCTTTGAGTGTTAATCAGGAACTTCCTTTTTGTTTGACCAAATAAACATATGTTTGTCTGCTGAATGGACAATGGAACAACAATATTAAAGTTAAAAGTTCAAAAAAAGTTTATTGTCAATTCTTCATACAAAAAACATAAAGAATCGAAATTGTGCTTGGTGGAAGGCAAAATGGCCCCAGTGTGTTTGGCCCGCTGTCTTTCTCTGTCTGTATTATTCTGTATTTTGTTGTTCCTGTCAAGTGGCACCAGAATCACTTTGTCATTAGCAGCAGGTCCAAAACTCAGCGGCCCCCCTTCATCGACTCCCAGTTTGTTTTAGAGTTGATTTTAAAATTCTTTTATTTAGTTTTAAGTGTTTGCACGGCCTAGCGCCTTCTTGCCTCACTGACCTGATCCACCCTTACGCCTCCTCTCGCACTCTCAGCTCCGCAGACCAGCTCCAGCGCCGTTCCAAAGACTAAACTTGAGCTTCGTGGAGACTGTGCGTTTTCTGTTGCTGCCCCAAGGTTGTGGAAAAAGTCGCATTACAGATCAGACGGTTTTAAATCACTCCTAAAAATGCACCTTTTTGCACTGCCTTTCAACTAGTGAGATGGACATTTCTTTTTGTTGAGTATCTTTTTGTTTTCTAAGTTTTTTAGTAGTTATATTGTGTTTATACTGTACAGTGTTGTACTGTCCTTGTCTTTTCTGTGTTTGTGTACAGTACTTTGGCGGCTGTGAAGTTTTAAAGTGCTTTATAAATAAAGTTGGTATGGGATGGTTTCTCACTCCCATATGTATAAATAAATAATAATTAAGGGGAGAGAGTTCAGCATCCTAACAGCCTGGTGGATGAAGCAGTTAGTGAGTCTGGTGGTGGTTACTGTTGTAGAAGTTTTTAGCATCCAAGAAAGGGTGGAAGTAAAAGGCTGGAGACCAACTGGATGTCTTAAGCAGGAGAAAGTTTATTTACCATCAATAATACAGGCCCGGGGGACTGCTTAAGACATTTAGTTGGTCTCCAGCCTTTTACTTCAACCCTTTCTTGGACAAGCTGAAAACAGTTACCTCGATAAGGCAAGATTTACATTCGGAAAACTTACTAAAACTGCTATATTTTCCTTTCAACTTAAAAATCTGTTCCTGGTCGTCTTTTTACACCTCTGATTGGCTGAATGGGGTTTGAATGCAAGTACAGGGTTGTAGATGAGTGTGGGAGTCAAGTGCCAACCCAAAGCGTTGTTCTAGTCCTAGTCAAAGCCGGTGTTATTGAAATGATGTTAATATTTATTACAGTTGAATCATAATAGTTTTCTTATAATTTTGCCAACTCTTTATTGTTTATTTTGATCCCCGTTAGGATTTGCAGCGTACTGTGTCAGCTACTCTTCCTGGGGTTATTTTAAATTTACTTTATTCACAATCATTCATCTGCAAACAATTACATATACTCACACCACGTGGCTCAGTGGATCCTACGATTAATTCTCACCGCTTTAAACTAATTATGAATTGAAAACCATCTGTTTAAACTGTTAAGCCAGGTGTACACTGTGCGATTTTTGGCTCTTTTTGAGACGATTTTTCACTTGTGCGACCGCAGTTTTGGCTTAATCATGCTTTGTGTAGTAAACATGGGGTAACGAGAACCGATTAATAACTCGCGACCAGCTCCCGATTGGCAGTCGTAGGCCTCTCATGAAGGTTTGACACTGTTGTAGTCGTTCGTATATAGTGTGAGAACATGAATCATGAGCTGTGAACTTTTAAACCCTGTGATTTGGTCGTACAGTTTGAGCTGGAGCTGAGTGAAACGAAAATATTGCACAGCGTACGCCCGGCTTTATACATTCTACACTGAGAGAGAAGCAACAAGTCAAGTCCAAGTCTCTGGTCAACGAATCCAAGTTTAGTAAAGTCAAGAAGTACAAGCACTCCAGTTCGAGTACCACATATTTGTGCAGAGGAGCTGTTGACTGTTAAACTATCAGTATCACTTCTGCTCAGTTGGCCCCGGGCAGGACAGGGGGAGGCGCTCCACCACCGCTCCTCCAGCCACGCACAGACATAGGGGTGTTTTTAGTTTCTTCAGTGGGCAGCGGTGCGACTGAATCACCATCGCCTTCGAGATACATGGATGTTCTCCGCTCCGTGTCTTGAGGACCACACAGCCTTGTTTACCACATTCCTCTGACAGCAGGGCCCGCTTTGACTGACATGCAGTCCGTGAGTCAGAGCGCAGGGTAAATCGTGACCCACCAGAACTCCTCCTCGCTCTCCCACTCAAAGTACCTGTCAGCGGGTGTCAGGATCTTTCTACTGTACTGTACTGTATGAATAGTTGTGAGTCACGGTTTTGTACTTTTCAAATTGGCAAGTATGCATAAAAGGCTCGCTTTGTAATTTTACAGGGGTGTGTGGTAAGTGTAGGAGATAAATTCTGTGCTAAATGCAAAAATTGTCCTCAGAGTGAAAGGAAACAATGAGGAACTTTCATAATCCTTACCTTATTTAAATCTCTGCTCAAAACTCACTTTTTTGTACTGAAATCTGTCACACAAGCAATTTATGTCATTAATTGTAGTACATTTTCTAATATGTATGTTATATTTTTCTGATGGCATGTTTGTACACCACCTGCTAGTCTAAATGGATTTGTTGTAGCTTTGCCTGGAATGTTTCGCAGTGTGGCTTTAAACTAAACTTATCTATCTCAGTGGAGACAAGAAGGTACCAGGCCAAGTTACAAGTCAGATCTGTGGAGAGGTGGCCCTGCTCACAGAATAAATGCAACATAGATACATTCAATGCCGTAGCGGACAACATTTCAGGCAAAGAAAAAAGATCTCCATGGAGACAACCAGAAAAGTTACATAGTCTGCCTTTAGTTGCTGTATGGTGGTGGCCTTGAGTGTCTCGAAGGTCCTACTTTACACAAAATTGACTCTTGTGAGCTTTAAGTCACGGAAAACATACCTGGAGTTGTGTTTTATTTCATTCATTCGAGTGATCAATCAATCAAACTTTAGTTATATAGCGCTTTTCATACAAAAAACACAACACAAAGCGCTTTACAGTGATTAAAAAAGAAGAATTCGACATGAGATTACTATTTGTGACATGACTCTTTCACTACTAACTGATTTTTTTTTACTTCTAACAGAATCTGATCTGGGATTCTAACTATCTAGACCCATGACACAGAGAAAAAAGAAAACCGAGGAAGCACATAACAACAAAACACAGTACACATAATGACAAGACGACGGGATACGGGGCCTGGAGACTCGCTCTGCCTGGCGCCCCAATCCGAGCTGCCATAGACGAACCTGACCAGGTCCCAGACAGAGTCAACATCCCAGGCAAAGGTCGAGTGGGGGGAGGGAATGAGAGAACGTCTCCCCGGCCATGTTCATCCGGGGAAGTTGTTTGTTCCAGCAGCCTTGAGGCCGGTGCTCGATGGGGAGGCCAATAAGATCAGATTCGTGTTGCTTGGGTTGAGAACGAGCAGCTGCTTTCCAATTTCCACAACTACTCTTTTGTCCATATTGGTCTCAAATCATTTTTTGCAAAGAGTAATCCTTTATTATTAGTCTGTCTATATCTCAATAGCTCAAAATGCTCCGTTCCACCTTATGATATCATGAAGCTGTAGTTTTGAAGTTAACAGCCACCCTTTACTTTTTGTTTAGTAGAGATCGTCAATTCCAGGGCTGAAATTATCCGAATCATTGTAGTGAAGGTGTACGGACTTTAAAAACACAGTGGCGCACGTTTTCTATCACCACATGAATTCACAAGGTGGAAAAGATATATGGAATAGGGTTTAATGTCTGAGAGAAGAACCCAAATATGCAGGATTTGTGTGTGAATGAAAACAAAAGCACAACTTCAAGTATGTTTGTAATGAGGAAACAGCATTATAACGTAAATCAGCAAATAGCGTAAACATGGGGACTTTAAAAATAGTAATTATTTTCGGTCGCACTAATTTCCAACTAACTTCAAAACATCTACGCTAGTTCTTAAGCTTTTTTGCCATCACCAATCAACACCATTCAATTTCCCATCTCATCCCATCGCGCCAAACCCATCGCAAACTCACCCTAACAAAATCTGATCTTGTTTTGTGTAAGCACCCTGAAAGCCTCACCTGAAATTATGTCTAAGGAACCTGAGATTAGCCTGTTGACAGTCGCCTGAATGGAGCTAATTGTTGAGTCATTTCATAGAGCAGCAGAGTTGAAAATGACTGTACTGGCCCCGAGCCCAAACGTGTCCATTAAACGGCCTGAGAGCTGAAAAAAAAAAACAACCTGGCAACAATACAATGAAACTTGTCAGACTCAAACAACCATTTCGAGATTGGACGACGCAAGCGAAATAATGACAAATAATAATCCCTGGTCTTAATTTGAACAGAAAGCAAAGGTCGAGCTTTGAGTTAGAAAGACTTAAAGGTTCTTACTTGAATAGTTCTAGAGATTATGAAGTTTAGCAGTCGTACAAGCGTCGGAGAATGAATGATTTAAGCAGATCGTACTAATCTGAAAATATTTGCTGCTGTTGTGGTGCTAAAGGTTTTAAGACCTTAGCGAAATGGCAGTGTGTGTACATACAGAAGGCTCCTTACATCATCGATCCTGTTAAGCTGTCTGGGAATTTCTGTCAATGGATCATTTTATGGAACTCAATAGTGCAATTCTTGAGTAAACCTGTGATGCATTATTTGTACTTTTATTTTTTGAGTATTTCTATGTCATGTTTTATAGCCTAACTTATCTCAGTGGAGACAAGAAGGTACCAGACCAAGTCAGATCTGTGGAGAAATGACTCTACTCACAGAATAAATGCAAGCTAGATACATTCAATGCCATAGCGGACAATATTTCAGGCAAAGACAAAAGATCTCCATGGAGACAACCAGAAAAGTTACATAGTCCAGCTTTAGTTGCTGTATGGTGGTGGCCTTGAGTGTCTTGAAGGTCCTACTTTACACAAAATTGACTCTTGTGAGCTTTAAGTCATCAAAAACATACCTGGAATTGTGTTTTGTTTCATTCATTCGAGTAATCCTTCATTATTAGGGGTGTAAGAATAAATCGATTCAGGGAAATATCGTGACACTTCATTACACAATTCTTGAATCAATTCAAAATGCATGCAAATCGATTTTTTAAATAATAATTTTCACTAAAATTCTCTAGTTGCAGTCACTGTTCTCATGATTTAAAAAAGGTCAAATTCTATTTCATACAGTCTGGTTCTTGTGAAGGTGTAGTTGACAATATTATTAGAAGTAATTATTGATAAATTAAATTATTGAAAAAAATAATGCTTTTTAGAAAACAGACATTTTTCATGCCCTCTACTGACAGCAGGGAATGGGTCACTGACAAAACCAAACACCAGTCATTTAAGCAACACGGCTGACATGCTAATACATGCTAATAAACATGATAATAAACAGGATGAGGTGCAAATTTTGGCCAGAGAGAAGAATTGGTTTGAGAGGGGAGTTAAAGAGACTATTTTAGTTAAAAAAGAAAACCCTTCCTCAGACACCATCTGTCTCCAAATTATAACTCCGTCCTCAAACCTAAATCAAAACAAATAAGAAAACAAAAGATACAGCCAGGTCAGGCCCAGAGGTGTGAAAGCTTCATTATGGCCCTGAATGATTATGTTAATATGACCCCACACTCAGGGCAATTCCAACAGGCAGAGTGAACAACAGAAACTGTAAACAAGTAGGGCAGGAATGTCCAAACTATGGCCCGGGGGCCAAATGTGGCCCTCAGACCAGTTGTTTTGGCCCTCAGATTTCCAGGTGAATTGGCCCATACTACCACAAGTACTGTAGTAGTAGTACTTTTTACTGCATGTTTTTGAAATCTACCTTGATCAAGCAAATGTAGTGTGTCCTTTTTGAGGGTCTAAACATGAACAAAGGTCTGGAGGGTCATTTAAACTTGTTATAAATGCACAGATTTTAATTACTCACTGTTTTGACCACCAGATTATGACCTTCGATCGGCCCTCACGCTGGTCTGTGTTTTAATATGTGGCCCTCAATGAAAACAGTTTGGACACCCCTAAAGTTGGGTATTAGTTTCAGAGTAATTTCTTGGTAGCTAAACCTTACAGGCAGATTTAAGGCAGTGTCCTCCAGCATTCTGACCAGAACTGAAGAAGCAGCTTGGATGAACGGCAAAAAGTATTCCACTAAATAAATCTTTTGTCCAGTTGACAAATTGAATTCTATCCTTTGCCATTCTAATAAACACTATTTTTGTTATAATAAACACTATTTGACACACCCTATTAACTTAAACAGCCTGTTACAGATTGTTTTCATGTGTTTGAGCAGAAAAGCTCAGTACCCCCAGTACATAGATTTGTAAAAGCAGCTTTAGAGGTCAAAGTAATTCAGCTGCATAGGCCAACATTGGCATTTAATTGAAAAAACAGAGTTATTATTGGTTGAAAATCAGGAAGTGAATAGTCATCTTGCTAGTTGTTGTTATTAGGCGTGACAGTAATACTTCGCCCTGGTCTCTTAAAGTTCTGAAAAGTGCTCATCACTCATCACAGTGAATAATTAGACTGCTCAGAATGCATTGCATAAGTGATGACTAACTGGACATGTAAGACAACACAGGACTGCACCTGTAAAAACTTTAAAACCACACAAGATTTCTACCTGTGAGATAATAATCTGGGGAAAATTTAAACACTGTGTTTTATGTATGAATGCAACAAAACTCCAGGTATGTTTTAGATTAAAAGCTTGAAAACTTTGCATAATATGAGCCATCTTACTCATTTTTCTGATCTACAATATAAAAAATGTCATTTAAAAGCATTAAAGACGGCAGGCGGGAATGGGGTGAGTCATGAATCAGCGCCAGGGCGACTTTCATTAAAGCACAATTTGGTCTATGAGAACATTAAAAGCTGGAAATGTATAGAATAAATCAGAAATAATCACAGGGAAGGAACAACGTAAACCTCAGGACACAGAGATGCATTATACTATATACTGTAGGTGAGAATATAGAGTCCATTATATAGTCTTAGGTCTTTTTGTGACGTTTTATGTACACTCTGGTATTGAGTAGAGCTCAGCATAACCATTTAAAACTATTTCTCATCTCAAAAATTCACCTTTTCTGTGTTTTTGCTGCTCTTAAAGTCACATATTGTGCTTTGTGTGCAATATAGTTATAATCTTTGACACCTGTGGATCATTATGTTGTATTTTGAACATTTTAAATTGCAATATTGATGGAGAAGAAACACGTTTGTTGACTTAACTGAGACTGAGGTACTAGGAACAGTTTCCCACCTGCCCTTTTATACGTCACCGTAAATGTCGTCAAAACAAAACAAAAAAGTCCCGCATGCTCCTATGGATGGCTGCAAATCACTCGAGCAAGCAGCATTTTGTTTAGTTACTAACCTTAAATCATTCTTAATAAATTCATCATGCATTCATTATCAAGGCTATTAAAAATGCAGAGTCGTGTTGTCGCTCGATTTTGATACTGAGGCATAGACTCAATAATGGAAAGTGAGACAAAGGCTGGACACTTACTCCCAAACGGCTTTTAATAAAGAATGTTTCGATCAGTGGATCTGCGTAAGATCATGACCTAAAACGTTCATTCATTAAAAGCAGTTTGGGAGTAAGTGTCCAGGCTTTTGTCTCACTTTCTGTATTCACTGTAGTAGCCTTGCACCAAATACCTTTACCTCTACCTTTTATGATAGACTCAATAATACGCAATACCGACTCTGACACCATGATGATAAAAAAAAATCTTTAGACAGTAGAATGTGATTTTCAGCAATAAATTGTAGACTAGGGCCCGACCAATATGGATTTTGTAAGAAAGTATTTGTGAGAAAGTGTTTTGCAAAGAAAGTACTCTAAGTAAACTACCACTATTAGCTTATAGCGGTGACGCGTGTGCGGTAATTAATGATTAGCTAACTGCCGATAATTCACACTTCTATTGACAGCTCATTTACATATCAGTGCGTGTCCAATAACATATATACGGCCACTATAGTCACTTTACATTCGCTAATAGAAGAGAAAACAGCCTGTTTATGTGTGCGAGCTACAGCAGCTAATCGCTAACCAATGAGCAAGAACCAAAACGAGCTTCAAAACCGACATTTCAACACTCAGCCTCACACAAGCTCCTCTCAGATCATAAGTTTGCACTAAGAACTGTCAGTCTTGTTATTATGTAGAATATTATAATATCGTGAGCTTTCCCACGACATCGCAATAAATATCGTACCGTGAGGTTCATATTGTGACAATATCATATTGTGAGACTTGGATATCGTCACACCTCTAATTATTTGTATTTTAAAGTTATTTTGGCACATCTGTATCATTGTTTTTATAAATCTATCTCCATGTTATTACTCAAGTGTCAGATTTCGAGACTGAGACAAGACCGAGTCCAAGCGCCTTTAAGATAGAGACAAGACCGAGTCCAGGCAGGCGCCGTTAAGACCGAGACAAGACTGAGTCCAAGTGCCTTTAAGACAGCGACAAGACCAAGTCCAAACAAGGTCGAGTCCGAGACCAAGACCGTAAAAAAAAAAACGACCGGGCTTGAGACCAAGACCGGTCTCGAGTACTACAACACTATTGATTATTATAATATAATATAGATTTTGGATACTTTTGACAACCCTAGTGCAGTTTTATAATATTTTACAATGTTGGCAGTGCACAGTCCATATCCAGCCAAGTACCTACACATTTCACCAGCAAATTTGCCTTTTTACATAACCCCAATTCCAAACAGTTATGGTAAAGATTAGAATTCAGCTCAGAGCGCGTTTTTATTTGCAGAATATAGACACGCTTGTACGGGGCGGCGTGCTCGGGGATGTGTGACTGCCTTCGTCACAGATCATTTGCCAGGTTGACAACACAAACCCCAGTCCATCATAACAAGTTTGATGAACGAGCGGCGTCTGTGTACAGAAAAACACCAGCTTCCCATGGCACATATGATAACCAGAACATTTCACTCCCGGGATGCTTTTTGGTCCATCTAAACGGCACTGAAGTGGAACCATGAGGCGTTATCTGGTCTGATGGAAGTTGAGGTATTCTGTGTGGAGCGCTGTGTATTTTGGTACAAGATGAATCCACCGGCGGAAATCTCATTTTAGCCGAGGGGTAAATGGTGGGCTGGTAGTCGTGAGGGGGTATCGGAGCCATTTTCCATTTTCCACTTGGATAAAAATGATGAAAATGGCGAGTATATATGCCGCATCGAAACGGGGTCCAAAGCAAAGCTAACCAGTGCAAATGCAACACAGTCAGGTTTATGTTTAAGTAAAAGTTAAGATCATAACTTTAACCAGGAAAAGCCCCATTAAAATGACTAAACACATACAGTGGGGCAAAAAACGTATTTAGTCAGCCACCAATTCTGCAAGTTCTTCCACTTAAAAAGATGAGAGAGGCCTGTAATTTTCAGAAAACGTTCACTGACAGAAAACGTTTGACCTCTGTCATTGCCAACAAAGGGTATATAACAAAGTATTGAGATCAAGTAGTTATTTCCCACCATAATTTGCAAATAAATTCTTTAAAAATCAGACAATTCTCAATTTTCATTTTGTCTCTCATAGTTGAGGTATAACTATGATGAAAATTACAGTTCCCTCATCTTTTTAAATGGGAGAATTTGCACAATTGGTGGCTGACTAAATACTTTTTTTCCTTACTGTATCAAAGCAGACACTGGTATAGGGTAACCAGACGTCCCTATTTACCCGGGACAGTCCCATTTTGAGCCCTGTGTCTCCTGTCCTAGTGGATTTATCCCAAACCAGTGATTTGTCCCAGTTTTATACAAGAAATGTCCCAGGTGTCCCTGTTTTTGACCAGTTTGATCCCTCCCGACAGTAAAACACTGTCATTTGCTTAGGTAAAATACAGGAAAGCTGCTTAAAAATGACCAAAACACAAAGAAAATGTGAGTATACAGGTACTAGCGTACAATCGGCAAAGTGGCGTGTTGGCCAGAACCAACACAAGTTGCGACAGCAGACTGCATACGCCACACACACACAAATTGGTTAAATAAAAAAAGTACCCACTTACTGTCGAGCGAACGAATCCTAATGTTGAGAGGTGTGGACGGTTTCCATGAAAACTAATGAGTCCGACCAATGTGAAACTCTTGATTCTTTGTGTGTGTTTATATCATGGTCAAAATACAGATTGTTGCTTTGTAATATCTGGAATGTTCTTGCAGAATCCAGGGTGTAAATTTAAATTATTACAGAAAATGATTCAATATTAACACTAATGCGTTGGTCGTATCTCTAATTTGACCGAAATGTCTTCAGCTAAAGTACACAATGGGTTAAAGTGCATATATTTTCCAAACACACCTCCCTGTGCTTTTCTTTCTTTCAAACCTTCATTTTACCACGAAAGTCCCTTTGAGGTTACTAATCTCTTTTTTCAAGGGAGTCCTGGCCAAGACGCAGCGCAACAAAACAATTCAGAACATTACAGAACATATTTCAGGCAACAATTTCGTAAGACTATTTAAAACATTTACAAACCGTGGATTTCCTTTCATTTCCAAGCCTTTGAGCAATAGTTTAAACTGTCTTATTGGAACCAGTTCTTTTAATTCCCAGTCTTTTTGTAAATTGTTCCATGTTCTGGGGGCAGAATATTGAAATGACGCTTTACCACCTTCTGTGCGAACACTTGGTACAAACAGTAGCAGCTTTTAGCCATGTTGTAATGTTACATCATCAAAAACAGACCTGGAATTGTGTTTTGTTTCATCCACATGTTCGAGTAACCCTTTATTATGAGTCTGTCTACATTTCCAAAGCTCAAAATGCTCTGTTCCAGCTTATGATATCATAAAGTGGAAGTTTTCAAGTTAACAGCTGCCGTTTTTCCTAAAATTACCCAAATTATTCTAGTTAAGGTGTAGTTTAAAAACACAATGGGGCATTTCCTGCATTATATATAACAGTTATGGAGCCGTACACCCAGAAATAAACATGCCACAGACGATGGAAGCAGAAATGGAAGCAAAAATGGAAGCAAAACCTCACAGATCGTCGAGAATAGTCCGATGAAACGTGAGATAACCACTCTGCGAAACCCAACCCCTCCACCGCGGTTCTAAAGATACCAAATAAGCAGCTTCCATCACCGACATTGTGTTTGCACAGTGACACCTAATCCAGCTCCGTACAGCGACATTCAAACCCGGGAATGCGCAGCGGTAAAGTGGATTTATGGTCCATTATGTGCGCCGGGGGCAAAACCACGTCCACAGTGATGAAACCTAATTTACCTTTATTGTTAAAACCTACAAAGGAAAGCCATATTTTAAAGGTTTGGTCTTTTTTCGATGTTCAGTGCGTAATGGTTACAGAGAACAGTTACAGCAGAGAGGGCCTCATTCCACCTGAATGCCAGAACCGAGGCTCACTGTGTTTTTCTGCGGAGCGATGTGGAGCTAGATAGTAATGGGGATTCGTATTACATTCCTCTGTCATGCTGTCATCACCTCCTGCCTTAGACTTTACACAGTGGGGGAGCTCATAGTCAAGAGAGGAGCACATTTCTAAGGGAGAGTTGTGTTATTTGACAGGGTTACACTGGTAAATAATGTGCCGCGGTTGAAGAACGGTAATGAAATTTGCTGGTACATAACCCAGCCTGCCAAAGCCAACTGTTTTCTGACCGTGGAGTGGATTCCTGTCTCAACCCCTGGAGCTATGATTGACAGGTGGGTTAACCAATCACAGAAACGCATGGGCCACGTTGGGTAGAGTGAAGAATTTTTCAAGGGGCTGAAAAACTTTGCAGCGACTTTGTAATAACTTCACCTTAAAGAGCCCATGTTACACTATTTTCTGATTTCAATCAATCAAACTTTATTTATAGAGCACTTTTCACACATTGGGAATGTAGCACAAAGAGCTTCACATGCAACAGAAAAAATATAGTGATTAAAAACAACAGCGCCCCCACCCCATTGTTTCTCCCATATATACAACAGTTCAGACCATAGTCCGTATATATGAGTGGAATAAGTGAGTGTGACGTCACCACAGCGTCAGCGTCGCTCAAAGGGTCCTGATGCCACGATTACAGGAGCGTTTAGGCGTTACAGGAAAACCATTCTGCACGGACCGCTGTATTTCAGTGATTCTTGAGAATAATAAGGAAACTTTTAGTTTTTATCATCAGACTTTAAATGGTAAGTTTAAGTCATTGATTTATGTCTTATGTTCTGTTATGTGTGAACAACAATAGAGTCACAATTTAACAAAATTCACTTTACTTTATGCTAGTTAAATTATGCTAGTTAAGATTCTAGTAACGTTAGCTGTTGTAATTGAGATATTTTGTCATTTTATTTCAAAAATAGTCAATCGGGGAAGGAAAGCGGGAAGGGGAGTTACTTAGCAACGAAACGCCCGAGCTGCCAATCAAACCTGTTGCTAATGCGGCGGCAGCAGAGACCTCAGGGAATGAAGGCGTCTGATTGGTCCGTTATTTATATTCATATCTTGATTTAGGAACAAGATGAAATGAAAAATTCAGGATCATGTGTCACGGGTTCATACGAACATTTTAAGACTGAAATGACGAGGCCACAGTAGCAGTTGGAGAGGGATGATAAGATCCCAATCTAAGTCAATGGGAAAAAGGGAGAGAAGGAGCCAGAAGAGCCTCCTGGAGCACTTCCTGTTTGGTACGCAGCAGTTAGCGCTTTAGCTATGTCCACTCATATATACGGTCTATGGGCAGAAGTGAGCTGTGATTCGTTGGAGAGGAGACGAGGGCGGTCGAGGCCCTGCTCCTGAACCTAAGTTAATCAATCATATTAACTACATTTGATGACATCACGAGGTGGAACAGAGCATTGATAGATGCATGGGGTAGAAGTGAGGCTGCCAATTTGCGCCATTGGACCACCACCGATCACTCTTAGTTCGAAGTGTCTTGCCAAGGACACAACAGCGCTGCATAATCTGGATCGTAGCAGAATGATCTACAACATTTCTAACATTTTTTGTTTGTTTTTTGTGCAGGGAGAATTGCACTGAATACATATCATAACAAGCAACCACCGTCTAATGCCAAGAAGTGACAAAATGTGTATTTGTAAAAGTATCCAAGGTCAGTGAAAAGCCAAGCCAAAAGTTTCAATGACAAATTACAAAATGATTGTGTTGACATTTTGACAGTGTTTATGCATTGTCACTGTCGCTATAGAGTGTTGTTCTCGAAAGTCACACAGCCCTCTCTTCACAGCATACTGAGAATAATTTCAGTTTGATTTGAGGATTTAGAGCAGAAAAGTGCAGCTTTGACGGGAAAACTATTGTAGCTTTGTTGTGTTGACGTTCTACAGTGAACAGTGAGACACAGAATGTTTATTAATGCTGCATTCTCCCTCTGACCTAAATAAGTATGTGTTTGCTGTTCTGCACATGAGCAAAGGGGATTTAATCTTGAATACATTAGATGAGTTCTACCTCAGATAACCTACAAGTAAAAAAGACACACGTCAGGTGCCTTTTAGGGGAATTCGGGCAAGTTTGAAGCTAAAGTCCATTTCTAGAGGTCGGCAAATTCTGTCAGAAGCCAAAAAACAGCACAGATCAGTGTTTCCTCGGTGGAGATCTCACTGTGGCAGTGAATCTGTCAAGGCAACAAACTAGTGTAGTGATGGGGGCAAGTTCTTAACTTCCATGTAAAACGCCAATTTGCTTCATACTAAAGAAGCTTTAGAAGAAAAGAAGAACACGACTTTCTAATCCATTTTCCAACAGCCACGAGTCTAACAAACAAAACGCTCTGCCTGGTTCACTCATTAGTGTCTGGAAACGTTATAAAACAATTTTATAAGCAGCCTTAGCATTAGCTTTGTCGATTTCCCACTGTGCATGCAAAATCACAAAAGACTTGATCACCGACTCCAGAAGCAGCAAGTGAGGATCGACTACTGACAGTGAAGAACAATAAAAACTGAAAGTTGTTGAAAGAAAATGGTTCAGGAATGTTTTTTTTTTTTGCGTTTTTCAAAAAAAAAATTCCACTAGTAAATAAATGGGATTAGAAACAATGCTGGCGATCGAGTCTTTTGGGCTTTGGCAGGTGCAGTGGGAAATCAACAAAGCTAAGGCTAAGGCTGCTTATAAAGTTGTTTTATAACGTTTCCAGACACTAATGAGTGAACCAGTCAGAGCGTTTTGTTTGTTAGACTCGTGGCTGTTTTAAGATGGGTTAAAATGGTGTTAAGCTTCTTTAGTGTGAAGTTAAGAACAATCACTACACTAGTTTGTTGCCTTGACAGACTCACTGCCACAGCGAGGTCTCCACCTAGTAAACACTGATCTGTGCCGTTTTTTGGCTTCTGACAGAATTCGACCACCTATAGAAATGGACTTTAGCTTCAAACAGGCCGTAGTTCCCCTTTAATGGAGGATAATGAAGCAACTAAAACTGATTCATTAAGAGACTCTGCCTACGAGAAACTCCAAAGTGGCCAATGTGTCGATGTCTGTGGTGGTTAAAGGAGCCGATGGTGCAGAATGGCAGCCTCACTTCCGTCAGTCTACCACAGGGCAGGTGTGGCTACAGTAGTAAAACACCACCACCAAGTATGGAGTGAATAAATAATACAAGGTAAAGCACTGTGGGTGTCTTGAGATAATTTTCTTCGATCAACTTAAGCATTTTCCTTCTTTCTTTTCTATTATTACTGTATTTTTTATTAAAACGTAAACCATTTTTTGTCATTACTTGTATGTGGGGAATAAGTAGAACAACAGTTTATTCACATTCCTGGTTAAAAAAAGAAAGTTTGAGGTGTTTGTTAGCAATGTTCCCTCTAATTTTTCATATGTCTGGGCATACAGACAACCTCCCTGAATACACTGAGGACCACTGTGAGCAACATCAGATGCGCACCTGGGATCATAGCAAATTTCATGGATTATTAAAAGAATCAAATTACAGGGTTTTCCATTAGTTAACAATTAACATTAATTAACATTAATAACAATTAACATTAATTGCCATTAGCAGTTTCCATTAGTCACCAAGTTTCACCGCTTGTTCTTCTATTTGCACATATTCCGACAGCCATTCCATCTTAAAAGAACCATATTTCTTTTTTAGGGCCCTGTCGCACCTTGATGATTTAGCCTGTGTATGCCAATGTACCAGAATTTCCCTAAAACGCTGGCATACGCTGAACTTTTTATTTTTATTTTTTTTTTAATTTTGGGCGCATACATAGCGTATTCACAACGAGTTGGACGTATACATAACGTATTAGTAACTTATAAAGAACGTTTTAATAACTTATAGCTTAACTTATACCAACTAACGCTATTCCGACACGTCATATTTTACGTCTCTCACTGTCTATGGTGCTGAATGCAGCAGATTGATCAATAGGTGGGTTGGTATAGAGCAGCGGGATCTGGCTGCAGACCACAGGCTGTAAAGTTGTGAGCGCGATGGCTTCAGCCGTTTCCTGTCTACAGTAAAACTACTCAATTTGAGACTCAAGTGTTCAAAGATCAGAGCTCTGCACGTCCAGTTTTGATAAAAGACAAAACTGTGTTATTATTTGTGAAATGTGGAGCAATACTTCAGATACATGTTTTTTAAAGCATAAAAGATTGGAGAGTCCACTGGAAGTTGAGTCACTGTCGCAATGTGCAGCTTCACACACAGCTGGACGTAAACAAACACACATGTGCTACTCTCGCCTTTTTACTTTTAAAGAACGCCTCAAATGGTATTAATATCGCAGTTTTGTGGACTGGATGTTATTATTTGCGGAGGACAAATTCTATGGATAATGAGGGTGAGTAAATAAAGTCTTCTCATTGAGCTGGTGCAATGACTTGATTGGTTATTTAGACTGTGGTGTTCTCCACAGATCCAATTTACAATTGCCCTAAACGCTGCCAATAGTCTGTTATCCGGCAGCTATAAGTTAGAAACACGTTCAGGAAGTTCTGTGGTCGTCTGGAACATGTCAAATACGTCTGCATACGTCATTATGCGCTGGAGATAAGTTCGGTATAAGTTACACACAGGTTCAAAGCTCGTTACTCATAAGTCACGGATACGCTAGACATGATGTCAATGTATTTGGACTTATGGGTAACTTACAATTAATGTGTGTCAACGACTACCTACAACTTATGGCGCACGCTGACATACGTCGAGATATTTTAAGCATGATGAAATTTTTTCGGCGACCTTGCCGTATGTGGACGTAGCCAGTGTGCTGCCCATAACTTATACAAAAAAGGTGTGACAGCCACTTTACTTTGGTTTGGTGAGTGGACGCATAACATTCACTGCCCGTTCATTTCGCCATGATAAGGGATTAGCATTAGCGTCACTTAACTCCGCAGCACTGTTATTGTTATATAACGCGTATAAGCAGAGCACGTGTGCACGTACTGTCAATGCCGTGATTGGCTGCATAGCGTAACTGCATCGTATCATATGATTGGCTGGACACCTGTCACTCACTGAGTTACACAGCAAAATGATACAGAAAAAAATGGTATAGATCTCATTTATTTGCAGTGCGCTACATAGGTTTTCTTGTGCGCTGAGAGTGTGCGAGCAGTGCGCAGTTGCGCAGCTTAGAGGGAACATTGTTTGTTAGTGTTCCAGCAAATCCATCATCAAATTTAAAGTAAGGAAGGATGCAAGTCAGTCTTTCATCTACCCACAAGCCCTTGCTCCGTCTCCTGGGGGGCACATATTTAATTACAGATGTTACGAAGGAGGCTTGGGGAGCTGTGTCATCCCGTCCACCCTGAGCTCCAATCACGCTTTTCCCACACAGCATGCTGGACACATTATTGCACTACGGAAATTAAAGGAACATCGTCAAACCTCAGAGGAACTTGCAGCAGCTCGTCTGAATGTGTCACCAGAAATCTGACCTGACATGACACCGGCCTCTCAGGCTCTTTCACTTTCTCTGACAAAGTTTTCTCTGTCAAACTAACACAGTTCTTTAAAAATCATGCATGGCCAACACATGGCGAGAAAAAGCAATCGAAAAATCTGCCTCTGAGGGCTTTTTGATGATAAAAAATGGCAATCTGGAACCTGACAAAGCAATAATCTTGTTTAATAAATTTTGGATTATTTATCTTTACTACTTCTTCAAATATATTGAATTAGGAAGATAAAAATGATGACCTACGACTCACTTAAAACTTTATTATAAAGTACAGTTCGCTAGTTTGTTTAACCATTGTTGGAGGCAGAATTTTACTTTCTTAAAAAAGTAAAAAATATAATTATTTGATTGTAAAAAGTTTGCAGTGGTCCAAAGTTATTTCTAATTTACCTTACAGATTCTGAGCATCCTAATTATTCACCACGATGAGTTTATAAGCGCAACTTTCAGAGGCCAGAGCTGAGTTTTGCAGTCACAGTAATGCTAACAACAATAACTAGCAGGCTAACCACACACTTCCAAGTTAGTGGACAAGAAAAGGCTTCGTAAGTAGATGCAAACAGTGCACAGGGACGCAACATAACTGTACAGGGGCAAGACACATTTTGTTAAAATACATAAGGGAAAAAAAATCATGTACAGGTACCTTAAGTTATCAGACTTACTGAAAACTTCCTTATTATGAAGTAGTTAATATTATTTTGTTTGGCCATTGTAAAAATTCAAAATGCAGATTCATGACAATATGTTAGTAATGAATTTAAAGAGCATATGTGGTTAAAATGGTTCTGATGATTCTCAAATTATGACTAGTTTGGGGGGATAATACTTGGTGTAAATATAAATTAGACTTTCACACCAATCAAGAAGCAATTTGCAAAGAAAAGTTGAAAAAAAGTGAAAATTACAGGCAGTAGAGGGTTTCATATAAATAACAAGACACAAGGGAGAATTCTATCCAAAAGTTTGACACAGTTTATACACACACAACAAATTTTTACCAAATATTTTAGAAACTGTTTCAACAAAATAAAGGGATTTTCTATGGAAGCCCATTTCCGCCAGTAAATAAATAATAAAAGCCTCACAGGAAGTCATAATTACGAGTTTAAAACTAATAATTAAGAGTTTAAAACTAATGATTACGAGTTTTAAAGTCATAATTATGATTTTTAAACTAATGATTATGAGTTTAAAACTAATTACGAATTTTAAACTAATATTACAAGTTTAAAACTAATAATTACGAGTTTAAAATGAATAATTACGAGTTTTAAGGTATAATTCAGCAGATAGCGAAGGCTTTTTAGATGTAGTAATTATGACTTTAAAACTCAATTATTAGTTTTAAACTCGTTATTATGGCTTCCTGTGAGGCTTTTATTTTTTATTGGCGAAAATGGGCTTCCATAGTTTTCTTACATTTTTATTTCTCAAATAATAATTTCTTTTTATACTAGAGGAGCTTTGGCCAAAATAGGGGAAAAAATGATTAATCTTTTTGTAAAATCTAAAATATAATGATCTTAACTGTATTTTAGTCAAATGAGTCATACCTGTCATAGGCACTTTAAATTAGAAACCTGTGTACACAATGCTTGATTTGTGTTCATGTGATTTAATCGAGCTGATTTTATTTTACATTTTTCCCTTTTGACAGATAGAAAAACTGATTTTGTTTATCGCCCATAAATCTCTCTTCAGCGACTTCATCAACATCTCTCGTAGGTTTTGAGCAGCAGCTTTAAACCCTTAACTGAATCCACCTCTTCTTCAGATCTGAAAAAACCTCCCCGGGCTCCTCATCAGCTGCAGTGCATCTGATACGGCTGTAACTGAAGAAATGCTTACACTGTTAAACTTTGCTTAATGGCGTGCCTCAGGGATCCATCTCTGGGCCCTCACACTTTTGATATGTGATCTTTCAGTGGAAGGACACAAATCAGATCTCCCGTGTGTTTCTAGTGGGAGGCATCAAACCGTCACCGTCAGCACTATTCTACTTTTTACTTAGCTATATTTCATGACCGACTATAACTCTCAAACCAATTATTTTCTGCTTTGACAAACATGAAATGTATCTCCCAGTAGAAGAATAGGAGCCTATAAAGCTGCTGGACAGTTTTCGTGTAGCCTTCCAGTTTGTGCTTGCATTTCTACATGGTTATAGACAAATACACAGTACATTTGCTCGCTTGTTTTCAACATTGGTCAGTCTGCTTGTTTTATATTGACCCAGTGATATATTTTGATTTTAAATGTGCACTATCTCCACCTTTGTCTTCCTATAGACCCTTTTAGTGTCTTTTGATTATCAAGATTATTGTCCAATTAGAAAGCAGAATGTGACTTTCATTTGGGTTGCAACGTATATGGGTCCCTTGTGTGCACCACTCTCTTCTATTTTAAAAGGAAGTTTAAATGTTTAACTCTGAGCAGATACATGACCTATGAGACTTAAGGCTGCCACACACTACAGGAGAATTTTGGCTGCGATTTCTTCTTCCCGAGTTCGGGGAGGCGTGACCCGACTTTTTGTCTCCGTGTGCGATTTTGAAGCCGCTGCTCCTCATGTGTGGAGTCGGTGTCAGATCAGAACCACCAACATCAACAACGGGACGGAAACAGACGATAAAACAGAGCGTCAGGGGCAGAGGAGCGACGGACACAGAGACGCAACATAAAAACTCAGGATATAGCGAAAATAAAACTTTATTACTCACCTAATGTAAAGTGGAACATTTAAAGTGCAGCATCTCATCCACATTATCCATAGAAATTGTCCTCTGCAAATAATGACCTCCAGTCCACAAAACTGCGCCAGTTTGTGGTGTTCTTTAAAAGTAAAAAGACAGTGTTTCCTCGTGTTTGTTTACATCCACACAGTGCACGGTGAAGCTGCAGAGTCACGAAACTGACTCTACTTCTTGTGGACTTTATTATCTCTTTTATGCTTTTTTTATATCTGAAGTATTGCACCACATTTCACAAATAATAATAACACAGTTTGACTTGTATCTAAACTGGAAGTGCGACTCATTTTAGTGTAGACAGGAAACAGTTGATGTGACCTGATCGCGCTCACAACTTTATATCCTGTTTTACGCAGACAGATCCCGCTGCAGTCTTTGCGATTGGAGATTTTTAGTCTCATAAGGTTCTCTTCGTGTCTGTGGTGTTTGCGCTTTTTGTCGCAAGTTTAAAAACCGTTTAAGACCGAAAAATCCTGTAGTGTGTAGCGGCCTTTAGTTTGTGCTTTATTACTCTGCTATAGTGTTACTAATTTGTTTGTTTCCTCTTGCTGTATTTATGAACTGGTGTCAAGATGATGCTCTGAGGAATAAAGGCTTAATAAGCTCAAGCTTCAGCCGACATCTTTTCCGGTCTGTATATGTTAAATGTGACTGTCTATGGAATAATGTCAGAATATGCTTGTGACCAAAATAAATCGATCATTTGTACAGGTTAAGGCACTGGCAACCAAGGCTCATTTGTGACCTTTTAAAACCAGTAAAATTGCAGGCTACTATTGTTTGCTGTAAAATAAAAAATCAACTCATCTCTGAAGCCCGGCGAGACAACTGTTCTTGCGATGGGGCCATACGAGAATTAATTTAATTGACGGCAACAAATTACGACGGGTAAAAACTGAATATCTCAAATACTAGTGAGAGGTGGATCTTTGGACAGAAAATATGTGGTTTTCATTTCCTTTTTGATCTGTTTGGTCATGCAAATCAGTATCTCAAAGCTCAATCATTTCAATGACTGCAACCAGCATTTTGTCTGCAATCCAAACCAGACCTGCAACTCGTTGATGATGTGTGAATGAGAGCATTTCCTCCGTCTTTGCCACTGGCTTTAGTTCAAACAGAAACCTGCTTTTAGTTTGGGACAATATAAAAAACAGGCTCCTCCAAGTGTAGTGGAGGGAGTGTGATTTATTTTGTAGTTCGTAAATGTATTTGTTGTTCGCAGATATGAGAAAAGTGAAGTATAATAAAGTGGAGTTGCAGTGTATTCGTACAAACAAGAAATATGTGACCACACCAGACCAAGTTACAGGCCAGATGCTTTTCAATGTGTTTCTGAGCAATAAAAACACCTGTATTTGAGGGGCCGTTCGAGACATTATTCATCAATGGAATAACCTGGTCATTCAGTATATTCATGTTCAGCTGACCACACGCTGTTGCTGAACCTGGACCTGACCAACTGCAGCAACATCGTACCTATTTGCTTAGTTAAATCAAGGTGGCGACTCTTTTTTTGGCCAGGAAGTAAAGCTAACCCGATCGTCGCAGTGTTCAGAATTGGAAGGGAACATGCGAGTGCTTCTGGTTCCATCGACGGCAATTGTTTGTACGTTGAAAAACTATCATCCCTGCTGCAGTGAGTAGTCTTAAAATGTTCATATTAACCCAGTCTGGTTTAATCCTGGTGTTTTTATTTCGCTGTTTTGTCCATAAATCAATTCTTATTCCTAATAGACCTAATAGTGATGACGTAGGCTCATGAAATGTCCCTCCCAGTAGAAGAATAGGAGCCTGTAAAGCTGCTGGACAGTTTTCGTGTAGCCTTCCAGTTTGTGCTTGCGTATCTACATGGTTATAGACAAATATACAGTACATTTACTCGTTTTCATT
The DNA here is from genome assembly GCA_034769755.1 of Odontamblyopus lacepedii. Classification (NCBI taxonomy): domain Eukaryota; kingdom Metazoa; phylum Chordata; class Actinopteri; order Gobiiformes; family Gobiidae; genus Odontamblyopus; species Odontamblyopus lacepedii. The sequence continues at coordinate 9,356,238 of CM068355.1, forward strand.
CAGTATTGGTCAGTCTGCTTGTTCTATATTGACCCAATGATAGATTTTGATTTTAAAAGTGCACTATATCCACCACCTTTGTCTTCCTGTAGACCAGGGGTGTCAAACTCATTTTGGTCCGGGGGCCGTATGCAGCCTACTTTGATCCCAAAAGGGCCGGATCAGAAAACTCAGTTCTCTCTTCAAGTTATTGTATTTTTCTCCGTGTCTCGTAGTGGTGTTTAAGATTATATTCTTCGAGCAACGCCACTTGTTCCAAACACACTGAGCACAGATTTCCCATTCACCTCTGTCAACGAATAAGAATTAGACTATTTTTCTTGGGAAATCCTGAACTCAGCATCTGCTTTTCTCATTTTTTGACATTTTGCTGATGAGGGTCATGGTCGACAGTCAGAACGATCGTCCTTTAAGAGCGTTTGGAAAGAGGAAAGTCTTCATTTGTGCTGCTCTGGTGGGAGTCGCAACGTACAGAAACGCCGCAGACGCTGCTATGCTAAACGGTGCAGAAAATTAACAGAAAAATCTGAAAATTTTAAGTATTTTAATAGAAAAATCAGCCGAGGGCCAGATTAAAGGTCTTGGAGGGCCGGATCTGGCCCCCGGGCCGCATGTTTGACACATGTGCTGTAGACCATTGGTTCTTAACCTGGGTTCGGTGAGTCAATCTCAGGGGTTCGGCAGGAGTCAAGACACACGTCCAGCTCATATGATTCGTGATGACACGCCCCGTTTGGCCGTTATTGGCTGCAGGAAATTTTGTGCACGCAATAGTCTTGTTACTGTCGTGATGGTGCCATGTTTCTTTAATATTTTCCCTTCATACATGTCGAGCAAAAAAAGAAAGTTGTTGGACGAATATGTGCAATATGGATTCACATGTGCACCAATAAAATATATATATAAAAAACATTTTATTTTTCCAGTTAAGAAGGGTTTGGTGAATGTGCTTATATAACTAGTGGGGTTCAGTACCTCCAACAAGGTTAAGAACCACTGCTATAGACTCTTTTGGTGTCAGTAAAGAGTGATGATGTAGGCTCGGTTGCACATTTTGGCGACAGAAGTGCGGCAGAACTCAGCAGCTTGTCGAGCTCTGCGAAAGGATTATCGTCAAAAGATCGTGAATATTTCCTCAACAAGCTGAACTTTGACAAACGGTGTCTGATTGCCAGGTCCTCGTGCGATCTGTGAGTAAAACTTTAAAACTTTAGTCCACTGGTAGCATATCGATTCTGACAACCACACAGAACAACCAGACATTGTGGTGCTGAAAATGTTTTTCTCTCCGTCTTCTTCTGTCCGTGTTCAGTCTGAATGAATCGATGTGAATGGAGAACAATGCCACTTCTGTTGTCAAAATGCGCAAACTTTTTTTTTTCACTTCTTCCCTAAAAGAGTTTATATGGAAACTCCAAATTCACTTCTCTACTCTACCTTGTTGCCTCCTGAGCTTCATTTGACTGGAGCCGAACGCTATGAGGCGACGTCACACTCACTTCGTCCACTTCTTTATCGAGTCTATGGACAAGACATGAGAAATAATTAGACACAGGCCCTTTAATTTTACAGTCCATTCACCTTTTCATGCATTTGCACATACGCATAGCGCACATATCGACATGAGCCTATATCAATAAATACATTTTCGTCAATATCACCCACACAGCCTCACCGTAGTGGATTTTCCCATGATGCATTTGGTATTTTGTAGTATCCAATTAGTGATATTTCTCGCCCTGATCTGGTTCTTCACATGTCGATACACTTTTATCCGTTATCCGTTATTAAGGTAGTTTGAAACTCGTTATGCAGGACTGAATTACATATTGATTTGAGATTAATTGCGTTTAGATTCATTGCAGTGGAATATCCTATGATGTAGCCTGTGCGTGAAGTAAAGTAAAGTAAAAAATAGTTGCTCATAGCCTACCGTACGTATATTTATAATCGTATAGTCATGATTTACGCACACTAACCCTCTGAGAAGCGTACGTCTAAGTCTGTGGACGGGACTTTCCCAAGCTCCAGTTTTACACCCAGCAGAGTTCAGGGGAAGGTTCAGCGTTTGGGGTTTACAGTACATATCCATTTATCATTCTGTTTACATGAAAATCTCAGGCCATTAAAATGGCCATATTTCTAAACAGTTATTTTACGCTTCGACAAACATGAATTTTAACTCCCAGTGGGCGAAGAGGAGCCTATAAAACTGCTCGTAGTCTGACGATTTCTGCTTTTATTCATAGATACATAGAAGTGTTGGAAGGAGTAGAAGTAAAAGTACAGCTGCCAGAGCAAAAAAAATATTCATGCAAAAGTATCATAACTAAAAGTAAGAAAGTATCTGTTTAAAAAATGTACTTAAAGAGTAAAAAGTAAAAGTGTTTTGCATGGATTTTGAGATCTAATAAATCTTCAAATGCATTGATTTTGCTAAAGATTTATGCTGTTTTGTTCAACAGAAACTGAATCAATAGTTTTTTTCTAGCTGTTTTCCTTGTTTATATTTTTGTTTGCACGTCTTGAAACCCCTGAGCCTTTACAGCAGGTCTCAAACTATAATAAAAATACTTCTCAGTCCTGTTCATAAATGTAGTGGGGTAGAAAGTACATATATCTGAAAAGTAAAGGAAATAAAATAGCGTATATTTTTCACTTAAGTGCAGGACTTTACGACTTTCACGTCATTCCATTCCACCACTGAGAGCTGCTATATACAGTTATGCTATAAATGTACCAGTTCCTGTTTACTATTTACTATTTATTTTTTTAACCTTTATTTAACCAGGTAAAAAGACCCATTCAAATCCAGATCTCATTTACAAGGGTGACCTGGCCAAATGGTCAGCAGCACACGTCAAGAGCAGAAAATGACAATCATCCATCCATCTTCTTCCGCTTATCTGGGGCCGGGTCGGGGGGGCAGCAGTCTAAGCAGGGGCTCCCAAGCTTCTTTCTCCCCAGCCACTTCCTCCAGCTCCTCCGGACGGACCCTGAGGTGTTCCCAGGCCAGCCGAGAGACATAGTCCCTCCAGCGTGTCCTGGGTCTTCCCCGGGGCCTCCTACCGGTGGGACATCCCCAGAACACCTCCCGAGGGAGTCGTCCAGCAGGCATCCGGACCAGATGCCCGAGCCACGTCAGCTGGCTCCTCTCCACGTGGAGGAGCAGCAACTCTACTTCGAGCTCCTCCCGTGTGACCGAGCTCCTCACCCTATCTCTAAGGGAGCGCCCGGCCACTCTGCGGAGGAAACTCATTTCGGCCGCTTGTATCCGCGATCTTGTCCTTTCGGTCATTACATTACATTACATTACATTAGAAAACAACAATCGATTTAGATAAACATCAATTATAAAGATAAAGCGCAATAAATGTAGAAAATATTTCAAAAGTGCAGTAGTTGTAACAGTCTAAAAAGATAAAGTGCAGTAGTAAACGGTAAACAGTAGATGATAAAATGCAGTAAAATCTGTCACAAAAAGCACTTTTGCAGTGACATCTTAAAAACACAGGCACTGATGAATGTTACAAAACAAAGAACGGAAAGCTTTGAATGAATTACATAAGCAGATAACTGGCATAATCTTTCCTTTCCATCATCGTGCTTGGGTTGGCCACACCGTCGAGGATTTTGAGTCCAAATTTGAGTCTGATTTGTCTCTCCACACTTCTGGGGGAGCCTGTGTAGTGCTTCTCTAAAGTGATTTCTTGTTGTGTCTCTCCTCCTGCCTGTGGGGTCAGTGTGATTCGGTCTGGCCACTCTAAAACACGTCTTAAAAAGTAGTGAACAGAACTAGTTACCGTATTTTATTCGACTAGAAGTCTTTTTTCATGGTTTTGACTGTCCTGCAACTTCCTCAAATTCATCACCTGTTGGTTATTTTCACACTGACGGCCACGAGGGGGCGCTCTAAGCTTGTGTGCCTGTATCTGCTACTCCTGTTACTCCTGTACCACTGAAAATTTAAAGTTTAAACATCAACTTATAAAGACAACCGAGACACACTGAACACAATGCATCCAAAATAGAAAAACATATTCTGCGCATTACAAGCCGCAAGAGGTGAAATATGCATCTGAAAACGGTAATCTAGCACCAGAAAGAAAGTTTGGAGAGAGAAACTTGTGAGGGACTGGGAAAAAGCAGAGGATACTCGAACTGCAACGAAGAAAACGAAAAAAGCTCATTGCAGGCTAAGTTCGATGGCCACAGCGAGAGGAACAAGCTCACAAACGGTGCGTAAACAACGTTCTGCCGGGAGAGGCTTGTCAGTGGTGTAGTTACGTCTCCATGCTCCTCGTAATGACTTTGCCGGACCTTCTTGGTGTTTGGAGAGGCCAGTGAGAGGCCGTTACAGTATCTAACCTACTGGAGACAAACGCATGGAGAAGTCTGTCCAAGTCTGCTTTAGAATTTGATTTTTGCTTTGTTTTTTAGATGGTAAAAAGCTGCAGATGTTATTGATTTGATGTGGCTGATAAAGTCCATTATTACCCTGAGATTTGAAGGTTTTAGAGAGAGGCTGGAGGTGACTGCTGACACTGTCTCTTTGTTTCTGTGGGCCAAAGACTCTGACTTCCGTCTCGTCTGAGTTCAGCTGGAGAAAGTTGTTTTGCATCCACACACTGATCTGTCGGATGCAGTAGCAGAGTGAGTGAACATGAAAGAAAGTCCTATGTTTTAACGTTGAAAATCATGTTCTGTTGCTTAAAGAAAGAGTCTTTTAATTCAGAATTATCGAAATCGAGTTTGAAATCGTGACAATACCTCAACCTCTCCATAACCTCTTCCCACCACAGTATTATTACGTTATATAGGACACATTTTTCACCACAAATTCGTCACACTCCAGTACTTTTTAGCTACCACTGTACTGCTTCTTTCATCTTCTATATGTTGACCCATCCTTGCCCTGCAGAGCTAATGCACTAACCCACTCGTCAAATCTCAACGAAAAGCCAGACCTGCAACCAAGGATAAGTGGGATTTAACAGTCTCTCCAAACTTTCTGTATTTTCCACCGACTTTTATATCAAAAATCAATCTCACTTGGAGTGTTCGGAGGGAAACGCTAAAGCCTGATGTTCCCAAGTTGTTACTGATAAGAACAGAGCAGGCATCTGGGTTTTCGGATGAGCAAAATATCTTTCCTCCCAAGTAAAATGGAGATATGACAGTTTGAAGAAAGCCGTAGAAGCACTAGCAGCTTGCTGGCATCTGAAATAAAGACTTGTTCCGAGGGCATAGGCAGGGCAGCTTCACTCACAAAGTTATGTCGAGGGAAGTACACGAGGAAATATCTTTAAAAGTTGCTGCTTACGAGGAAAAGTTGTGTTGTTGCCCTGAGGGGGTATAGTACATGGATATATTTAGCGGCTTATACAGTACGGCTAGTCATGTTGTTGGCGAGGATGGTTAGACATAACTTTAAATTACTTTACAAGGTTGACCTTTCTGAGGAATGGAGTAATTTATGCAGAGAACTGAGTATGAATGAGGAAACAGAATTGTTATGATGCTACGGTCATGATAAAGACATTCTCTCTGTATGTTTGATTTTATGAACTTTAACATCAACCTGCCCAGGGACGACAATGAGCTCTGGTACATGCATCTCTCCTGTTAAAGGAGAACTCCGGCACATTTGAAGCTAAAGTCTGTTGCTAGACGTGGTGTAATACTGTCAGAAGCCAAAAAACGGCACAGATCAGTGTTGCTTTGGTGGAGATCTCACTGTGGCAGTGAATCTGTCAAGGCAACAAACTAGTGTAGTGATGGGGGCAAGTTCTGAACTTCCACGTAAAACGGCAATTTACTTTGAAAGCCCAAAAAGACTTGATTGTCGACTCCAGACAAGTGAGGATTGACTACAGACTGTGAAGAAGAAGAGAAACTGAAAGTTGTTGAAAGAAAATGGTTCAGGAATGTATTTTTTAGCATTTTCAAAAAATATAATTCACTCGTAAATAAATGAGATTAGAAACAACATCAGCAATAGAGTCTTTTGGCCTTTCACATGAGCAGTGAGAAATCAACAGAGGTAAGTGTAAGGTGCTTATAAAGTTGTTTTATAACGTTTCCAGACACTAATGAGTGAACCAGGCAGAGCGTTTTGTTTGTTAGACTCGTGGCTGTTGTAAGATGGGTTAAAGTGGTGTTGAGCTTCTTCAGTGTGAAGCAAATTGGCGTTTTACGTGGAAGTTAAGAACTTGCCCCCATCACTACACTAGTTTGTTGCCTTGACAGATTCACTGCCACAGTGAGATCTCCACCGAGGAAACACTGATCTGTGCTGTTTTTTTGGCTTCTGACAGTATTCGACCACCTCTAGAAACGGACTTTAGCTTCAAACGTGCCGGAGTTCCCTTTAAGGTTAATGTATATTGTGCACTGTCCCTGTCTCATTAAATAAACTAAACTAAACTAAACGGTAATGGTCGCATTTATTTAGCACTTTTTTGGCTCGGTGACAAGTGAAAAGAGGAGCTCATTGTTCATGTATCATTTACAAATAAAATCAGAAAGAGTTTAGTGCTTTGCTCATTGATTCTGCAGAAATCAGCTATGTTTTTTTTCATTTTCTGTGATATTTTATTCCTTTTTTTCCTAATACGGACTGACCATGCGTGTCCCTGATTGGCTAATCCACCTGTCAATCACCATTTGAAAAAACAAATATATCGGTGACTGGATGCGTCTTCATAAAGTATTAAAGTAAAGTGTATTCTGAAGCCCACACAATTAATTTTACATCATGGGCAACCAATTTATCAGACTCAAAACTCCACACAAGTGCAACAGCATATTGATATTTTTTGTCAGCCTGAGACGAGCTTTATACTTGTTTCCTGAGCGCCGGGCCGATCCGTCATATCCAAGAGACGTCCCGGAGTAAATACTTTATAATGATGAATGAGTAATCATAAAGTACAGGCTCCTGGGTGCTGCTCCTCCTCCTGAGCAAATGTGTTTTTCACAATATGCAATGAATTTTAACTTCTACAATATTTACATTTTATGGTATAACTTTTCTAGCGAGACCAGGTTTTCAGAATTGTAAACTGGGACACACTCGGGTTTGGATGTTTGGTGTAAACAAAACAGTGAAAAGAGCGAGGAACATTGTGCATTCTTGAGTCAGTCATGATCTGAGGGAGGTTTTTTTGCTTTATGGTCGTTCACAAACACGGTTTTCTGTTTTTTGGTGAAACAAATGATAGTTTATGCTCCTCTTTACAGTCGGCGGGGATCAGATTAGTCAAGAATTGTGATAGTCCTGTTTTAGTCCTGGTTGAGACCTGACGTAGTCCTGATTAAGTCTTAGTTTAGTCCTGATGTAGTCCTGGTTTCATCTCAGTTTAGTCCTGGTTTAGACCTGATGTTGTCCTGGTTTAGACCTGATGTAGCTTTGGTTTAGTCTTAGTTTAGTCCTGATTTAGACCTGACATCTTGGTCTTGGTTTAGTCTTTGTTTAGTCTTGGTTAAGTCCTGATGTAGTCCTGGTTTAGTCCTAGTTTAGACCTGATGTAGTCCTTGTTTAGTCTAAGTTTAGTCCCGATTTAGTCTGAATTTAGTCCTGGTTTAGACCTGATATAGCCCTGGTTTAGTCAAAGTTTAGTCCTGGTTTAGTTCTGGTTTAGACCTGATGTTGTCCTGGTTTAGTATAAGTTTAGTCCTGGTTTAGACCTGATGTAGCTTTGGTTTGGTCTTGGTTTAGTCCTGATTTAGACCTGACATAGTCTTGGTTTAGTCTTTGTTTAATCTTGGTTAAATCCTGATGTAGTCCTGGTTTAGTCCTAGTTTAGACCTGATGTTGTCCTGGTTTAGTCTAAGTTTAGTCCTGCTTTAGTCCTAGTTTAGATGTGATGTAGTCCTGGTTTAGTCTAAGTTTAGTCCTGGTTTAGTCCTAGTTTAGACCTGGTGTAGTCCTGGTTTAGTCTAAGTTTAATCCTGGTTTAGACCTGATGTAGTCCTTGTTCAGTCTAAATTTAGTCCTGGTTTAGACCTGATATAGTCCTGGTTTAGTCCTTGTTTAGACCTGATGTAGTCCTGGCTTAGTCCTGGTTTAGACCTGATGTAATTCTTGTTTAGTCTTGTTTAGTCTAAGTTTAGTCCTGGTTTAGACCTGATGTAGTCCTGGCTTAGTCCTAGTTTAGACCTGGTGTAGTCCTGGTTTAGTCTAAGTTTAGTACTGGTTTAGACCTGATATAGTCCTGGTTTAGTCCTAGTTTAGACCTGGTGTAGTCCTGGTTTAGTCTAAATTTAGTCCTGCCTTAGTCCTGGTTTAGACCTGGTGTAGTCCTGCCTTAGTCCTGGTTTAGACCTGATGTAGTCCTGCCTTAGTCCTGGTTTAGACCTGATGTAGTCCTGGTTTAGTCTTATTTAGTATTAAACCATTTTTGATCTAAATTATAATGTTGTTTCCTCATCAAAAATATACCTGGAGTTGTGTTTTGTTTCATTCCCACATATTTACACACACTTTGCATTCTTAAATTGACAATACTCTGTTCCACCTTGTGACATCATGTGGTAATACAGGAAGTGCTCCACTGTTTTCAAACCCCTCACACCTTCACTAGAATCATTTGGATGATTTCTGCCCTGGAATAGCCAACTCCAGGTCTGTTTTTGATGAGGTAACAACATAATAACATGTCTAAAAGCTCACGAGACTCAATTCTGCGTAATTTGGGACCTTTAAATGAGTCTTCTTAATAGAAAGATCACGGGGGCGGTTCGGATCGGGCTTCTCTTCCGTCGTTACGACACTGACCCCTAGTGCGCAGATGGGGCAGTGCAGCTCGAGTGGGATGAGTCAGTGATGAGGAGCGGCCCATCTGTCACTGTCCTCCTCGGTCATCTGCAGCGCTTTGTGAAGTGTTTGTGAACAATCCCCCATTCACCAAACAGTGCGGGAAGTTAACTGTTTGAACACGCTTCTTGAATAAATGACAGCAACACCACATTATTATATTATTAAAAGCAGATCTACGACGCAAAATCAACTTTCCAGAGCTGGTACCCGTGTTATAGTCGTTTCCGCTTCTCATTTTTACCCTCTTATAGTTGTATTTGGAGGGATTTGCGCATGTTTCAGCGATCTTTTTATCACTTATTTTCAAGACACCTGAAAATACTGTTGATCAACCTACATTTTCACTGCACATTTATTTTGGCACAAATGAAAACACAGCTCCCTTTGGGCACTACAGTTTTCTAATGCAGAAGTCAGCGGATTTTTTTTTTTTTTTTTTTTTTTTAAGTCATTTTAGATGAATATTGCGAAATAAATTGTGCAAAATATATCCTAATGATCCATGCACTGCAAAAAAGGCCTATCAAAAAATAATTAAAATACCAATTTTGACATAAAAATGACTTATTTTAAGTAAAATTATCTGCCAGTGCAGTAAAAAAAATTTCACTTACCAAGTTTTCTTAAAACAAGACTAAATACAAATCTTGTTCTAAGCAGAAAACACAAGTTTCAAGTATTTATGGCAAGATTTTTCACCTTATTGGTTTGAGAAGGAAGTTAAAGAGGCTTAACCTGGACTGAGTTAATATAAAAAGTGCTCAGAAGAAGGTGTAATATCTAGATAAGATAAATCAGGATGGAATATCTTGAAACAAGTAAGAAAATCTCATCTTAAGTAAAAAAAAATCTTAAAATGTGTCTTTTAAGATGAATCTGCTTAATTCAAGTCAGTTTAACTATGCAAGAAAATCCTTTTTTGTAGTGTGGGTGTCATAGATTATAACTACAACAGTCTCAAGCACAGTATTTTTATTAAATTTTTTATTTAACCTTTATTTTTCCAGGAAAGTCCCAGTGAGATTAAAAACCTCTTTCAAGGGAGCTCTGGCCAAAAGGCGGTAAAAACACATTTAAAACACAATTAAAATGACATAAAAATTCCAATAAATTAATTAAAACAAGTCCAAATTGCGGAGGCAGTTTTAAGTGCATATGTGTTCTTTTTATAATATTGTGATATTGTTACTCTGACACTTTCAGTTGTGATGTTTGCGTCTCTCTCTGGATTTTTGCTTTGTTTTCTTTACAGTTTGAAACATGTTTATTCGGCAAATCCTCCAACCAGATAGTTGGGTTCAAACTAAAGCTTCAGTGTGTGATCCATTACCGTACATAATGCCCTCCACATGAACTCATCTGTTGTTAATCCAAAATTTCTTCTCCACTTTTTAAAAAGCTTTTTATGTTCAGCCAGTTCCCCACTCCCCCGTCTGCGTCTGAGGTCCTCAACAGTGAAGGGTGAAGACTTGTATTATAACGGTGAAAGCCTGATGTTTCTAAGGCTGCGTTCAGGCTGCAGGACTTAATGTTCAATTCGGATTTTTTTGTGAAATCAGATTTTCTTTGGCGAGGCCGTTCACATTTCCAATTAAACGCGACTTGTCTGTGATCTCCAGTGTGAACTTTAAACGCCCCGAAAGTGTCTCGCATGAGCATTGGAGGCACGACGACGCCACAGCAGCGAGATCAGGGTTTACGGAAGTCGCCTAAACATGGACGATTGAGCGCCTGGAGATTTTAAAGTTGCTGTTGTTCCACTCTCGCGGCAGGAAACACGTCTTTGGCCTATTTCATTGAACAAAAGCGTAGATGTTGGGCTGTATTGGCTCACAACAGGAGCTTGTTACAGCACAATAGCCAAACTCTCGCTTGTTGATGACGTGTAGGTCGGATGTAGGTCGGATAAATGCGTCCTGGCCGTTCAGACTGAAGTCGCACGTCAAAAGATCGGATATGCATCGGTTTTAGGAGCACATATCCAAGTGGCCTGGGTCACATATGAAAAAAATCTGATCTGTGTCGTTCAGAGTTCATTAAAAGATCAGATACAGGTCGTATACAGGCGAAAAAAATCAGATTTGGGTCACTTCAGTCTGAACGTTGCCTAAGTTCGACTGTTGTTTCCTCATCTCAAACATACCTTTTTATTTTATTTATTTTATTTTATGATCCTTATCTTCATAGAGTTTGTCTATTTTTAAGTAGTTCTGTACTTCTGTTGCTGCTACTGTTTTCTTTCCTATTATCTTAACCGTGCGTTGCAACACTGAAATTTCCCCATTGTGGGACATATAAAGGATATCTTATCTTATCTTATCTTATACTTGGAGTTTTTTTTTTTTATTCACATGAGTTTAACACACAAATTGTGAATATTTAGGCTCAGTCCTTCTCATGCCGGTTTTTAAAGGACCCATATTACGATATTTAAAAAAAAAAATCTATGTTATAAAATGCTGTTTCCTCGTCAAAAACAGACCTGGAGTTGTGTTTTTTTTTCATTCACACATGTTTAACACACAAACCCTTCACATTTAGGCTCTTCTCTCAAACTAAAAACACTCTGTTCCTGTGTTTTAAATTCCACACACCTTCACTAGAATGGTTTGGATGATTTCAGCTCTGGAACTGCCAATCTTTCCTGAACTAAAGGCACTTGCCACTTCATGACATCACAAAGTGGAACGGTTCTGTGCCTTGTATTCCTCAGCGTGCGCTAAAATTAAAGTTGCACGGTGTAACTTTTCTTCTTGGGCGTCCACACCTGTTTGTCTCAATTTTTGCCCAACCCAGTTAAGTTACAGATCAGATCTGTGGAGAGGCGAACCCGCTCACAGTAAGAATCCATGTTTTTATCAGCTGTTTTGCCAAATAAAACCATAATAATAGAACTGATGCAAAGTTTAACGCAATACAGTGGAACATTCCAGGCAAATTAATGACATTTCCATGAAGACTAGCATCAGAAAAGTTACATAGCGCAGCTTTAATCTCACATTCTATCGTCGTTCTCTTTGACTTCTGAGTTTAGACATGCCCCGTTGCATCTGTGTTACTTTGTGCTCAGTGAAGAAAGCGCCGCAAGAATAAATAAACGCATTACTTGGCATTTTGCAGGACTTGTAAACTAAATACCCACGGTTCATTCATAACACTTTATAATGTTTGCTTTTCACGTCGCACAAAACAGGCCTCAGAGGACGCCCAGAGAATAGTCGGTCCAGATTTCTAACCGCATGACTTGACTATAAACACGCGCCGTCTGCAAGAATAAACAACCAAAATGTTTATAAAAAAGTCCGTGAAATAGTGGAGGGCAGTGTTTGGGTTTACTGCACAATAGTGAGCGACAAGAGGAAATATAAAGGGAGTTTGGCAATGCAACAGTGACACCTGGTGGTAGGTACTGTCACTGCGGGTCGAAATGAGTTTTACAGTTTTGTTTTTACATTTTTGCATTAGTTTTCGTCTTTATTTAGTGGCAAATGCGAACATGCGCCTATAATGTCATCCCGGGATTGCCATACATTAAAATGTAAAGAAATAAAATGTAGAAACAACCAGATGCCTCCAATTTTTTGTAGCTAGATTAAAGATTAATCCATTTTATAGATGCATACCTCTACAAATATTGCCAAAAACTGAATCTAGTCAAGTTAAGATGACTTGAATTAAGAAAGTTTGACCATAATTTGAGTAAATTTCACTTGACAAGTAAAATTATCTGTCAGTGGAAAGAGTTTTTGTACTTAAAATGTGAAAATACATATAATCTTGCTACACTTAAAATAAGAAAAACAACAACTTAAAATAAGAAACAAAATCAAAATGTTGCTTGTTACTTATTCCACTGACAGATACTTTTACTTGTCAAGTTGAATCTGCTCAAATAAAGTAAAATGTTCTTAATTTAACTCATTTTAACTCGCCTAGAGATTGTTTATTTTCCCCAGTGTACATACATTATATATTATATATTGCGGCACGGTGGCTGAGTGGCAACACTCAGGCCTCACAGCAAGAAGGTTGCGGGTTCGATCCCCGGGTCGCCCGGGCCTTTCTGTGTGGAGTTTGCATGTTCCTCCCCGTGTCTGGATGGGTTTCCTCCGGGTACTCCGGGTACTCCGGTTTCCCCCATCAACCCAAAACATGCAGCACCCCTATGAACTAACATCAAGGACCATGACATCCACCCTCCTGTGGACTCATCACCCGCAGAGGGGTTCATACGGGGGGTCAGGTGTTATGACCCAGCTGGATTAAGTGGGAGAAGATGATGGATGGATGGATTATAATAAATTTGTCAAACAGAATATTCACAAATGGCATCTAAAATGCATATGGAATATTGTAGTATCAAAGTCAGACAGATGCAGGTTCAGTTCCAGTTATGGTGTGGTGATACAACAAACAAAACATGCGCAACAAGAACAAAACAAGATGAAGCTAAAGATGTAAGACTCTAATCCCAATTTCCCCTCTTCTGTTCTGATTTACCCTTATGGGGGTGCTCTGTATGTATAGGGTGACCAGATTTTCAAAGTAAAAAACAAAGACACTCCCGGTTTGTGGTGGTTGGTAATAATAAAATTGTGAATCGAGTGCGTAAATAAGGAAAATTGTTACGCGCTCGGCCCATTCACGACCATGTGTCAGTATTGTCACATTTTCTTTGCGTTTTGGTCATTTTTAAGCAGCTTTTCTGTATTTCACCTAAACAAAAGGCAATTTATGTTTCTCTTTACTGTTGGCAGGGATCAAATTAGTTAAAAATAGGGACACAAGGGACATTTCTTATATTAAACTGGGACAAATCAATGGTTTTTGGGACAGAGGGCTCAAAACTGCGACTGTCCTGGGTAAATAGGGACGCCTGGTCACCCTATACATGCATCTCTCATGGTGAAATGTTTAGGAGTGACCAAAATGACACAATGCGCACACACTTTTTATTTAAACAACACATTTTCAGGAGTTTGTGATCAATAGGAGCGTTCGTGATCCTGTTTAGGTGTTTGATTTTCCACTAAAGGAGACTTGTTAAAGTGCACAAATGAACTCCCCTTTCGTACTTCCAGCTAAACCAGTTTGTTCTTCAGATTGTCTTAAAATAAAGCCCAGATTAAGTTTAATTTGAGTAACAGAGCTCGAAATGGAGGAGTGTTTTCAGTCAGCTTCATACGCTCAGGGAATATTGGCGCGAGCATCTGCAAAGCATCAATATTTTCCTTGCTCTCTGGTTCATCAGTCTGTCTGTCTCTGCTCATTGCCTCTCACTTTAAATCTGAGGCTTTATAACATGCAGAGTTTTTATAGGAGCAGACATCCAAACATGCACAGCGCCTTTCTGAACCTGCGGAAATCCACTTTGATGGTCCGCGCTAATCTCACCGAGGAGATCTCTCTTCCACATCTGACAAGTGCGAAGTCAAAGAGCATTTATTTCCATTAAACTTCACAGACTTCGGGAGTGTTTAAAAAAGTTCCTTCTTAAAATTGAGCTGAATGATGTCGGAGATTTCCTCTCTTTGATAGATGATAGGAGCTGTTTGCCTCAGATCTTCACTCTTTTCACCATTCGCCGGAGATATGTCTATATTTTAATGAATACGTTTTATCCGGAAGACGTATATTCTTTTGATTTTGTGCACTTTAGTTTAAGGAGACTTTCTACACAGTGATAGCCCAGTGTATCAGTTGGCCAATATATCAGGACAATATTTACACTTTTTTGTGTATCAGCTATTGGCTTTAAATCTCCAGTATATTCATATTTTGTTTGGGTCAATCATCTGCCTAAAAATGTGTATGAAGTAGGGCTGCGATTAATCACAAAAAAATATTGCACTAATGGTATTTAACGCAGATTAATCACACAATTTATCTTGAACGCACATGCTCCTCTATGGAAAGTGCAGATGGAGACCTGAAAGGCGCTGCAGGTTATTAGATCAGTGATCAGGTCTGTTCATATGTGGATGTGAAGACGACAGATGAGACTGTGACTGGTGCTCAGAGGCAAATTTCTCTTCAAAAAAACTGCCCAACGGGACTTTAGATAAAACTAAAGTCGTTTGCAGATATTGCAGTGATGAACTCTCTTTCCACAGAAGCACAACAAGTTTAAAATACCATCTTAAAGCAAAACACGGGTTTGATTCAGCGGCAGGAAGCCTTTGTCCACTCTGCACCTTTTACCTGGAACTTGTTGCAAAAAGACTGGAAATTGTCTAAACTATTGTCCTTAAATGTTTTTAAAACCAAACTGAAAGCCTTACAGACTCTGCCTCTATAATGTGCAACTGTTTTTCATAACCGGTGCAATTTTAATGTTATGTTTATATGTATTTGTTTTGAAATGTGCTGCCTCTTGGCCCCTTGAAACAGAGGTTTCTAATCTCAGTGGGACCTTCCTGGTTAAATAAAGGTTAAATAAAAATCAAATAAAAGCAACGACGCTACTTGTACCAACTACAAGCCGAGCACGACGACCCGCGGCAATGCAACAAAACTACCAGCGATAAGTTGACCAACGTCTTTACAAAATGGACAGAAACAGCATGTGAAAATGTCAATAATATAACTTTTGGATAATAGTCAAAGTTCTAAAGTGTGATTAATCTGATTTTAAAACTTAACCGTTTGACAGCACTAGTATAAAACTGAATCTGAACCCTGCTCTCTCAAGATTATGAAAATATCAGCAGACCTTTATCGACCATGGGTTTCTCCGGATTCAACGGCCATGAAAAAAACATACGTGCCAGTCTAGTGCTACAGGTTTACAGCTACTATATTTACAGCTGAATCTAGGTTGCCCAGATGTGACGTTTTTCTCAGTGTATGGAAAACCCAGAACCTCCAGAATTCCCTCCCTGAGCTGATTCGGGATTGGTTGCGTGTGGGGTTTATGTGGTGAGGATTCAGATCAGGGAGAAGCCTTTTACCTTTAAACGAACTGGATTTCAGCATTAAAAGTGGCGACCCAAAGGAGAGACTCGCGTGAGGCTCTTTCTGCTTCTGACCGGATCAACCTGAGAACCAAAACTCTCAGTGTTTTTGTTAGTTTAAATGTGTTTAACGTAAAGTTTCTATTTCTTATTCCAATGTTATAAAGAAGACAGTTCAGAGCAGCAGCAGTGAAATATGTCTGATGTTTATGAGCAGTGCTGAGCCCAGAACAGTGTGTTCCTGGATCAGATATACTGTACCATCTGTGCCCTCTGTGCCCGCAGAAGAGTTCAGGTTTCACGGTTTCATCCAAAAACGCAACGATCAATTTAAACATTACAGTAAGAATATATAACACATGAACCTGTGAGATATTTTCACTAAAAAACCACATCTGTCTCTGGTTGTGGATCTGCCCAAACAAACCCCACAAAAAACTATTCAGGCTCATTGAACCATTTCTTCTTTCTTCTTTGAGTCATTTCTAAAACACAATTTCACTTTCAGCGTGTTGTTTTTTTCCCCTCAGGCAGTATTTTTCAGATTATTTTATGTTTATATTACAGATTCTCTTAAAATGTGGCCGGCAGAGCGTGACGTGATGTCGTGTTCAGGTAAAACTGGCAAATTCACAGCTCTTCTCACTTGGATTATTTTTATTTTTCCAATATTTTACCCCACACGACTGTTTTGGACCTGAAAGTGACGTCACAGTTGGAGCACGTTTATGTGATATTGTCCTGTCGTGTTAATTGTGCAGAAACTCTTGAGAAAAAAAAGTCGTCCTCGATTCCTATTGCGCCTGAGTTATTCTTAATGAGCCCTTTTCACATCACTGTAATGTTAACAACAACTAGCATGCTAACTGTGCACGACTGTTACTGGTTACTTGGATTAAATCTTGGTAAATGGTCAATGCATTTCTGTCGACCGTGGACTACAGTGAATCATGAAGCTGATGTATAAAGACTGTATAAAGACGTATCATATCCTTCGCGATGATAGCGGTTACTGGTTGACAATTTTGAGCTCCATATTAGGTATACGATATTTTTAACGGACAAAATAGCGAAATAAAAACACCAGAGTCATGTAGGCCAGGTAATAGAAACATTTAAGTCCAAATCGTGTTTAAATCTCTCAGAATCTGAGTAAAGCCGAGCCTGGTTAGCACTTGGATGGGAGAACAGTGGGAAAACAGGGGGGCGGTGGGGTGTCCTTAGGCAAGACACTTCACCCACGATGCCTAGTGTGGAAGCGGTGTGAGTATGAGCGTTGGTGGCGGTCTCATGGTGCAGATTGGCAGCCTCGTACCCATTAATCTGCCCCAGGGAAGAACTGTGGCTGTAGCAGTAGTTTACCACCACCGAGTCTGGATAAGAATGAATAAAGCACCAAATTATAAAGTGACTTTGAGCATCTGGAAAAGCGCTATATAAGATTAATGCATTATTATTACTATTATTAGTAGTTGAAGTAGTAGCTGAAGTAGTAGTTGAAGTACTAGTAGTAGTAGTATCTTCCCTATCTCTTTAAAACCACCTTTTATTAATTATCTTTTTTTTTTGGTTTTTGTCTCTCCATGTAAAGCGTCTTTGAGTATCTTGAAAAAGTCTATACAAGTTCTATGCATTATTATTATTATTGTTATTATTATTATTAGTAATAGTAGTATAAATGAAGAGGCTCACAGCAGTAGTTACAGAGAGACGGGCGACAATATTCCTGTGTAAGTCAATGGGAGCCGGGGCCAGAAGCGCCAAAATGCAAACTTCCTATTTGGAACGTGTCGGCTAGCGCGTTAGCAATGTCCATGATATCCAGTTTATGATCACAGCCTGTTGTACTCGTGCACCGGGTGGTTTTGTCTGTGTGCCCACTGCTGGAGTCACTGGCACCTGTTCGTCTATAAGGCCATGCTGGGGCTGCTGGCTTTGGTCCTGTGTGTTCCCATGTGTTCCTGTGTCTTTTGTGTTTTCCTGTGTGTTCCCATGTGTGTTTGTGTGTATTCCTATGTGTTACTATGTGTTCCCGTCTGTTCCTGTGTATTTCTGTGTGTTCCCTTATGTTTCTGTGTGTTCCTATATGTTCCTATATATCCCTGTGTGTTCCTGTGTGTTCCTGTATGTTCCTGTGTGTTCCTATATGTTCCTGTATGTTCCTGTGTGTTCCTATATGTTCCTACATGTTCCTGTGTGTTCCTATATGTTCCTGTATGTTCCTGTGTGTTCCTATATGTTCCTGCATGTTCCTGCGTGTTCCTATATGTTCCTGTATGTTCCTATATGTTCCTATATGTTCCTATATGTTCCTGTATGTTCCTGTGTGTTCCTGCATGTTCCTGCGTGTTCCTATATGTTCCTGCATGTTCCTATATGTTCCTGTGTGTTCCTGCAGCACAGATCCAGGCCGTATCAGCTGTGCTCAAAAGACTGAAGTCCTTAAGATTCACACTGACCTGGAAATAGTCTTTTTCCTTTGCTTTGCGGAACAAACTTGAAGATAAATCGCAGCTAAAGGCGCTTATTCCACTGCACTCTTTTAAAGTCCTCCTGAAAGTCTGTTTGTGCTTGTTTTAAATGTATCTCTGGTAATCTTGGCCTAATATTGTGTGTTTTGTAAATGTCGTTGACGGTTCGGTATTTGGGCTGCAGCCACTTGGCCAGGACGCTCTTGTTTAATGTCACGGAGTTTATCCTTTTTAAATAAAGGATTGACTGAATGAATGAACTTCCTGGTTTGGAAAACGATGCACACTCAGTTTGACCCCGAGAGCTGCTTCTAAAATCTTCTAAAAAAGTAAGATTAGTTTACAAAACCTTTTTACTGAATGGATAAACATTAGCATCTAAACTTCTGCAGGTAAAAAAAGTGGTGCTGAAATGACGGAAGGAGGAGAGAGTGCATTTCTATGAGTGTTTTGAAGGGTTTGAAGGGCTGTGATTGGCTGTCAGACGGGTGACAAGACCAGATTATCGCTGTAAATAAAAATGGTTGGGTAGGGAAGAAGGTAAGGACAATGAAGAACTATCTACATGCTTGAATTTACTCTTTATTTTCATTTTATCCACACATCTTTAACAACTCAGGAGCACCGTGTTACAACAAGCTGATGTTTACATAAAAAGAGCTGCGGGAGTTGCTGGTCCGGTCACTATAATCTGTTTAGCTGAGCACATCCTGACAGAACGTGACACTCTCTGCACCTACAAACCTCTGAATCCATCTCCTAAATGATATTACACATTTTATTATTTATTGCCTTATTTGTATTTAACACCCAGGGGACGCCGGGGTGGTTTTGGAAATCACAAATGGCCAAAATTCAAAATAAGCAGAAAGATTGTCTCACAAAGTCATGATTTCTAATGTTATTTTACTGAGAGGATCCGTCAGTGGCACTTTGTGTGTTTATTTTGAAATCATTTGTAAAGATATAACATGATGTGTGATTGAATGGAGAGGGCTGCACATATGTCAATGCTAAGTTATTATTTTTAATTAGTTAATCGTATATGTAGCCATAGTAACAGTATAGTTGAACTAAATAAAACCAGTCTAAGTCCATAGTATTCAATTCAACAACAAAACCATTGTGAAGGTCTCTTTGCTGTTACTGTTTATAATTTTCATGTCCCACATTCAGGTTCACAAACATCCTTTTAATAACAGTAATGCAACAGGTTTTACAGACATTGAGCCAAGACAGTTAAAGAACAAAAGAGTTGAACATAAATGCATAACAACATCAATTAAAATATCACATTTAACATGACACTAAAATAATATTTCAAAGTTTTGTACATCTGTGTGAATTGAGATTCGTTTATTTGACCACTAGATGGAGCCACTTCTCCACAGTTGTGACTTTGGCCCGTCTAAGGATTTCATTTGTACTTATATTTGGCTTTCAAAATAACGAAAATAATGAATTTACTATTACTACTACTATTAATCTACTATTATTACCCTCTTTATTTAAAACTAAAACATCCGATTTTCACTCGTATGTCTACAATATATTACACACATTATATAGGCAATGAAATATATTTTGAAACTAAATATTTTTAAGCTATATGCCGGTATGACTGTTTTATGAAATATACCAATGTTATAGAACAGAATATGACATTATATTTACTTTTTAAGAGAAAAAAAGACAAAGTATTAAGGACATGCTTGGTAACAGAATAAAATAAACTCAATAATACATCATATAAACATTTGAACTGCAAGAATCATTGCTCATAACAAAAGTTAAAGAATAAAATGCTGTCTACTTAAAAAAAATAAACAAAAAAAGCATATTTATTAAGTCACGTCAGTTTTACGCACGCTCCTTGCCTGGCACTCCGCTCCCTCCTCCACCTCCTCCACCTCCTCCTCCACCCAGCGCCGTGTTTTGGTTCGGTGTCTTGTCCCTCGTGTTGTCCCTTTGACCCCACATTAAAGAGCAGAAACGCGAGTAGCGCTACCTGTCCGTGTGATTGACGCGCACGTCTACTGTGCACCCCGCGCACCCGGGCTGGAGACAGCGGGGGGCGGGCTCAGGCGCGCTCCGTCCAATGGGAAGAGCGATGGGAGGGAGCTCCGCTAACTCCAGCTTTGTCCTAACTTACTGGGACTCCTGAGCACAATATGACTGAAGCCTCTGCACCGTTATTTCCACGGGACGGTGCGTGGACCGCTTCAGCCGCGCGCACTCCAGTCTACACCGCTGGACTGCGCACTGACTCTGCGTGAACTTTTCCTTATCACCGAGGACGAGCCGGGGACTTTACTTTTGTCTTGGTATTTTGCGAGATTTTTCACTCAGGATGTTAGACGCGCAGTTGGACTAACACTTACCCGCGTTCTGAGAGGATAATAAAAACTTGTGGAGCACTTTTGGACACTTTTGCGAACTTTCCCATTGACTTTCCCCTCGTGCGCACCGCGGAATACAATGCTCAAGTAACGGCGCGTAAAAGTGGACGCATCATCGGCATGGACTGTGTCTGAGCGGGGATCACGGTGACCATGGCGCACGCAGGTAGGGGCTCGGGCCGGCTTCATTTGGTTCTGCTCTTATTGTGGACTCTCTCGCGGTACTCAGCATCCAGCCAAGTCCGCCAGGAGTTTCGCGTCCTGGAGGAGCAGCCCGTGGGCACGTACGTCGGGACGATAGAGACGCGACCCAGCTTCACGTACCGCTTCAGTGAAAACCACAAACTTTTTGCCATCAACGGCACCACGGGAGTTATTTACACGTCTGCGGTGATTGACAGGGAGATTTTACAAAGCGATGTCATTAACGTGGTGGTGCTGTCCAGCCAGCCTACCTACCCCACGGAGGTCCGAATAATAGTTTTGGATATCAATGACAACAAGCCCGTATTCCCAGACGCTTCTATCGTGGTGTCTTTCAAAGAGGACGCCAGCAGTGGGAGACAAGTCATCCTGGACACCGCCACCGACTCGGACATCGGGAGCAACGGCGTGGACCACACCACATACAGAATAGTAAAAGGCAACGAGCAGAGGCGGTTCAGGTTGGATATCACTGTCAATCCCAGCGGAGAGGGCGCATTCTTGCACCTAGTTTCAACAGGAGGCTTGGACAGAGAGGTCACTCCTTTCTATCAGCTCCTCGTCGAAGTGGAGGACAAGGGAGAGCCGAAAAAGTTTGGCTACCTGCAAGTGAACGTCACCATACAAGACATAAACGACAACCCGCCCGCGTTTGACCAGGAGCATTATCAAACAAGTGTGTATGAAGACGCAGCGGTGGGGTCAAGTGTTTTGCAAATCACATCCACAGACCAGGATGAGGGGGTGAATGCAGAAATCCGGTACTACTTAGATGAGGGGACTCCTTTTCAGATTGACCCCAAAGCAGGTACAATAGTGATCAAAGAGGGTTTAGATTTCGAAAGCAAACGTGAATATTCCTTAACTATACATGCAGTGGACAATGGGGTTCCGGCGTTATCAGGCAGGACAGAAGCCACGATAAAACTTTTAGATGTCAATGATAATGATCCTGTCGTTAAGTTTCGCTACTTTCCCACTACTTCTAAATTTGCGTCCGTGGATGAAAACGCACAGATTGGCACAGTTGTAGCACTGCTGACGGTTTCGGATTCAGACTCCCCGACAGCCAATGGTAACATATCTGTCTCGATTTTAGGAGGGAATGAGCAGAGACACTTTGAAGTGCACACGTCTCCAGTGCCTAATCTGAGTTTGATAAAAGTCGCGAGTGTGCTGGACCGAGAGAGAATTTCCTCCTATAACTTAACTGTGTCCGTGTCAGATAATGGTAAACCTATGGCCAGGTCGTCTTTCGCCAGCCTGGTTATTTTTGTGAACGATATCAACGATCACCCCCCAATATTCCAGGAGACAGAGTACAGAGTAGATATCAGTGAAGACATTCCTAAAGGCAGCTACATTAAAGGGGTCTCGGCAACAGATGGGGACTCCGGGCAGAATGCCAACCTGCGTTACTCCCTCGTGTCTGGAAATGCTTTGGGCTGGTTCTCCATCAGTGAAAACAGTGGTTTGGTTACCAGCGCTGCTCTGCTCGATAGGGAAATTGCATCTGAAATTGTGCTCAACATTAGCGCAAAAGACCAGGGGCTGCAGCCTAAGATTTCCTACACTAAACTGATAGTAAACATAACGGACGTGAATGACCAAGTGCCCACGTTCACACAGAGCACGTATCATGTTTCTGTAGTGGAGCACGCCCCCGCCGGGACAGAGCTGCTGGTGCTGTCTGCCTCAGATGACGACCTCGGGGCCAACGGCACGATCCGGTTCTCATTTGATGCAGAGACACCAGCCAAAGTCCAGGAGTTGTTCCGCTTGGACGCCGTGTCAGGGAGATTAAGCACAGCGGCCGAGTTGGACAGGGAGGATCAGGGCTCATACTTACTCCACATCCAGGCAGCCGACGCAGGCAGCCCCCCTCTGCACTCTGTCGGAAAAGTCAACATCACCCTTAGGGATATCAATGACAATAGGCCAGTCTTTTACCCGGTGCAGTATTTTGCTAATGTGAAGGAGAATGAGCCTTCTGGTTCTTACGTAACCACAGTTTCAGCCACAGACCCAGACTTAGGCCGGAATGGCACTGTTAAATATATCATTACTGCGGGTGACACATCCAAATTCCACATTAATGCCAACAGTGGGAAAATTAGCACACTGGTACCACTGGATAGAGAGGAGAAAACTGCGTACCAGCTGCAGGTAACAGCAACAGATGGTAATGGTCTCCGGTCACAAACCCAGGCTATAGTTACAGTTACAGTAATAGACACACAGGACAACCCCCCAATATTTAACCAGAAGGCGTACAGTTTTGTTATGTTTGAGAACGTGGGCATCGGGACAGTCATAGGAACAGTTTCGGCCACGACTGTCGATCTAAACACAAACATCTCGTATCTTATAACGTCTGGAGACCAAAGGGGGCTTTTTACCGTCAACAACGCGGGCCAGATTATAGCGTCAAGCCAAATAGACAGAGAGGAGCAGGCTTTCTATCAGCTCAAAATAGTGGCCCAGGGTGGTGACATCACAGGGGAAGCTTTTGTTAACATTACTGTCAAAGACTTGAATGATAATGCTCCTCGCTTCATTCACGCTGTGGAACATGTGAGCGCTGTTGAAAACTGGAACACGGGTCACGTCATATTCCAGGCCAGAGCCTCGGATCCAGACGAAGGCCCAAATGGCGTGGTGGTCTACAGCCTCAAACAAAACCCAAGAGGCCTGTTCCATATTCACGAGAAGCACGGACTTATCACGCTGACGGGGCCGCTTGAGGTCACCACCAGTTCCTATGAGGTGGAGGTGATTGCTTCAGATATGGGGCTCCCACAGCTTACCTCCAGTCTGGTCCTAATAGTCAGCGTGTATGATGTCAACGATAACTCTCCCGTTTTTGACCAGCTTTCTTATGAAGTCATTATACTAGAATCCGAGCCGGTTAACAGCAGATTTTTCAAAGTGGAAGCTACAGATAAAGACTCTGGACTAAACGGTGAAATCATGTACGACATTGCTGGTGGGAATACAAGGGATGTGTTTGGTATTTTTCCAGATGGACAGTTGTACATCAAAGCAGAGCTGGACAGGGAGACACAGGACAGATATAATTTAGTAGTCGTGGCCTCAGACCGGGCTGTGGAACCGCTTAGCGCCACGGTCAACGTCAGCATCATTTTGGATGATGTCAATGACAACCGCCCTTTATTCAACAGCACTAATTATGTGTTTCATTTCGAAGAGGAGCAGAAACGGGGGTCCTTGGTTGGCCAGGTTTTCGCCGAGGATAAGGACTTTGGCCCGAACAGTGAGATCCGATACACATTCGAAACACCGCAGCCAAACTTTGAACTCAACGTCATTACCGGAGAATTGACGAGTACTTTGCAGTTGGATCGCGAGTCGCTTATGAGACAAAGAGGCGCCTCAGTTTTTAGCTTTGTGGTCGTCTCCTCTGACCAGGGTCTCCCAAAGCCTCTCCGAGACCAGGCCAAAGTCCAAGTTTACATACAAGATATCAATGATAACGCACCTAAGTTCACCAAAGACATTTACCAGGCCTCCATTTCAGAATCAGCGCAAAATATGACACAACTTCTGCGGGTGTCTGCGTCTGATGTGGACGAGAACAAAAACGGACTTGTTCATTATCGCATTTCCGCAGGGAATGAAGAGGGGCAATTTACTATAGATAGCAGCACCGGTCAGGTTACCCTAATTGGAAAGTTGGACTACGAAACAACTTCAGCTTATTCCCTGAAAATTATTGCTGTTGATGCTGGAGAGGTTCCCCTGTCCTCTTCGTGTTTGCTTAGCATTAGCATTCTGGATGAAAATGACAATTCACCCGCCTTCCCCAAATCCTCTCTGTCTGTGGATGTCTTGGAAAACATGAGGGTAGGAGAACTTGTGGCTTCTGTGACGGCTACGGATTCAGATTCGGGCCCGAACGCAGATATAACTTACAGCATCACAGCTACGAACAATCACGGCACGTTCAGCATTAGCCCCAACACTGGAAGCATATTTCTGGTTAAAAAACTGGACTTTGAAACACAGTCTTTCTACAAACTCAATATCACGGCGAAAGACAATGGCAGACCTCCTCGTTTATCCTCCATCCCTGTCGTTATTCACGTTCGGGATTTCAACGACAATCCGCCTGTGTTCACACCCGGAGACGTGTTCAAATCCATTCCTGAAAATCTCCCTATAGCTTCCTCGGTCATAACCATCATAGCGCATGACACAGACGCAGATATCAACGGTGAACTGGAGTACTCTATTGTGCTACAGGTGCCAAGAGGAAACCACTTTAGCATTGACCCAAGCACTGGACTCATTTTCACGAATAGAGAAATCGATAGGGAGTTTTCCAATTTGTTTGAGTTGACGATAAAAGCAACTGACCAAGCCTTTCCCGTTGAATTCCGCCGATATGCGCTTAAAAATGTCACAATTTGGGTGACCGATCTGAATGACAACATCCCCACTTTCGTGTCTCAGAATGCGCTTGTCGCCGAGCCAAATATAGTCATCGGATCGATCCTCACAACTGTGCTTGCATTTGACCCAGACGACGGAGAAAACGGAGAAGTGGAATACGAACTGGTCGAAGGGGACTCTGACACCTTCATAATGGACAGGTACAGCGGGGACATCAGGCTAGCTTCCCAGTTAGTGCCGTCCAGGCTGATGTACACGCTAACCGTCGCCGCAACGGATCACGGCGCAGATCGGAAGACGTCCCGAACCGAACTTACGATCATTCTACAAGGTATTGACGGGCCTGTTTTCTCCCAGCCAAAATACATCACGATTCTCAAGGAGGGTCAACCGCCTGGAACCAACGTCATCTCACTGGACGCTTCGAGCCCGCGGGGGTCGTCGAGCAAAGTGGAGTATTTCATCGTGGCCGTACGGAGCGGAGGGAAAGCGGTCGGGCGGCTTTTCACCATCGGGCGGCACACTGGAGTCATACAAACCGCTGCCGAGCTCGACCGGGAGAAAGGTTCGGATCTCTACCAGGTGGACGTCTACGCCATAGAATCGGACGCCAGTCAACCCCGGACACAACGCGCCGAGGTGAGTACGCTGCTGGCTTGCAATCCTTCCATACTACCGCTATTATATTCTGTTCTGCTGCTGATCTGTTTGGCAAAGGGAGGGCATGAACTCACACATTGGCATTTGCTAAAGGCGTTTGGACGGAGTTTGTGAAATGAGATCAAGATTTCGCACGGGGGAAAATAGTAAAGAGTGTCCAAGTCACACTTAGAGCAAAGCCTCCCATTGCAATTGTCTGCTTGTTAATTAAATAGGTTTTTCATATTCCGTTCTGTGTTATATTAACTTATCATATTTTTGGACGGGTTTCCGAAGGCCCTGTTCCCTTGCACGATAACTGTGCTTTGCTGTCCAAAACCACTAGCTTCAACAAATCGTCTTCCTCCCTTTTTATTCCAAAGTTGGAAACTCAACCAAGTGTCTGTGACAAGCTCTTATCCTCTTTCGTGACTTTAATGGCATAAGTGTTTGATATGAACCGCACAAATCAGGAAAAAAAGCCCTTTTATGGACGGCGCTGAGTAGAAATATCTCATTCACTGATTCTGTTTCACATTTAAGCCTATGTGTGCTCCCTCGATGTCTCATGTAGAGAAACTAATTCAGTGCAGACGTGAACCGTGAGTGCCAGTATTACATTTTAGCCTCTTTTAGCCTAGAGCTGTTTTAGCACTGAAGGTGGTCCCGAGGTACCAGCATGCATTGCACCGCAGGCAATAAGTGACCATCCAAATCGCGTGACCTCCTAAGACTTTGTGAAAAGATGCAAAGCCAGGGAAGGTGAAATTTAATCTTACCATTTAATTTGCATAATGTCCTTTTGGTTTTCATCAAATATCCTGCCAGAAATAGGTTAAGCCAGTGTAACTTAATAACCTTAAGTTCAATCTTCAATTACCTGCTATTTTACACTCAGCAAAACAGACATTAGCATTACCCTTACACAGAATATAGGCACAAATGAGCTAAGTGGTATCGTATAGCCGGCGTGTTAAAGTCCATGTTGTAATTACGTAGGCTATTTGGAGTGAAACTGAATGAAAGAGTAATTTTAAACTTCACAGTTTACTAAGGCCAAGTACGTTTGACCTATTGCATATTACTGTGGCATTTGTGAATGTATACAAAATGTTGGTGATCAAGTAATGTTTGTGATTGAAAGTTAAAAAACACATATCAAAACAAGTATAAGTTAAATAAGTATTGCACATCTTCTGTTAACTACTTTTAATATTGAATCGCAGTGTATTGTAACAACCACCTGGCAAAATCCTGTTACTTAAAGACGCACTGTGTAACTTTTCTGGTGGAGGGTCTGGAGCTGCTTGTCTCTATGAAAATCTTAATACTTTGCCTGGAATATTCCATAGTATGGTTTTACCATATTATCCAATATCAATAAAATATATCCTTATTGCCTTGAAAAACATACATTCTTACAAGGACTGGGCTTGCATTTCCACAGATCTGGCTTGCAGCTTGACCTAATGGAGTGCACTCGCCTCCATGTGTTTAACATGATACTGTGGAACATTCCAGGTAAAGCAATAATATCCCTATGGTGACAAGCAGGTGACAGATGTTACAAGGACTGGGCGATATGGAGCAAAAAATATATCTTAATATATTTTGCATTATCTCGATATCTGTACAGGAAAAATAACCCCCCAAAAGCTACAACATATAAGAGAGGGAGGGAGCAGAGCACAGAGAAGCCAAACAAGAGAAGCAGCAAACTCAGAAGTACCGTATTTTTCAGACTAAGTTTTTTTCAGGGTTTGGGTCCTGCGACTTATACTCAGGTGCGACTTAAATATACAATTTTTCACATTTACAGCCCATAGACCAAATATATGAATCCTATATATGAATCAAAAAATGAAAAAAACAAACAAATTATCTGTTTTTTCATTTTGGTTTTATAGACAAAAAGAAAAGGGATGTTTTCTTGCTTTCTTGTTTTTGATTCTATATTGAAAAACGAATGAACGAATGATACATGGATTGTTCTCTAATCGGTTGTTTTTATTACTATAACTTTTATAACTTGCTTTTCAAGATAAAATGTTGGTTCTTGGTCTCTGATTTTATCAAATTAATTTCCCCCCAAAAATGTGACTTATAGTCCAGTGCGACTTAAACTCCAGAGCGACTTATACTCCAAAAAATATGGTAAATATAAGTATTATATTGATATATACGATATGTCAAAATCAATATCGAGTTTAAAAAATATCTCAATATATTTTAAATGTCAAGATATCGTCCACCACTAAATGTTACACTGTACGCCTTTAACAGGAATATGAAATGTGCAGTTTGCGTGTCTGTAGGAGTGATTTCTTCTATACTTTAATCCAGTACAATGCCTTTTTGCTCCATTCCCAATCTTTAAAATTCATATTGTTTCCAAGTTTGAACTTTTGAACTAGATGACTTTACCACACCACCTTTGCAGTCGAAGCATGTGATTTAAGCAGTAAAAAACTTCTATTTTCGTCAAAGTCCTGGCAGTTTTCTTTGGTGTTGAAATGGTTGTCTAGGTTGGCTGTACCACATACTGCAAGTTAGGCTATTTTTGCAGTCAGTAGGTGCGGCGTCAAAGTGCACTGTGGTACAATCGTGTAAACTTTCAGACTTGAACTAATGTTTTTCCACTTCTGTGTTTATGCACCAGATACCCAGTAGCTACCAGGGGGATTATTTCCATCCCCTGGGCTGTGACCCGCTCACATTCTCCTTTTCCCCACTCTCTGCATTGATTTGACTTTTCGCTGGCATGTTTTTCCCCCACACCAACTCGTGTGCACCCTGGTTTGGAAATTGTCAAATAAAAGGAATCTGGTCGGACAAGCGTTATCGACAGCGTTGATCTTAAACAAATCGGAGTCAAGCTGGGGAGAGTGGAGAGAAGGGATTTTTCCTGACCTTCTAGGCATCCTTGAAAGCATCATTGTCAAGTACAGCTGATTAGAAGTGTCAGTGAAAGTAGCATGTGCAGTTCGGGGGCCTCAACACCTATCTTAATGTTTCGATTAACACGTTTCGCTAAAGTAAGCACGGTTGATGTTGATCTAGAGCAGAACGATATAAAAAAAAATACATAAATGTGATCTGATAAGGATTGCGATTGTGATTTCATTTCAAACATGTGCAGAAGAATTGACAAAAAGACTGAAATGTGAATTAACTAAAACAAGAATCCCACGTCGGAACACATTTGGAACTACAAGATTAACAGGTTTTTTATGCAGAGTAACACAATATTTTGTTGTTTGTGGAGGAAATTATCGTAATTGAAAAACTGCAGCCTTTGTGATTTAAATGTGTTTGTCGTTAACCTTTGCAGCTTTGTGTTCATTGTTGTTTGTAGCCGTAGCTTAGGAATGCGCTGGAAATGACTTCATTACCCAGAAATCCCAGCGTACTTTCCTGTTAGTAGTTCTTTGGGGGCGAATCTCTAGAAAGACGTGTGTTGGCAGCGGATTGGTCCATTGTTGGTGAATTCAGATTCCGTTCCTGCTGCTTGACAGGATGTTTTTAATTTCACCTCAATCGAGTTTTGATTCATCATATCCTGGATGTCAGTGTTGGAAGGTACGTGGAGGTGGATTGGAGATTTTGTTCCAGATTTTGAACTCGGAGCAGGTGTGTGTCCATTCAGATAAGCACTGTCAGATTTATATGTTTGACAAGTGGGGTTATAGCTCTTCCAGCGACTATTGTTATTTTAATGTTCACTCTTTTGGGTTCACGCTCTACATTCCATTCTCAACATCAAGTTGTGTGAAATATTTTATAGTGAGTTATAAGTATATTTTAGGCTTACCTGACTTGTGTTTATACTTGACTGTATTATGCTACACTGTCTGCGCTGTATTTTTGCTGTCTCATGGTATTTCTGTGAATAGTAAGACCTTGAACTGTTGCCATAATGACCACAATGTGATGAGAGAGATTTTAGTCCGCATAATTGTTACCAAATGTTTTGAAAATGAATTTCCCCACAAAGTACATGGAAAAGTACTCATGATAAACATTGACCCCTAAAATTTATTGTTACATCTGTCATCTATTAAACAAGTATATAAACAGCAAATGGCGTAAATAAACTTCCTCCATACATAAAAACAAACATACAAATGCCCCTTTCCATACTATAGCATATAGGTATCAAAAAATCAGATACTAATCGATACTAAAGCTAGTATCAAAAGTAGAAAGTATTGGTATTGGCTCCTGATCTGGCTCTTTTATCGGACAGTATTAGATTCAGTCACATGATCAGACCGATCCAGTTTCACATGTTTTTGCAGCATCGATACGCTTTACGGCGCCGTAAATCAAAACGCCTCCATGTCGCTGTGTGGGACTTTTCGCTACAACAAA
This sequence comes from Odontamblyopus lacepedii, assembly GCA_034769755.1. Classification (NCBI taxonomy): domain Eukaryota; kingdom Metazoa; phylum Chordata; class Actinopteri; order Gobiiformes; family Gobiidae; genus Odontamblyopus; species Odontamblyopus lacepedii. The sequence goes on from CM068355.1 coordinate 9,386,509, forward strand.
ACGAGAGTCAAACAGCGACGCAATCGCTGCAAACAAACAGTTTCTCCTGAAGGAACCAGCAGAGCCACTTTAACACGACCAATTTGATTCGTCACTTACAAAAGAATCATCTGGACGAGTTTGAGACTTAGAAGTGCAAGAGGCAAAGCCACAGCAGCAAACACTGGCATTGCAAAGAAGAGAAAAGCTACCTCGAAACTGCGACAAGTCCAAGAAAATAACAGAGGATTGTCGAATTCATTGCTTTAGATGATCAACCGCTGTCTGTCGTGGAAAACATTAGGCTTTCCTCATCTTAATGGACTTTTTGGAGCTAATGTACGAACTTCCTTTACAACACTACATTACAGAGACAGCGCTACTGGAGCTTTAAAAGAAGGAAAAAGGAAAAAAAAAGGTATTGGATCGGTATCGGAAAGAGCACTTCTTAAAAACATCTGATCGGAAGTCAAAAAATCTTCAGGACATCTCTAATCGAAAGTAGATACTCATTTGAGCAGGTATCCATAATAAAAATTCACATTTAAAGGACAGAAGTTAGCCTTGAATAGCTTTAGAATGATCTTAAGTTGTATCAGAACTAGTATAAGACCCATAGACTTGTATACACCCATGGACCATTATGGAAAATACCTGGATGACTGAGGGATTACACAGATATAACACCATATAATACAATAAAAGAACATACTACGGTATATTTAATGCTGAAAATCACATTCTATTGTCTAAATAAAGAGTGTTTATTATCATCGTGGTATCCGAATCGGTATTGCGTATCGAGTCTATTCTTTAGTATCAAAAATGAAATCTTGGTATCGTGACTACTCGCCGTACATTCCAAAAGAGGTTGAACTGCAGTGTTACAGTATTTTATGTAGAGCTCATGACACAGCATTACAAATCATCTTATTCTCACATACAATCCCACCTTCTCCATATGGCCGGGCTGCTACCATTGTTTTCATAGGGTGATGAAGTGTTGTTTTCGGGGAGGCCCCTGAGTGCCACATCAGTCCTCCCCCCCCTACACTCTGCACCATTGTTCCCACTGGAAAGTAAACACGCTCTCGAGTGTTCAGCGCTCCTTCCTTTTAGCTCGCATTTAGACTGCTTTTGTTATGTTTTAGTCTGTGCCAATGCCGGGCCCTGGCATATTTAGTCGCGTACAGGGTTCTGGGTGCTCGTGGCGACTGTATCGGGGTGTCTAGAGCTGAAAGGACATGATGGGAAAGGGCGGAGGAGATGTCGGAATGGGTTATTGGGAGTTGTGGGAATTGAGACGGGGGCGGGGCTTCTGAAAGGGAATAGTTAAAGGTGCACTGTGTCATTTTTTTGTGCTGCAATCAGCTTTTCTCCATGGAGATTTGGTTGCTTTGCTGGGAATGTTCCAAGTAGTAAGGCAATGGACGTATCTGCTTTTAAGTGTTTTTTTTAGGTGTTTCTATTGCACAAAAATACCTCGAGTTAGATGTTTCGTAATTATACTGTGGAACATAACCCGCAAAGCAATAATATCTCCATGGCGACACGTAGGACCCTCAAGAAGGTTACATAGAGAACCTTTAAACACTAGAAGTAGCAATAAAAAAGTTAGGAGAAAGTCTTATTAACTTTTCAAATAAATTCTGTATAGCGCTATCCCCGTAATGCATGAGTAACCTTTTTGGTGAAATTAAGCTGTATATTTTTAGTTTTGTGCTTGCAAATCTCTTACAGCGATGCACTGTAAAGCTGAATGTTCGAAGTAATTTAATAGATTAAGCTGTGTCATAGTCAGAGTTTTAGAAAGTCTTACTAACTTAATTAAGTTGCTGTGACATGTTCTTCTTTTTGAGTAATTTTAACTCATATTTTTTGATTAAAAGTATGGCTGTGGGTATAAATAAGCATAACTTTCTAATATTCTTACTGTGAGTGCAGTGTATATGTTTAGTAACTATACTGTGGAACATACGCTGCAAATGGCGACAAGTAGGATCCTCAAGAAGGTTGCATAGAGAACCTTTAAACACATGAAGTGGCAAAAAAAAGTCTGGACAAAGTCTTATTAAGTTAGTCGGACTATTTCTAAAACTTAATCTATTTAATTACTTTAAACATTCGGGTTTACAATGCATAGTACAGTAATAGAGTTGCAAGCACAAAACTAAAATTATAAAGTTCAATTTCACCGAAAAGGTTTCTCATGCATTATGTGTTTACAGAATGTATTTGAAAAGTTAATTATGTCAAGTTGCTGTGACATGTTCTCCTTTTTGAGTCATTTTAAGTCATATTTTTTGGTTAAACGTATGGTTCTGGGTATAAGTGAGCATAACGTAATAACATAGATGAGGTACAACTTAGTAGATTTAAGTAATTAAACACAGAGAATGATAAAGTCCTGTTATTTCTATTGTTTCAAACAGGGATGACTTAAAAATGAACTTAATTTATAAAGTACATGCTAAAATACAATATAATTTCAAAGCTCTGCACCAAATAAGTAAGCTTATTCCAGTGGTTTGGTTTGTGTCATCCGCCCTCACCGTCTCTCCAGCGAATCACAGCTCACTTCTACCACACCTCAATTTCCCAGAAGCCTATTTGTAGCAGACTATCCCGGCAACCCGGTTTGTCCCGAATAACTCGACCCCACCCTCCCGACCCATATCTGTTCGTCTTCCGGACATAAGACGCCTACGAGGGGGGGTCCCGTTCCTGCTGGGCCACGTGAAGATTGAGACTGAACCCTCACCCTGAGTCTCAACCCAGCCGGCCCGCCCCGTCTCCCTATAGTAAACACTTTTCACTTCGCACATGTGTTGTTGGCGTGGTCCTTTCTAGTGAACTCCCTTTTAAGTTCTGGAAGATTTTGACTTTTAAGTTCATCAACTTAAAATAAATGAGTCAACTGTCTCAATTTTTTTGGAGTTCTGGTAACTTATTTGGGTTTTACAAGCTAAGTTACGACTTCAAATTCATCACGTGGTTATACAGGAGCCTTCCAACAACGTTACTTCTCAGTTACGTAGCGTTCGGTCCATCCCAGCGCCAGACTTGCACCGGGGCCTTGTGCGACTTTGCTACGCCACTGCTACTGCTTATATCAGATTTGCTTTAATAAAGTCTCCCAGTGCATCAGAGTGCACAGGCTGAACATTTTCTATCATGTAAACTACGGAAAAAACGCACTTTGGAAAATATTAGCCGTTCTCATGCCGTCATCCTTAAAACCAGTCTCGTACTGTGCTTAGTCGAGAGCATTATTGTAAAGTTGCAGACTGTTTCAAAGCCCCCGGATCATGCCAAAAGCAGGTGGGAACAAGGGCATCCAATCTCCAGACTAAGCTTTCGTACATCACAGTCGGGGAATGCAGATGTGGCGGGCAGATAGAACAAATACACGCTGATCTCTGTTGCTATGGTTCATTTAGACTCGTTGCATCTCCTGTGTGTCTCTGGGAATAATGTCATATTTTTGTAAATCTGTCTGGCAACCCACTTCAAAGTTTCCTCTCAGTCTCTGGTTAATTCCGTCTCTTCTCATTCCATGTTTCTGCTGATGTTGATCCTGCTCCAGTAAAGACTCCGGGGGTAACGTGATTAGGGCATCGGAGGCGGCGTCGAGGTTGCCGGAGAGAGATAGAGGTTGTGTGAAATCGAAGCCGGTCAGGTCGGAGCACAAGGGCACGTAGGACCGGACAGCAAAGAGGAAGCTCGTTTTGTGGTAGAATTTGACATTGAGCGTTTCCGACATTTCGTTAAAGGCGCTGTAATGTTTTTTTTTACTATCTTAAAGGCCCCGTATAATTTTCTAATCTATGTTATAGTTGTTTCCTCATTACAAACATACCTGGACTGTTTGCTCCGCTTTGTTTTTAAACTCCAATAAACACAAATTTCCAGTCTCTACTGAATAAAATGTTAAAAAAGGAGCTACTAACATGAAAACTTCCATTCTATGACATCACAAGGTGGAACGAAGCAGTTTCAGCTTTGGAGATGTAGAAAGACGAATAATAAAGGGTTATTCAAACACTACAGGTATGTTTTTGATGACATTTTAACATGGCTTAAAGCTCAAAAGAATCAATTTGATGTAATTTATGACCTTTAAAAACATGAAAAACACAACTAGTTAAAGGCCTTAGATCTTTTTTTTGAATGTGGCCTAAAAATATTGTATGAAAGAGTCTGTGGTCCTCTACATTTCTAATATTTGCTTCGTTTAATGTCATTTTATCCACTCTTTGGTCTTCCTTTGGATAATTTATTGGTTAGAGCTGCACTATTGTAATGTTGTAGTCCAGTTTTAAAACAGTTTAGTCCAGTTTAGACGTAGCTTAGTTTAGATCTGCTTTGTTTTTAAACTCCAAACACCTTCACTAGAATCTTTTGGATGATTTTAACTCTGGAATTTCCAATCGCTACTGAAGAAAATGTAAAAAAGGAGCTGCTAACATGAAAAATACCATTCTATGACATGACAAGATGCAACGAAGCAGTTTCAGCTTTGGAGATGTAGACAGACGAATAACAAAGGTTTACTCAAACGTGTGAACACTACAGGTACGTTTTTGATAACATTTCAAGGTTCAAAGTTCTTTATTTGTCATTCAAGCAAAAGAAACACATGACTGAACGAAACGTGTTCCTCGAGGCCCCGTGACCAAGAGAGATAAAAACAGTAATAAATAAGCAATATTAAAAGTACATCAAGAGCATTTAGCAGTTTCAACAGACAAGCACAAGTTAAACATGTAGCAAGATGGATTTTAACATGGCTTAAAGTTCAAAAGAATGAATTCCGTGTAATTAAGGAGCTTTAAAATCATGAAAAACAGAAATAAAGTGTTTTTCCTAGGTATTTGATCAAAAATTGCCTTGCCTCAGTACAGATTTATTATATAAGCCGCTCTTGGGGTCAAAATATGTCCTCTGGGTGCTGTCTGTATCTAATTATAGTGTTTTGTTTTATCAGGTAGTGTGTGTTAGGAGCTGTTTTGAGCTTTACTGTCACGGTGAAACTTTCCTTTGGTCCCTGAGAGTTACAAGATTCGCTTATAAACTCATTAAAATTCATTCAGAATGCATAAAGTAAGTGAGGAATAAGTTTGAATCGCTGCAAACTGTTCGAAATGCACTAGTTTTGTTTGTTCATGTTTTTAACGCTGTCATAATCAATACATTTTATTGTAAACAGTTTGCATTGGTCCAGGGAGTCCTTATGCATTGCAAGCACCCAGTCTGTTAGTCATGTAGACAAACATGGCTCCTAATTGAAGCTGCTAATCTTAACTACATAATTCAAATTACATTACACTTTACTCCCCAAATGTGTTCCGGTTCGGTCTGAATTAGCTCGTGTATTTTAAAGTCTCGGGTCGAATTTGCCACACCAGGAGAAACAGACCCACAGCACCTCACCGTGACGCTTGAGTGCTAACCACGTAACCGCCGGGCCACACTGCACCGACTCCGTGTTTATCAGTAAAATATCCTCGCGCTGTGAACAGTATAGCGGTATGTCGCATTGTACCACATGCTACATTCTTTACTGTCCAAGAAATATTCATGTGCGGTCGCTCTATAGCTACTTTTAGATATTTATTTAGTCTGCGGCAGTGCAGTGAAAGAAAAGTCTGAGAAGTAGCCAGAAGCAATCACAGGCTTTGAAATGACTATACACTATATGGATCTTTACTGCTGCTACTACGTCTCCTATTACTATTACGGCACCGAAATTTGGATTTTGGGTTATGAATTTGACTTGATGTTATGTCACTCGTAGTTTCCACGTGAATATTTTATACCCGATGAAGCCATATGGTTAAACAGTGGAAAAAAACAATATCTAGATAAGTTAAAATGACTTAAATTAAGAACATTTTACTTTATTTGAGTAGATTCAACTTGACAAGTAAAATGATCTGCTAGTTTTTTTCTTAATTCAAGCAGCATTTGATTTTCTTTCTTATTTTAAGTGCAAAAACGTGTGTTTTAAGTGTAGCAAGATGTATTTTCGTATTTTAAGCACAAAAATTTTACTTGTCAAGTGAAATTTACTCAAATCATGATAAAACTTTCTTAATTCAAGTCATCTTAACATGACTAGATTTAGTTTTGTGCAGTGTAATGCTACATTTTCAAACCTTTTTGAGCTTTTAGCCATGTTATAATTTAATTTCATCATCAAAAACATTTCTGGGGTTGTGTTTTGTTTCATTCACACATGGTTAACACGCAAACCCTGCCTATTTATGCTGACGTCTTCTCTCAAACAGAAAACACTCTGTTCCTTTTTGTGATGTCATGTGGTAGTACTGAGCTGAATATGTAAATGCATGTATGTGTGTATAAATAAAATGTATTATTATTATTATTTTTTTTTTTTTTTTTAATTATATTTAGGCAGAGTTCCTCTTTCAAACTGAAAACATTGTGTTCCACCTTGTGATGTCGTGTGTTAATACAGGAAGTTCTCTGTGTTTTTAATCTCCATACGTCTTCACTAGAATCATTTTTGATCATTTCAGCTCTGGAACTACAAATCTCTACTGAACTACAGGTAAAAAGTCACTGTTAACTTGAAAACTATCGCAAGGTGGAACAGAGCATCTTGACTTTTATAGATTTAGACAAACTAATAATAAAGGATCACTTAAACGTGTGAATGAAACAAAACACAACTCCAGGTCTGCTTTTGAGGAGGTTACAACATTATAACATAACTTAAATCTCACAAAAGTCAATTTTGCTTAATATAGGACCTTTAAGTTAGAAAGGTGAAATTGAAAGGTACAGGTGACCCTCTACTAGAGACGTCCCGATCAAAACCTTTTGGCTTCCGATCCAATCTGATACCTTGTTGCCATTTTGAAGTAGTTTTTCTCTTCTTTGAAACGCCTCCTCCAGTGTTTGCTGCTGTGCCTTTGCCGTCTTGCTCTTGTAAATCTCAAACTCGTCCGGATGATTCTTTTGTAAGTGACAGATCAAACTGGTTGTGTTAAAGTGGCTCTGCTGGTTCCTCCACGAGAAACTGTTTGTTTGCAGCGATCGCGTCGCTGTTTGACTCTCGTTTCGTTGTAGTGACAAGTCCCACACAGCGACATGGCGGCGTTTTGATTTACAGCTGCCGTAAAGAGCGTTGATGCCGCAAAAACATGTGAAACTGGATCGGTCTGATCACGTGACTGAATCTAATACTGTCCGATACTCATAAAAGAGCCGGATCGAGACTGAATACCAGCTCGAGACATCCCTACCCTCTACCTTTCAAATGTTATATCCTCACAAAAATACTTCTCTAAGGTTAGTTCTCGAATCCTGCGGAACAAAACTACCTCCAAGTGTCGTTAAGTCATGGCCTAATTGTCACTTTGGGCAGTTTCACATAAGCAACATGCAAACAGACTGTACCCGAAGCTGTAATTCTGGCTGCAGTGCGTCCGGACATGGCTTTAGACACTGCAGAGGTGAGGCTGCGGCCGGTCGAAGTAGGTGGTCGTTCTGGGAGGGAAAAGAAAGGAGGAAGAGGAGGATGTGGTGAGGAGGAGTTTGAGTTCTCCGTCCATTTTACGAGACAATCACTGTAAAACAAAGGTAAACATACGCTCATCCATACGTGCGTGGAAGCGACCTGTGCCAGGAATATTCTCCATTCTCCAGCGTTCTCCAGCTCATGGAAATAAAAGCCTGTAAAGTCAAAATATGTCTCAGCTGGAAACTGTATTTTGACTGTGTTGTGTCAGATGTCATTAGTTTGAGTGCTGAAATGAAGTTTAATGCAGTGTTGATATTGAAATTATTTTGAAATCATGGATATCCTCATTGTTGACTTTGATCGTAGCCTTCGTTAGATCTTTCTTTGAATGTGGCCTATATATATTGTCTGAAAAAGTCTGTTTTTTAACTTTTTACTCTAGTTTTCTATAATTTGCTTTGTTTAAAGTCATTCTATCCACTTTTTGGTCTTCCTTTGGGTCATTTATTGGTTAGAGCTGCACTATTGCAATATCAGTGCAATTTTAAAACAGGTTTAGTCCAATTTAGACGTATCTTAGTTTAAATTTGCCAGATATTAATCAAAAACAAACTTATGTAGAGGTCATTTCAATTCACACGGCAATATAAATGACTAGAAATGCAAAAACAGTGACTTTGACCATAGCCTTCTCTAGATCTTTCTTTGAATGACTCGTTTAGACAATATATTGTCTAAACGAGTCACTAATAATACCCCATAGTGTTTATCAAACTGTGGTACTCTACATTTCTAACATTTGCTTCGTTTAAAGTCATTTTATCCACTTTTTGGTCTTCCTTTGGGTAATTTATTGGTTAGAGCTGCACTATTGCAATGTCCTAGTCCAATTTTAAAACAGGTTTAGCCCAATTTAGACCTAGCATAGTCTAGATTTGCCAGATATTAATCAAAATCAAACTTATGTAGAGGTCATTTCAATTCACACAGAGATATAAATGACTAGAAATGCAAATATGCAATAAGAAACATGTTTTCCATACTTGGGTGAGCTATGATGACTAATGTAACGTAGATCAACTTTAATCATATCATCTTTGCTCTGTTTTTCCTCCATTTACATAATTATGCCTTATTGACCCCAGTCTCTTGCTACTTATGCTACTTATTTATAATGTATTATTACCATTTATATCTTTCCTCTTTGTTATTATAATATATTGTGACGTGTGAGCGACTGTGGCCAAGCAATTTACGTTGTCTGTTAATAAAGTTCGTCTAAGTCTACGTCTAATTTAATATAAAGTTGACTCTATTGTGTACAGGTACGATTATAACTGCAACGTATCTTCTGGCTGCATGCATTTTGAAGTACTTTGGATAGTTTGATCAAAATACCTCCAAATTCTATACAAAATATAAAAAATTTCATCTGATTTATCATAATTCTATTCTTATTTGGGTCAGGCTCAAGATTAAAGTACTTGGGGTGTTTCAGGATTACTCTGCACACAAATGCCGGCAAATATGTTAAGCACTTTTAAACCTCGCAGATAAAGTCGAAGTCAAAAATGTAACGGCGTCTCGGATTTCACCTTGTTCGGCTCCTTCTTTTCTCATGTGCGAGCGGCGACTGGTACAGCTCACCGTGCACATTCGTCAGGCGGCGGTCCAGAGGTCACGGAAAAGGTCGTATTGTTCTGCAGCGACTCGGTTTATAAGGTTAAGCCGAGCGGCGCGCTGCAAATGAAAGAGAAAGACGCGAGTTTCTCTGGCAAACAGCCACCGAGACGGATAAGTCCCACAGTGCATGAGTCAATGTACATTATAGAACAATTCAGGAGTTTGGAGTTTGTTGATTGGAGTCGGCTTTACTTTTTCTTGGTAAATGTGCACTTTTTTTTTTTACCGGGGGACAGTCTTGGGGCTGCTTGACTCTATGGAGCTGTCATTGCTTTGGCTAGAATGCTCCAAAGTATGGCATTAAATTGATTCATTTTGCTTTTTCAATCAGTTTTCACACTTTTATATAGGGTCAGTCCACCTCAGTTCACCCAACGAGTTAAACCTTTGTCAAATTTTGATGAAACTTGGTATTTAGGTAAATCATAGCCCAAAAAAAAGCCAAATTTTTTGCTTGATCGAACTAACGTTTTCTGAGATATCGCAATTTCATGTTTTCACTTTTTTGCGTGGTCGCTGATTTTCAAATTGCATTTACTCAGAAACTACTGGCCCGATATCAAAAACCAAGGTATCTCTGGAAAGGGGAAGTCATCAGGAATCCAAATCTGGCATATTTTTGCATTTGAGTACTGAGATGAAAATTAATTACCTTTTGACTTATATTTTGACCTTGAAATTGACAATAACAGTAACACAAACAGAAAAAAATGTAGCCCTGTATGTCTCCAATCCAAACATAAATACGATTTGAATTTTGGCGCCCACACAAAAAAGTGAAAAAATGAAATTGAGATATCTCGGCGGAAACTGTTGGTCCGATCTTGTTAAAATATGAGATTTTGGCTTTCTTACCCATGACTTACCCAATTGTTTTTGTAATTGGACAATGTGAGTGTTCAAATTGCAATTTTTTTGGGGGTGAATTGGGGTGGGATGACCCTATAGTTTCCATCACACACACACGCATTTATACACGCAGACACTAGGGGGAAGGGGGTTGAGCATCTTGCCCAAGGACACAACAACGGTATTCACCTGTGAGAACTGGAATTGCGCCGCAGACCATGTTTACGTCAAGAGCCTCACAGATCTCGTTTGTAGCTTGACTAGAAGGGACCACTTTGGCTGATTGTTCAATGGAGATGGACGTTGTAGATGTTTAATGCCATACTGTGGAACAAAACAGGCAAAACAACATTTTCCATGGTGACAAGCAAGGAAAACTTGTATTGTTCAGCTCTAAAGTGGAAGTTCCTTGGGCTCGTAAACCGCCAATCTTCAGCTAAACAATAAGTTCAGTGAGGACAGCTCAAATATTGATTCCTTAAAACAGTATAAATGTGATCTTTGTGGCCGCTTCGCCAACAGACAAACGGCATCGTTGTGTATATAGGGCACGCGGTGTTATTGCAAATCTGACCGCTGAACAGTTATTGTAGCTGTCCCACTTTTCTATAGTAGCTACAGCCCTAATTTCCTGGAACTAAAGTCACGGGCCCACCCAGCGCTGAGCCTCAGGACCACTCTTGCGGGCCAGTCTGGGGTTTTTGGCATTATTGTATATTGTGTAAGATCTAGTAAAAGTCCACCAAATCTCTCCTCGATTTCAGCGGTTTGCTTCTGGGTCATTCCAAGTCCCATTTTTGTTGTGTTTTGTGGCGTACTCAATTGTCCCGGTGCGGTAACCCCACCCTGCTGCTACTCCAAACAGGTTCAAACACAAATTATTTACACACACTATTCTTGACCTTGGTTCGCCGCTAACATGTGTTTATTCGGGACTGTGGACAAGTATATTAAAAGTATGGGGGACTGTCTGCTGCCCCACGCTCGGTCTCTGGCTTCATGTGGAGTCAATGCGTGATCTATGGTTAGAATAATAAATGAATGCGGCTGGAGGGTTGCATGCTCCGTGGAGTTTTGCATCATCGGGTTTATTTGCACATGGCAGATACATTTCTCCTGCTGGCTGACTTTGATTGTCATGGCTCATTTGGGAGGGGGTCACTGGCCCATCTTAAGCACACACACGCTCCTCTGGGATTGATGTTTGCCGTTTGCGAGGTGCGAGTCGGACCTAGAGTTGCTTTAATACTTTAATAGTACTAAGTCAAGTTCATTCGGGGTTTAAATTCGAAAGTACCGTGTCCATATTGTCTAAAATTGTCTAGAAAGTGCTGGAATTGTGAGTGTGATTTCTCCGATCTGAAACACAACATTCACTAGATGTCCTCTTGCTGTACATTCTTTCCCTCTTTCATGAAAAAACAATGAGGAATCTTAATTTTAAAGGTTCTACGTTATGTAAAATTGACTCTTGTGAGCTTAAAGTCATGTTATAATGTTGGTACCTCATCAAAAATATACCCAGAGTTGTGTTTTGTGTCATTTACACGTTGAGAAATCCTGCATTATTGTGATGTTTACTGTACATCTCCAGCTCAAAATGCTCTGTTCAGTCTTGTTATGTCATGAGGTGGTAGTTTTCAAGTTACCTTTCAGAGAAACTACATTATAACACAGATCGGAAAATAGAGTACCGTATTTTCAGGAGTATAAGTCGTCGCAGCAGCCAAAAAATGCACAAAAAATGCACAATGAAGAAGAAAAAAAGATATATAAGTCGCATTTTTTGGGGGGGGGGATTTGTTTTATAAAATCAGAGACCAAGAACAGACATTTCAACACTTCAAACTGTCGACCTCGGCGTGGAGGTCTGCTGCAGTTTTTGGGACGTCGATGTCTGTGCTCTGGTAGAGGCGGTTGTGTTGCATGAAGCAGTAACAGCTTTTTTGTTTTCTTTCTTGCAGTTGAAGAATCCTCCGCTTTTCTACAGTCTCTTACAAGTTTCTCGCTCACTCCAAACTTACTTTCTGCTGCTCGATTACCATTTTCAGTTGCATATTTCACCACTTGCAGCTTGTAGTCTGCAGAATATGGTTTTCTTTTAGGTCTATTTCAGGTCTAAACCAGGTTAAACCAGGTCTAAACCAGTACTAAACCAGGGCTAAACTAGGGCTAAACTAGGGCTAAACTAGGGCTAAAATAGAACTATACCAGGTCTAAACTGGGTCTAAACCAAGCCCTAACTAGAGCTATTATTACTATTACTATTTCAGGTCTAAACCAGAACTACACCAGGACTAAACTAGAGCTGAAACAGAACTACACCAGGACTAAACGAGAGTTAAAATAGAAATATACCAGGTCTAAACCAGGACTACACCAGGTCTACACCAGGACTAAACGAGCGTTAAAATAAAAATATACCAGGTCTAAACCAGGACTACACCAAGACTAAACGAGCGTTAAAATAAAAATATACCAGGTCTAAACCAGGACTACACCAGGACTAAACGAGAGTTTAAATAGAACTATACCAGGTCTAAGCCAGGTCTAAACTAGGGCTAAACTAGGACAAACCAGGACTATTTCAGGTCTAAACCAGGTCTAAACCAAGTCTGAAGTAAAGCTAAACCAGGACTATTTCAGGTCTAAACCAGGACTAAACTAGAGCTAGAATAGAACTAAACCAGGTCTAAATCAGGTCTAAGCCAGGTCTAAACTAGGACTAACCAGGACTATTTCAGGTCTAAACCAGGTCTAAACTAGGACTAAATTAGAGTTAAAATAGAACTATACCAGATCTAAACTAGAGCTAAACCAGGACTATTTCAGGTCTAAACTAGGGCTAAAATAGAACTATACCAGGTCTAAACCGGGTCTAAACCAGGACTAAACCAGGACTAAACTAAAGCTAGAATAGAACTAAACCAGATCTAAATCAGGTCTAAGCCAGGACTAAACTAGGGCTAAACTAGGACTAACCAGGACTATTTCAGGTCTAAACCAGGACTAAACCAGGACTACACCAGGACTACACCAGGACTAAACGAGAGTTAAAATAGAAATATACCAGGTCTAAACCAGGTCTAAACCAGGACTACACCAGGACTAAACTAGAGTTAAAATAGAAGTATACCAGGTCTAAACCAGGACTATATCAGCTCTAAATCAGAGGAATTGCATTTGTTTAGACAATTTTGTCTCAGATTAAACACGGACCCACACGTCAGCCGAGAATGGACGATGTTACACGCTTTTTTCACAGTTTTATTTATCCCAACCATTCCAACCCGGGTGTGTCCCAGTTTGTATCAATAACTATCTTTACGACGTCAAACAGCTATTTCTGTGTTATTTCTCAATACCTTAAAATTGCCCTGCCATCCTGAAGCCAACGTAAGGACCATTTAAGACCATTTCCGTCCACTGCTGTCCACTTTGTATGCGCTCACACTTATGGCCTCACGCTCTGATGCAACTCCCAATCCCCAACTCTGCGTGTACGGCTTTAACAAGAAACTTTCCATTGTGAATTGCACGCTTTAAAAATAGCCACGCTTACTTTTACATTTTTAACAGCAAAGTAGTAATCTCTCCCTTATTACGTTTCGACCGTAACCTTCCCTAACCTTGATCATCAGGTTTAGTCGTGATTTAGGCCCTCTGTTCTCTTGAGTAAGTACTACATGTGTATATAAATCTCCCCTTGTGTACGGCTAGAGCTCGGATTTCTTCTTCATAGCTTCCTTGTGCAGTGCGCCAACTACGGGGACGGTAAAATATGCCCGAGTCTGTCCAGGTTCGGGGAAAAAATGTTCCACTTCTTTGACTTGCAGGGAGTTGGAGAGAAAGAGTTAGAGGAGGGTTGACTTTGGCACGTTTTCTCTGCGGTAATAATGGATCCCAGAATGATTTGTTCTGCCACGTGACTCCGCAGGCTCCGAAGCATCAACAAACCTTCTGACACATGCACATGCTGGATTACACGCAGCCGTGGTCTATTGTTTTCAGTGCATTTACTGTGGTACATCTCCCATTATTTTGGAATTTCTATATGACTGCGTAACTTACGCAGTCATATAGAATAGAATATTAACCGCAGTATCCGTTAACTGTTTTGACATGGCTTTGGCGATGGTTTTCTATGCGTCTTACTTCGGATTTTAGTAGATGTTTGTAATAAACGATTAAATCTGCATTTGCAACTATCTTAGCTAATTTGTGGTATGAATTTGTGGTGCCACCATTCAAAAAAAAGTGCAATATTTATCATTATTTCTGTTCCAGGTTTTATATAATGCAAGTATATTGACAGCATGAAAGTTCTGTGTAAGCTTTTTAGTGAGGGTATCTGCATTGTTTGGAATGTTACACAATATAGCTTTATATAACTTTCTATCTTTACATTTTAGGCATTTTTATTGCTAAAAAATGTCTTGGAAAACATGCATTCTTACTGTGAGCGGGCCTGATGTACAGAAGCCAGGGGGAGCACAACGGAAGTGACCACGGCACTCTATTTTCTGACCAGGGAGGTTTCACAATAAATAGAAACACAACAACACAAATGCAAGTGGCGTAACACAACAAAAAGTCACAACACGCCAAAAAACAAAACACAAACACCAAAAAAAGCCACAATGGAAGTGGCTGCTGGACTCTATTTTCCGATGGACCAAGCGAGGAGGAAATTATTCACGATGGTCAGACAGAAATTATTCACGACGGTCAGACAGTGACGTCGATTCTGACCACAAAAGAATAAATTACTTTTACTTACGTTTCCAACTTTCTTCTTCTTCTTCTTCTTCAACTTCTTCTTCTTCTTCAACTTCTTCTTCTTCTTCTTCTTCTTCTTCAACTTTTCTCATTCACTTCCCGCTTGATTCTCCTCGCTTAGTTCATCGGAAAATAAAGTCCCGCGATCACTTCCCTTGTGGCTTTTTTTGGTGCGTTGTGGCTTTTTGTGTTGCGGTGTTTGCATTTGTGTTGTGGCATTTGTATTTGTTGTAAGCCCTCCCGTGTCGGAAAATAGAGTCCCTCGGCCACTTCTGTCGTGGCTTTTTTTGTTGTGTTGTGATGTTTGTATTTGTTGTGACCTCCCCCCGGCTTCCGTGCTGATGGCACACTTGCTTGTTTCTAACCAGTTGGTCAAACCTCCTTGTCAAAGCCTGATCTTGTCAGATTTCAGCAGCTAAGCAAGGCCGGGTCCACTGGGAAAACCAGGTGCCATGGTGAAGGACCTGTGGCAAAAACTGTTGTGTCCTTATGCAAGACACTTCACCCACATTACCTAGCATCACTTCTGTTAGTCTACCCCAGGACAGCAGTGGCTACAACGACTACTGGGCGTGAAGTGAATGAATAATGCACCAAATTGTAAAATCTGGAAGTGTCTGGAAGTGTCTGGAAAAGCAGCAAATAAGACTAATGCATCATTATTATTGTGTAGAATCCCTGTCGTCCAGGTAGAATCTATGGCAAAGGGTAAAGTTAAATTTGTCAACTGGACAAGAGTTTTCGGTGTTTTGCAAGATGTTTTGCTGCAGTACTTATGAACTGATGAGCAGCGAAACGTCTTCTACTGAAAACTCCTGTCCAGTTAACAAATTTAACTTTACCTTTTGCCATCATTATTAGTATTATTCCATGAAGAATGTTAAGTTTAATCCAAGCAGATAGTGTCTCTCCACCCTAAAAGTCACGTTTGGACACAATTTGGGTGGTTTATAATGACGCATTGCACTTCAGTGGAATTTAAATATTCACAAACCACCAAAACATCATAACACGCAACACTGTTAAACGCTTTAGCTCTTATCTTACAACCCTTCTCCAGACACGATCACGTCCATGCTCCCCTCACTCCTCCCCCCGCATCTCCCCACGAGCTCCTAAATTACCCGGGGCAGGGCAATGGGGAGATAGGCCTTCCTGCTTCGGGGTCGTGAGCCCAAACCGCAGGCCGCGCTGGGGAGGAGAGGTAGCAGCCGTGGAAGTGCCGACTCTGCAGAAACGTTCCACTCGTTTGATGTCCCCGGGGGCCGGAGCGTCGGAGGGGGGAGGGAGGGCCAAGCACATCACTACAGAGGTGCACTATGATCTACGGCGCCGAGAGGAGGGAGAGGGGTGAGAAAGTGCAGACACAAAAAGCCAAAACAAGAGGCAGACTAAAGTTTTCCAGGCGTTGCTAATTGCTTTTTTGGTAGTGCATACTTTATTGATTGGATACTACCGCAGTAATTCAGATAACTAATGTGTACTTTTTGCGTGATTTAAAGGGAATATCAGGCCATTTTCTGATAAATGTTTCCTCCTCTCAAACAGACCTGGAGTTGTATTTTGTTTCAGTCACACATGTTTAATACACAAACTATGCATATTGAGTGAAGTTGGTAAGTTTTTATTTATATAGTGCTTTTCACAGACGTATGTCACAAATAGAGATGTCCCGATCAACATTATTTTGGCTTCCGATCCAAACAGATTTTTTTAAGGAGTGCTCTTTCCGATACCGATCGGATACCTTGTCGTGAAGGAAGTTCGTACCTTGGCTCCAAAAAGTCCATTAGACGACAAAAGCCTATGTTTTCCACGACAGACAGCGGTTGATTGTCTAAATCGATGAATTTGACAATCCTTTGTGTTATTTTCTTAGACTTGTCGCCATATTGAGGCTTTTCTCTTCTTTGGAATGCCTCCGCCAGTGTTTGCTGCTGTGACTTTGTCATCTTGCGCTTGTAAATCTCAAACTTGTTCAGCTGATGATTCTTTTGTAAGTGATGAATTAAATTGGTAGTGTTAAAGTGGCTCTGCTGGTTCCTTCACGAGAAGCTGTTTGCAGCGATTGCGTCGCTGTTTGACTCTTGTTTTGTTGTAGTGAAAAGTCGGACGTGGTGCCCTAAAGCGCGTTGATGCCACAAAAACTTGAAAGTGGATCGGTCTGATCACGTGACTGAATCCAATACTGTCCGATACTCATAAAAGAGCAGGATTGGGAGCCGATACCGATACTGAACATCGGATCGGGACATCCCTAGTCACAGACACTTTACAGATCATTATTCTTTCACTCCATATCCAAACATATTAGGCTGAGTTCTTCTTCTCTCAAACTGTAAACACTCTGTTCCACCTTCATATGTGGTAATAAAAAAAGTCCATAAACCTTCACCAATAATTTTTGATCATTTCAGCCCTGGAATGTAAGGTAAAACATAGCTGATAACTTGATGGCATCGCAAAGAAGAACAGAGCATTTTGAGCTTCGGTGATGCAGACAGACTAATAATAAAAGGATTACTCAAACGTGTGAATGAAACAAAACACAGCTCTGGGTACGCTTTTGATGAGGTAACGTTATAACATGACTTAAAGCTCACAAGAGTTCATTTCGCATAATATAGGACCTTTAGGTGGCTCAGAAAGGAGACTATTGTGGTTTTTTGTATAGGAGAATTGTCCTGTTTTGGGAAAGATTGTTCTTTCCTAACGGAGACCACGTGGACACAGCGGTCCAGGACTAACCCATACAGTTGGTTTTCTGTCATGGTTCAACACTACAGAGTGAAAGAAGAGACTAAGTGGGCGGAGCGTACAGTTCAAACTAAAATATGTTCCTCGCTCATGGTTCAAAATGGAGAACAAACCCTTTAATCCTCATACCTGGTTCACGTTGGCAAGTCCTGATGGAAAAAAGTAGCTGAATGAAAAATAGTTATGAGACAAGACATCTAAATGGACTTTTCTGGTCTCTCTGCGCACACTTTGTACATCTTTATTAGCATGCTAACCGTTAATTGCCAATGACGTAATAGGTTTTGCTTCCACAGTAGAAAAAAAACACCACCAAACCGCAGCCGATTTGCATCTGTTTTCAATCACACGGTGAAATATGTCTGCCTTCACATTGTCCCTGCTTGACTTTTCCGGCACTCAATTCCTATGCAAGCTGTAAGATTTTTGGTTGTGTTGATCGTAACTTAGCTCGGACTCTTCCTTTGACAGTTTGTTGGCCTGTCTCTGGACCTTGAGCACTGACCTGTCTTGTGAGCAGTAAAGGGCGCGCTCAGAAGTTACAGTCGGTTTTATTGTTTTTGTAAATGTAGTGTAAGGTTGTGGAGATTTTTCCATTTGGAGGTAAAATATGGGTTTGGACAGGTCTAAGTATCGACCAAATGTTTGTGACGTGGGTTGTTTTAAAGTTTTAAAGTGGAGCTAGACCATCAATCAACTTTATTTTTTGCTACTAAGCTGTGTGCAGTGTGTTTTAGTGGTTTTGTGCACTCTCTATGTCCTGCCTCCAGTGGCCATTGCAATTTCAAGTACTATGTCACATCACGCAAGACTGTCGCAATCGCAGACAGGTTACTGATCGCAGAGTTTGAAATATGGATCCCTAATTCACAAATACCAACTTTAGATGCCTGGTTTGAGATTGTTTACGATATTTTTAAGATGGAGAGAATCACTTTTAGCATAAGGCTACGACAAGACAAATTTAAGACTAAATGGAAACAGTGGATTCATTTTATCAAAACTGTACCACCAGATTTTGTTTGATCCTTTACGTAGCTTCTATTGCAGTTGGAGGAAATAACTATTCATGTTTTCGCACCAAGGCCACATGTTGTATTGTATTTGTGCTTTTTTCATATCACTTAAATTATAAAAATAAAGAAATAAAGAAAGCTTTTTTAGTCCACCCCACTGCCCAGTTTAGCATTTATTCAAAATTTGGTTGTTGGTGAAGTCTTGGTGTTTGGTTTCGCTTCAAGTTTTTCAAGTACTATAAAAGTCAAAAAGAAGAATACTTATCTCTCTAATTACAACAGAATTGTCACATCCTCTTGTTAACAGTTCTCAATCTTTAATTTATGAACGTTTCGAGGTTGCGAGACTTGTTTCTTCAACTTTTGGCAATTAACATTTGAATTATCTACCGAAATGTAACCAGTGACATTTCTGTTTTAATCACATCGTTTGGCATATTCGTGCAAAGTGCCAAAATTGACAACTGCGGCTTTTGACACATTGGTACAAAAATGAAACAAGACACGCTGTTTATATATTGATTAAAATATTTTTTCTGCTCTTTTTCGTGTTTAGGGAGGGCAAAATGACAAAACAATATAATATCAGAATTTTCTCATACTAGTATACGCCCACGAAGGAGCCTACCTGAAGGACTGAGGCATAAGACCTCATGGGAATACAAAAGATTATTATTTAATGCTGAAAATCACATTCTGCTGCCTAAATAATAGAGATCAACCAATATGTTTTAATTTCATTGCCAATGCCGAGAACAATTTTGTAGAATCCAGAGTAAACAATAAGCTCTGCCGATATTTTTGGGCCGATAAAATTTAGTACAAACTCACCTACAACCAATTTTTTAATACAAACTTTTAAGAGAGTCTTGTATCACATTTTCATCATCACATTGTTCTTAATTTTGATATTAAAACTAGTCATTTTACCCCCTAATGAAGTGTTATACATCCTTTTTTCAGTACATGTTATTTCACAATAACAAAGAAATAGAAATGGAAAAAAAAGGAAAATAAAATTCATATTCTTTCATACAAAACACACAGCAAACATGTATAAACAACTTTTTGGACATAAAAAAATGCTTAATTTAGGGCCTTAGCTACAAAAGTGCAAAATATCAAGTCTGTAAGTAAACTAAAAATATCCTTATTGCCCTAAAAGCAAAAAAAAAAAGTGCAATCACCCCATTACTTTTCTGGTGCCAGTCGTGGAAACAGCTCTTGTCAGGTCCAGGGCCAGAACCACATCACTTCCTGCATTTTCATGGTGGAGATTATATTTGTATTTGTACATTTTGAGTGAAATGAACCTTACAAATAAAAATAGCAAGGGATGCAGACCAAGATGCAGAATTTTCCATTTACTTGAAAAAAAAAACTGCACTTAGAGCAGCTTTTTCATTTGTTACAAACACAGATGCCCAGAGCATCGACCATCATGACTCACTGGTGGAAAACAAAGTTCCTATTGGATACTCACTTTCCACACATCATCACAAATGGGACATGTGACGTAGGATAATGCCGGATATATGGTCGGAGAGGTCTAACTCTGCTCTTTCAAATGAAAAAAAAGAGTACTTTTCTATCTTTTACAGTTGGAAAGTTACGCACCGTTATATAAAACATATTCCCCGGTATCATATTTAAAATAAAGCTTTATGTGTATTTTTAACTCCCTAAATGACAACAAATCAACCTGTGCTGGAGATTTGAGGCCGATAGCTGTTAAAAAAGCTCAAAAAAGTCAATTTTATTATCATTGAGGTATTGGAGTTGGTATTGACAATGCAAAGTCATATATAGGAAAAATGTGCACATAAAAGAGTTAAACGTTTTCTATTCTAGCTTCAGATTTTCCTCTACTGCAGGTGCTTTCTATCAGGTGGTTCTTGGGCACCCAAATCAAGACTCCTTAGCAATTCCCCGGCACACTTTTCCACTGTTAAATGACCCGTGCCCATCATCTTCCCAGGGACATTTCTCTGAACGCTGTGGTTGTATGAGCACGTAGTCGGCTGGAACATCTCGGGGAAATCTTTTGCGGTCACTCAGACAATAACCACTCCGTTTCTGAAAGCGGCATTATGTCACTTGACAAGATTCTGGGATTTCTGTCAACTCCTTGCAACTCCCTGGCCATCTTCTGTAAACAACTTTGCCATTTTAATATCTCGGGGAGTAAAAGTTGATGTTGCGTTTTGTTTTGTGCGCTGGTGTGCATGGCAACCACCAAAAACGACTCCGGATAGCATGCTGTGTTTACATGGATTCAGTGCAAGTGATTTGAAAGCTGAAAGAGCTGCTGGCTTGGAGTCGTTGGACGTTTTGGTGGAGTGTGCAGCGCTGCTCGAGTTGTGCCGGCGTAATTGGAAACATCTGGCCAGGGTTCGGGGCGAAACGCGTGGGTCCAGGCAACGTGACTCAAGCGTGTGTTAACAATAGGAAGTCAGTTAGAGATTTACTTTGTTTTGGGAGTTATGCTCGCTTGCATGTGGACTTATATAGTGTGGCGGGGCGATGTTATGTTAATTCATTTTGCATAGATCGCTGCCATGTGTGAAGCATTTACTGTTGATGGAAAACCTCGCAAACTAACCAGCAAGATTCTGTTATGACGTGTATGTTTTTTGAAGTATGATATATTAGCGTAGGATGTACATTATAATACAGTAAATAAATTAAAGGCGGTTTAGGGTCAGCCATCTGCTTGTCTCCATGGATTTTTTATTACGATTGCTTTGCCTCAAATGCCCAATAAACCTTTCTATCTTCATGGAGAGCGAACCAAGGCCAAGTTACAGGTCAGATCTGTGGAGAGGCGACCCCACTCACAGTCAGAATGTTTGTTTTTCTTGGTATTTTTGAGCTATAATTGAACCTGTAATTGAATAAATGTAAAGTAGAGTTTTTTTGTACTGTTGTAAACCACTTTAGTGTGAATAAACAGTGATGACGCAGACTCGGTTGCACATTTTGGCAACAGAAGTACGGCAGAACTCAGCAGCTTGTCGAGCTCTGCAAAAGGATTCACGTTAAAAGATCGCAAATATTTCCTCAACAAGTCAACTTTGACAAATGGTGTCCGACTGCTAGGTCCTTGTGTGATCAGTGAGTAAAACATTAAAACTTTAGTCTGCCTGTAGAATATTGATTCTGACGACCACACACAGAACAACCAGACATTTGCTGGAAATGTTTTTATCTCCATCTTCTGTCCGTGTTCAGTTTGAATGAATCTGAATAAATGGAGAACAATGACACTTCCGTTGCCAAAATGCACACATCACTTTTTTTTTAATCACTTTCACCCTAAAAAAGTCTATACTGTGGAACATTCCAGGCAAAGCAGTGGAATATCCATAGAAACAACCAGGTGACGGACCCCAAACCAAAAAGTTACATAGTGCACGTTTAAAATCAACAATCTGCATGGCAACAAGCAAGTGGTGTCATAGGACAAGTTTTTTTTTTGTTTTTGTTTTTGCAGTAGCATCTGGTACTTGATTAAATCCGAGATATCAAGAAGAGATCAGTTAAATCAGGGTTCCTACAGGTTTCTTCAAGTTAAATTTAAGTCTTTTTACAACCTTTTTAAGACCATTTATATAAAAACTTAATACTCCTGTTTCATAGAGCTACCGGCAAAGAAAAATTGAATTTGTGTTAATTTATTTCTCAAAGGAAGGAGCAGAAACTCTTCCCCATAACCACAGCATGAAATGTGTCGCTCGGTAACGTAAAGCCAACGTTAAAAAACAACATAATGGCTTCTGTAGCGTGTAATCTTCAGTGACGTGTTTGGAAGATTTTAACCCAGTTGCGTTCTCAATTATTGTTTCCTCCGCTCTTTATTTAGGCAATGTTATTTAACCTGTTTGCCAAATTAAACCTTCGGGGAGAAATGTGATACGGAGAAGTTCTGTACTGCACAAATTTTAAGACCCAGATATAAAAATTCAAGACTTTATCAAGTTTTTTTAAAGGTATTATTTCCAAATTCACAAATTCAATGCTTTTAAGACTTTTTAGGACACTGTAGGAACCCTGTTAAATGCCATACTGTGGAACATTCCAAAAAAACAAACAGACCTTCCACCAGAAAAGTGACCTTTAGTAAACAGCTGTATCAAATCTCTTCAGCAATGCTATTTTAGATGCTTAGTTTGGAACATACTATCTACCAATCCTTTCTACCAATCTAAACAATCTCATTAAAGTTGCATTTCTTAAACGGGCATAGCTCGCAGACCGAAACCAAAATTAAACCCACATTGCCCATTCCACTGTGGCACAATGTTCTACCCAGTTACCAAAACCACCGAAATGCCTCCGACCAGGACATAAAACAGACCTTTCTGGATTATATTACTCCTAAGAGACAATCTGAACTAGACTAGATTTCTTGCAGTCTGGAGCTTACGGAAACCCCGGTTGCACCAGCTCCACATGGGGGTGAGTAATGTAAATACGTGGTTTCGGGCGATGTTTTTTTCGGGGGCTTTTTCTTCAAACAATGTCCTCTTTAGCGTTGTTGATGTGCAGATCTGTTGGCGCTGGCGAAACTTCTTAAAATGCCTTGAGCCTCCCCCAATTGTATTTACTTGCTTTACACAGTCTTGGCAAAGCAAAGTCATTTTTCTGAACTTGGCGTCTGGGGTGCCGGCACGCTTCTTGCCAGTTTAAAAAAAAGACAGTGAATCATCCAGAGGTTTTGTGTAAACTTGGCCGGCCTGTGTTTTGAAGGACACTTGGTAATGAAGACTCCCTCCGTCGTCATACTCCTCAGTGATCAGATATTGCGTTCGCTTTCTCTTTTGTCTTTTAGTTTGCACTCTGCACGCTCAAATCCGTGGGGGTGTGTG
Organism: Odontamblyopus lacepedii; assembly: GCA_034769755.1. NCBI lineage: Eukaryota > Metazoa > Chordata > Actinopteri > Gobiiformes > Gobiidae > Odontamblyopus > Odontamblyopus lacepedii. The sequence continues at coordinate 9,409,929 of CM068355.1, forward strand.
AGCCTCAGAGCGGGACGGGCGTGCAACAACAAAATATGAAACTCAATCTTGCCTCACAACATGTCATTTTCTGCTAAAAGTGGCGCGAGGAGACGTCGCTCGACATGCGAGTTTGAGAAAGACATTAGGAAATTAGAGTCAGGTTGAGTGATTGTTGGCGAAGCGTTCATGCTATTGCTGTTTTGAAGCATTTTTATGTACGGTTTGGTTGGATCGCTCACCGAAAAGTGCTAGGTTAGGAGTTGGGGAGCGCTGGAGATGTGGGTTTAAATATATTTGGCCACAGTGGCGCTCATAAAGGTTAGGGCTTGTTTAAAAAGCTATAATGTGCAGAATGGTTTTGAATTACACGTAACGTTGGTAAGCTTTCGATTTAGTTATTTCCCGTTTATTGGAAATTGTGTTATACTGGCTTAAGGATCGTGAGTTTTAAAAGTATTTTTGCGGAGTTTCTTATGGATCGATTACTTCTATACGATGTACTCGGGTTTGTTTATTTGGCCTTGTAATCCGATTCCTCTAGATAATAGATAAATAACATGAAATTTAACATAATACAGGGTTAGCAGCTGTGTAGGCGTTTGAGCGTTTCATGAGGAGGTTGGCGGTTTTAGTACCACTGTTTCACTCAATATCCCTGTTCATACTATTGTGGTGTCCCTTGGCAAGACCCTTCCACATTGGTTTATGCAAGTTTAGTAGGCGTTTGATTAGTGGTAAATTAGAGTGACCAGATTTTCTAAATAAAAAACTGGGATATCCCTGGTTTGGGGTGTTTGGTAACGATAAAATAGTGAAACGAGTGCGTAATTAAGGAAAATTGTTCTGCTCTTGGCGCTAATGTGAGTCAGTATAGTCACATTTTCTTTGAGTTTTGGTCATTTTTAAGCAGCTTTTCTGTATTTTACCAAAACAAATGGCAATGTATGGCTCTCTTTGCTGTTGGCAGGGATCAAATTGTCCAAAAATAGGGACATTTCTTGTATAAAACTGGGACAAATCACTGGGTTTGTATAAATCTGCTGGGACAAGAGGGCACAGGGCTCAAAACTGGGACTGTCCTGGATAAATAGGGACGTCTGGTCACCCTATGGTAGATATAAGGATGCTAAACCTATACAAGTCTAATCCATTGTTATATTGTATAATTAAAGATGCACTTTATACTTTTTCTGGTGGAAGTTCTGCCACTTGCTTGTCTCTAGAGATTGTTTTGCCTTAAATGTTCCAAAATATTGTATTAAACATATCTAGCATCATTATGGGTGTTTTTATTGCTCATAAATACCTTGTATACCTTGATCTGACTTGTTACTTGCTCTGATGTTGGCATTTGCTTGTCTCTATGGAATTGAAAACTTAAAAGTGCCTTTATTGCACTAGTTCCTTCATCAAAAGTTTACCTGGAGTTATGATGTGGATAGACTATAGTAAAGGATTTCTCAAACGTGTGAATGAAACAAAACACGACTCTGGGGATGTTTTTGATGAGGTAACAACGTTCTAACATGATTTCAGACTTTTAAAGCCATAAAGATAACCAGGTTGCACGTCCTCTACCAGAAAATCTACACAAAGCACATCTTTAAAACACAATTAGTCCTTAACATGTCATCTATAGGCTCCCTTCTTTATGTTCCATCAAGTGTAGCATTGTCTTACAGTCTATCCCTGTGTCTAGACTCCAGACTGCGGCCCTTATAAGGAGAAATGGCACGGAGCAGTGTAAAGAAGCCCGTCGTGTCAGGCCACAGTGTTAAGCCTGTGAGTGTTTGTACAGTGAAACCACAGCGTCGTCTGGAGTGACAGCTGCCCCGGTCCTGATCCTCCTCAGACACATTCACACATGAACAAGACGGCTACAGGGGAAGGAACGAGGAGAGATGCAAGATTAACATCAGTTGCAATGAGAGTGTTTGCAATTAGCAATTTATATTTATTGCCAAATGTAAAGAGATTAGTGCTCTCACCTCACAACAAGAAGGTCCTGGGTTGGATTACGGGGCGGTGCGGGGCCTGTCTGTGTGGAGTTTGCATGTTCTCCCCGTGTCTCTGTAGGTTTCCTCCAGTGTCCCCAACCACTAAAATCATGTACAAACCTCCTCTGGGGGAAAAGGAGCTTCTTAATCTCAACAGCATTATTCTTCTTAAATGAAGGTCAAATAAATACAACTGACAGTATTTTATCTACTTCAGGCATGTTCAAACTATGGCCCGGGGGCCAAATGCGGCCCTGAGACTACTGTATTTTCTGGACTATAAGTCGCACTTTTTTCAGGGTTTGGGTCCTGTGACTTATATTCAGGTGTGACTTAAATGTTACATTGTCCACACTGACAGTCCATAGACCAAATATATGAATCGTATATATAAAAAAACAAATTGTTATCCATTTGTTCATTTTGGTTTTAGAGACAAATAATAAAGAAAAGAGTTATTTTTTTCGTTTTCTTATTTTTGGTTCTATATTGAAAAACGAACGACCGAATGATACACGGATTGTTCTCTGTTTGGTTGTTTTTATTACTATAACTTCCATAATTTGCCTTTCAAGATGCAATTTCGGTTCTTGGTCTCTGATTTTATAAAATACATTTCCCTCCAAAAGTGCGACTTATAGTCCTGTGCGACTTTTTAACCACATGTTTTTGAAAATCTCTCATGATAAAGCAAAAATATCAAATTGTGTGAAGATCTAAACATGAATAAAGGTCTCGGGGCTCATTCCAACTGCTTATAAATGCACAGCTATAGATAACGTATTGTCTGTACTGATCACTAGTCTAGGGCCCTCAATCGGCCCCCCACTTCATGTGTTTTGATTTGCGACCCTTGATGACAAAAGTTTGGACACCCCTGATCTACTGAAATTGGATAACTTTTCCGTATAGGAGTTATTTTTCATAAATTCCCATGAGCTCGAGTGCAGTGTGGTCAGACTGATCCTAAACCCCCGCTCCTGCAGCCAATGATTGACCAGTGCTAGTGCAGCCTCTGCAGCTCAGTGAGAGAATGAGTATTCACATGACACATGACCTGTCTGTTTTCTGAGAGCGAGAAAAACGTGCACTAGCAGATCATTTTACTTATGAAGGGAAATTTACTCAAATCACGGTAAAACTTTCTTAATTCCAGTCATCTTAACGTCGAGCAAAATTTGAACTGCAAAAAACAAAATCTAGTCAAGCTAAAATACTTGGATTAAGAAGTTTTACCATGATTTGAGTAAAACTCACTTTTTGCACTTAAAATAAGAAACAAAATCAAATGTTGCTTGAATTAAGAAAAAAACACTTATTCCACTGGCAGAACATTTTACTTGTCAAGTTGAATCGACTCAAAAAAAGTCAAATGTTCTTAATTTAAGTCATTTTAACTCACCTAGATATAGTTTTTTCCAGTGTTTCTGCAGTTTCAGACCATGTGAACCCAGGTTTAGCTGTGACATCTTTTTCAAAACAGTAAAAGTGCAGGATTCATACAGTTCCAGTCCACCTCTGAAACAAGCCCAGGAAACTTTCATTTGCAAAATTAATGAGTCCTCGCCACCACTTCTCCAATACCAGCTGACTCGCTCTTTCCCTGACAATGCAGTGACCTCGGCCCCACACGACAGGGCGGGGACGGAAGCGCCGGGTTTTGGCTCTGGTGTGTGGGTTTCGGCGTATGTTGTGTGTGTGTGTGTGTGTGTTTGTGTGTGGGAGAGAGGACGTGCTCCATATGTGTGAGTGTGGCCCTGCGGTGTACCCGGCATGGCCCCTTTGTACGCCTGACAAGTGACAAGGCCAAGGCTCGGCTGGTAATGACGCGGTTATTACTTCCCATCATGCATCGCTGTAGGGTTATTAAGCACTGCTGCGGAATTTTATTAACTTTTTATCGACCTTTTTTAGTGAAGAAATTAAGAAATGAGTTACAGTAGCCATTTGACTGACTGGTATAGCTTTAAGGCCCATTTTACGCTATTTTCTGATCTGTTCTAATGATGTTTCCTCCTAAAAAACGTACCTGGAGTGTTTAGTTTCAAGCGCACTGTGTTGAAAACTCCATACACTTTGACTAGAATCATTTGGATAAAGATGACATATTTTTCCATGTCTTTTCTTGCGAGCAGAGTGTATAAAGAACACATTATCTTACAATATACCGAAATACAACCAGGTTTACTAGTTTTATCTTTGTAATATACACAGTTTGGAGGCCTATACGGTCCATTAGCCGAAAGCTTTATGTTGCTTTTACAGCGCACATCTAAAAAAAAAAAACCTCTGAGCTGAGCGGAGAATGAAGCCGTGTGAAGCTTGACAACTTAATCATCTGTCATAATATTAGACCTGAAAACTAAACAGAACACACTTTTATTGGAAGTCAAATAAACAAGAGTTCTCACCTTATAATAAATACTGGGGCTAATGGACGGACTGTTATTGTCACAAAGTGTTGCGGAAGGTGGTTCGCTCGGCTCTCGACTGTAATGAAGGAGAAAAGTCCAGCTAAACTAATGGGATATAGTTCATCGCAGTTGAATGTGTATGTGAATGTAAAGTCCTTTATCAACTCGACACAGCTGGAAAAAGTTGAACCTACTACAAACTATCCACAGAGTGAGTTGGGCGATTTTAAACCAAATTTTTAAACCAATTTTAAACCCTCCCAGATTTTTGGATGATTTTTGTAGATTTTTTGTAGATTTTGAAACATGTACTTGAGTAAATTCCAGCCATATAATTGACTGACTATAGCACAAGTCTCAATTGTCCCAACACAAAGAAATTAAGATTCTGGTTTGAATTAATAAAGTGTTGTTTCAAAAGACTGATCTAAAATGCTCCTAAAAATGTAATTTTAAGTAGTTTTCCTGCATGTAGTATTTTTCTCACTGGCTATTTACAAATTTGGCAGAACTACTTGCAAATGAGTAAGATTTTAGTAGGGCCCGACGCATATGGATTTTGTTGTGGCCGATATGATACCGATAAAATAGGAGTTTTAGCTGCCGTTAGCCGATATTATCGCCGATATATTTATGACATAAAAATTCACTGTAAATCTTTAATGGTTTGGCTGGATTTTGGATTTTCAATTGGGTTTATTTAGGCGACATTTATTATTATTCTGACTCTTTACATCATATTTAAAGACAGTAGGTCGGCCTAATGGCATTTTTGTATGATATTCTAGCCAGTAAAGAAATTACTGTAAGTAAACTACAGCTATTAGCCTTTAGCAATAAATGCGTGTGCGCCGCGGTAATTAATTATCTACTAAATGACGATAACTCACACTTCTATTCACAGCTAATTTACATATCAATGCGTTTCCATTAACATATATACGACCAAAACATCGGCCCATATCGGCAAGATTTTGGCCGATAGCGGTATGTTTCTAAGTGCCAATATCCGCCGATTATATCGGCCAACCGATATATTGGTCAGGCCCTAATTTATACTACATTTAATATCATGTACTGACTATAGCACAAGTCTCAATTGTCCCAACACAAAGAAATGAAGATTCTGGTTTGAATTAATAAAGTGTTGTTTAAAAGACTGATCTAAAATGCTCCTAAAAATGTACTTTTGAGTAGTTTTCCTGCATACTAGTAGAATTTTTCTCACTTTATATACTTTTGCGTACAAATTTGGCAGAACTACTTGCAAATGAGTATGATTTTAGTCATGTCACTGCGCTCTTACTTTGCTGTTCACAACATAATTCTGTCAAATGGACTTAGCGTTTTTAGGATTTTTCACTTAAGCACCAATTTTCAGTTCTCTTTCCACTTTCGCCTTTTGTTTATTTATTTATTTATTTATTTTCAGGGACAGCGCATATTAATGAACATTTCTGTAAATATGCCAGGATTCGCCCAAAGGCTGTTTTTCACCTGCAGTCCCCAGACAGATGGTAAAAGCCGCCCTACAAGAACAAGAGTAGGATTAAAAGTGTCCAACACAAAATTACAATTACAATAAATATAGTAAAGCTAAAATGTATAATGTAGACACAACAGATGAGCAGTCAGGCAACAACAGACAGGTACATGAACACACACAAGCAAACACACACACACACATGCAAACACAGGGCAAGATGGCAGCAGGGGGCAGTTAATGTTGACAGGTCTGATTGTCAATGAGCCATTTCTTTAACTGAGTCTTAAAGAAGTTGTATGTGGTTGAGTTTCTGATCATTATGGGGGTGATGTTCCACTCAGAAGCAGCTCGAACAAAAAAAGCAGTTTGACCAAAAACACTCTTCCTGAAAGGAATAATCCAGTCCCCTCTGGATGCACCTCTGGTCCTACTGTGATCGGCTGTTCGAATGTGGACAAACTGATGAAGAGGAGGTGATGATAGACTGTGAATAATGAGACATAAGTTTGAATATTTGACCATGTTTTCCCAGCTGAGTAATCTGTGTTTTTGTAAAATTGGACAGTGATGAGTCCTGTTGGGTTTCCTGTCCAGGGTTTTTATTGTTCTCTTGTACAGCGATTGCAGAGGTTTGAGGGATGTGACACCAGCCAGTGACCAGATGGGGAAGCAGTATGTGATGTGAGAGAGGATCATGGAGGGCATGAATACTTTTGCAGCCTGTATGGACATCTGATGGCGGATGTGTCTGAAGTTACTGAGGTTAAATTTGATTCTATTACAGACCCTTTTTATATGTGGTTTGAATGTTAGTTTTGTGTCAATTACGACTCCCAGGTATTTATACTCTGGGACGATCTGCAGCTTAAACATCTGGCTCAACAGTGGAGATATTGTTAGCCTTGGTGAAGAACATTGCTACTGTTTTTGATGTATTTAGCTGCAGGCAAGAGTTCTTCAACCAAGCTGTGATGTTGACCATAGCATTTGTAAGCTTTTCAGCTTCTTGAGTGGTATTGCTCATTGTGGTATTGTAAACTAGCTTAATATACAGTGACTGGACACCGCAAAGTGGAAGAAGTGTTTTGCCCAGGAACACAACAGCAGGCCATAAACAATTTCAGGAACATATTGTAATCATAAAAGAGAAGATGAATGAGATTCCGACGGAAACCTAAGCCTTCCCTGTGAATGGGCGAGTGAATGGCCCAAATCAGAGCCATGCGCATATTATATCTCCAAACCCGGTAGCTCTATTTTTCCTTTTGAAATTTCTGAATAGCCTTTATAATGGAGCCTGCCCTTATGGAAATAGATTTGTGAAAGAGATCTCATTTCAAAATGCGCTTTGAAACTTTAGATTTATTCGGGGGAATTATGGCGTACCCCTGCTGCTGCTGGCTGTTCTGCACCCATATCCCCCACCCCCCCACCTACCACCAGCGCGCCTAAACTACCCTGTTCACCTCGGGCTTTGAGCAATGCCAGCTGGGCTCATCTGGAACCAGTTTGATCCCTGAATGTCAGATGGCCCGTACGCCCTTAGCCAGCAGCGGCACATAGTTTACCTCAGTGTCTCTTATCACTACAAAGAACCAACTTAATAATAACTTAATAACTGTTTGCTAATTTGTGTACACTAGCTAATTCAAAGTTAATTCAAGTTTATTTGCCCCCTTTATTTTGCATGACCTATATTCTAATCTGTTCTAATTAAATATTTACGATTGAAAGGAGACTTTTGAAGCTAAAGTCCATTTGCATCCATTGAGTCTTTGAGCCTTTTGAGTCTTCGCATGCGCAGTGGGAAATCAAAAAAACTAATGCTAAGGCTGCTTATAAAGTTGTTTCATAACGTTTCCAGACACTAATGAGTGAACCAGGCAGAGCGTTTTGTTTGTTAGACTTGTGACTATGCTGTAAGATGGGTTAGAAAGTGGTGTTAAGCTTCTTCCATGTGCAAATTGGCGTTTTACGTGGAAATTAAGAACTTGCCCCCATCACTACACTAGTTTGTTGCCTTGACACAGCGAGATCTCCGCCGAGGTAACACTATTCGGTGCCGTTTTTTTGGCTTCTGACAGTATTCGACCACCTCTAGCAACGGACTTTAGCTTCAAACGCGCTTTCCTATTAATAAACTCAAGTATAGCCTATCGAAAATGAGTCTTGCCCCACTTCAGATATTTTGCATACGCAGCTCTTGCCGTCAAAATAAGATGTGTGTGTACTGTCTGCATCTAATTATAAAGTGTTTTATTATAGTAGTATCAGGAAGTGAACGATTAGCATGCTAGTTGTTGTTAGCTTTAGTGTTTTGTGACACGCTTTTAAACTCATTCCGGTGGAAAATGAGGTAAACAAGGAATAATTTTAAGCCATTCGAAACTGTGTAAATGAACTAGAGACCGTAAAAATCAAGTACAGCACATTTAATAATCCAGATTTTCTAGCTGCTTAAAGGTGCGCTGTGTAACTTTTTGATCGGGGGTCCGTTACCTTTTTGTTTTTTACGGATATGTCATTGCTCTGCTTCGAATGTTCCACAAATGACAGTTTTTCATGGCTCAAAAATACCTACAAAAACAGGCACTCTAAGGTCTGACCTAGATGGAAAGAAAGGTTTAATGCCATACTGTGAAACATTCCAGACAAAGGAATAACATCTCCATGGTGATAAGCATTTGATGGACCCTCCACCAGAAGAAGTTACACAATGCACCTTTAACTAGTTCTGTTTTTCATGTTTTTACACTTCTTCATTGATCATCTATCGGTCAGAAACAAAATCTAGTCAAGTTAAGATGACTCGAATTAAAAAGGTTTTTTTTTACCATGATTTGAGTAAATTTCACTTGGCAAGTAAAATGATCTGCCAGTCGAATAAGACTTTTTGTACTTAAAATATGAAAATACATCTGGCTACACTTAAAATAAGAAAAACAACAACTTTTTGCACTTAAAATGAGAAACAAAATCAAATGTTGCTTGAATTAAGAGAAAAACGCATATTCCACTGGCAGAACATTTTACTTGTCAAGTTGAATCTACTCAAATAAAGTTAAATGTTCTTAATTTAAGTCATTTTAACTCACCTAGAGGTTGTTTTTTTCCCGTGTGAAGTTACATTGTGTTCCAAATAAAGTCTGGAGGCAAAGCCCGTGATGCAAAACGACTCGGACGTTTTCAATGGTTTCGAATGCAGAGTATGTTTTGGGTTTAGGGAGAAATGTGCTGGCCATCCGTTATTTGTTAGGGCATTGTTTGTTGTAATTGAAGGAGAATTGTGTCTAGGTTGTGCTTCGCGGTGGCTTTTCTAAAACTGAGAATCCCATTTACGAACTCTGAGTCGGTCCTTGTTGTTCCCTATGGGGGTGCTCCCTACGGGGGGTCAGCCGTGTTCTCAAGATACTTCGGGCTATTTTTTGTTGAAGTAGTAAGTGAAAAGTTTAGCAAGCGTTTTCAGTGTTTATTATTTGTTTCTCGGGCTGTTAAATCAGTTGGAAACATCCAGTTGGAACAAGAAATAAAGCCTGATTATGCTGCATCGTCCGTATATAAAACAAAGAGAACCACAATGACATGGGTTTGGCTTATAGTTAATGACTGACTATGAGTGTAGGGAGTTAGTAAGTAGGCAGAATACATTAGCAAGACTTAAAAGTGCTCTAAATCACTCCTCTATTGGGATTGTGCAAGATGAGATGTCATTAGTTTGACTGCTGCGTTCCACAGTATGACATTAAGCTTTATCTTTTGTCTATTTCTGTTTTCATTGCTCAAAATACATTGAAATAGTATTAATTTTTACTACCTACTAGAGTAAGGACACAGGATTTTAGTGCAATAAACAGAACCAAAACAAAAAAACAAATTCATGCTTTTATTTTTGTTTCTTTGTCCAAAAAGTTACATACACAGCAAAAACTGGAGGGTTACAATTACAGGGTAAAATATTTTGTTGTTGTTTTTAACACAAAAAGTGTTATTTTAACTATTTGAAAGTTAAATAGGGGTTCGAGTTGCGATTATTTGCCAGAGTTGATATGGTTCATAAGTTCATTCAGCTTCCTCTAGTGTTAATTCAACTTCCTCTAGTGTTAACTCAACTTCCCTTTGTGTTAATTCAACTTCCTCTAGTGTTAATTTGGCCCCTCCCACCCGCCACTTCAAACCCCCATTTAGAGAAAACCAGTTTGAACCAGTTTTGTTCATAATTTTATCTTAAATTAACTAAAATAAAGTATAAAAATAAAACACCTGTGTGTTGTTTAGCTAAATCAGGATAACCCTACAAAGTGTTATCCGTTTACTCTCAGAATGTTGTTTCGGGGTTAAACAGGAACTTTGGTCCAGTGTTACTTAATTAACATTTCCAAAAAGGTTAAATTAACTCTAGAACAGATTGGACTCATAAACCCTGAGAAAATGTTAAAATTGATTCTGTGAGAGTCAATTTTAACACTTTAACACTTTTTGCTGTGTATAAGCGGGGTCGCCTTTACGCAGATGTGACCTGTAACTTGGCCTGGTGGTGGTCTCCATGGTGATAGTCAAGTTTAATCTGTGGAACATTCCTTTCAAAGCAGGATCATCTCCATGCAGACAACAAAATGTACAAAATTGCAAAATTACGATTTATTAAGATTTATGGTTATTGTTTTCAGTGTAACATTTATCAAACACATTTAGATTTTTAGTTCAAAAATCCAGAAAAAAATTATAAAAGTTGGATTTCCCTTTTTACCAAACCAAACTTTGACAACCATGAAACAAAACGGCGAACTCCAACAATTCTACATTTCTATATTTTTACCTCTATAATCCTCCTTTTTGCATTAAATCCATTATGACACAGACTCCTCCCTCTGCAGTCATTACCTATTGTTCGCGTTGTTTACATAGTTGTTTATTTTTTAGCTCATTTGCATATATATCAATGCATTCCAGTCTTAATTAATTCTTGCTCTGAAAATTAACTTGGGAAACGTCCCGGGACGATTCATCTGGAGCGTATATCATTAGGACCGGCCCGGAAGATCAAACAGCCTTTTAAAACCGGGGCATCCATGTTAATTTATCCGCCAACCCCCTTTCTCTGCGCTAACTCTCTCCCACAGTCCGTGCAGTCCTTCCCTGGTTGTTAGATTAGCGACCCCCGGCTTTGACAGTGCTTAGAAAAGACTTCTGGGGATGGGTAGAGGAGTGCGTTGGTGAAGGATAGAGCCAGAAGACAGTCTCTGCATGTTTCTATTGAGGGGAGATTACACTGTTGGTAGGTGGCAGCGAAATGGTGCGCTCATCTTGCAGACACCACACAGGAGTCCCATTCAAATCCTCGCCATTGTTAGCCAGGGATTATGCGTCGACTTGTTATCCCATTATGGCGTAATGGTAGCAATTTTCTGCTTTGGAATTTGCCTTTTTCTGCAGGGATACACATGCCAGAATGTTTTTCTATCAACGATTATTCATGTGTTATTTGTAGAAATTGCTTTGCCATGGCTGGTGCCTTCGCTTGAGAAAATGTTTGTTTTCACTCAGACATGCGTGTGTGGTTGAGTAGATACAGTTGTACCTCAGAGGAATTTCAATCGAATTTGATCCAAACACTCTTCGCACCTAGATGTCTGTCACCGTACATGAATGGGGGCTTGGAGTTTCATTCATTCATTATTTATTTATTTATTGGGGCGACGGTAGCTCATTTGGTAAGAGCGTTTGTCCACTGATCCGATGGTTGGCGGTTCGAATCCCGCTCTCGACGTAAACGTCACTGGTGAGCGGTCACAGGTTTGGCTGGTGTGATTCCAGCTCCCACAGATGAATGTTGTCGTCGTGTCCTTGGGCAAGACACTTAACCCACCTCTATACACTGGTGTATGAATGTGTGTGTGAATGGGTGAGTGGTTCCTTGTTGAAAAAGCTTTGAGTGCCTTGAAGGTAGAAAAGCGCGATATAAAAATGTGACCATTTATTAATTAACCTTTACATTTTGCCTTTTAAGATACACAAAGCTCTTTCCAGTGCGTTGTTCGTTCACTTCACGCTCGTGGGTGGTAAAATACTACTACTATATATGCCAATATGCGCCATCGACCCCTTCGATCGCCACTAACTATCCTGCACACAACACTATGCTAGGCTATGTGGGTGGATGTCTTGCCTAAGGACACAACAGATTTTTTGCCACCGATATTCCACTTTTTTAAACACTTTTTGACAGTACTATTTATTGCAGCTATAAGTACTTCTTGAATATTAGCGAGTCAATGGTTCTTCTCATCCTAAGCATTTCATTGCACTGTAGACCTTGTGTTGAACCTGCATATGACAAATAAACAATCTTGAATCTTGTATCTTGAACTTTGGCTCCTGATATTCCCAGCAGTTTCCCGTCCAAGTACTAACCAGGTCCGGCCTTGTTTACCTTCTGCGATCTGATGAGCTCAGGCTTTGACAAGCCGGTATCAACACGTTTGTTTTAATTTAACTATGATGTTCTTATTTGTAAATACAGTTTTTCATTTATCCTTGCATGTGTTATTGAGTGGAACCAGCCTCAACAATGCTTGCAGTAAACAATCACAGAAGTCCGCTTTAGTAAATAGACTTTAAAAAGTCATGCTATTGACTCTCTTACGCAACATTTTCCCCAGTTCTGGAAATAAATAAAGGTTGACCATATTAAGCCAAGTCCTGTGTAATGATGAGCCATTAGCCGCTGTGCAGAAGCATGGATACACTGGCTCCACGTCTTTTAATCCGACATGCACAGAGATTTAAGTGAGTGCAGTGCTTACAAATAAGTGCTTAAAGGTCTTAAGCGGATCGCCGTTACAGTTCTCAATGTGAAATCGGTCTTTAAGTCAAATTCTTGGAATTTTTGGAGCATTAATTTTGCCTGTGGTGAACAGCGCTTACTTTCTTTCTTATGGGACAGGACATCAACACAGCTTTTCAAAGTAATGCTCTTAACACATCATTAAGCTTTTTTTCTGTTCGTTTGCCCAAACACTAAAACCCTGTGTCTTTCACGTCTGATTAGTGACACTTTAATAAAGTCGTTTAACGTTCCGCGGACTGAATTTTCCACCTTTCCTAGTGTTTCTATGGTCACAGGGAAACGACCTGCATTCAGGCCTGTACGCATCTTTTAAATGCAAATCCTTTGAAAAGAAACTGTGTAATTCTGTCTATGGGGACTCTCCCGACTTGGCGGCGAGAGAAAGTGACTGTTTTATATGCGGCGACCAGGGCTGTTTTTCTTTCTGTCGTCTTGATCTGACAGCAATTGACTAAGCCAGTCCTTAAGGCGTGACAAAAGCTTGGCACCATCTTTGCGTTCTTTTTTTTCCCTCCTCCGAACTATTCTAGGATGGTCCGAGGTAGTCAAAGCCTGTCGTCCCTTCCACTTGATTGGGTCAGAAGGCTCAAGTTAAATGTTTACTCCAAAAATTGTCTTCCCTATTCCCGGCGACATGTTTTTGCTTCCTCTTCTTTTTTTAGGAACGCTTGGAAAAACTATGTCGAATCGTCCACAATCAAATCATTTACGGTGAGCTCACAGGGAAGGAATTAATGCACTTTCTATGAGGAGACAAGAATAGGCCCGTTCCCCATTACTCTAGTCTGGAGTCTTTCGCGCTCCCTTTACTCCGACCTGTCACCGAACTCACCCACAATCGGCACAGCCAAAGGGAGACTCTCATTGAGCTGATTTTCATGGGAAGCCTTATTCGAACCCATTCAAGCTGTGATAGGTCCAGTATTGACAGGGCTTTTTGGGGAGGGGTGGAGGAGGAGGAGGAGGAGGAGGAGCACGCTGCCTTCATTGTACCCATGGTTTCACTGGGGTAAAAACAAGAGACCCCCTCGGAGACAAAGGACTCAATGGGAACAGTAGGCCCAGTGTCCCCCTCCCCTGTTGGATGCATCTCACTGGGTACAGGCTTGTGGCGGCCATTCTTACAGCTCAAGTGGTGCACCCAGCCCTCCACTCCAGCGCTCTTTTTCTCCTTCTGTCAAGTGGCTGCAGAGGTGTTGCCTGCTTCATGGGCTGACCCCTGACTCTCTCCGCGGGGCCCTCTTTGCCTCCAGGAGCAGAGGTTGTTTGTCATCTTCATTTGCAGTAAAGGGCTCTTCACTAGTGTCTGTCAGAGGCCCCTGAGATGCTGTTGACAATATTTAAGAGTTGGATGAAGCTGAAGTGAAGTGAAATAAATCCGTGGTACTTAAAGGAACTCTGTAGCCTGTGCTCTTACAGTAAAAAAAAAAAAAGTGTAACAATCACGGTTGCTTTCTGGGTAAGCAGTGTAAAGGACAAATACATGTTTTTCTCATTTTCAGCATATGGACATGCTACAGAAGAGGCTGCACTAGCACTAATGACTGGTTGCAGACGCTGGGGATTAAGTAGTGAGTAGGGATGTCCCAATGCGATATTCAGTATTGGTATCGGCTTCCGATCTGGGTCGTTTCACATGTTTTTGCGACCTCAACGCATTTTACAGCAGCTGTAAATCAAAACACCTCCATGTCGCTGTGTGGGACTTTTCACTACAACAAAACGAGAGTCAAACAGCGACGCAATCGCTACAAACAAACAGTTTCTTGTGGAGAAACCAGCAAAGCCACTTGAACGTGACCAATTTGATTCGTCACTTACAAAAGAATCATCCGGACGAGTTTGAGATTTACAAGCAAAAGGCGGCAAAACGGCAAAGTTCCTTCCATTCCATCCATCCATCCATCCATCTTCTTCCGCTTATCCGGGGCTGGGTCACGGGGGCAGCAGTCTAGTCCTTCCATTCCCCAGGGTTGAATTAAATAAAGGTATCGGAAAGAGCACTCCTTAAAAAATCGGATCGGATTGGAAGCCAAAAGATCTAGATTGGGACATCTCTAGTAGTGAGGATTCAGATCAGAGAGAGTCCTATTAGATTTAATACAATCGGATTTTTCTCTTGAAACTTGGAACGCAAATGAGAGACTCGTGTGAGGCTCATTCTGTTTTCTGATTGGATCATCTCGAGATCCAAAACACCAAATTATAACATGAAAAACTTGACTATCATGTCCAATGTTGTTGTAATTAAGAATAAATCAGCATTATAATGGTCAATAAATGCAATATTTGATTTGAGCATGTTTACATCGTGTTCAGTGACACAGACACAGTTTATGAAATTTAAAATAAAATTCTTACATACTATTTCAGAAAGACAATATTAGTGTAGGGGCAAAATCAGTGCTGTAAAAATTGATTGTAGCACCAAAAAAAAAAAAAACACTATGGTAAGAGTGACAGTAATCAAAATGTCAAAGTCAAGTTGCTTCTACTTCAAAATATGTTTATCTTGACTTTAATCTATGAAAGCCAGTGGTTTGCTGAATACATTCATTCTGAGGTTGTTAAATTTTCTGGTCTCAATCTCAATACTCGCTTATTGTTGTCACATAAGAACTTATTTATAACTTCTTCTTAAGTACAGCTCCACACTTTTATTTATTTTACATCATTTCAGTCATTTTTCAAGTCATGGCCAAGTTTAGATCCTTACAAATCTCCACGTGGCCTTGGAAATACAAACTTTGACAAAAACATGCTCCATTATCCTCTGAAATCATCATTGGCTGAGGTCCTAAATGCTGTTTTTTCCAAGACACTCTTAAGTAAAGAGCACTGGCCTCACATCAGACATGTCCAACACCAGTGTAGGGTGAGGGCTATCAGGTCACCCTTATCACGACGTCCCTTTGAAGTGCACCCAGGCTCTGGTTCCCTCCTGATAAATACTGTATGTGCATGGGCTTAGTCCGGGCAGGAGTCCAGGATGTGTGGACCATGGAAGATTTTTTGGTCTTGTGCCTTTGATTTAAACAGCTGCTAATACGGTTGTAGGATGAGCCAAAATTATTTTAAATCTGTATGAAATTATAGCGCAGGGTTTTTCAAGGACTCCTGGAGTGGACAAAGGGGCGAGGGCAGAGAAATGTCCACCGTCATATCTCACAGAAAGCTTGGGTCTGTTTAGTACTTGGATGTAAGTCGTGGGTTTAGTGCAGAGTGCAGTTGTGTCCTTAGGCAAGACACTTTAACCACCTTACTTAAGTGTCATTACGATGAGTGTGAACAATATGCGACTGTAAAACCATTTTTAAAGCTTGGCAAATGAGAAATAAGTCTGTTATTTATTTTGTATTATATGATGATGTTCCCTCCTGTGGGCTCACCACCTGCAGAGGGGTTCATAGGGGGGGTCAGGTGCTATGAGTATTGGGCAGCAAGCTGCCCCCGCGACCCAGCCGGATTAAGCGGGAGAAGATGGATGGATGGATGGATGATGATGTTTCATCCAAACTGAGAGCAGTGATGGACGATTTTTGTTTTGATCCAATACCCACCAATACTATAATACAGGAGTCACCAGGTCGCCCCCAAGAACTACATGAGGTGCCCACAGGCTGGTTCTAAAAGTAGCATAATTCACTAGTGAGCTGCATCTAAAATGTAATTTTATTGTGTTGCTATTGTTTTTTCATCACCCTTGCTTTTATATTAGTGCTGTCATACGATTCATTTTTAAAATCAGATTAATCACACTTTAGAATTTTGATTAATCATGATTAATTGCAGTTAATTATTATTCAAAAAAAGACCAAAATATTATCAAAAAGTTCTATTATTGACATTTTTCTATCACTGGTAGTTTTGTTATCGTGCTCGGCTTGTTGTTGGTGCACAAGTAGCGTCCTTGCTAGCCCCTGAACACGTGTTTCTCTGTAAGATGGTATTTTAAACTTGTTGTGCTTCTGTGCTGCAATATCTGCAAACTACCTTAGTTTATCTAAAGTCGCGTATGGACAGACCTGATCACTGACCTAATAACCTGCGCCGCCTTTCAGGTCACCATCCATGTGCTTTCAAAATCAATTGTGTCATTAATCTGTGTTAAAAAACAAACAAACATTGGTGCGATATTTTTTGTGATTAATTGCAGGCGTTAACGTTGACAGCCCTAATTTATATAGATTTAAGAATGACAATATCGTAACTGAGCAACTTTATTTCAGAAGAGCGTATCAAACTGGTGCCCTTTGTATAACTCAGTGCCCATGAAGTAGCTCAGTTTCCAAAAGGTGGGTGACCTCTGCTATAACATCACAATATTGTTCTGATACTAATACCAATGAGTTTTGTATTAAAATGCACAGAAACTTCACTAAGAGTTATTTCAAACCTGCAGGATATTACAGTGTAGGGTTTTTCAAGGACTTTGTTTGTGGACAAAAGTGTGAGGACAGAGAACGTTCATCAATATACAAAAAAATAACTTGAAAAAAAATGAAATGGAAATGACAAATGACCTTGCCTGTGCTGAAATCTTATTGTAATTTATAGACTGTTGGTATACCTTCTCTATCATTGTACTCAGGGCAATTCTAGTACCACATACCACTTTGCCTGATCCCATAGCTCAGAAAGTATGCAGGGTTGGGCCTGTTTAGTATTTGGGTGGAAGACCTCTGGGAATACCGGTGCCGCAGTGCAGCAGCAGTGGCTCTAGCCCATAGCACAGTTGTGCCCTTAGGCAAGAAACTTTACCACCTTCCAGAGTGTGACCGAACAATAGGTGACTGTAAAGCACTTTGTAAAGCTTGGCAAATGAGAAATAAATCCCTCATAATTTATTTTCTATTATATATTATTGCATTATCCAAACTGAAAGTAGCGACACCAAGTAATACTATAACACTGCAATGTTGATCTGATACCGATATCAATGAGATTTCATTGAAACTTCCCTAAGAATTGATATTTGCTCCACTCCTGCTTGAATCTAAAATTGACATATGTACAGATGAGCTAAAATATTTAAATAATGACAATAAAATAATGGAAAAAAACAGAATACTGTATTTTTCACATATATAAGTTGCACTTTTTGGGGGAAATTTATTTTATAAAATCAGAGACCAAGAACCAAATTTCATCTTTAAAGGCAAGTTATAGAAGTTATAGTTATAAAAACAACCAGATAGAGAACAATCCATGTATAATTCGTTAATTTGTTTTTCAATATAGAACCGAAAGTAAGAAAACAAAAAAAAACTCTTCTTTATTGTTTGTCTCTAAAACCAAAATGAAAAAACAGATAACAGTTTGTTTTTTCATTTTTGATTCATATATAGGATTCATATATTTGGCCTACGGGCTGTCAGTGTAAAAATGTAATATATAAGTCGCACCTGAGTATAAGTCGCAGGACCCAAACCCTGAAAAAGACTTATAGTCCGAAAAATGCAGTATATATATATATTTCAAAAATGTTATTAAAAACATACTTCTTTTGAGTAATTATTTTTTTTAATTATTCATATTTAAGTGTTTTTGCACGGAAATCAAGCTGCCCATCCTTCACTGAGAGTACCCCCACTTGTAAATAAACGCTTAAATCCATCAGTGCAAAAGAAAAGCACGATTAGTAAAGAAGCAGCCAAATAAAAGCTGATCCCCTCGTTTTAACTGCAGAAAAGCCGCTGACCTCTCTGGGTCTTTTTACGCAGGAAAAGAAGAAATACAACTACCAACCCTGAACTTTCACCCCTACCGATTCAGCTCCCGACTTTGCAGAGATGCTGTTTGACCTTTAACCTCCGGGGCTCTTTGGCTAACCCAGGAAATTGCCCACACCCCATGTCAGCCAGTCGGCACCTCATTCAGTACCGTCATTTAGAGCAGGAACGATAATGCGAACACAATAGGGTGCCTTACCGCTCAAAAGCTTTTCAGTGCATAAATTTCTGTTTTAAAATGATAATAGTCCAAGTGGTAACCATTAGGGCATTTGAAACTCCAACCGGAATCCTTCAAAGAATTTCGAGAACACGCACACACATTTTGGTTCGCTTTTTCCACTTCTTTTTCTTTTTTTTTTTCCATGGTGACCACAGCGGATTGGCACGGCAGACTTCTCCCCCGCCCTTTTCTTAATACCGCACCCTTTTGAAGTGTGATTTTCTGGAGAAGTGCTTTAGCTCACCTCCCCGCCAACCCACCGCCAAATCTGTCTATTGATGTACCGGGGGGCTTTCATAATAAGAATATAGAGCTTCCATTTTTTTGGGGTGCTGAGCTCTTTATCGTAAGGTACTGTATCAGGGAGTGCTTCTCTCCTGGTATGTGCGGATTGGAAAGAATGGTCATGTGCTGGGCTGATTAAGAAGTTGGCGGTGACCCGGGGTTAAACCTCAGAGAGCGAAGGGGGGAAGGGGTGGTACAAAAGCAGTGGCAGAGAGGGGACAGGGTGCACTGACGGGCAAAACTCAAATGGCCCACACGAAAACCAAGTAAGGGAGACAGAATATCTTGTCCCACTTGGGAGGAAGTTAAACTCTGCTGAACATAAGGTCAAGGATTTGTCTTGCCAAGGCCTCGTCTTTAAAACAAGAAGGCAAAGCGGTTCCACTAAAACAAACCAGATGCACTTGTTCTATTGTCAAAATATAATTCTGAAATATGTGTTTTTGAAAATACCGCACAGAAGATGCACTGGGAAACACAGTCAGTGAATTAAGTTGTTTTTCTTGAATTTTATGTATTTTGGGATTAGGATAAACTTAAACATGCACTGTGTAATATTGTTCTGTTGCCTCTGGAACAATTTACATGTCAGATATGTGAAGAGGGAGAGACGCTGAATTATTTTAAGGTATTTATTTTTTTAATGAGTCCAAGATATGTATGTTTAAAGGGACAGTTCAGAATTTTGGACATAGGGCCTAATTTCCTCGTGATCCAGAGTGTTGAAGACGTGTCGAGACACTTTTTTAAATCTTCCATCCAGTCCTTGTATTTGCAGAGGTTGCTGGTGCTAGGCTAGTGCATGTCAATGGCCATAGTCGTCCTGCAGCTAAAAACAGTCTTACCGACTCCACAAATCACCCAAACAAAAATGATTACGCCCGACTCTCAATGTGTCTGTGTCGAATAATGTTTGAAATAAAACTAACCTTGCATCGCATGAATCGTCGCATGTTGAGGCACTATTTTCTCATATATCAGTCCGCCTCCGCCGCTGCCGAGCTTTCTATCAGGAAGTACAACTTGCTGCTGCTGCTCAGACATAAATCCTTCAAATGCAACACTGGTTTTACTTCTAAAATTATTCTATCGACACAGACGTTCACATCAACAGTCTGGAGTTCTAATAGTTTTGCTTTGTGGAGTGGGTAAGACTGTTTTTAGCTGCAGGACGACTATGGCCATTGACCTGCACTAGCCTAGCACCAGCGACCTCTCTAAATACAAGGACTGGATGGAAGATTTAAAAAAGTGTCTCCACACGTCTCCAACACTCACGAGGAAATGAGGCCCTGTGCCCAAAATTCCGAACTGTCCCTTTAATGCGACACCATGCAACAGTCAAGGCAAAGCAAAGGCAAAGTCACATAGTGCACCTTTAATGTCACATTTATGCCATCACACGATAAAAACACTATATATATTATTAACTTTTTACTTTTCAAGTGCTCACAAGGACGTACATGTTACACTTTTTTTCATGGTTTGGGTTAGGGTTAGAAAGTGTTGAAATGTCTATTCTTGGTCTCTTATTTCATAAAATATTTTTTTTAAATGCGACTTTTAGATTAATATAGATAGACAAATAAATTTTTTTCTTTTTCATTATGCTTTTTTTTTTATATACGGTAATAGTATATTTTGCTTCATATAAGTGACAGTTTTTCAGATTGCCAGTGAACTACCCACCCCTGTACTCTCCACTATAGTTTCTGATTGTATTTAGTTAACTTTTTACGCAATCAATGAAAAACTAGGGGTGTTGTCGACCTACGCCATTTAAAAGGTATGAAAACAAAGCTTTTTTTCATTGATTCAGCAGTATTTGTTTATCCGATTCTATCTTGAAGGCCTCTTATTAATACAAGTAATATGAGCCGTCCCCAAAACTCAGGTCAAGGATCTGTCTCCCCAAGGCCTCTTCTTCAAAACAACTCGAGACCAGTAAAATGAACCAGATGCTCTCTTTCAATTGTCAACTTGACTTGTTTGGTGAAAAACACTTTAGCTTATCATATACCATTAAACAGAAGATTACCTCATTTTCTATAGCCCCATTTTCCCCCATGATTCAAGGCACCAGCAGCAGACTGTTTTTGTAGCTGGCTTGTCTCTTTGGGGGGACTGGAGAAAACTGGATGGTGACAGCTTTGCCTGCCAGTTGTAAAGTTGTGCAGTGTCTGTATTGAATCTAATAGAAAGTTTTGTACCATGGCAAAGTTTTGAGATTCCGACGGATTTAGTTGTGGTTTGAGCAAGCGCAGGGGCAGGCGGCTAAGGGATCATAGCTCTGGGAGTGTGTAGATGACGTGTCGCCAGGCGGAGATGTCACAGGCCCAGCAGGACTTTGTTAGAGGTTCAAAGGGGCTCCTGATGGTGCTTTTCCACACCGCTGTGATGGGACAATACATGGGACAAATAAAGGAAGTTTATCTGACCTTTTATCAATCAGTTAAAGCCTCAGTTTTTGGATGATTGGCGAATGGAAACTCCTATAATAACATTTAAATAGATTACATACTTACAGGCGCACTTGCTGACACGCCACATGAAAACTGGGGCAAAATCCGGAACAAAATCCAGAACTAAACCGAGATTTAGACCATGTCTGATTCAGGACTAGAACAAAACCAAGCCAAGTCTACCTCAGGACGAACTTTGGATCAAAGTAGGACCAAACCAGGACAAATGTGAAATGTGAGGCGATATTAGCTCAGCCGAAGTGTTTGTCCACTAATCCAAAAGTTGGCAGTTCGAATCCCACTCGTAAAACATCATTGGCGGTGTTAAAGGTGTTCTTGGGCAAGACACTTAACCCGCCTTGCACCCAGTGTCTGTGTGCACTGGTGCATGAATGTGGGTGACTGGTTACTTGATGGGCTGTATATTAATGTGAGCATTTACCATTAGCACAGTGAAAACAGGGTAATGAACACTTTATCTAAGACTTTTATCACTTAGTTAGGGATGGGACGATACAATTTCTACAAGACAAAACCTGACATTAGATCTGCAAGATGGATGCATGAGGTTTTGATTTAATTTATAATAAATACATTTTTAGTTTGTTTAAGTTTCACTTAGGGCTGTCAACGTTAATGCATTAACGCATGCGATTAATCACAAAAAAAATATAGTTTTTTTTTTTTACGCAGATTAATCACACAATTTATTTTTAACGCTCCTCTATGGAAAGTGCGGATGGTGACCTGAAAGGCGGTGCAGGTTATTAGGTCAGTGATCAGGTCTGTCCATACGTGAAGACGACAGATGAGACTGTGACTGGTGCTCAGCTGCAAATTTCTCTTCAAAAAACTGCCCGACGGGACGTTAGGTAGAACTAATGGAGTTTGCAGATATTGCAGTGATGAACTCTCTTTCCACAGAAGCACAACAAGTTTAAAATACCATCTTAAAACAAAACGTGTTTGATTCAGCGGCAGCAACAATGCTACTTGTACAACAACAACAAGCCGAACACGACGAACAACGCTGGAGTG
Source organism: Odontamblyopus lacepedii (assembly GCA_034769755.1). Lineage (NCBI taxonomy): Eukaryota > Metazoa > Chordata > Actinopteri > Gobiiformes > Gobiidae > Odontamblyopus > Odontamblyopus lacepedii. Next base: position 9,432,395 of record CM068355.1, read on the forward strand.
CACCCAGCGAAAGAAAAATGTCAATAGTATAACTTTTGGATAATAAATTGCATTTTTGTCAAAATATTTTGGATGTTTTGGTTTACCCTTATTGATGCTGAAATATTTATAAAATTATGCAGCGTGCAATGTTAACTATGTTGTATTTGAAGAAAATTCCTGCGTGTGGATTTGTGGTTTTGATGTGGTCGGTAGCCCAAGTTTCAAGAAAGAAATCTATTTTGAAATTCAGGCAGAAGTATTTTATTTAACTATTTATTTTAACGCTACTCAAATTTAATCATAATTTCTGTTGCTTTACTCAGAAGACTTGTCAGACAAATCACAACATATTCATTTGCAGTCAAAACAGCACATCTGACCATGCCCTTAAAGCGCTTTTTCCCAGCCAATTTCACAGCCTATTGACAGAAATGTTCTCGAAACTTCTAATTCAAAGATTTCCACAGCTCTTATTGACAGTTAACTCCGGGCTTCTGTCCTTGCATCCAAAATTAACATTACAAATCACTGGCACATCGCAATGGCCAGCGTCTTCCCAGCTTTGCAAATTAAACACGACCCAATATTTCGCCTAATTCGGAAAATCTTTTCTTTGTCGCGAAAAGGAGGCGGAGCTGGAACGTTCCTTTGACCCAATTGGTTTCCGCGGTTTCGGCTTTCTCGTTTTAACGCCCGTGACAGTACCTCTTATCAAACTCTAACCATTCGCGAGTGAAGATGTCTCAATGCTGTCTTTGTACGCTCCCCCTGTCAGTCAGCGCTCAGGGAAAAGCGTGTCAAATCGCGCTAAGTGGAATTAATGAGAAAATTTTGCCTCGGAGACCTGAGCTGCCTACGTCTTTTGTGTGGCTGTTTTTACTTCTCTGCCTTCAGCCTGGCATACGCTTTGGTCAAAGTCTCTAGAAGTAATTCCCAGGCATTTCCCCTTGTTTTCTTTAGGGGAGAAAAAATGGCACCTACCACCTCTACCCAGGCGCATGCTAAAGTCATCAAAATAAATTGTTCATCGCTTTATTCGAACAACATGTGTCTCGTCCTGGGAAATGGGCGCAGAAGTGGCCTGTCATTTCAATGCTACATTTGTTTTTACATTGTGCAGTCGTATAGCATGAGGAGTGGGAATCCGGGGTAGTCGGTGGATGTTTCTGCTATCTGATGCGGATTTAATTTCGCCGTACATTTAGATTAGGCTATCTTTGGGACATATCGCAGTTGTGTTTGTTTAATGACTTCATTCTGCTGCATGGAGCTATAAATACCTTCCGCGCGATGGTCGATCACAGAAGTTAAGCGGGGTTGGGCTCGGTTACTTTTCCACTGCGTGTTATTGTGTCCTTAGGCAAGACACGTCACCCACTTTTCTTCTTCCTTCTTCTTTTCGAGCTTAAATAAGAATAAATATATCAAATGTTCATTAAAGGTGCATTGTGTGTCCGTCAAATGCTCTTCTTTTCTTTTACTTTTGTCTTCTTGTTCTTGTTTTGTCTGCAATGTGTCACAGTACAGCATTAAACCTTCCTATCTTCATGGAGCCCAAACCAGACCAAGCTACAGGTCAGATCTGTGGAGAGGCGACCCCGCTCACAGTCAGAATGCCTGTTTTTCTAGGGATTTTAAGCTATAAAACCACCTGGAATTTAATAAATGTTAAAAAAGAGCTGTTTATTGTCATACTGTGGAACATTATATACATATCCATAAAAACAAGCAGGCAAAAAGTTACGTAGTGCACCTTTAAATATACTGGCTACACATACATCTCCGTAAAAAAAATAAGAGATCACTGCAAAAATGATCAGTTTCTCTGATTTTACGACTTATAGGTTTGTCAGGTGACGAAAATTCAGTGCAAATTCGGCGGCAAATGTAAAGACGTCATATAATTATTTAAATATAAAGATAAATACTTCATATAAATAGATAAAAATCAACAAAAGGTGCAGACGTGTTGCTATTTGTCAAAAAGTAATAAAAAAATAGGCCATGACAAGTTTTGAGTTGGTCCGCGGGCCTTAGTTTGATGACCACTGCAGTAAATTTTTCTATTTTCATGGAGACCAAACCTGACCAAATTACAGGTCAGATCTGTGGAGAGGCGACCTGTCAGAATGTCTGTTTTTCTAGGTATTTTTGAGCTATAAAACCCCCCCATAACTGAAGAAAAGTAAGGTAGAGCTGTTTAATTTCATACTGTGGAACATCCCAGGCAGAGCAATACATAAACACCACAACCAAAATGTTACAGAACGCCGCTTTAAATTCCAAGATATGATAAATGAGGCGAGCGCTCTTTTCCTGTGCATCTGTCCATTATCAGTGGCGATCGCTGTGTGTTCCTATCGTTTTTGTCCCGACCCTTTTGTGGGGACCCTCCCGTTCTTTGAGCCCCAGTGGACTTCGATAAAAGCCCTCGGAGGATTTCCACGGCCCTGAAAAGCAACTGTGATAATTCTCCTTCAATCCCTCTCATGGTGGTCCCTCCGTTGGCATCCAGCAATAACTATATTAGCAATTAGCAAATGAGGCCCGGGCCGTGTCGGAGAAGCCTAAAGGCCATCTCCCGAACTGTCCCGCTGGAGGCGTTGAAACGATAGCGGGGTTTAATGGGCTGTGAGAAAATGTAGCGTTCAGCCTCGTTCATTATAACTTCACCAGAACTGATAAGAGGGTGTAGATAGTGTCAGCTCACAGTGCAGCGCCCGCCTCAGTGTATTTTCTCTTTCAACACTTTAAGATGATAAATGGACATAAATTAGAATGTAAAAAATAATGTACAGACCATCTCCAAAATTGTGAAGATAATTTAAATGTAAAAAATGTTTGTATTTTTTCGCAATATTCACATTTTCAGAGACTTTTCTTTATCTTTAAGCCATAATTACCAAACGTTTAAGAAATAAAGACTCAAAAGCTCTATGTGGCATGAATCTATATAATTTATGGGTTTGATTTTCTGAAATGATTGACCAAAAACATTAAACTTTTTCATAATATTCCAATTTTTTTTTAAGAAAGTCTGTATAGTCTTCAGCGTTTTGGACTTACATTTCGTCCCATTCTTGCATACCTAATGGATCAGCCTCCCAGATAGTGAGCTAGAGTAGTTGGTGTCAGGAGTATTTAGCTGAAGGACCACTTTTTTGTCAAAATTTTTGTTTTATTAAAGTTGTACTAAAGACCAAAACTCTGCGCACAAGCATATTTCACATAGAACTGCTTTACTGCACAGTACTTGGTCGACTAAAGAAAAAAAGTGATGGAGGAGGAGGCGGGGTCTGGACATACAAGGAACACTGTGATTGGTCGAACAGATATCCGCACTTTAAGCTCCGTCTTGCAGCCTGGTGTTTGGAATGAGGATAAGGGCAGTCTTGTGTGATGTCACGTAGTACTTGAAATGGCAGTGGCCCAGGAGGCAGCCCCCGCCCACAGTTTTGGACTGTTTTTGAACACGAAGCAGCAAATATACCTAGTTTGCTCTAAAACTGCCAACAAAAACAGTAAAAAGAACCGTAGCCAGTGCTATTAAAAAAACATGTACCGTATTTTCTGGACTATAAACTATAAGTCACTCTGGAGTAGACGTCGCACCAGCCAAAAAATACATAATGAAGAAAGAAAAAAAAAAAACATATAAGTCGCACTGGACTATAAGTCGCATTTTTTTGGGAGGGGAAATTTACTTTATAAAATCAGAGCCCATCAGAATCAGACATTTCAACACTTCAAATGATCAATCTTCGGCTTAGAAATCTGCTGCAGTTTTCAGGACATCGTTGTCTGTGTTCTGATAGAGGCGGTTGCGTTGCATGAAGCATTAACAGCTTTTTTTGTTTTCTTCGTTGCAGTTTGAGTTTCCTCTGCTTTTCTACAGTCTCTTATAAGTTTCTCGCTCACTCCAAACTTTCTTTCTGCTCGATCACCGTTCTCAGTTGCTTATTTCACCTCTTGCAGCTTGTAATCTGCAGAGTATGATTTTCTTTTTGGAGACATTTGTGCTCAGTCTTTCTCAGCTGTCTTTATAAGCTGATGTCTAAACTTTAAAGTTTACTGGCACACAAGCCTAGAGCGCCCCCTCGTGGTTGTCAGTGTGAAAATAACAAACATGTGAACTTAAACCACCCTAACCATGAAAAAAAAGTGCAATTTATAGTCTGAAAAATACGGTACACGAATAAATACACAATTTAGTAGCAAGAAAAGTTGATTGAACTTAGTTTCACTTCCAAAGCAGTTGTCAGATAGTTTGACCACCATCCCATGATTTTACCAAACATTTGATAAGACAAGATTACAGTTCGGTAGGACAATACAGCAATGTTTAGTTGTGACCAGATAAGAATCTTTAAATATTTTTTTTGGGGCGTTTTTCTTCTTGAGAGATGTCAGAGAGCCACGGAACAGACCGAACAGAATTCTTTTTTCTTACCACTCCGCCACTTGGGGTTAGAGATATGCCTATTTCTTTATTTAAACATCACGAGCGATATGGGGCCCTCTTGACGCACTGAGTGACAGTCTTTCAAACAAACCCGTAACACAATTAAATTCCCAGTAATTCTCCAAACAGAAAGCTTTCATTTCATAATCGTGGTAATCCTGGTGCGTGTAGTTCTGGCGGAGACTGGATTAGGAGCCCCCTGTTCGACCGGTGGGACTTGTCATCCTTCGTCCTAATGGCTCGTCCCTGGGGCCCCTCTGTGTTTGTGTAAAACTGTTGATGGACACAATACACATATGGTCCGTACGAGGCTTGTCTCAGCTCCTATTATCACGTATCGTACTCGCGCTGCTAACGGAGGGTTTTGTACAAATAAATAAAACTGAACGGCATTTATTGACTACAAAGTAAAAAGTAAAATAAATGAAAGGAGGCTTGTTGATGAGGGGATTAAAGATCAACTCTAAACTACTGTAGCTGTACATAGATTAGATTATACTATAGATTAGATGATTAAATGCAATCAAAAAGAAATAACAATTCGAATGGACGCAATTTGCAAATGGCAAAGTTTTTGAAGTGCCATAATTTCCTTCACAAACAACAAAATGTGGGTCTTTTTCTGCATAAACCTGCTAACCCTGTTGTTTAGATCTGTATACACTAGGGATGGGCACGATTAGTCGACTAATCGATAATTCCTCATTAAGAATTTCGTCGATCATGTTCATTTTAATCGACAAACCGAATGTGCGTAAACGTAGCGTAAACACTGGAGTTGTGGCCCCACAGTCCCACGTCTTGGCTCTAAACTCAGCTCTAAACTACTGTTGCTGTACATAGATTAGATTATACTATAGATCAGAAGATTAATTGCAATCAAAAAGAAATTACAATTCGAATGGATGGAATTTGCAAATCGTACAGGCATCAGTTTTTGAAGTGCCATAATTTCCTTTGCAAAAAACACTAAATATCGGCTTTTTCTGCACAAAACCTGCTATAACCCTGTTGTTTAGATCTGTATACAATCATATTCTCAAATGTAATCCTTGTATTGGTTTGTCAGTTCATATTTCAGTCTTTTTTCCAATTCCCAATATGCAAAATGCTCTTCTTAAAACAAAAATCGCACGTCTAATCAGTTTTTGTCAGAAAATTCGCCATTAAATCTTGTTCAACACTGTACTTGCCCACCTTTGTGCTTTGTTAACATTTTTTTTAACACAGTGAGAAAATGACGTGTGGAAATCTTTCCTAAACACTGCGCAGATAAATCGGTTGAGGAAGTTTGATTGCTCTGACACGACCCCCTTCGGGAAACAGTGCAGTAAATGACCACACAAAGAAGACGATTTAGGTCTTTATTGGCCATATGTCCTTTCGTCACGCTCTTCTGTTCATCACTGAGGGAGAAGACGTTGATAACTGACAGCTCAATAGCGAAACAATATGTGTGGAGCAAAAGTTTACTTCATTTTGTTCATTAATTACAGGTTGTGTTGTGAGTGGCGCAGTGGTTAAAGTGTTCACCCACTAACGGAACAGTCCACAGTTCAAAACATACCCCACAGTGCCTTCTCACGTCTTAAAATATACGTGGCTGGTTGTGACTGGTAGGGCATCCAGCATAAAAATACAGTATTTTTGTTTTAATTTTAATTTTTTCCAAATTATTTTTTCGTTTCTTTCTATTTTCAAGACTCTTCTGCATCTATAAGTTCCACTGGCTCCACCTTCAACCAATCAGAAATACTTTTACAGTCGTCTTCTATACTTCTTCATTTTCAACTACTCCTAAACTAGGGTTGGGCAGTAATACGATATTAAGGTATCCCGAGGTATTTTCAATTTAATGCTATGTCCTGGTTCAGTCCTGGGTTAGGCCTGGTTCAGTCCTGGGTTAAGCCTGGTTCAGTCCTGGCGATCAGCTCGACACTTGCGGCTAATGTCACGGCGTAAATTTTCTTCTTCTGGTGTTTGTGGCTTTAAACCAACGAGAATTCCAGCCACACTCCGAACGTACGAACGGTTTATCCTCAGCACGTTACAAGTCGTCCCTGCATCTCTGCTGTGTATGGTCGGACTAATGGGATCTACTCACTGCTCCATTTTCGGACTGTTGGGCTGTTGGACCAATGGTTTAACCCCAAATCGAGCAGGTGGTGGAGGGGGCGGAGCTTTACCCACAGCATCTTATGGCAGTCCATTGGTACAAGATGCAGCTGAATTGAAATTTGCTTAGGAAATCCTGGCGTTTTCCGTGTACAGCCTGTAAATACGGTAAATACAAGCCTGTTCTGCTGGATAGTTTTTTTGTAGACCTGATACAAGTGGCTAAAAGTCGAGTTTGATTGGCTTTCCCATTAAGAAACACAGAACTAGAGCTGCACATATGTCCTGCTGGAGCTGTCTGAATGGTAAAGGCGCAAACTACAAAATAATTGTTAATTAGTCAAAGCAATACCGTATACCCCGGTAAAATGCTGAGAAGGTTTAACGGTATCAAAATTTGCCCAACCCTAATGCTAACAATGTTCAAAACTACTACAAACTCTCATCATCTTCCATCTCCACCCCTCCACCACCACTCGCCGGCCTTTCCAAGTTATAACCATTGCATACTGATGTGTCCTGCCTTCTTTGTGCCTGAATAGGAAACGGGGGCCGATCTTTGGTCCTCTCGCCGATCCAACCCCGAGGCCCTCTTCTGTGGATGTGTGTGGCGGACAGAAAAGCAGTGATGACAAATAAAGGCCCCGGGTCTGAATGCCGAGGTTCTGCTTCCTGCGGCTCTGTTTGCGGCACAGACCCCTCAGGCCGCTGCCCCTCCGCCCGGGGGGTTGTCACTCGCTGATGTGAAGGGGGTCGGGGAAGCGCACTCCACAATCGCACTTGTTAAATAGCGTGAATTAATGAACTGGCCGAGCTGGGAACTTCCTACCCCTCGGCGGCCAGAAAAGAGGGCCACTTCCTTAGCATTTCTATGGGTCTCAAACGTCTTTTATCCGGCCAGTTCTTTCGCCTGCCCTGTAAAACCCTGCGCGTTTTCTATACGCACGCACCCAAATGTCCTTTTCGGTATGGGGTTTTAATCCGCAGATTTGACGCTGTGTTGGGGAGTGATAAGCGGGGAGGAATAGTGGAGTGGATTAAAAAGTGTCGAGTGGAGAAAACTTGCGTCTTATGGACCTTATGCCATAGTTACCTCTTACTTTGCTCATATAGTTAAAGGAGATTTTTATTTCTTTTTTCAAGTTAAATGGCCTATTTTACACTATTTTCTGATCTATGTTATCCTCATTAAAATATACCTGGAGTTGTGCTTAGTTTCGAGCACACGTCTAACCCACAAACTCTGCATATTTAGGCTGAGTTCTCCTCTCAAATGGAAAAAAACTCCACCTTGTAATGTATTTTTAAACTCCAGACATCTTCACTAGACTCATTTGGATAAGTTCAGCCCTGGAATCGCCAATCTCTACTGAACTAAACTATCTCTTCATGACATCACAGGGTGGAACGGAGCATTTTGAGGTATATTTTTGAGGAGGTAACGACATTACAACACGTCTAAAAGCTCACAAAAGTAAATTTGTGTACTATAGGACCTTTAAATGCTCCGTACCAGATTTTTCCCCCCATGCATTCGCGAAAAATGTGTCTTGCCCCAGTACAGATACATTGTGTAATCTGCGTGATGTTTGCATGTAATTAAAAGGTCATTTACTGTCTAATAATCAGGAAGTGTGTATTAGCCTGTTTTTAGCTTTGCTGTAATGGCAAAACTTACATTAAGGAATGTCTGAACCACTGCAAAGCGTTTAAAATGAACTAGTCCTGTTTTTAAATGAGGCACAATGACGAAGTGTTACGTCTCTTATTAACACAGGACATAACGAATATGAAACAATCACTGAAACAGAGTCAGAAGTAAGTTTGGCTAATTTATTGCAAAGCCAAAATTCACCAGGGTGTACAAAAACAAAATTATGGTGGGAGGAGGTGCGTGCAAAGTATAACAAAACAGGGACTAACTAAAACCCGGGCTAAGAAAGGAAAGAAATCAAAAGCCTCGTCTGACTGATCGAAACACAAAAAGCTTGGATATGATAAAACAACCTAGTGTGTGGAAACAAATATAAACTACGTGTTGCAAAGTGTATAGTGTAAATGTATATACTCACCTAAACCAACCTCCCAAACAAACATTACCAGGCTAAAAGAGAGCGAAAAAACCAACAAAGTTATGGTGTTCTTGCAGGAAATCTCTCAACTTCAATGTTCACCATATTACAAGTTCATAATTAGGTGTTTCTAATTAGTGGTTTAGCAAATTTAAGATAAAACAGGTTTGGGAATCTAATCTAAGGTCTGATTGTTGTGAGTAAATTATGCTATTGTATGTATTTCTGCCTTTACTTTCTGTTGCGGTTAAAAGTTATATATTTTTTTTCTGTTTATGCCTCTTGAGTGTAACTATAACACTGTCCTTTCCTCGATACTTCTCAAAAATATCTCTGAAGTTGTTGCAGCAGCCGGACAGTGTTCCCAGGGTGCTTCAGTCTCCACTTTTACTGCTGTCCCACCTTTTTAAGATCCGTTATTTATGAAAGTCTTAGTTGTAGGTTTATTAGTCTTGAATTATGCCTGATGTCAGTCCTCATGTTTCCTGATTTACCGATAGCCAAAGACGCTGCAACCTTTTAATAGAACTGTAAACTAAGCAGTGGTGATTTTGATGGATCACAGAGCAGTACAGTACCCCCAGTGTAACGTCCACTGAAAAATTCCCTATTTTGCTGAACTCGGGATGATATTTTTCAGGCCCTAAGCATAACAGTGCGGGGATAAATGCCACCTAAGGGAGCGCCGGTCTTGTTAAGCGTGACTGTAAGTGTTCCATGGGAAAACTTGACTTGTCATGGTCCGCAAGGCTAATTCTGGTTGATTTAGTGCACACTTAAAGAAGAACGGTCACACATTGGAGATGCGATATCACCGGAGCAGTGCAGAACCTATTTAGCTTTGTCAATCCTTGTTTAGATGTGGTGGAAGAGTTGTTTTGCAAAAAAAAATCTGTTATGTCTTTATACTACATATTTAGTCATATAGATTAGTAACATGGTGAAAACACATCAGAGCTCAATGTGAAAAAAAATTAAGACCTCTGTAGGTTGAAAATTTAAGAGAGGTGACATGCTTTTGTTCCTAAAGGCCGCTACACACTACAGGATTTTTCGGTCTTAAACCATTTTTAAACGTGTGACAAAAAGTGCACACCACAGACACAAGGAGAAACTTAAGAGACTTAAAATCTCTGATCGCAAAGACGTCAGTGGGATCTGTCTGCGCAAAACAGGCTGCAAAGCTGTGAGTGCGATCACGTCAGCTGTTTCCTGTTTCCAGTAAAACTACTCGCTCTGAGCAAAACTGTGTTATTATTATTTGTGAAATGTGGAGCGACACTTCAGATACAGGATTTTTAAAGCATAAAAGAGGCGATAAAGTCCACAGGAAGTAGAGTCACTGTCGCTAATCTGCAGCTTTACGCTCTGTGGACGTAAACAAACACATGCGAGGAACAACTTTCGCCTTTTTACTTTCAAAGAACATTTCAAACTGGATTAATACCTCGGTTTTGTGGACTGGATGTCATTATTTGCGGAGGACAATTTCTATCGATAATGTGGGTGAGACGCTGCAGTTTAAATTTACCACTTTACATTAGGTGAGTAATAAAGTCTTTATTTTCGCTCTATCCTGAGTTTGTATGATGCGTCTCTGTGTCCGTCGCTCCTCTGCCCCCTGACTCTGTTTTATCGTCTGTTTCCATCACGTTGTTGATGTTTGGTGGTTCTGATCTGACACTGACTCCACACATGAGGAGCAGCGGCTTCAAAATCGCACACGAAGACAAAAAGTTGGGTCACGCCTCCCTGAACTCGGGAAGAAGAAATCGCAGCCAAAATCGGGCAAATTCTCCTGTAGTTTGTGGCGGCCTTAAGACATTGCCCATTATTTGTATGTATATATTTTTTTTATATTGAGATCTGATGCGTTTTCAAAGTGTTCCTTTAATTTTTTTGAGCAGTACATGTCAATTCAATTCAAATACTTTCTAATACATTATTAAATACTAATAAAACACAACATTAAATACAATCAATCAATTAAATACTGTACCTCTTTAACTGTAGACTTTTAACTGGATGTTTTAATCGTACTTATCTTGTTTATGTTGTTGTAAGGCGACCTGGGTGTCCAGAACGGGGCCTAATAAATAAAATGTATTAGTATTATTATTAATTATTATTTACTTACTTTGCGACATTAAGGACGCAATGACTGTCTCCTCTACAGTCTTGTATCTTTCCCATGGACACAAAGGCAGAAGAGGAAAAAAAAAACACTTATTCACCCCAAGCCTTTACTTGTAGTTATCAATGACGCTAATTCTAACTGATTTAGTGCTCACTTGGCAAGCTCACACTCACATAGACGATGCACTTTCCATCCAAACATCCCAACACGCCTCGCACTTGTGTTTTGAACAAGAACGTCAATTTTATGGAGACAGATTGGGCTTTGGACGGCGGCTTTACGCGCGGGACCTGGCTCGTCTCAAAGTCCTCCGTAGCCTCGGTCCTCGGCCTCGGCGAGTGCTGGAGATAAGGCCCAGTGTGAGGTACAGGGCTGGTTGGCGGCCAGTTTCTTAATGGGAGCATGTTTATGCTATGAGTTTTATCAGCTGTGAAGGATCCTCCACTGTAGTACGGCTGGCGTTCTTCAAAAGGTTGATAATGATGAGGACAATATTGGAAATAAAGTCCACGGTTGGGTACAGTACACTTCACATGCTCGATTTGTGCTTTCACCAGGGTTGTAGCACTTTCCAAATATTAAATCAATAATGAATAATTAATTAGATTTGTATTGCCAAGCAGCTATTTCTCTTAATCTATATTTGCTAAGGATGCACCAGTTCAGCTTTGCAGATCTGCTGATACCAATACTAGTGAAAAGTGAATTTTAAACAAATATAATCCAAATTAAGATGTTATTTAGACTGACTTTCTGGGACGACTAATTAGCGCCACAACTACAGGAGAATTTGCCCCATTTTGGCTATGATTTCTTCTTCCCGAGTTCAGGGAGGCGTGACCCGACTTTTTGTCTCCGTGTGCGATTTTGAAGCCGCTGCTCCTCAGGTGTGGAGTCAGTGTCAGATCAGAACCACCAAACATCAGCAACGCGACGGAAACAGACGATAAAACAGAGCGTCAGGGGCAGGGGAGTGATGGACACAGAGACAAAACATACAAACTCAAGATATAGAGAAAATAAAGACTTTAGTACTCACCTAATGTAAAGTGGAACATTTAAAGTGCAGCATCTCATCCACATTATTTATAGAAATTGTCCTCTGCAAATGACATCCAGTCCACAAAACCGCTCTATTAATCCAGTTTGACACATTCTTTGAAAGTAAAAAGACAGTGTTTCCTCACTTGTGTTTGTTTACATCCACACAGCGCAGCACAGATCAGGGAGAAGCTGCAGATGAGCGATCGAGACTATACTTCCTGCACTTTATCACCAGTCTTTTGTGTTTCAAAAATCCTGTATTTGAAGTATTGCACCACATTTCACAAATAATAATAACACAGTTTTGACTTGTATCTAAACTAGAAGTGCAGAGCTCTGATCTTTGAACAGGTAAGACTCTCAAAGCGACTCGTTTTACTGTAGACAGGAAACTGCTGACGTGATCGCACTCACAACTTTATATCCTGTGGTCTGCAGACAGATCCCGCTGGAGTCTTTGTGATTGCAGATTTTAAGTCTTATAAGTTTCTCCTCATGTCTGTGGTGTGGTGCACTTTTTGTCACATGTTTAAAAATAGTTTAAGGCCAAAAAATCCTGTGGTGTGTAGCGGCCTTTAGACCAGTAAATAGTCTTAATTATTATGTCCCACCAGGATTTCGAATGAACATTTATACAAACATTGGAACATTGGAACATGGAAGCTGATACCTGAGAAAGCAAAATGTTTATTTTGCTATAGCAAGTTTACAATTCCCTTCTATATTTCGCAGTAAATGATGCCCTAAGTGCTAAAATTGAGGCTGTTGTTAACTTTCCTACCCAATGACCTTCTTAGGCATAAATAATTCACACCTGAGTGACTGAAAAATCTTGTAGTGTAGGTCAGAGGTCTCCAAACTTTTCCTCTGGTTCGCTACCTTTACAAAACGAAAATGTTTTAGCAGTCACAAGAAATTGAGCCTGAAATGAGGTTCCGTTATCCATTTATTAATCTACAAAAAAGAAAACCACTCAGATACATGTGAGTGATATCAGCGTCCAGTTTCAAAACTTTTACAATTGTTTTACGTCACTTATTCATGTAACAGATTATGATAGACAGTAAATGAAATCCAGATTTTTAGACAATGTAAGACAAAGTAATTGACTAAATACATGAATACAATGGGCGGGGACATCAAAATGACACATGTACAGTACAATTTTTCTTATTCAGGACATTATGTGTAATCCAGAAATCTCTTGGCGAGCTACTTTGGGACTAGGGACCCATCTTTCAATTCCTTGGGGACAATTTGTCAGAAGAAATTGGCACTTCTTACGTTTACTTTAGTGTCTTAATTAGTCTAGATTTGTTCTAGCTTTAGTTTCCATCTACACTTTTTACCATTTTAAACAAAAGCCCGCCTCATAGTAGCTCCAGTTGTATTCTGCAGCTTTCCAGCATCAAATACCGAGATAGATATTGCCAAAAATCAGAAATCTTGGAAAACCGTGTTCATTGCACGCTACAGACGAGCTTTGATGGTATCTCCCGGAACAGAACCCCTCCGAGCTTTGCCACGGCCTGTAAACATGGCTGACTGTCTGGACTTTCTTGCTCATTTTCAGGGCAAAACACTCAGCTGATCCCACGCTTCGATATGAACTTTCTCTGAAGCCTTTTATTTCCGAAGGGCCAGATTTTGGACTCCAGCGAGCAGTAACTGATGCAGACTTTTTCCATGTCTGGCTGCCCCAATTACCAAGTCGCCGTTTAATGCACATATTATTGAGTGATTAGCCTTGGCTTTGTAATGTACAATTCTTTCATTTATTATTATTCCCAAATCCATTACCGAGGATCAACTTGTCTGGGCCGTCGCCAGAGTAACGTTTGTGCTCAAGGACGGACGTAAAAGCAGGATTCCCAAATTAGTCGTGGGGACAGGTCAGGCAAAAGTCATATAAAGTGCTTATACAACACTTTGGATTGGATTACCACAGTTTTATGGAGGAATATACGTTTCTCAGGCTGGGAACTAGAGATCTTAGGTTTCATTTGCTCGAGCAGGTGGAGGACGCTCATAACAAGTCCTATATATTTCATCTGTGGCAGATTTAATATAAGGTGACACTGACCAAATGAGATGTTGTGAATTTATACTGTAATAACTGGCCCAGAGTGGCTTATTGCTGTGAACAACACATTAAGGGGAGATGCTAGACTTTTTTATTTTAGTTTTTTGGTTATTGTGCTCTCTCACTATTCACGCTTTCATATGGAATTGACCGCAGTCCAATCTGCCTATAAATATGTTTTATTATTTCATTTAGTCAACTAACACCCATAGATTTACACGGGACATTATAATTAAATAAAAGGCTGTTTTCTCCAAATGCATTTTTCATAAGAACAAACGAATCACCCATTAAAAATAGCACCTACAACAAATGTTGTACTTAATCTTGTACTTAAGAAGGTTTTGAAGGATTGTAGAAGAGGATTTTTTTTTTTTATGTCTAATTCTAAGCCTCCTCCACTTCACGGATACAAGCGGTTGAAATGAATTTCCTTCGCAGAGTGGCCGGGCGCTCCCTTAGAGATAGGGCGAGGAGCTCGGAGTAGAGTTGCTGCTCTTCCACGTCGAGAGGAACAGCTGAGGGGAGGGCATCTGTTCTGATGCCTCCTGGACGCCTGCTTTGGGAGGTGTTCTGGGGATGTCACACCGGAAGGAGGCCCCGGGGAAGACCCAGGACACACTGGAGGGACTATGTCTCTCGGCTGGCCTGGGAACGCCTTGGTGTCCCCCTGGAGGAGCTGGAGGAAGTGTCTGGGGTGAGGGGAGTCCCTGCTTAGACTGCTGCCCCCGCGACCCGACCCCAGATAAGCGAAAGAAAATGGATGGACAATTCTAAGCCTAATTTTTTACACCAAAAATAAGGCACACTTGGAATTTTTTCAGACAGTTTCTAGTTGAATCTAGTTTACTAAAAGGTGTATCCAAAATCCTCTCTATACTTCAAGTAAAGAAAACATTTATAACTGGCTCTGTCCATTTTTCATATCCATATGTTCCAAATCTGGTCTGCTTTTTACACAAAATGCCACATTTTTTATCTGAAAGCAGGAACTGATGAAAAAGTTGTCGTAATCTTTTTTCCCCATGTGTTTAATATATAACAACATAAAAAGTTTCAGTTTCTTATCTCATCAGTTTCCTATTCTTGCCTCAATATCCATTTTGGTTAACAGTTGGAGAATTGTTATTCGGTTGCCATATCTTGAGGCATTCAGGTCAGTGTATACAAAAGACAGATCAAGACTGTACTCATGTGTGGAGAGCAAGAAATGCAGGGTTAATTTGCTAGTGTAAAGTCGTATATTTATCAAATCCATTGCATGCATCGAAGCTATTAACGAGATTCCGATTCTCGAAAGGTAGCGTGGCATTGCGTGGGTCTGTTGTTGCCGGGGGAAAAGTGTTGGTCTTTGGTCTGGTAGTAAAAAATGTTAATAGTTGCTTTTGGAAAGAGGCAGATTTTCGTGCGATTGGAGTAACTGTTTGCGGTGTGGTTTCGGCATTCTTGATTTGGGAAGCTGAGTGCAAGAGGAAAGGGAGGGAGTGTGTGGACAATGACCCATTAGGCTAATCAGATTTGGGGAGATCCATGTTTGATAAGGCCTTTTCTTTTCTGATCTTTCTCATTAGGAATAGCATAAGATGGAAATTAGCACCACCATTTTAGAAACGTTGAAAACATCTACAAGTAATTGCAGTCATTTCCTTGTATTTCCTTGGGTTTGTGTCATACAGTTTGACTTTTTCCAATTCTGGATGTCATTTGTAAAACGTTTAAACACCCTGAGCATATCATGTTAAGTTCTGGCTTGTTAATTGCTATTGCTACTGCTTTTTGTCACTTGAAACCACAACCGAAATGCATACATTGGTTTATAACTTAAAATATTTGTGCTGATAAACATGTAAAAATGCTGCAGTGTTGTGTACCTCACTGTTTGATCAGAAACCAACACAAATATGAGGAGACACTGTCATTCTTTCATTTTCCAGTTTACGTAGCTCTTCTTCGTTCTCCCATTGCTATTTATGTCAAAAACAGAGAGAAATATCTAAACCCCTACACTGTATTCACTTAGAAATTAATCGCTAACTTTTAATTTCTGGCTAGGCTACGACACAGAGACGCAAAACACAAACTTGGGATATAGCGAAAATAATGAGAAGACTTTATGAGCCGACTCACCTCTCGTAAAAGTGGTAAATTTATGGGTAGTGTTTCATCCACATTATCTATAGAAATTGTCCTACGCAAATAATGACATCCAGTCCACAAAACTACACTTTTAATCCAGTTTGCGGTGTCTTTAAAAGTAAAATCATCATGCACGGGTGAAGGTGAAGCTGCAGATTGGCGATACTGACTCTACTTCCTGTGTTTCATGTATCTGAAGTATTGCTCCACATTTCACAAATAATAATAACAACAACACAGTTTTGATTTGTATCTAAAAGTGAAGAAGTGCAGAGCTCAGATCTTTTGAATTTTAGTCTCAGAGTGAGTGGTTTTACTGTAGACAGGAAACAGCTGAAGCGCTGATGTGTCCGAGTCAGACCCGAGCCCGAACATAAGTCCTAAATATTTGTCCATACATGTCAGGTTCTCGTCGGGTTTCCATGCTTTGGTTGAAACCTCACTAAAAAAAGGAGGTCATGGTGGAAACATTCTCTGGTTTTGTCATTTTGAACCATAGACCGTACTGAACAAATGTTTTGTTGGACCCGGAAGTCATGTGTGACGTCAGACTTACAAGCCGAATAGCTTTGCCTAGAATGTTGTACAGTATTTAATTGTTCTCATTGATCTATTATTTTAATCATTTTTTCATTTGTTCCAAAATGACAAATCCTATGTGTATCACAGATTAAGAAAATAAAACTGGAGAATGAAGTAGAGAGAAAGGGCGTATGCAGGTGTCAGTGAAAACAAGGGTTGAAATTAGGGCTGTCAACGTTAACGAGTTAACGCATGCAAATAATCACAAAAAATATTGCACTGTTTTTTAATGCAGATTTTTCACACAATTTATTTTGAACACTCCTCTATAGAAAGTGTGATGGTGACCTGAAAGGCGGCGCAGGTTATTAGTTCAGTGATCAGGTCTGTCCATACGTGTCTTTAGATAAAACTGAGGTCGTTTGCAGATATCGCAGCGATGAACTTTCTTTCCACAGAAGCACAACAAGTTTAAAATACCATCTTAAAGCAAAACACATGTTTGATTCAGCGGCAGCAACGACGCTCCTTGTACCAACAACAAGCCGAGCAGGACAAACAACGGCAATGTTGTCAACAAAACTAACAGCGATAAAAAAAAGTCAATAATATAACTTTTGGATAATAAATAGCATTTTTGTCAAAATATTTTCGTCTTTTTTGAAGAATAATTAACTGCGATTAATCATGATTAATCAAAATTCTAAAGTGTGATTAATCTGATTTAAAAATAAAAATCATTTGACAGCACTAGTTGAAATGCAATATGGCGTCTTGACAATAAGTTTGCTCTAACATGCACGAATCACTCCAAATTCAACTCTGAGAGAGTAAATGAGAAGGGGAAACAACTATAACATGGTTAAAAGCTCTGAAAAGTCTGCCTTAAGAATTGCAACAGAAAAGAACTTCTCCTAAGCTCATGTGACCGGTTTCTTCCTCAGGATCATTATTATGTCACTTGAACAGCGAAATGCGATAATGGCCAGGTCACAGATTCTTCCCATGGACACAAAGCTAAGAGGTGACCCAGCCGAGAGTGGAACGCCCACCCAGTCTGTCTGGCCTATTATCCCAATTCTCAATTTCCCATCTGAAGAGACCCCCGCAGTCCAACTTCTTTCTTTTTTTTTCCTCCTCCACAACAAAGGCAAGAAGATCGGCAGGTAGCACGGCCCAACCTCTGAAATCAAAAGCAGGGAGGGCCTCACTGACGAGTTTATGAAATTAACCAATTAGGAACTGCAGGGGAGCGACAGACAGGGATAGACTATAGGGACTTCTCTGTTCTTTTTCCTTTCTCGCACACACACACGGTGAAGGTTCCCAAAGCGCAGCATGGATTAATCACTGTGTCTGCTGCAGTGAATGGCGGTTCACATAGACCCAGGACGCCTATTTACTATTAAGAAGTGGAACAATAAAACTCTCGCCATGGAGTCTGTTCGGTCTTCAACACTACACCAGTGTGTCACAGAGACTTTGCTCCTGCGTGCGTATGTGCGGGCTCCTGGGTCCCCACGTGTTTACTTTGCGGAGTCCAATTTGAGATTTTTGCTGGTTTAAAAGAACGATCAGTTCTCGTAATGTCATCTGAAGTTTTCCAAAGTTTATGTGGTTTTTGTACTCGCTGTTATTGCTGGGAAAAGGTTGAGCATCACTAGTTCTTCTGTATTAATACTTCTGCTACAACTTCAATTATCGTCACTAGAGCTGCTGCAACGTTTAGATGTGCCATAACTACGAATATTATTATTTTGCCTGGAATGTTCCACAGTATGGCATTGAACTGATCTTTTTCCATTATTTTTTCATTATTTTTTGGTCAAAATGCTCAAGAATTCCTTCAAAAACATGCATGTGTTCTGTGAGCGGGGTCTCCTCTCCACAGTTCTGATCTGTAACTTGGTGGATGAAATAGACGATGTTATGACAAAGTACAGATACAGGGGCAAAAAGTTACTCAAGTAAAAGTAAAAATATATAAAAATATTGCCATTCTGCATGTTCAAATATGGGTTATAGTGGATAAAGTGTCTTGCTCAAGAGCACAACAGGAGGGTGCACTTGAACCACCAACCAGTTCAGTTTGCGGGAAAAGGCTTAACTCACATCACCGCGAATGCAAAAAGCAAGAAATCATGTCAATTTGATGAAGTAAGTAAGTTATTCGGGTGAAAGTAAAAATATGACATGTAAAAATCAACTTAACTAAAAGTATTCAAGTATCTGTTTAAAAATAAATAAAATAAATAATAATAAATTTTATTTATTAGGCACCTTTTTGGACACCCAAGGTCACCTTACAACAACATAAACAAATTAAATACGATTAAAACATACAGTTAAAAGCTACAGTTAAAGTGGGACAGTATTTAATTGATTGATTCATTGATTAGTATTTAGTATTTAAAGTAAAATGTACTTTAAGAGTGAAAAGTAGAAGTATTTACTATGTTATTACATGTTAGGTTACCACAAACATGATGAAAATAAGCATTAAAATCATATGAAAAGTACTTTTTAAATTTTCGGTCGGTTGAAAAAGTGGAATAGAAAGTACAGATACCTGCTCTCGAATGTAGTGAGGTAAATGTAAAAAGTGTCCACTGTAAATTTGCTTAAATAAGTACAAATACCTCAAATTTGACCTCAAGTATTGTATTTTTTATTATATTTTACTGTGAAACATTGTAAACAAAGCGACACTCCATGTAAACAATCAGGAGACAAACACTTCACCATATTGCACCAAAATGAAATTGTACTTGAGCGGTACAAGCGTAAACTTTATTCTGAACACGAAAATACATGTTACTGTGGTGAAACGGAGACAGTCTTCCAAATGTTTCGCTAAGTGGTTTAATGACTGTTTCGGTTAACATCTGCTATTCCGTACTAGCGTTGCGAGTTGAGGCGAGGACTGATGCAAATAGCTTTTTCAGGAAGGAAACAATCTGTTACATCTCCAACTGGGCTGTCAGTGTGGCAGGGCCCGACCAGAGGAAGTGAGTGGACTTCACAGCACTGCAGACAAATGAGTCTCCTGCTACTAAAACTCCCTACGACATGGTACCTCTGTGGAATTCTGCGCTTCTCTGACACTGGGAGTTCATTTTCTTACTCTGTTTTTTAAAGTACGGGGCTTTCGTTTTGGTTCTCGTGTCCGGTTTTGATGGAACTTCGGACCAAAAAAGCACGGCGTGTACGCTGGATCGGCGCATTATGGTTCACTTGGTTCACTCGTCAACCGTGCTGTACGTTGCGAGTGTGATTGCCATTCTTGCGTGTTCAAATACAGGCATAGTGGATAAAGTGTCTTGCTCAAGAGCGCAACTACAACTACTAGGATGCGCTTGGATGAGATTCGAACTCCCAATGTGACATTTTGGTGCATTTTTGATTCACTTCCTTCCTCAGTCAGGGTTGTCGTAGCGCAAGTGCGACAATTTTGCATCTACAGATATCGGCGTAGTAGGTGAAGTGTCTTGCCCAAGAGCACGAAACGGGATGCACTGCAGATTCAAACCAGCAACCATTCAGTACAAACTCTTCACACTTAGTCATGTGAGAATTTTGTGCATTTTTGATTCACTTGGTTCTTCAGTCAGAGTTGGTAGTGCAAGTGCGACAATTTTGCATCTACAAATATGGGCGTAGTGGATAAAGTGTAGTGCTCAAGAGCACAACTACAACTACTAGGATGCGCTTGGATGAGATTCGAACCGCCAAACATTCAGTACAAACACTTAATCATGTGACAATTTGATGCATTTTTGGTTCACTTGATTTTAGAGTTGGTAGGGCAAGTGTGACGACGATCTTGCATCTACAACTATAGCAGATGAGTGTCTTGCTCAAAAGCACAAGGACAGGATGCACTTGGATGAGATTTGAACCGCCAACCATTCAATTCAAAATCTGACAATTTGGCACATTTTTGGATCACTGGAATTCAGAGTTGGTGCGGCAATCTTGCATCTACAAAAACGGGCATAGTCGGTGAAGTGTCTTGCTCAGGAGCACAACAACAGGATGCGCTTCGATGAGATTCGAACCGCCAACCATTCAGTACAAACTCTTAACACTTAGTCATGCGAGAATTTGGTGCGTTTTTGATTCACTTCCTTCCTCAGTCAGAGTTGGTAGTGCAAGCGCGACAATCTTGCAAATCTACAAACATGGGCGTAGTCGGTGAAGTGTCTTGCTCAAGAGCACAACAACAGGATGCGCTTGGATGAGATTCGAACCGCCAGCCATTCAGTACATAATCTTAACACTCATGTGAGAATTCGGTGCGTTTTTGATTCCTCAGTCAGTTGGTGCGACAATCTTGCATCTACAAATCTGGGCGTAGTCGGCGAAGTGTCTTGCCAAGGGACGCAACAACAGGACGCGCTTGGACCAGTTTGCGGGAAAAGGCTTAACCCAAGTCACCGCGAATGCAGAAAAGCAAGAAACCACGTCAGTTTGATGAAGTAATACCTAAAGACTTCATTTTGGGGCAAACCTGCACATTGTATTAGAACTAAATGGGAGGAAGTGTAAACAATAGCAACTAAACACTTCCTGGGTTAGAAACTACCTCGGGTGTAGCGAGAAATAAATTTTACTTTGTGATATTTTATCTGCATTAGCTTACGAGATTTAGTAGACTTTCAATTCTACATTTGAAACCATCTCCGCTATTTTTATTTGCAGAAGTTAAAGGGCTCATAATTCACTATTCTCTGTTTGCTGGAGTTGTTTTTTGGAGACCTAGGGGCAGTAACTTTAAATGTCCTCACTTGGATTTTTTTCTTAATTTTGTCATTAAAACTCCCCCTTTTACCCTATAATGTGTGTCCTATAAAGTGTTCTACATCCTTTTGTTCAGTACAACCTGTTTTTTCACAATCTGCTGCTGTAGTTGTGTCATGTGGCTGTAATAAAAGCTATGGGACCAGAAATACAAACGAAAATAAAATAAAATTCACACTCTTTCATACAAAACATATATATAAACAACTTTTTGGACATAAAAACTGCTTAATTTAGGGCCTTAGCTACAAAAGTGCAAAATATCAAGTCTTTAAACAAAAAATATCCTTATTGCCCTAAAAGCAAAAAAAGTGCAATCGCCCCATTACTTTACTGGTGCCAGTCATGGAAACAGCTCTGGTCAGGTCCAGGGCCAGAGCCACATCACCTCCTGTATTTCCATGGTGTTTATTACATTTGGATTTGTTCAAAAATAAAGTTCCTACTGGACACTCCGGAGATATGTTTGGAGAGCTCTGTGTCCGCTCTTTCAAAGGGAAAAAGTACGTTTCTATCTTTTACGGTTGGAAAGTTATGCGCGGCTATAGAAAACATATTCCCCAGTTTCGTACACACAACAAATTTAAACTCCATACACCTTTACTTAAATCATTTGGATAATTTCAGCTCTGGAAGTGTCACTCTTCAAACTTGAAAATATGTGTGAATGAAACAAAACACAACTCCAGGTACATTTGTGATAAGGAAACAACATTATAACACGACTAATGCTCACAAGAATATATATTTTTGGAGTAATTTGGGGCCTTTTACTGTTTATTTCTTCTTCTAGTGTAGTTATACCACAGTGGAGATGAGCTGGAAACTTTAGAACCTTGAACATATCCCGTGACAGGTTTAGGGGCCGTTGTAAAAATGAATTGCTTAGAGGAATTATAACTTTAGCACCTGGAAATAAATGGTTTCTGCATCAACTCCAACACTTAAAGATCAGAAACTTAACACACATTTTTAAGTGCTGACGCCTTTGGGACAGGAGAGTGTAAAAGTTTTTCACTGAAACCAACATTTACAGAGATATTTTTTATGTTTTTTTCATTTGCCTTTTTTGGATATTCACTTTACCTTTTTTACATTTTTTACTTTTGTTGCATGTTACAAATGAACAAAAAAAGACAAAAAACAAAACCCTTCCACACTCCACCTCTATCTCCGTACTCCAAACACACACAAAAGTATAAAACCCGCCCAAAAAACAAAAAAAATGACCTTTTCTAACAATAAATTCAAAGAAATTAAGAATAAAAAAAACAAAAAAAAAAACAACAACAGTATATAAGTATGAACATAAAAAAATCCACATGAATGTATTAAAAAACAGATTAAAAACAGAAGGGTAAAAAACAAACAAAAAAATATACATTTGAAACTGGAAATTTCAAAATAAAATCCAAATTCACCTGCTGTATATTACAATAACCCCAAAACACTAGTAACATATACGAGACTATAAACGTTTTTCACTGAAACCAACATTTACAGAGATTTTTTATGTTGTTACCCCATGTTGTTTTTTTCATTTGCCTTTTCCTGCCAGATTTAGATAATCACTTTACCTTTTCTTTTCTTTAATGATTTTATTTTTTACATTTGTTACAGCTTACAAAAAAAGACAAAAAACAAAACCCTTCCGCACTCCACTTCTCTCTGTACTCCAAACACACACACAAAAGTACAAAAAAAGAAGGAAAAAAGGCGCTAATTTACCTATTTTCTAACAAAAAATTCAAATAAATTAAAAATCAGATTTAAAAAAACAACAGTATGTAAGTATGTACATTAAAAATTCTACATGAATGCATTAAAAAACACATTAAAAACATAATGGTAAAAAGAAATTTCCAAATAAAACCCACATTCACCTGCTGTATCTGACAATAACCCAAAAACACTAGTAACGCACTTTCTTAAAACATGGCCCTGGAGTTTACTCACAGCCCAGGAGCCAAACAAAAGACTCTGTCAGCAGGACGACAGCGGCACTTGTGTCCACTGTTGGGGTCGGCCCCCGGTCCCCTGAGACTCGGCACTTACTACAAAACAAATAACAGGAAGCGGCTCCGTCCACTGTGAGAAGAACAGTCCCGCCCTTGTCCAGCTCCTGCTGACTGGACTTTACGAGCCGCTCCTGCCCACGTCCTTGGGTCTAAGATTATTTTAGACTCTTGTTCAATTGTTTCGACTGATTTGTCATTGGGAAGTTGTACAGTAATCCTAAGGCTACAAGGAAATCATAAGTCTATGGGAAAATCAAAAGTCTACGGGAAAATCAAAAGTCTACGGGAAAATCATAAGTCTACGGGAAAATCAAAAGTCTAAGGGAAAATCATACGTCTACGGGAAAATCAAAAGTCTACGGGAAAATCAAAAGTCTACGGGAAAATCATAAGTCTAAGGGAAAATCAAAAGTCTAAGGGAAAATCATAAGTCTAAGGGAAAATCATATGTCTATGGGAAAATCAAAAGTCTACAGGAAAATCATAAGTCTACAGGAAAATCATACGTCTACGGGAAAATCATATGTCTAAGGGAAAATCATAAGGCTACAAGGAAATCATAAATCTACGAGAAAATCAAAAGTCTAAGGGAAAATCATACGTCTACGGGAAAATCAAAAGTCTACGGGAAAATCAAAAGTCTACGGGAAAATCTAAAGTCTACGGGAAAATCATAAGTCTACGGGAAAATCAAAAGTCTACGGGAAAATCAAAAGTCTAAGGGAAAATCATACGTCTAAGGGAAAATCATACGTCTAAGGGAAAATCATATGTCTAAGGGAAAATCATACGTCTACGGGAAAATCATAAGGCTACCAGAAAAAGCCAATCCAATCCACTTAATTTATAGCGCACATTTCATAAACAAACAGTTTCCAAAGTGCTGCACAGATACAAAGCACGGACGACATTAATAAAATAAGAATAAACACTCAGATTTGATCACATACTCTAAAACCAGCAAAATAAAACAAGAGCAAGAACCAAACGCTCGGGCCAAATCAAACTAGTCCTAAAACAACTGTCAAACCACAGAGAAGCACAAATAGATGAAAGTGATAAACTAAGTAAAGCATAAATAACACAGAGGGCCCAGCGCTCAGGTGATGCTAAAAGCCAAAGAATAAAAATTTAAAAAATTAAAAGACGAGAAAAATGACAGTGATTTGATATTACTCGTTCTCGAGATAGACAAAATATATGCTATTGTTTGGTTTAAAGCAGCATTCTGGTCGTTTGTTTCAGTTTAGCCAAATTTTGAGAAATTTTGACCACTGAAGTGATTAAAACTGTATTTTCTTCATGGCCATAGTCTTAATTTTTGATCAATAAACTTCAGCTAGCTAACTAACAATTATTGGTGTTGATATGCTGAATTATGATGGACCTTGTAGCCAAAAATACTTATTATCTTTTTTTTAATTTATTTTTTTATGTCACAAGTTGAAGTAGTCTTGCAAGATTTTGTACTTTAAGTATATGTATATATCCTCACACATAATTATATTCTGCTATATATACCTACATACATATGCATTTTTTAATAGAACTTTGAATTAACATGGAGCATAGAACCATATAGACTTTACAATACCTTATGTCAAAGATTTATTTTTTAAAACAGACCGCTAACTTTCAGACTCTATACAAAGTCAGACCGAGTTTGTCTAATATAATTTAACCATCCTCCATAAATTTGCAAATTTGTCTATCTCCAGCCTAACCGATGCTGTCACTTTCTCCATATTGTATATTTTTAGCATTACATCCGCCCACACGTCTACTTTAGGTAAAAATACAACATTTTTTCACTGGTAATAGTAAGGGCTGAACAGTCAAATCAGTTGAAATATTAGAAAAAATAACAAAAATGCTATGCAGTTTGGGGCACGACTTCCACAGTTTTTCTTTAATAGGACTATGAATGAACTTCTGTTTCTTCTAAGCCAGGGGTGTTCAAACTTTTGTCATCAAGGGTCGTAAATTAAAACACAGATGAAGAGGAGGGCCGATTCAAGGCCATAGACGGTAATTTATGCATTTATAAGCAGTTGGAACGAGCCTCAAGGCCTTTATTGATGCTTAGATCTTCACACAATTTGATAATTTTGCTTTACCATGAGAGATTTTCAAAAACATATGGGTAAAAAGTCCTGCTTAATGTAATACGGGCCAAGAAAACTTAGTCTGAGGGCCGCGTAGTTTGGACATAAGCGCTTTGTGTTGCATTTTTGTATGAAAAGCGCTTTATAAATAAAGTTTGATTGATGGATAGATACTTTATTGTCATTGAAGGTGTGCAGAAAAATAACAGAACGGAATTTTTTTTGCATTTTGGCTTCGTCTAAGTGTAAAAATCCATTTCTATGAAGCATTTTTACAGGATATAACAGACATTTGCATAGATCTATTTACTATTCAGTTGTATCTTGCACAGAATAAGATAAACTCAAGTCCGTTGTGCTTTGTTGTCCAGTCAAAACAACAGTATTTGAAGGTGTTTTGTCACAATCGTCTTAAGTTTAGTTTAGATTTCAACTTTAAAAGAATAATTTGATTTGACAACGAGGAAGAAAAGTGAACTTCACGACCCTTCAAACTTAGACGTACACAAACACGAAGGGTAGAAATGACTGTATACAAAGAATCCTCGAGTTTTGAGACACTATAATTGAAAACCACGTTCACATTTCGATCTTCTAACACCGCAATCTCCTCCAACCTTTGTGCTGTCCCTTCACCCTTGGCCTCACGTGTTTCCTTACCGCAGCTCTGGCTATTGTTCCACTTGCATTGTGGGAAAAAAGCTGCTTATTTCCCATATTTAGCTGCAGAGACCAAACAGGGAAGCGGGCCTTGTACATAAAGTGAACAGACTGCAGTGAAAACCTATCTGAGCTGTGAATACTCGCCAGATCATTGGTTTATTTAGCGGCCTTGCACCTCCTGCTCTTTGTCAAAGCTTTTATTTTCCACAGCAGAACACGACTTGGAAACGCTCAGCCGCTTCTCACATCTTCGTTATTTGCCTCTATATTTTCCATGACTGCTCTGTCCAAGTGAAAAAAATAAAAAATTTAACGCTTTTATTCCTTTCAAAGCGTTCTGTTTGGAGCCATTTGCAGAATATCACTTTTATGCCAACCTAATGACTACCGGCACATCTGTAGCGAACTCTTCTGAGATCTGGTGGTT
This sequence comes from Odontamblyopus lacepedii, assembly GCA_034769755.1. Classification (NCBI taxonomy): domain Eukaryota; kingdom Metazoa; phylum Chordata; class Actinopteri; order Gobiiformes; family Gobiidae; genus Odontamblyopus; species Odontamblyopus lacepedii. The sequence goes on from CM068355.1 coordinate 9,458,961, forward strand.
ACAAATAGGAAAAACAATATTTCTGAATGTATGGGCGGATAATTGATTCCATGTGAATTGTGCTTGTAAATTAAGTAGGCATATTAATAGTAAGCCATTCATTAAAAGTACTTCTTGCCAAGTTGTGTTCCCGCTAGACCAAACCAGGTGCCTCTAGTTTGAATATGAACTGGCATTAGTACTGGCGTAAACACAGACATACAGCCAGTTAGCAACGTGTTCTTGCTCTGCGTGCTCTCTGTACACTACCTGATTTTGGCTTAAAAACATAAAACAGACGTATTCTGTATGGGCCTCGCTGAGCATATGCATTAAAAGCATCCTAATTATTCACTAACAACAACTAGCATGCCAACTGCATACTTCCTGATCCTCTGATAAGAAAAAGCTTATTTTAGTCACTTTTAGTTCTGCAGTTTTAATCACAAAATCAATGGTTGTATTTCTGTTATTAAAGGGAACTCCGGCACGTTTGAAGCTAAAGTCCGTTGCTACAGGTGGTCGAAATAATAATAATAATAATAATAATAATGCATCAGTTTTATATAGCGCTTTTCTGGACACTCAAAGACGCTTTACAGAGCATTATTCATTCACTCCAGACCCGGTGGTGGCAAACTACTATTGTAGCTACAGCTGCCCTGGGGCAGACTGACGGAAGCGAGGCTGCCAATCTGCGCCATCGGTCCCTCCGACCACCACCAACACTCACGCACACACCACTTTCATACTAGGCAATGTGGGTGATGTGCCTTGCCTAAGGACACAATGACAGTTTTTGCGACTGGCGCCCCACTGTGGCACCTGGAATTCCTTGTGGTCTCCCATCCAAGTACTAACCAGGCCCGGCCCTGCTTAGCTTCTGAGATCTGACGGGATCAGGCTTTGACGAGCCGGTATGGCCACTGGAAATCTGTCAGAAGCCAAAAAACGGCACAGATCAGTGTTTCCTCAGTGGAGATCTCACTGTGGCAGTGAGTCTGTCAAGGCAACAAACTAGTGTAGTGATGGGGGCAAGTTCTTAACTTCCATGTAAAACGCCAACGCTTCACACTGAAGAAGCTTAAGGCCACTTTAACCCATCTTACAACAGCCACGAGTCTAACAACTCCAGCGCCAGAAACAAGTGAGGATCGACTACTGACAGTGAAGAAAAAGAGAAACTGAAAGTTGTTGAAAGAAAATGGTTCGGGAATGTATATTTTTAAGCGTTTTTCAAAAAATATGATTCACAAGTCTTTTGGGCTTTCGTTTGTTTGTTGTTTCCAGACACTAATGAGTGAACCAGGCAGAGCGTTTTGTTTGTTAGACTCGTGGCTGTTGTAAGATGGGTTAAAGTGGTGTTAAGCTTCTTCAGTGTGAAGCAAATTGGCGTTTTATGTGGAAGTTCAGAACTTGCCCCCATCACTACACTAGTTTGTTGCCTTGACAGATTCACTGCCACAGTGAGATCTCCGCCGAGGAAACACTGATCTGTACCGTTTTTTGGCTTCTGACAGAATTCGACCACCTCTAGCAACGGACTTTAGCTTCAAACGTGCCGGAGTTCACCTTTAAGCAGATTTAGATCATGATTTTGTTGTACAATGCCTCAAAATGTAAAACTATGATCAATATATGTTGTTGTTCGGTACTGAATACCTTCAAAAAAGCATCAGGTCTTCTTTAACCAAAGTTATTCCTCACTTACCTTATGCATTGAGATCATCGTAATGATTCACTGTTATGAGTTCATAAGTATTTTTCACAACTTTCGGAGGCCAGAGCGAGTTTTTACAATACTGTGCAAAAGTTTTAAGCAGGTGTGGAAAAAATGCTGTAAACTAGGAATTCCTTCAGAAATGGAAGTGTTCAGCATTTATTTTCATCAATAAACAAAATGCAGTGAATGAACAAAAGAGCATCAGTTCTTCTAGGTTTACTTGCAGACAGTTTGGGGACCAGACCATCACCAACACAGCTTCTTCTTCTTTACTCTGAAGAGAGGTCTTAATGACTTTGGCATTTTCTTTTGTTCGCTCACAACGATCATGATTTATATTTTTGAAAGCTGTTTGTTCACAGCAACACCTGCCTAAAACCTTTGCACAGTACTATGGATTCAGACCGTAGGCTGCACTGTGAACTTTTCTGATCTCAGGAGATGCTTTGAGAATATATCTGCACCGAGGCGAGACAAATATTGCTCAAACACTTGGAAGAAAAAAAAGTTCAATACAGAATACCTTGAAAAAGCATAACATGTCTTCTTTAACATTTCTTTAACACTACCAGTCAAAAGTTTGGACTCAATCTCTCACTCAATGTTATTTTTTTCCATATGATTATTACTTTTTACATTTTATATACATCCAGAAGACATCAAATATATGAAGTAAGATGTATGGATTTATATAGCAAAGAAAAAAAATACAAATACGATAAAAAATGGATAACCAAATCCTCAAATACCCTCTTTTTATAGGGATATTTAACTTATTTTCTTTACTCAATAATTATATGTATCTTTCTTCATATATGTCAGTTCACGTATGTATCTAAAATGTAGAAAGTAGTACGAAAAATAAATAAAATGGTCTTGTGTGTTTAAACAGCATCAGTCAAAAGTTTGGGCATTCTGTGTCATTCAATATGACACAGAATCATTTCTTCTTTCTTACTACTTTTTACATTTTATATATACTGTATTTTTCGAACCATAAGACGCGGCGGATTATAAATATGCACGTATTTCTGTCCTATGCGTCCGAGTGTTTCTGAGGGCCTTTGTGCTCCATGCGACAGTCCATCCAGCAGTGCGGCTTCGTAGCTTAACAAAGTCATACTAAAACATTTTGACAGATTTTTAAGTGCCGTGTACCACATAAAATCAGTTCGAGGTCAGTAAGCACAGCCAGAATTAATACGTACATAAAGCGCAAAGTCTTATAAGGCGCAAGGACAATTTTTGAGAAAAATAAAGGATTTTAAGTGCGCGTTATGGTCCAAAAAATACGGTAACGTTGAATTAGAGGGTGAGTCCTTGAGAACTTTTGAATGATAGTGTAGGTATGACTTAAAAGATTCCTCATCATCATTTTTTCCTGTCAATTTGGATCGCTGACATCCCATCGCTCCATGAATTTCAGGGTCAGGAGGTCAATGAGTCAAAAATATAACAGCAACAAGTAGAAAATTAGACATTTTGCGTTCTTTGACATGTCGTTTTTATAGTAAAGCTCGTATCTTCCTCCCTTTGCTGCTCTCTCCAGCTACATTGCAGCCTATACATTAGTTTGCAGCCCTCTGTGGTCAAGCTGTAAAGTTGATTTAAAGGGATGTCGGCCAAAGTTGGCCAGCGCACTCTCTAAATCTGACTCGGGCTGTGTTTATCTTCCAAACGTGGATCTGCACGATGTTTAATTAATGTCAATAGCAGTTTAATTATGCCATTTGTTTCGCACGTCATAGGTTCCTCCTCTGTTTCTAAAATTGGACAGGCTTACGCTCATCACCTAAATCTCGATCAAGCTCTGAAAACCAGTCAGTTTTCTGCGCAAAGTTGCCTTATATTTAGTCTGAAGAAACAGACACCAGGCACGTTCCTATGAGAGGCTTTCCACCAAATGATACCGAAGACTGAACTGTCCATCTTTGCACGAACCGGCTTTGGACAATGTCTTCAAAATAGAAATAAACACAGGCGGAGAGGTTTGGAAAACTGATTACAGGCTTGCAAATTTGTGCCCACATTCGAACCAACGAATCAACATATTTACCGTATAACATTACAGGAACGGGAGGGAGGAGAAAGCCCAAACAAAGCTCAAAAAATAGAATCACTCTTTTCAGTTGCCAAGTCCGGACTTGTTGCCAGAAACAACTTTGGGGGGGAGTCTCGAGCAAAAATTCTTGGATGGATTGCATTTACAGTACGCGTTGAACTTTGCCAGACTTGAAAAGAGTTATCGCTGTGATTCTAGTGGAAGCGATGTGGGCCAAAGTACTCGAATTCCCTTTGCACGTTGTCTCTTTTTAAGGCAATAATCGAGATATTTTGTGTATCTTCGCCTCGCCTGCGCCTTGGCCCCCGGGTCGACTTAAACAGAATAAATGGCGTGGGTAATCTTTGTTTTGGTACATGATGGGCGAGCGAGCATGTGCGTGCGAGTAGAGGTGAGATAATGCAGGAGACATCGGCAGTAAAGCGCAGATTAAGCCAGGGACCATGTTGAGTGATTCACTTTGGGGTTATCTTAATTCTCGCAGATAAGTCAGACAGTTCTCAGACTCCCACCCGCTCGCTGTTTCACCGTGTTCACAGCTTTAGGGAGCCTACCTGTAGGTATTGTAAATCAACTGTGTATCTAGTAGAAATATATGCCGTGCGATGTTGTTCTTGTACTTTTATAGACTCGGGCAAGAATGGATTATGTCAGCGCCGTAACCTATTTGAAGCAGTGATACTGAAGTAATTTTCTTTTGAGTTGAACTTTATAAATCTGGGACTAGAATACGGCTGCACAATGTATCGCAATCCAATCATAATTGCTTTTTTAATTGACTGTTTTTATATTGGAAAGGCTGCAACCGTTCAGGTAATTGAATGATTAAAAAAAATGCAAAATGTCCTATCTTTTTATGGGAGTTTAGACTGCTACAAACATGTCCTGAAATGCATAGAATATTTGTATTTCTTATTCAATCTTCGCTCAAGTGATAAAGGTGTCAGATTTGTGGAAAAAAAAGTACTGTTAGCAGATTTGAAAACACAAAGCATAAATCACAAACAAAAAAACTCAAATGTGGCTGTTTGCTGCAGGTGTTCCAATAAATAAGAGCAGGTAGAGGGCGCTCTTAGAAAAAAGGGGAAAACCTTTAAACTTGGGCTGTCAACGTTAGCGCGTTAACACATGCAAAAAAATCACACAAAAAATCGCACTAATGTTTTTTTTTTTAAACTCGGATTAATCACACAGTTTATTTTGAGCACACATGCTCCTCTACGGAAAGCACGATGGAGACCTGAAAGGCGGCGCAGGTTATTAGGTTCAGTGGGGTTAACCCCCTATTCTGACACACCACCACTCCAACAGCCCCCCACTCCGACATCCCTTCATTCCGACATCCCATCATTCTGACAACCCTCCATTCCGACACTTTTTGATGCTGCCATTATGACAACCTACTCATAGTTTCAGGACAATATTTTTACAGATTGGTGAAGTAGGGGCACATTGAGTATGTTGATTTAGTCGTGGTTTAGACCTGCTTTTAGTCCTAAACCAGGACTAAACCAGGTCTAATCCAGGACTAAACCAGGTCTAAACCAGGTCTAAACAAGGTCTAAAGCAGAACTAAAAACCAGGTTTTAATCAGGACTAAAAGCAGGGCTAAACCAGGTCTAAAGCAGAACTAAACCAGGTCTTGAACAGGACTAAACCAGGTCTAAACCAAGACTAAATCAGGACAAAAACAGGATTTAAGCAGGACTAAAACCAGGAGTAAAACCAGGACTAAAACCAGGAGTAAAACTAAACCAGGCCTAAAATTAGGACTCAAACCAGGTCCAAACCAGGTCTAAACCAGGTCTAAACCATGTCTAACCTAGTAAACTGCATACATGCATACAAAATGACAAAAACATCTATAAGATAACAACAAATAATCAAAGTCAGTCAATCAACAAATAAAACAACAAAAATAAATCAATTAAAGATAAAAAATTTGGCAAAACAAGGACCTATCCCACTTCTCATGCGCCCAAATCTCTCCTTTTTTTAACGCGCCGCGCCGTCTTTTAATGCACCACACTGTTTTTATTGCACCACACAAAGCTAGGCATACATACAAAAAACATTTTCCTACACTGTCATTTAAGGTAAGGCTTTGTGGGCACATGAATAAATGAGAGGCTTAAACACCAATCCGGAAAACTCATTAACAAACGTAACTAGGTTCCCCCACCTCTTTCCCTTCCCATTTGTATTTGTACAGACCGGCGTATGTACTGGTATTATTTTTATTACCACTTATTTTTATTTTTTTTTAATCACTTTTACTCATACAGACACACTTTTGAATGCATGTTGTGTGTTGCAAATGGAAAAAAAAGACCAAACTGACGAAAAAAGGAAAAGTTTACCCTGCAGTGCCTCGCTTTAATACCGAAATAATGACCCATCTGCGAACACCTCAAATCCCACATCTCTCCCCGTCGTATCTGTCCCCATTTCTCCATCTATACCCCTCCTACCCCTTCCCCATCTCCGCCCGGGCGTTCCCGCTCGCACTGACAGACACCATCCATTAGCGTCCAGTATGCGACGCTGCAGCTCGCCCTTCTCTAAACACAACCCCGAGTGTCTAATGGGCCCCGCAGCTGTCCGACCACTAATTGCGCCGTGCTTTATATCTGTCCGTGAGCCCATTGTGACGGATTTGGGGAGAACAGTTGCAGATGACACTTGAGCTAGTCCCGGACTGTGTGGAGAAGCTTTGCATACATCACTCGCCATTTTGATCAACAATTTCCTTCTCCAAACACAGCTGTCTTGTGAGATTTTGGCGTTTGGAAGCCCCCCCACCTCCCTCCGTCGTCCAGAGAGAAAGCTAAACTCGGTGGATAAATGTTAGTGTCCACCTGAAATCACTCAGGGCGGTATGGGATCCATTATGGGGCGCATTAAGCATGTCCGCCTCTGTTTGACCGTCCGCTGTAAATGATCGAGAAGAAGCGGCTCCATCTGTGGACACTGGACGGACGACGCTGAGCTGAACGTGGTGTGGGTTTGTTTTATTAAGATGTGTATTTTAGGATTTTCCGTTTTACAGCCAGTGGGACTTGTTTATCAAACTCAGTCACTCGAAGACCTTTTAACTGAAAAACTTCTGACTGCACTTTATACATTAAAGGGGACGTATTATGCTTTTTTCTTGTTATGCCGTTTGCTCATCAAAAACATACCCTGAGTTGTGTTTTGTTTCATTCACACATGTTTAACACACAAATCCTGCAGATTTAGGCTGAGTTCTTCTCTCAAACAGAAAACACTTTGTCCCGAAGTTCTTTACTGTGTTTTTTAACTCCATACACTACCATTAGACTGATCTGGATGTCAATCTCAACTGAACTAAAGGTAAAAAGTAGGCGTTAACTTAAAAACCACCACTACATGACATCACAAGGTGGAACAGAGCATTTTGAGCTTTGGAGATGTACACAAACTGATAATAAAGGTTTACTCAAACATGCGTATGGAACAAAACACAACTCTAGTTATGTTTTTGAGGTGGTAACAGCATTCTAACATGGCCAAAAGCTCACGACAGTCAGTTTTGTGTCATATACACTGGAAAAAACAATCTCTAGGTGAGTTAAAATGACCTAAATGAAGAACATTTGACTTTATTTTAGTCCTTTCACCTTGACAAGTAAAATTATCTGCCTGTGGAATAAGTGTTTTTGTCTTAATTCAAGCAACATTCGATTTTGTTTCTTATTTTAAGTGCAGAAAGTTGTTTTTCTTATTTTAAGTGTAGCAAGATCATATTTTAAGTACAAAAATCGTATTCTACTGGCGGATAATTGTACTTGTCAAGTGAAATTGACTCAAATCATGGTAAAACTTTCTTAATTCAAGTCATCTTAACTTGACTAGATTTTGTTTTTTGCCGTGTCTGATGATGCTTCTTTTATTAAAGCCTTAGTATCTAAATTTCTATACAAGAAAATTGCCAAAAGTATGTGTTTTTTTTCCATTTTGGCTTAGTTTTTTGCACTAAAAAAGTTAGAAAAGCATGCGTCCTTACTATGAGCGGCACTCTTGGCCTGCTTGTTTCCACCGAAATGTTGTCTCTTGGGTGATATTCCACATATTTTCCACACATTTTCACAGAGAATCTTCCATATTATGGTTTTAACATTTATTATTTCCATGGAAGTATACAAGTGATGTGCCACCAAAAGAAAGCTACACGCCGTGCCTTTAAAACTCATTTTGCTTTACTAAAATAAATGTCCTTGTGACGTAGACCTCCACCGAGATGCTGTAGTGTTTAATTACCATCAGTCAAGTCCATTTTGAGCCAGAATCTCTCTCATCTGGCACTGACGTGTAATCAATGCTTAGAAGATAATGTGATCTGATTAGATATTTGAATTTACAAACCAAACACCCAAAACTCATCAGAATAGTTCACGCGATGTTCGAGTGACCTCATGTTTATTCAAAAAGGAAAACTTATCTCTTACACTAATATTGATGAACGGTCTTTTTTTTCCTTTTGGCCTCTTCGTTCAGGTCAACCGCGGCTCAGAAGGTTGATTTTTATAGGTTTACACAAGGGCCACACAGTTTGATAAAATATCGGACTCATTTTTCATGACAGTTGAGATTAGATTTGGAGTTCTTGTTCTGATCGTGAGATTCTGTTCAAAGTTCACGTTTTAAACCCGTCCTGGAGCGGTCACATTTGAGACTGAAATAAGAGCTGCGACTTAATACAAGAATACAAGAAGCCTGTGCATTTCAGAACGTGTTTGTAGAGGTCTAAAGTACAAAGTTTGCAGATTTTTTTGTATATTATAAAATGGAATCGTTACTTAAAGGGCCCCGTATTATGCTATATTCTGATTTGTATTATGTTGTTTCATACCTGGAGTTATGTTTTGTTTCATTCACACATTTAACACACAAACCTGCATATTTAGGCTAGTTAGTGTTTCTCTCAAACAGAAAACACTCTGTTCCACTTTGTGATATCATGTGGCAATACAGGAAGTGCTCCACTGTGTTTTTAAACTCCATTCACCTTCACTAGAATAATTTGGATCTTTTTGGCCCTAGCTGTTAACTATAAAACTACCACTACATGACATCACAAGGTGGAACAGAGCATTTTGAGCTTTGGAGATGTAGACAGACTGATAATAAAAGGTTATGACCCAATTCTGCTAGGGTTAGAGGAAGTAAAATAAAAACAAGATGGAAAATGGAATAAATAAAGTAATTAAATAAGTAATTTAATTAACAGGATGTACAAGGTAAAACAAAACATGCTAAAATATGTATTTTTTGGACTATAAATCACACTTTTTTTTCAGGGTGGGCAACTGCGGCTTATAATTAAATATTAAAGTTTTTCACACTGACAGTCCATAGACCAAATATATGAATCCTATATATGAATTAAAAATGAAAAAAACAAATCGTTATCTGGTTTACATTTTCGTTTTAGAGACAAATAATAAAGAAAAGAGTTGTTTTTTCGTTTTCTTATTTTTGGTTCTATATTGAAAAACAAATCTAGTTTTTATCCCGCAATGAGCTTTGTTTGTTTTCTTCATTGCAGCTCGAGTATCCTCCGCTTTTCTCCTGTCAAACACAAGTTTCTCGCTTGATTACTGTTTTCAGCTGCATATTTCACTACTTGCAGCTTGTAATCTGCAGAATATGGCTGACAGTTATATATATATATGAAATTATATATTTTAATATATAAGTCACACCTGAGTATAAGTCGCAGAAAACACCCAAACCGTGAAAAAATACGGTATTTGCAGCCTTTGTGTTTTATTAATTACAACCATTCAAACTGCAACTCCGCTTCACAATCAGTCTTAGATTTGCCCCAGTTTACCTCCACTGACTTTGATCGATCATTTCCATTTCTCAAGGCTTAGGAGGGGCCCAAAGTGGACTCTGGCTTTTGACCACCTGTTGCTTCCCTGACCCCGGTAATATTCTCCAATACATGCTCGTGCTGCACTAGTGTCACAAGATGAATGACTGAATGAACCCAACCCATGCACGCACACGTACACATACAATAAGTACTATTCCGGTCTGCGCTGGTATGCACTAATAGCAACAGAATGTAAAGTCCATGTGCCATTGTTGGAGCGATTAACCCGGGGCCCTTTACAAACTGGGCCCGTGCTGGACATTCTCTGAACATGACATACAATAGAGCCACACACTGAGGCAGCGAGCCAGCATTCATTCATCCAGTACAACAACACAGTCTGTCATTTTCACTTACTGGATATAAATAAAAGTATTAGGACCGCAAAGCTCACGGAGGCCTCCACACATTTGTTGCGTCTATTTCGTACGGTCTGCAGAAGGAGGCATGACAACAGAGAACGTTTTATGCCAATACCGTGACAGATACAGTAGTCAGTGTTGTTGTTGTTGTTGTTATGGGGACTATATTTAAAAGTAAGGTCATGTTAATGCACTGGCGATTGCATGTGCCTAATTTGAGTAGAGATGTAAAAAAAAAATAAAAATAAAAATACTGTGGTCAAAACTCAATATAATGTCATGAGCAATCACAATATATTGAATCTTAAAGGGGAACTCTGGCACGTTTGAAGCTAAAGTCCATTTTCAGAGGTGGTCGAATTCTGTCAGAAGCCAAAAAACGGCACAAATCAGTGTTTTCTAGGTGGAGATCTCGCTGTGGCAGTGAGTCTGTCAAAGCAACAAACTAGTGTCGTGATGGGGGCAAGTTCTTAACTTCCACATAAAACGTCAATTTGCTTCACACTGAAGAAGCTTAACACCACTTTAACCCATCTTACAACAGCCACGAGTCTAACAAACAAAACGCTCTGCCTGGTTCACTCATTAGTGTCTGGAAACGTTATAAAACAACTTTATAAGCAGCTTTAGCCTTACCTTTGTTGATTTCCCACTGCGCATGCGAAAGCCCAAAAGACTTTATTGTCAACTCCAGCAGCGGCTAAAGGCTCGAGCCGCCAGAAGCAACAAGTGAGGATCGACTACTGACGGTGAAGAAGAGAAACTGAAAGTTGTTGAAAGAAAATGGTTCAGGAATGTATTTTTTGTGTTTTTCAAAAAATATAATTCATCCATCCATCCATCCATCCATCTTCTCCCGCTTAATCCGGCTGGGTCGCGGGGGCAGCTTGCTGCCCAATACTCATAGCACCTGACCCCCCCTATGAACCCCTCTGCAGGTGGTGAGCCCACAGGAGGTGATATATAATTCACTTGTAAATAAATGGGATTAGAAACAATGTCGGCATCGAGTCTTTTGGGCTTTCTTTGGGCATGCGCAGTGGGAAATCAACAGAGGTAAGTGTAAGGCTGCTTATAAAGTTGTTTTATAACATTTCCAGACAATGAGTGAACCAGAGTGTTTTGTTTGTTAGACTCGTGGCTGTTGTAAGATGGGTTAATGTGGTGTTAAACTTCTTCAGTGTGAAGCAAATTGGTGTTTTACGTGGAAGTTAAGAACTTGCCCCCATCACTACACTAGTTTGTTGCCTTGACAGACTCACTGCCACAGTGAGATCTCCGCCGAGGCAACACTGATCTGAGCCGTTTTTTGACTTCTGATAGAATTCAACCTCCTCTAGCAACGGACTTTAGCTTAAAACGTGCCGGAGTTCAGCTTTAAGTCTCTTTGGTTAAATTCACTGTTGTGGTGCAGCAACAGCTAAAAATCTGAAGGAACTATGTAGATCCGTATGAGTGACAATTGGATTTAACTCAGCAGAAGGCTTTAGCTACAGAATTTATGCTCTAGACGTAATAACGCTGAAGAAAATTTAGGAATACCTTTTGAATACTGAAAAGTAGTTGTAATGTTTGTAGTTTGTGAATACATTCTTTCATGTAAAACCACATGGCAAATTAAAATATCAAATCCCACTGCTCTTTTGGTTCAATCAGGTGTGAAGAAAAGATGCTGAAAAGAGGATCCGATTAGCCGTGCACCACTGACAATAATGACGGATGTGTTCAAGTAAAGAGAATTAGCCACGGCGTTTTAGGACGACAATAGCAACCAGATACTGCCCGTCCAAATGACCATTTCACCTGTTACTCCACAGCTTCTACCCCCCACCTGAGGATCAGCCCGGCCACTTAATTCTGCCCCTGATCTGCTCCTGTGTCGTTCGCTTTTTTCAGTAACAAAAAACAAAACAAAAGATCTAGTCCTTTACGCAAGTAGATTACGTCAAAATCTTCTCACGACGCCACAAAAGCCCCGGACTCCGTTTGAGGTTTTCGTCACGTGAGCGAGTTTGGCTTTCGAGTAATGAGCTCCGATCGCTTAAAGGTAGCCCGGCGTTTTCGGAGGAGGGCGCTTTGACAGCTCCATTCCCCCCGTCTGGCCGAGCTTAATCTGGATTAGTTGATTTTCTTTCCTTGGATTAACAGCTCGGCGTTCAATTAAACCTCACGCAGTCCAGTGAGTTTGAATCGCGACGCCGGGAGCTCCTGGTGGCGACTGGCATCTTCCGTGGGAATCTCGAGCCTTTGTGGTGAACGCCAAAACGATCTGGCCCGGGGAGAGTCTTCCTGGTCTTCCTGGCATTCCGAGACAATGCGGAGACACCCGGAGAGGCGAAAGTAGGAGCTGTGAAAAGAGGTTGTGCTGTGAAGACGGGGGAAAAAAAAAACTGTCAGAAGGTCCAAATGCGTTTGTTTTTGTCAGGCAATAAACTATGGAGCAAACATGAACTTATGATTATGTTGTCAGATGAGGTTTGCAAGTGTAGGGTCAAGAGTACAAGGGACTTTTTGCAAGAGTTGTTACACACAGTACGTTAGTGTCACTCTTATTTAAAGCAGCATTATGTAACTTTTGGGTTGGGGTCCGCCACCTTCTTCGACTGTTCAACAATATGACATTATTATACAGCTTTACATTACATTTATTCAATTATAGGTGGTTTTATAGCTCAAAAATCCCTCGAAAAACAGACATTCTGACTGTTTGCGGGGTTTTCTCTCCACAGATCTGACCTATAATGTGGTCTGGTTGTTTATTTTATTTTATTTGACTTATTTCAATGCTGTTTTGTGATTTTTATGGTGTTGCTTTGCTCTGATTTGACTGGTTTTATTGTTTTAGGACTGGTATAACCATGTTTTTTTTCTTTTTCTTTTTGTTTTATCTCCGATTGTAAAATGTGCTATAGAAATAAAGCGAAATTTGGATTTGGTTTGGTCTCCATGGCGATAGAAAGGTTTAAATCCACGCTGTGAAACATTTCTGGCAAAGCAATAACATTTGATGGACCTTCCACCAGAAAAGTTACACAATGCACCTTTAAAGGGCCTTTATTACGCTTTTTTATGATGTTATAATGTTGTTTCCTCATTAAAAACATACCCGGAGTTGTATTTTTTTCATTCACACATGTTTAATACACAAACCCTGCACCGTCTCAACTGGAAAACATTCTGTCCCACCTTGTGATGTCATGCCAAACACCTTCACTGGAATCATTTGGATAATTTCAGCCCTGCCAGACAGACTAATAAACCAGGATTACTTAAACATGTGGGAATGAAACAAAACACAACTCCAGGTATGTTTTTGACGAGGTAACAGCATTATAACATGACTTAAAGCTCACAAGAATCCATTTTATGTAATATATGACCTATAGAAACATCTAAACTCTATATCAACATCTGTTTTCTATTGCTGATTGCAAATTTTAATGCATTTAAAGATGATTTATTAACATTTAACAGTTGAGAGCCCATCACCTACTTTTCATTGTTATTGCACTGCCTTGTATGTTTGAGAGTGTTATGGACCCGACTCGGAAAATCGTAACAAGGAAAGGGAAGAAGGAAACAGAGGTTTTAAGCCCCTTGAGAGGGCATTTATTATAAAATAGTGAGGGTAGCAGCGGCATGGCAGGCTCGGTGGACGGAGCGAAGTAAGGCAAGGCAAGTCTATTTGTATAGCACATTTCGTACACAAAGTAATTCAAAGTGCTTTACAGAATAAGAAATGCATCAAAATCACAATGCAGACAAATCAAAACATAAATAATCACCATGCAATTTTAAAATAGAGATGGGACATTGAATTAGAGAGAATTAGAGAGAAGAGAAGAGCGCGGAATGAAAAATGAAAACCTTTAGGTAGGCGTAGGAGGAGCAGGCGAGGGACGAAATCTGCATTTTTCTTGTATTCATTTCCACGCATTTTCATTGCCAAAAAATACTTGGTTTGTTGAAGGCGCCTGCCCGTGTCCATTAATATTGCAAATTTGTATGTCATACTATGCAACATTAGAGGCCTCCTTGGAGATTTGAGGTTTTGAGACCCTCCACCTAAAAACCGATAGTTTCCCTTTAACACACTGAAGATGAAAATTTATATTAGATAAGCACATTTTAGTCTGGAGCAAATATTTTGGAAGAATTGTACCGTGAACCATGTAACGCATCAACGTCTGTCAAAACATTCAAATAATTGGTCAATTACAGCCTCACATAACTTATTGGTGCAACACAGTGTAAAAGTTACTGCTCTTTTAGCGGATTTCTGACAGTTCCTGTATTTTACACTGGTACAGGAGGATTTTGAGCTTTTTTTTTTTAGACATTGCTGAATTGTTATATGATTTGTGTAATGTTTTTGGATCTTTCTGTACTATTTCTCTTGTAAGCTGTCTTCAGTTGAGCAACTATGCTTCGCTTTTACTATTTGACTTAGACTTCGACCAACTTTATTGATCCGCAAGGGAAATTATCTGGACCCAGTAGCTCACACATGACTTTACATTATAATAACAAAGAGAAAAAATATATGTAAAAGGTGAATAAATCAAGAGACTGGTGTCAAATAAGGCGTAATTATATGACAGTACAAGTAAAAATAAAATGCAATAGAAATAAGTAATAAAAATATCTCTGTTATATAAAAGAGGTCACATAAGGGTGAGTTGTTGTACAGTTGTAGGGAGTATTATCTGTTATATAAGGGTGAGTTGTAGTACAGTTGTAGGGAGTATTATCTGTTATATAAGTGTGAGTTATTTACAGTTGTAGGGAGTATTATCTGTTACATAAGCGCTTTGTGTTGCATTTTTGTATGAAAAGTGCTCTATAAATAAAGTTTGATTGATTGATTGAAGGGTGAGTTGATGTACAGTTGTAGGGAGTATTATATGTTACATAAGGGTGAGTTATTTACCGTCATAGGGAGTCTTATCTGTTACACAATAGTAAGTTGTTGTACAGTTGTAGGGAGTATTATCTGTTAATTAGGCCGAGTTATTTACAGTTGTAAGGAGTATTACCTTTTACATAAGGGTGAATTTTTGTACATTGTAGGGAGTATTATCTGTTACATAAGCACTTTGTGTTGTGTTCATACATTTTTGTATGAAAATTGCTCTATAAATAAAGTTTGATTGATTGATTGAAGGGTGAGCTGTTGTACAGTTGTAGGGAGTATTATCTGTTACATAAAGCCGAGTTGTACAGTTGTAGGGAGTATTATCTGTTACATAAAGCCGAGTTGTACAGTTGTAGGGAATATTATCTGTTACAGTAAAGTATGAATGCCGTCCTGTATCTCCACATTTGAATCTCTGGCGTTAATTGACTGGCACATGTCGAAATCCTAATACCTGATTTTAACGTCACACCCAGGGGTTTTATTACCTTTTAAAATACATGTGCCGTTCTCGTCTTCCAAGAGAACCATTGCGGTGGTTTTCTGTGTGCTGAACTGGCCTTTTTTATAAGTGCTGCGAAAGTAGGTGTAGCAATAACGTTTGGTCTGGCTGCGAAAGAAGCTGAATACGAAATACCTCTTTAATAAATAACTCTGACCTTGGAGAAATGCTCTTTTCGCCAAACTCCTTTCGGTCTGCCAACAGCGAGATGGCTACGCTGACTCCCAGGTGTCACCGCGTGGAACTGTTTGTGTGCATAAAGCAGACGGCGCGAATGTGGGTTAGCTGAAAGCGCTAAAGCCTTCCCCGGGTTTAGAAAGATGAGAATTGAATGGTCCACTGAAGAAGCAGGATTGATGTCAGATGGAAATGGTCTGGGCGTAATGGAAAATAAAGCTCACGCTGTGTGACAGGCTGGCGCTCCGAGGCCGTACAGTAGCATTTATTTGGCTTGAGGTATTTTAATATTTGTCTTACCTGTCGGGTGATTGTTTGAACAGGGGTTTGGGCTGTCCAGTGGTGACCCGGAGCCACACTGGAGACCCCTGCACCTGTCAGAGAGTGTGGGAATGCGGTAGAAACCGAGCGCGAGGCAAACAGATGGAAGAAACATGCATTGCTACAGAAAATATGGCGAAAAACGGATAATATTCACGTTAAATGTGCATTGTGTAACGTTTCTGATTGAGGGTTCTCTTGGTATCATCATAGAGACAGTCAGAATGACGGTTTTTCTAGGTATTTTTGAGCTCTAAAACCATCTGCAATTGAATACTGTCTTCTTTTTCCATGGAAACATTATTTGAAGTGCCACCTCCAGAAAGTTATGGGAAGAGGAATATTAATAAATCTAGTAAACTGCATAAATAAATACATAAATGAATTACAAAAACATTCAATGTCAGTAAAAAGTTAAAACAAAAATAAATCGATTAAAAATAAAATTTAAACAAGGGCCTATCCCACTTCTCATGCGCCCAAATCTCTCCTTCTTTCATGCCATTTAAGCTAAGGCTTTGTGGGCACATGAATAAATGAGAGGCTTAAACACCAATCTGGAAAACTCATTAACAAATTTAACTAGGTTCCCCCACCTCTTCCCATTTTTCCCCCACTATTATTTCCTTAGTTACTTTAAACATTGAGTTTATCCCTTCAATACATTGTTTAAGAATCTCTACAAACTAAACACAAAACACAAATTAATTTATATTTAATGCTGAAACCTATCACTATGTCTAATGTCTAATGTCTGTATGCAAACAAAAAACAAGGTGCATTGTGTAACCGCTCTGCCTAGAATGTTCCACAGTGTGACATTTAACAGCTCTATCTTACATTTATCCAATTACATGTGGTTTTATAGCTCAAAAATCCCTAAAAACCAGGCATTCGGGGTCGCCTCTTCACAGATCTGACCTGTAACTTGGTCTGGTTTAGTCTCTATGAAGATATAAAGGTTTAATGCCGTACTGTGAAACATTAAGGAACAAAGCAATCTCCTTGAAGAAAAGCATTTGATGGACCCTTATATACAAGAGGTCACTTAAGGGTGAGTCGCTGTGCAGTTGTAGGGAGTCGACACGTTAATACACTTCAACGGAAAAGTTGCACAGTGCACCTTTAAGCAGTTTGTTTTACTGGTCTGTTAACAGTATAACTATAGACAGTCCATACAACTACTCTTCTCTCCCGTCTTCAGCTAGTCCAGAACGCTGCTGCTCGACTTTTGACTGGTTCTCGGAAATTTGATCATATAACTCCTATTCTTCAATCTCTCCACTGGCTACCTGTTCAGTTTCGCATTGATTTCAAGACTCTTTATTTGTTTTTAAACGTCTCCATGGCCTGGCCCCACGGTACTTGTCTGACCTGCTGGTGCCCTACAGGCCTTCCCGCTCTCTCAGGTCTGCAGGTCAGGTTCTTCTTGTGGTGCCTAAGACAAAAAGGAAACTTAGGGGTGATCGGGCCGAATCACTTCCTGTTTTTAAATCTCTTCTTAAAACTAATTTCTTTAGTTTGGCTATTAACACAGTGTGAAGACTTGACATTTATCATTGTCTGTTTTGATGTTATTGTGTCTTACGTTTTTGTATTTTAACATGTGTACAGCACTTTGGACGACTGTGTTGTGTATAAAGTGCTTTATAAATAAAGTTTGATTGATTGATTGAACTACTAGAATTCTTCGAACACTGCAAATTCTACATTTTCAAGTGCCACATTATTAATTATCTATGTTGCTTTTTGTCTTTTCCTCATGCTTCACCCCCCACTGTTGCCAGTAGAGGGCGTTACGCACACAGCCCCACCGCTTTATTAGCAAATGCCAAATATTAGGATTTATGATCGTAACACACAAGTAGTAAAAACGCAAACGCAGCTCAAATATCTGGACTGCTCTGAACTCCGTAGGGTTCACAGTTACTATAAAGAACGTCCCACCAGGCAATTAGACTCTGTTTACTTGATATATTGCTTCATTTGTCTAAACCCATATGTCTGACTTTGAACACTGGCTCCGTGTCAAACTGTGAAGATAACAGCTATGACACTATCGAGTTTAGACAGCACACGCTCCCCCATACGACCCTATCTGTTTGCCCTGTCTGTGCTATAGAAACACTACTCCAAACACGACCGACTTTTGCATTTGTTGCAATTCCTTTGCGCGCACATCATTGGCGTAAACAGTAAATGAAGCAAACAGCCTTAAGTAGTATGTTTGAAAAGATGCGTTAGATCATTGCGTTTTCAAACAAGATTAAACACGAGGAGCGGGAGCCAAGGTTAAGTAACATTGCGGAGGAATAAAATGTTTTTGATAGTTCCCGTGCGTACTTTAAGATAAACAAAATGGCACTGATTTACGCAAATGCGAGGCTGTTTGGGTTCGGATTCCTTGATCATGAGGCGGGTTTCCATTAAGTGGTTTTATACACAGTTTGAGTTATTCTACACGGAGCTTACTTAAATAAAACATGTGCACAAGCAAGGTCAATAAACGTATACGCGCAGTTACTACCTTATTTGAACTCGTACTTAGAAGTCCCACTGGTTGCTATCTATATACAGCGTGTAGCCTTTAAAGAGGGGGTATTATGCTGCTGTGAGCCCCCTTCCCTTTGCTCCCTGTGCCAACTTACTCCACCTTCAGAGCGCTATCATATTCCACCAGTGAAACTATTGCACATCGTGTCAGGTTTAAGTTGCAGTGCATTGTTTTGCGTCGTACTTTTGTATATTTATGGAAAATTGTTCTGTGGAAACATGGGTGATGTAGGATTGTGGCAGAATCATACTGCTAGCTGTAAGGAAGGTTGGAATACTATTTTTCGGACTATAAAGCGCAGTTAAAATCCTGTAATTTTCAGTGTGCCTTATGTATTAAATCTGGTTGTGCTTACTGACCTCAAACCAATTTTATGTGGTACACGGCGCTCAAAAATTTGTCAAAAATGTTTTGGTATGACTTTGTTAAGCTACGAAGCCGCACCGCTGGATGGATTGTCGGAGCATTACGGCAACCGAAGTCAGGAGCCTCGCGGAGTAATACGTACTGTGCTTCAACATCATATTACAGTGTGGGTATATGGAGCCCAAAATGGCACCTAAAACATGCTGACTTACACACCCAAGTGAAGCAAATTTAATTCGGTGCTGTCATCGTTCCAGGTGGATTAACCAAAGAACTCCAACTCTTAGATATCGGTGTCAACAGGTCGTTCAGATTTAAATTGCAGCTGTGTGAGAGCGATGGACGACAGAAGGCGAAAACACATTCACCAAGACAGTTACGCCACGATCTGCCAATGGATCGTGGATGGGCCAAGGCATCAGTCTCGCTTAATGCGTATGAAAATAAACCCGTTCATTGATATTGCGCCTGATAACCCGGTGTGCTTTATAGTCCCAAAAATACAGTCCGGGAAAGATCACTAAATAACTCAAACATGCATAGATGACATAAATACTTCTTCAGGCCTGTTTTCGATCAGGAAATGTTGAACAATGTAGAAAGCTCCAGAAAAGTTGATTTAACATAATTTGTTACTGATTAAGAGATTCACTGTATTTAACAATAACAGGGCCAGGGGGTCAAATGCACCAGGGTCAAATGTACCAAGGGGAGGTTCAAATGTATCAGCGTCAAACGCACCAGAGTCAAATGCACCAGATTCAAATGCACTAGAGTCAAATGCGCCAGAATGAAATTCACCAGGGTCAAATGTACCAGTTTTGAATGCACCAAGAGGAGGTGATCAAACACACCAGAGTCAAACGCACCAGGGTCAAATACACCAGTTTGGAATCCACCAAGAGGAGGTGGTGCAATGCAGCAGGGTCAAATGCACCAGGGTCAATAACAATAATGTCTTGAAGGTGGAAAAGCGCTTTACAAAAATGTGATAATTTACCCTAAAGTCTTACACTTGTAATGCCCTTCACAAACTTGCCCAGGCCTCTCTGTCGTCACTGTTCATTCAGTCCACACTTGGTTGGTGTTTCTGCTAACATTAAGCAATATTTGTCATGCAGGGTTGTCAAACATTTCTCAATTTGCATTTGTTGTTGTGTCCATAGGCAAGACACTTAAATGTTCTAATGGTTTTCTGTGGCGACCCTGAGTAAATAAGAAATTTGGCGTCATCCACAAGAACTTCTAAACTTTTGCCGTTACTTTCGTCACTTCGTACAGTACCTGTCATGCTAACATCTGTACCCGAGCCAGAACATCCATCACATTAGCGCTGCTCTTTTGATATGTGATATTTACCAAAGGGCTCTATATTTCCATCTAATGCTGTGTGACAGTGGAGAACAAAAGGAGGGGGGCATTGGAAAGGGGCACGGAGGCGTTTTGGACGGGGGAAGGGCGGGTTAAGAGGGCCAGAAAAGCACCCAAAGGACACACAAGGGGCCCGGGTGACTTTAGGGCCTCTCCTGTCTGTTTGGAAGTCTCTCAATTGCTGCCCCCGCTGCACCGGACCACCCTCTCCTCCTTTGCCCACTGTGGTGCTGCCAAGATCACGGTTCCCACTCGTTTCTATGGGATGTTTTTAGACAACTTTGGAAGAGATGAGCTAAAAAAAGTGCAAGAATAATGCATAAAAGATAGAAAAGAACAAAGATTGCAACTGACTTATATTTAATGACGAATAGGATTTATAGTCCGTTAGTTGAGCATTGCAAAAGAACATTTAATTCTGCTGTGACTTGCCAGTATCATGTCAAAACTGAAGAAGCCTCTTGGATGAAACGGGAAACATCTTCACTCCACTTGACATAGTTACATTTTCATTTGTGATGGAACTTACCCAGATGCCAGGCGGATTACAAACATTAGTTGACCAAATAAATAAGTTGATATAAATAACATTTTCAACAATTATTTGCAAGAACGGAAGAAGCCTCTTGAATCAGTTGCAAAATATTTTCACTCTAATTTACATTTGAATTAATATTTTCTTTTGCAATAGAATCATGGACTACTGAAGGATTACACAGACATGAGCTGACCAAATAAATAAGTTGCTAAAAAACAAAAAATACAAAATCTACCTGAAATATTCCACAGTATGACATTAAACAACACTACCGTCCATTTATTAAAGGGGAACTCCGGCACGTTTGAAGCTAAAGAACTTTATAAGCAGCCGTAGTCTTACTGACTCGATTTCCCACTGCACATGCGAAAGCCCAAAAGACTTTATTGTCGACTCCAGCAGCGGCTAAAGGCTCGAGCCGCCAGAAGCAACAAGTGAGGATCGACTACTGACGGTGAAGAAGAAGAGAAACTGAAAGTTGTTGACAGAAAATGGTTCAGGAATGTATTTTTTAGCATTTCCAAAAAATATAATTCACTCGTAAATAAATGGGATTAGAAATGACATCGCCGATTGAGTCTTTTGGGCTTTCACATGCACAGTGGGAAATCAACAAAGGTAAGGCTAAGGCTGATTATAAAGTTGTTTTATAACGTTTCCAGACACTAATGAGTGAACCAAGCAGAGCGTTTTGTTTGTTAGACTCGTGGCTGTTGTAAGATGGGTTAAAGTGGTGTTAAGCCTCTTCTGTGCAAATTGGTGTTTTACGGGAAGTTAAGAACTTGCCCCCATCACTACACTAGTTTGCTGCCTTGACAGACTCACTACCACAGCGAGATCTCTGCCTAGAAAACACTGATCTGTGCCTTTTTTTGGCTTCTGACAGAATTCGACCACCTCTAGCAATGGACTTGAGCTTCAAACGTGCTGGAGTTCCCCTTTAAATTACAGGTGGTTTTATTGCTCCAAAATGCCTAGAAAAAACAGGCCTCCTGACTGTGAGCAGGGTCGCCTCTCCGCAGATCTGATCTATAACTTGGTCCGGGTTGGTCTCCATGAAGATAGAAAGGTTAATGCCATACAGTGAAACATGACAGACAAAGCAATAAGATTTCCATGGAGAAAAGCATTTGTCTAACCACCCACCAGAAAAGTTACACATGCATCTTTAAGTTGAGTTTTATTAAGACAAATTACTGATAATATAAAATGAATTGCTTCAAAATGAAAATGGCCCAAGTATTTTTTTTTTCCTTTTGTTGCATTCAAAAAAGGGGAAAGCCCAAAGAACTGATACATTAATAAGATTTGACTGTTGTCAGCATGAGCGACTCGCCAGCAACTTTCCCCCATAATTCCTGGGACAAAAGCTTATTGGTCATGGTGTCAGAACAGATGTTTAAATAATCCATAAACTTTAATATTCATTAACTAGAAACAATTGAAAGTCAGTGTTTTACTTGTGTTTACACCGACTACTCCCACTGTAAAAACATAATGGTGAATGTAATGTGTTTTGCTGCTACGAGAATCAAATCCGCGACCTCTTCCGTGGCACACCCAAGGTTTACATCGGTGTCAACGTGGACTTGTGTGGATCCCTTGGGTGCGCAGAGCTTGTTTTGATGCAGACGTGTTGACTTCTCCGTCTAAAAAAAATCTCGTGTGACACTTCAAATCCCTTTCACCTCTGCGTAGCCTCCTCGACTCCTCTCCTCCAGACCGACCGACCACAGCCAGACAACACAGCTCTCCCACTTGTTGACTATTATACAACTCCGGGATCCGTCTGTGTTCCCTCGTCATATGGAAGTGATGAGACGGACACCATTTTGTAACCATGGCAATGTTTTTCTCCCCTCTACCGCGGAAAAGCGACAAAAGTGGTACTGACAGTTTGTGGCTAAATATTTTTCTAGGAGAAGCCATCTTTGAAACGCAGTCGGGCCATGGCGGACACTAACTAACTCCGAACACGCCACGGATAAGAACGTGCTTATTTTTCAATGAGAAACATGCGTATTCGAGCTGGCAATGGTCTCGGCTTAAATATTTGTCGAGCACAACTTTCTGTGAGCAAATTGTTTACCACGTTTCCTAAATTTTGGATTAATATGTCACTTGTCGCTGGAGTGTTTGTATGCTCGTCCCAGTGTGGAGTAAGTTCCTGTTGTATATATGAGGTTTCATCTCAACATTGTGTTCAGCAAATATTGATAATGGATCTTGAGTGTTGCGCTGTTTCGTTGGAGGACAGACTAAACACATCCAAAGTTGGTAAACTTCAATTTCTTGCGCTGTTGTCGCAAAGGCTTTCATGGAGTTTGATGGCTGGTTTCACTTTATTGCTTTAAGGGAGAGAGAAGAACAACTCTGTGTCATATATTTATTTTATATGGTAAATTGTTCCCAAGATTTTTGTTTATTGTCAGCACAAAACTGCAATAACTTCAATTGTGAATAGATTGTGTAAATAATCCTCATTATGTTGTAGTTGCTGCATTTGCAAATTTCCACAACACCCAAACAAAACCAAATGGTTGACAAAGTTTGCAAGCGTCCTTTATGTAACTGCACTATGTAACTTTTTGATAGGGGTTTGCCACCTGCTTGTTTCTATGGATATGCCATTGCTCTGCCTGCAGTGTTCCACAGTATGACTTTAAACAGCTGTACCTTAAATTTATAGAATGACAGGTAGTTTTATGGCACAAAAAGGCCTAGAAAAACAGGCCTCATGGGGTTGCCTCTCCACAGATCTGACCTGTAACTTGGTCTGGTTTGGTCTTCATGAAGATAGAAAGGTTTAAAGCCATACTGTGAAACATTCCAGACAAAGCAATAACATTGTTTTAAAAAAGAACCTAAGAAGTTAAAGTACTAAGGACACAAATGTAGTTAATATGATCAACTTGGGTTCAGGAGCAGGACCACGCCTCAACCGCCCTCGCCGCCTCTCCAGCGAATCACAGCTCACTTCTGCCACACCTCAATTTCCCAGATTCCCTATTTGTAGCAGCCTATCCCGGCAACACCCTCCCAAACCATATCTGTTCCTCTTTCAGACATAGGACGCCTACGAGGGGGGGTTCCATGCCGGCTGGGCCATGTGAAGATTGAGACTGAACCCCCACCCAGAGTCTCAACTCAGCCGACCCGCCTCGTCTCCCTATAATAAACTCTTTTCTCTTTGCACATGTGTTGTTGGCGTGGTCCTTGCTAGTGAATGAATATTTAAAGCAATAACACAATGCATCTTTAAGTTAAGTAAACAAATTGACAGGGCGAAGCAGAACATATCAAGAATTGTTTTCAATCACATAATTAAAAATACTTCAAAAACATTGAAATCATAATAGGGCTGCCACAATTATTTGCAAATGTAATAATTTGACAGTTAACTTAATAGTCATTCGATCATAAAAGGTCTGTCACTGTTAGAATTGTACTTAATTGGACCCCAGGGAAGTTAAATTGGAGCATCAGACACATTTTTTCATCAAAAACACTTTCACCTTCACTATTTCAAAAGACTAACTTCCGCTTCCCTGCTATGATAGGGGTATCATAGCACCTCTTCTTTCAGCACCTGACATGTTTGTAATAGTTGGTGCAGAAAGCAAGTTGTAATTAATCTGTTAAATTGTTTCAAACTTAAAATACCCGTACGTTTAAATGTGAATTTTAATTTCTCCGAACAACCACGAACCCGGGGAGGCTACAGTCATTTCCAAACAATTTCTTCCTGCTATATAATACCCCATTGTGCGCATGCGAAGTCAAACTAAATCAGACTTGTAAATATTGTGGCCACCTAAACAATCTACTGTGACCCACCCTGAGTTCCTAACCCAGTCGTTTGGTCACACTCACGGACAGACATTTCTCTTATATCGTCTAGGAATGTCTCTACCACATTTCCAAACACCCCTGAGACCTATCTGGCTTTTTTGCTGAAATTAAGACCAGAAGTCGCCCTGCGCTTTCTGCCTTAGTCACAAGATGCGTGTCAAAGCTGCAGGAGGGTTCAGCTAACAAACGACACCCATGCGGTTGAACGGGGTGCCGACCTCTGAGTTACTAAAGGTACCCACAATGGAGCTGCTCATACGGATAAATCTTCACTCTTTGACCCCGCACGATGACCCTGCTCACCCCAGAGGAACTAGTAGGTGTAATAGATGATAGCAAGAAGGAGTTAAGGGGGAAAAGTAGTCCCTCTTTTTCCTCCTCTTGGGGCGTGTATGGTTCCTTTATGACTTGACAATTAATAGTCCCCGCGGGTTTCCTGAATGGAGAATTGAGATGAATTGTCTCTCAGCTATTGGGCTGCGTTCAAGCGTGCCACCGCGGGAGAAAAGAAAACAATAGTTGTGAGGGCAGTGTCGGACCCGAGAGGCCGTTTTCTGGAAATGTCGTCTTCTTTAGTTTGGACCTGAATTTGAAGAGTTTTAACAGATTTCGACAACTTTTTACTGGGATGGTTTTGGAAAAGACTCATGTATGGGCCTTAGAAGTTAAAATGATTAACATATTGTCTACTTTTTGCGTCTCTTTTTATTTTTCGTGGTATTATTGATGGGTCACGATTGTTTTTGTATTCCTGAAAAACTAATAGAAATGGACATAAACTCACGGCAAAAACCAAAATCTAGTCAAACTGAAATGACTTGGATTAAGAAAGTTTTACCATGATTTGAGTAAATTTCACGTGACAAGTAAAATGATCTGAAGATTTTTGTACTTAAAATATGAAAATACATCTTGCTACACTTAAAATAAGAAAAACAACAACTTTTTGCACTTAAAATAAGAGACGAAATCGAATGTTGCTTGAATTTAGAGAAAAACACTTATTCCACTGGCGGATCATTTCACTTGTCAAGGTGAATCGACTCAAATAAAGTAAAATGTTCTTAATTTAAGTCACTTTAACTTACCTGGATTTTTTTCCCCAGTGCCGGCATTTAATCATTGCCATTTGACCCAACATTTCTTCATCCACACTAGGGATAGGGATTCATCGATCCAGCTTTTTTAGTATCTGCCAATATTAATCGATACCAGTGCAGGGACTGAAAACAGCATTTATTTTCGTTATGCATGAAATAAAATAAGACTAAACTGATCCAAATGTGTTGCGTAGCTGTTATTTATCTCTTACGTCACTACAGAACAACTTTGTATAAATAAAAATTAAAGCATGACAAGATTTTCTAGATGAATTACAACCAGTAAATTCTCTTATTACATGAGTTAATATGCCAGACTAGAATATCGACTGAATTTGGAAGCCATTATTCTCTCGAAAGACCCAAGCGTATCATTGATGATTAGAAAAGACTGAATTTTGATCTCAATTAAAATTTGACGCCTCAATCGATCACCCCAGTCCGGTTTACCTCTTTACGTAGGATTTTCAATATTGTGCGAATACTATTGGTCAAGTTCACAAGGGTCAAGCTATCTGAACAAACTATAAAGCATGCCTACGTGTAAAATGGGTCAATTTAGCAAGTTATAGCAAGATTTCAGCCATGAAAAACGACAATTTGTTGCGTAGGTGTCAAATTAGTTGTGCTTTTATATAAAACTTTGGAAAATCTAGCTGCCTGATCAAAAAACGATGAGAATTTCAACATGGATTAATGCAAAAACCATCCAGCAACTACCTCATAAAGACAATCGTAAAGAGAATCCATTGTCAAGAAACAGGTTCAGATACCTTGACCCTTGTGAACCGTGCGATATCGCCTGTTACGTACATCTGCATAACTATATATAGCGTGCGGTTTCACAGTGTCTATTTGAAGTACCCATTTTGCAAAACCAGGCATCTCCCATAAGCGCGTCACTCTAAAAAACGCACTCTCTTAACAGCCCCAATGATTGTGACGCGTTTAGCGGTCTGAGCGCTGAGAGAAAACAGACCGTATTGAAGCTGACGTTTGTTTGTTGACCCTTTTGACACGCGAACGCAAAAATGACACTCGCTCATACCAGTAGCCCACAGCACGACTCGCCCGCAGCTTCACGGACAGTCGGGGCATTGATGTTTGCGCCGTAAATCACCTCGACTGCGCCTGGAAATACGCGGCACAGTGAAGGAATGAGGCGCTGGGATGTGTCTGCGCCTCTCCATGGAGAATGCTCTGGATCGCAGCCGTACAAGGCTGAGGAACGATGTCGAGAATCGGCGTGA
Organism: Odontamblyopus lacepedii; assembly: GCA_034769755.1. Classification (NCBI taxonomy): domain Eukaryota; kingdom Metazoa; phylum Chordata; class Actinopteri; order Gobiiformes; family Gobiidae; genus Odontamblyopus; species Odontamblyopus lacepedii. The sequence goes on from CM068355.1 coordinate 9,485,935, forward strand.
ACAGTGGGAGATAATGAAATGTGCAGGCAACTCTACGCCATTGGGAACGGCATTGAAGTTGTTGCTTTTTCTCCCCCCCAAATCCTCTAATGATGTCTTAAAGCGCAGAATTGGCCACAGGATTTCTTCCCATGCTACGGCGTCTTGGGGGGGTGGAGCGCATACAAATGGATTCTTAATTAAGATGGATGGTACTTCTAAAGGGCCCATCTTCATGATAATAAGAGCGACTTAAACATGTGAAGCGCTTCTGAGAGCTCTTTGTGCGAGGGAACGTAGCAAGGTACATAGGACTTTCAACGCACATGCTTGAAAGGCTTCCCGTGTTGGCAATTTCCATTCATTTGTTTCACGTGTGAGAAAAAGTAACCCAAAGTATCCGCCAGTTCTGATTGCGTGAATGGCAAAGACAGCAGGGATCCGTCCACCACGGACAAGTCATTTGACAGAAGTGTTTTTTTTTTTTTTTTACACACCGCCACATGTTAAATCCATCAACATTTCGTAGTTATTTTTCTCATCCTCTATCCGTGCAAATATCTCCAGATCAGATTCTCTTGCAGAGCGCTTTCACTGCAAAATGACCGTGGCAGATGTACGCGAAGTCTAGCGTGACAAAAAGATGGGTTGACTAGTTGATAATGATAACCTGTTTCTTGACAGTGGATTCTCTTTACGATTTTCTTTATGAGGGAGTTGCTGGATGGTTTTCACATTCACCCATGTTGAAATTCTCATCATTTTTTGATCAGTCAGCTAGATTTTCCAGAGTTTTACATAAAAGCACTACTAATTTGACACCTGCGCAACAAATTGTCGTTTGTCATGGCTGAAATCTTGCTAAAACTTGCGAAATTGACCCATTTTACGCGTAGGCATGCTTTATAGTCTGTAATAAACTTTGGAGTAGTACTAGTGTGGTCACGGTACTAAATTTCAAACTCAATTTCCACACTAAGGACACGATACCCATTCCAATACAGCAATGACTATAAAAACACATTTTATTTAGACAGCAGGATATTATTTTGTCAGTACTTTCTTTTATATTTCCATATCTGTGTAATCCCCCAGTCGTCCAGGTAGGTTCCACAGTGGCCCATGGGCGTATATCAGTTTATATGGTCTTATATAGTTCGATACAGCTCTAGTTCATTCTAAAACTAGTCAGAAAAGGTTCATTTCTGTCCTGTGAATATGGCTTTGTTTTGGTATTGATACATGCTCAAAGAGTATACAAGTTTTAGTATAAATTAGTATCTGATTTTTGATAGTTTTGACCAGAAATACACCTTTTTTACGCTTTTTTCCTTGTCCAATGGTAGCAAGTGGCCAGAATACCCACGTAAAATGTCATTCAATTGAAACCAGCATGCTACTTACTGTATATACGGTTTAAGTGAAGTTATAGCTTGCTTTATCGCACTGATTAATATGACAGTTTGACAATAACCTGGCCATAAACCCTGCATTGTACAACACATAAAGCCCAGGATCAAATAATGTCTTTCTTGGCTTTGGAGCTGCACCTAATAAATAACTATGAGGGCATTGTTTTTCATTGGCCAAATATGCACGTACATGAGGAAGCCATATTTAATCGTATAATACGGAGCAGAAATACAGTACGTGACCCCACTCAGAGTACAGCCGCAATCACTTCTGGTCATTGTAAGCTGGTGCTATCTTATTTTTAGTGCAGGAGGTGTGGGGCAGACGGACTTCCTTATGGAGCACGGGTCAGCCACAAGTTACTATTGTGGACCCCCCTCCGGCCAACCCCCCTGACCCCGGGCCCCTCCCCGCCCCATGCTCACTAATGTTTTCAGGGTTTTTCGCATAAACAGCGACTACGGGGGGTGAACTCTGTAGCTTCACGGCGTCTGTTTCGGGTTAACTCGGGTTTCTACGCAGGCCAGTGTAACTATTGTTTGCTGAAAATACTGACTCGCGTAATTAAGTTGTGTTCAATCTAATCGTGTTGTGTTTACAGTAACGTTAAAAAGAAGCAAATAAAATAACAACCTTACAGTTTTATTTCTGTATTTCATTGCTATAACTGTATTTAATTATAAAAACTTGGACCTAACAGATAGTTTTCAGCTAGTTTACTGGTTTAATTATTATTATTATTATGTAAAATGGACTCTTATAAGTTTTAAGCCATGTTAGAATGTTGTTACCTTTTTTTTTTCATCTATGTATGTCTCAAAAGCTCAAAATATTCTGTTCCACCTTGTGATATCAGGAAACGTCAGTTTTCTTTTTCTTTATATTTTTTTTGTAATTTTCTGTAATAAGAAAGTAAACATAAAACAAAATATTCAGCAAACACATATACAAAACAAAAAAAAACAAAAAAAAGAAGGGATGGGGGATAGGGTGTGTGTAGTACAGAGTCTTAATACAGTGCATAAGTGCATTTACATTTTATTTGCATTTGCATATTTTCTTTTCCCTTATATCTTTGTTTTCTGTTTTAATTAACTAATTAAATTGAATTCATTACATTTTTTTAGTAAGCAAAGGAGCGGCAGTTTTCAGTTTTCATGTTCCCTTTTTTCGTTTACCTTTTGCTCAGTAGAAATGGGCAAATCCAGGGCTGAAACTGTCCAAATAATAATAATAATGCATCAGTTTTATACAGCGCTTTTCTGGACACTCAAAGACGCTTTACAGAGCATTATTCATTCACTCCAGACCCGGTGGTGGTAAACTACTATTGTAGCTACAGCTGCCCTGGGGCAGACTGACGGAAGCGAGGCTGCCAATCTGCGCCATCGGCCCCTCCGACCACCACCAACACTCACGCACACACCACTTTCATACTAGGCAATGTGGGTGATGTGCCTTGCCTAAGGACACAACGACAGTTTTTTTGCAACTGGCGCCCCACTGTGGCACCTGGAATTCCCAGTGGTCTCACATCCAAGTACTAACCAGGCCCGGCCCTGCTTAGCTTCTGAGATCTGACGGGTTCAGGCCACAAATGTTTCTAGTGAAGGTGTGTGGACTTTAATAACACACTTCCTGCTACCACATGACATCACAAAGTGGAACAGAGTGTTTTCTGTTTGAGAAAAGAACACTGGCTAAACCTCATAATATGGGCAGTTTAAGAAACATTAAAAACCGAAAAAACACGGTTAACCTAAATCTCTATGTTCAAAAGTCTTTCCTTTATTGGGGAATAAGTCATTACAGACATAACTGTTTCAGAAGTAGGTCAAATTCAGACACAGATCTCACAAATATTTCTTTTTGTCCGTAGAATCCTGCAAATCTCCAGAATCCATCACTAGTAGACAGCGGGTGTATGGGAGAATGCCATGCTCGTTCTGAAAGCTTTTTGGATCACGCTCAGAGCTTATGGAAAGTACTACTGCACATCGCCATTCACCTTCATAAACTCTCTGACAGCTGAAAGAATCCATCGTTCAAAGATCATTTATGAGAAAAATCAAAGGCATTCCGATAGTTGATGGCATTAATCACAGTCTCCATCTCCATGTGCGGATAAACAATAGCAGAACAATGAGCAGTTACCCGAAGGACGATTAGCTGAAGTTTTAGGGCACATTAGAGAGATCATTTGGGCTTTGAGTTTCCACATGTGGACAATACCAAGCACACTATCACCAAGACGCAAAGATTTGACTAAAAAGCACCTGGAGATTAGCGTTCTGTTTGGGTTTATTTAATATTCACGATGCTAAAGATCATTAAAGGACAAAAAAAATATGAAATTGTACTATAAGATAAGACGCTATATCTGATTTTAACAGTTTGCAGTGGTCCAAAGTTATTCCGCATTGCCTTTATAAATTCAAGGCATCCTAATTATTCCTCGCTGTCACGGTAATGCTAAAAACAACTAGCATGCAAAGTGCACACTTCCTGATTCTCAGACAAGAAAATGTTTTATAATTAGCAGACTTATTTTGACCTCAAGAGCTGCTTGTACAGTACATCTGTACTGCGGCACTCAAATGCACTGAAACTAAAGCAACGTTCAGACTGCAGCCTGAAGTGACCCGAATCAGATTTTTTTCGCCCCATGTGACCTGTATTTGATCTTTTAATGATAATCTGAACGACACGGATCCGTTTTTTCAAATGTGACCCAGGCCACTTGGATATGTGCTCCTAAAACTGAAACATCTTTTGACGTGCGACTTCAGTCTGAACGGCCAGATCACGTCATCAACAAGTGAGAATTCGGCTATTGTGCTGTAACAAGCACCTGTTGCGAGCCGATACAGCCCAACGCTGACGTGTTTTCCCACTGAAATAGGCTGAAAACGTGTTTCCTCCTGCGAGAATCGTATGACAACAACTTTAAAATCTCCAGGTGCTCAATGCAGCGTCCATGTTGAGGCGACTTCTGTAAACACTGAGCTCGCTGCTGTGACGTCGTCGTGTCCTCCGATGCTCATGCGAGACACTTTAGGGGCATTTAAAGTTCACACTGGAGATCACAGACAAGTCACATTTAATTGGAAATGTGAACGACCGCCAAAAAAATTGTATTTCACAAAAAACGTAGCCAAACGCAGTCTAAACGTAGCCAAAGGGTACAGGCCATTTAAATGTAATTGTTAAATTTAAACATAAAATAAACAAAAACTGAGAGAATATTCTACTTTAATTCAGAAAAATAGTGCCTCAAGGATAAATTATCAGTTGAGCACAATGACAAAATCAGAGGCTCATCAAAGATCCATTAGAAGCAAAAAAGAGAAAAATCATCCAAGGCACTCTGATGTTTAACTAAAACTGCTTTTTAAGGAGGGGACACAATATTCTTCTTCTTTTGTCTTCTGGGATAAAAGTGCAAAGAAAAATAATACTAAACTGTTAACAGAATGTCCCACCTCACTTCACACTCCACTCGCACACTTAAGCCTGTCACGATAACAAAGTTTAAAGTTTGATATTGCTGTAAAGTAAATATACAGAATAAAGCTTAAATAAAAGACAAAAAAACAGAGATTTCCCAGTAATGAAAAGGAAAATAACGCACAATAAATGCTGGCCCCAAAACATACGGTTCCAGCTTTCATATATTGTACGATAAGTCGATTTATAAATGATCGTGACAGGCCTACACACACATTTTTTACTTTCTTTTTCCTTGCATTGGTCATAATGTAGCTCGTTAAATGCGTCAATCCTGTCTAATGCGGTCACTGTTTACCCCAGCTGAGTTTTCTAGTAAATCTTGCCAGGATCGTTGCGTTTTTGATGTGTTTCATTTGTTTGATTTCCCTTGTAATTACAACATGCTTTGTTTCTCCTCTTTTCTTTTCCATGAGTCTGCGTGGATCAAACGGAGGTAATTGCGACGGTGATAAGAGCTTATATAGTCCTGCAGAATCCGTGGCACTGACGCTTAGAAGTCTGACTCCCGTTGTACTCCCTTTCTACTTCACAGAAACTCCGTAAAGAACGACAGACAACTGATAAACCGCAAATACATTTTCCTTCTTTCTCTTCTTCTTTCTTTCCGAACTTCCGAGCATCTTCAAAGCGCGCAAATAGGCTAATTATTTTGTTTTCTACCTTTCATCTCATAAGACGTAAAAAGATGCTTGTTTTGATGTTCTTCTAACCTCTCAGTCCGCGGATACAGAGCGCGGTGCGTTTAATGGGCTATGGTAATTTCGGTGATGGCTTTGAATTGAGCTCGGGCTTCAAGGAGAGACGGATCTTGTCTCCCCTATTAGCTGTACTCTGATCTCGCCCAAGGTCTAATTAAACTTTGCATCCAAGTCTCTTAGGTAGGAGAAATAAGATCGGAATTGTTTACACTGAGAACGCAGTCGTGTTTGAAGGTCTCGCGGATGGTTATAGCGAGATTTGTTGTTTTGTTACCAATGGCGCAGATACAATTGTGAAACTATTGGATCAACCAAGGACAAACAGTATCGGATGACGGTAAACACAGCCATGTCAACAATGCAATTCAATTAAATGTCGACAAGCTCAAATGGTTGCAGGGAACAATGTGTATATCTGCCCGTTCCACTTTGGGATCTCGTCTAGTCTTCGGAGCGGGATTTTTGTCGTGTCCTTGGGCAGGGCACCTCACTAGGCCTGTCACGATAGTTACTATATCAGCTCAAGTCAATGATGGACTGAACAATACGTTTTGGAGGTCAGTAGCTATCATAAGTACTTCTTCATACTGTTGTTGAAGTTTTGGGTTCTTTTTCTGTACTGTAATACGATTTCAGCTGCAGAGAGTCAAATAAATAACTTCTAGGAATCATAAATACAGATTAAGTACTAACATTTTTGATTCTTTATTCATTTTTGGCGATTAAATTAAATGTCAACAAGCTCAACTGATTGCAGAGAAAAACGTGTATACAGCATCTGCTTGAGACCTTGAGATCTCGTCTAGTCTCGGAAGAGGGTCTTGACCGTACTGTTGTTAGGCTCTTGGGCAAGACACTTCTCTAGGTCTGTAATGATAGGTGCTATCTCAATTTGTTTTATTGTGAGTACTTTTTATTTGAACTAGCGCAGACATTTTTCTGTACTGTTTTGTTGTGCGCTACAGTAAGATTTGAGCTGTAGGGCCAAACTTTTTTCATTGAGGGCCACATATTAAAACACAGACCAGTGTGAGGAACGATCAAGGGTCATAAGCCGGTGGTCAAAACAGTGAGTAATTCAAATCTATGCATTTATACCAGATTTGAATGACCCTCCAGACCTTTGTTCATGCTTAGACCCTCAAAAGGACACACTAAATTTGCTTTATCAATGTAAATTTAAAAAACATGCAGTAAAAAGTACGACTTGTGGTAGTTTCGGCCAATTCACCAGGAAGCCTGAGGACCAAAACAACTGGTCTGAGGGCCACATTTGGTCCCATAGTTCGGCCATAGTTTGGACATGCTTTGTGGTAGAGGGGCCAATAAATAACTATCCAGGCATCAATTTTCTTCTAATTAGCAGGGACTCTCAGACTTCCCTCACCCCAGACACTTCTTCCAGCTTCTCTGGTGGGACCCCAAGGCGTTCCCCAGGAAGAAGCATATTTTAGCAATATATCGCGAATAAAAATGTGTTTATGTGACTATTTTTTTCTACTTTTCTCCCATGTTGCCTCCATTATCTGTGTAAGTGTGTTTGCAAGAGTGAATGTAGGACAAATGGTGGACAGTAAGCTAATTTATTGGTATCTCATTTATGTTAATTATGCATGGTTCTGAACAAAGTAAATACTTAACTATCAACTGTGCACTGCTTCTAGGACTGCTCTGCTCTTTAGTTACTCTTCTGGGATGTTTAAAAATGCACCAGACTGACCCGTACTGCACCATTTCACTGGAGCCAGCATCCCTACGAGAGGTAGTGGCTAATGACATTAAGTTGTGGACTTGCCTCATAGCGAACAATTTGTTGCACCATGTTACACAATGTGGCTTGTATTAGACATGCAGTATAAGACCTTAGAGATTTGTGCTTGTACAATCTGCATTTAGCATCATCTACCCTCTCAATGTCGTTATAGGTTATGTGATTATTAGTTTGACTGCGATTTTGATATGTTGCCTGTCAATATTAGTTGTATTTCATATTTTATTAACAACTATACTAGCTGACACGCACAGTAAATGGTTAAAAATACATATTAAGGGTGAACAATTTGGGAAATGTGTCTAATTTATATTTTTCTGACAAGCTTTGTATTTGTAATTTATGTTTTAATGATCTGATCATGAAAAAAACTGAAATATGAACTGAAATAATAACAGTAAAAACATTTCAGAACATGTTTGTACAGATCTAAGACTACAGGATGAGCTGTTTTTATGTTGAAAAAATCAGAGGATTATGATACTTAAAGCTGCACTGTGCAACTCTTTCCACCACCTGCCTGTCTCCATGGAAATGCTATTGCTTTGCCTGGAATGTTCCGCAGCATGCCATAAAACACATCTAACTATATCTTACGTTAAGTAAATTACAGGTATTTTTATGGCTCAAAAATATCTTAAAAACACGTATTCTCATTCTAGGCATAGTCACCTCTCCACAGATCTGACTCTGGCCTTCGGTAGTTTATTATAGTTTTTTTTTTATACGTTTAATGTCGTACTGTAGAAAATTCCAGGGAAAACAAAGCCATCTCCATAGAAACAAGCAGCTGGCGAACCCTCCATCTAAAAAAGTGCAGCATTTGCGATTTGCTGTGTCCGCTCCAACAGAAATACCAATTTTACTGTTATTACGATCAGTCTTGCAGCCCTAAGATATACTATGAGGAGCATAATTATAACAACATGCATTAAAACTCAATGCCCTGATGAGTCTTAAAACCAGATCTGTAGTTATTACCTACGGAAACAATTTATTCTTGATTCCAAACATGTCTGTGTTCTCAACAAGTAAAATGTTTCCTATTACGGTGAATAAAAGCTCAAAATCCCATGACATTCAGATCATATTTATTATGAGTTCACCGTTTTGGAACTGGCTGCTTGTCTCTGTAAATAACTCAACCATTACCATCGCAGCCTGCACATCTTTTGCATTAAACTCCCACTGAGAAACATGAATCACAATGGCATGGAAAGTCGTGGAAACTGATCCCTGAAAAAGCCTGAACTCCGGCGGCCCTGGTCCACGTGAACCGGCTTGGGTCGAGTTATTTATCGCACCACTCTCGCTCACGGGGAACTTCGCTTGGCAGAAGTCCTCCGCGAGCTCTGAGGGGTTCTTCTGTAGACAAACAATCCTTTAACAATTCCTGAAGTGGTCCGCGGAGAGGACAGCAAATGCTTTTATTAAAACCACTTGTCTCCCCTTTCATTGGCCAAGGTGCTCCGTGATTGTTTTCTGCCCTCACGGTTTGCTGTCTTGTTTTGACTGCTTATTTTTTCCCCCTTTCCGTTGGCCTGGATGAGCTTTGTAAAAAGGGGTTACGGGGGGGATAATGATTGCATCCTGAACGTAGAGAGTTGTGGTTTTGGATGGGTTCCAGACTCTCCGGCACGCTCAGATTCCACGTCTCCGGAGCACTTTGCCGAGCTTGTTGACTTGTGGTCTGGAGACGAATTGCGGGGTAAGACTGTGTTTGACAGCTCTGGCCGGTCACAAATGGACACGTGTTAAGGATGCAGCGGAGAATAGGAGTTTGACATGTAGTTTGTTTTAATTATTTTGTTGGATGGGTTGATAATATCACGTGGAGTTTTTGACCTAGAAGCTACGAGTTCCATAGATGGAAGCCAAATGTTGACGGTACAGAGTTGGAAGGGATACAAAAGTTGGTTGATTTAATAATAAAATGCATTTATTTTGTAGAGTCTGTAGTTTATACAGTTCAGAATGAAAATGTGGGATTTATCTTACAGTGCACCATTAAAGTTGCACTGTCTGACTTTTCCGGTGGAGGGTCTGCCACATGTTGTCTACAAAGAATGTTCCACAGTATAGCATTAAATGTATCTATGTGTAATGTATCAGCATGGAGGCAAGCACCACATGTAGCAATGAAATTTAGAGATGTTCCAATCAAGATTTTTTGGCTTCCGATGTAATCCGTTTTTTTTTTTTAAGGAGTGTTCTTTCCGATACTGATCTGATACCATTTTTTTTTATTTCTCCGGTAGCGCTGTCTCTGTAATGTCGTGTCATGAAGGAAGTTCGTACCTTAGCTCCAAAAAGTCCATTAGATGATGAAATGCCTGTGTCTTTGCCGTCTTGCGTTTGTAAATCTCAAACTTGTTCAAATGATGATTCTTTTGTAAGTGTCAAATCAAATTGGTCGTGTTAAAGTGGCTCTGCTGGTTCCTCCACGAGAAGCTGTTTGTTTGTAGCGATTGCGTCGCTGTTTGACTCTCGTTTTGTTGTAGTGAAAAGTCCCACACAGCGACATGGCCGCGTTTTGATTTACGGCTGCTGTAAAGCGCATCGATACTGCAAAAACATGTGTAACTGGAATCCAATACTGTCTGATACAATACCAATATTGAATATCAGATCGAAACATTCCTAATTAAATGTGTATGTGATTTTTTTTTCTGTGTGTATGTGTGAATCACTGAAATCGATCTTGTAGTTAAAAGTATCATTCAGGCACCATTTAGTTTTAATTTAATAAAGGTGCACTATGTAACTTTTTGGTTGGGGGTCCGTCACCTTGTTTTTACGGGTATGTCATTGCTCTAGAATGTTCCACAGGTGCTTTTATAACTCCAAATTTAAAAAAAAATTACCTCAAAAACACATTCTGATTGAGCGGGGTTGCCTCTCCACACCTCTGACCTGTAACTTGTTCTGGTCTGCATGATGACAGAAAGGTTTAATGCCATACTGTGAAACATTCCAGACAAAGCAATAACATCTCCATGGAGAAAAGCCTTTGACGAACTCTCCACCAGAAAACTTACATGATTCACCTTTAAGAAAGTTGGGTTATGGGTGATAACTTAGCTGGGGGAAGGCTTAGGAAAGAAATTCATTAACTTTAATATTAACTTGGACTGTTGGTGCAACCTGCTTGTCTCTGTGGAGATAAATCAGTTTAATGCCATACTGTGGAACACGCTACTCAAAGCCATACCATTTCCATGAACCCCATCGAACAGTTGCATAGCGCCTCTTTGATGTAAACTTTGTCCAACATTTAACATAGCACATGCACTATTTTGGGTCTTTTAACTTTTGCGTATAATTTATCAACTCGTGTCAAATTTTGCTTAGGTTCGGTTGACAATATCATACTGTGTTCTTGACCCGTAGAAGATACAAGTGCTGTAAACGCAAGCCAAAAAGTGTTTAAAGCGCTGGAACCATCACAAAAGTCAGTGCAATGGGGAGCGAAGATGGATCAACAAGGAGATCGTCTTTGTCCGTAATTCTTTTGAGTTCGCGGATGACAAATTACATGAAGCAGGGCGTTCTATCTTTTTGCACAGCATTCATCACGTGTAAGAACTGGCCATAAGGTTTAAAGATTAAGAGAAGGCCAACAGACGCAGTCCAGAAACTTTTTCGAGACGCGCTGTAATCCATTTTCAAAGCACCGAGAATGACAGATTCTTTCATACAATACGGTAATGGCTTTAAAGTAGTGCGAGAGCTGCTAGAAAACTTTGCGGGAAAGAGGAAGTTTGGGAAAGAGCCCTGGAAGTTGTTGGATTAACAAGGATGTCCTCCCTGACCTGGGTGGGGTTCTCCAGAGGACGGAGAGAAAAGATTGGCCCGGGATGCTACTTCTCTGCATGAAGACAAGACAAGGCTGCAGTCATAATACAAATAAAGACATTGCCAATATAAAAGTAATAAAAGATGTAGGATTTATGCAGCAATAAGGTTCCTCATTTAAAACTACAGGAGAGATTTAACTAGCACCAATCAAAGTGTACATCGGAACATTGGGCAAAGCTAAACTAAAGTCTAGCACCTTATAAAACTAAACTATGTTAAATTGTGGGCTGTGTTAAAGGTTCATTGTGTAACGTTGTGGTGGGAGTAATGCCACCTTTTTGGAACGGGAATGTTATTAAGTTCCCTTGGATAGTCTATAGTATGGCATTAATGACATCCAGTTATTCAGTGTTTTATTGCACAAAAACAAATAAAAAAGGAAAAATATAAATTCTTAGTGGGGGTGACCTCTCCAAGGATCTGGCCTAGAACTTCTTAAGCGGAAGACCCTCCATCAGGAAAGTTACATGATGTACCTTTGACATTTATCCAGAAATATTTAAAAATATAGGATTATACTTGCACAAAATTCTTGTTCTTCATCAGATATGCACAGCTAAACACTTGCTTTCCAAATCTAAACTAAACGACATTAAAGACCCGATATTACGCAATTTTCTGATCTATGTTATAATGTTGTTCATCCTCATCACAAACATACCTGGAGTTGTGTTTTGTTTCGCACAAACCCTGCAGATTTAGGCAGAGTTCTTCTTGCAAACATTGTGTTCCACCTTGCGATATCATGTGTCAATACAGGAAGTCTTCTGTTTATAATCTCCATACACCTACGCTAGAATCATTAGGATTAGAATTAGAAAAGGAAACAGCCGGGAGACTCACCAGAACACAAAGAGACAAAGCAGAGCAGGAAAACCTAAAATATCAGTCCACTGTAAAAGAAATAACCACATTCTGGATTGGGACGGGGCTCAGGTCATTGGATCGGAGAACAACAGGTTCAAACCCTGGATCAGGGAGGACAGAGAAATCAGGAAATGAGGCACGGACAGCAGCGTTCCTCCTTTCACACAGGAGGCCAGGTCCATCAGGCTGACCACGCTTACAGGAAGTAACAACATGTCAACAAGGTAAATACACTTGACTACATTGTCTTAAAAAAGAAAAAGAAGTTAAAATCATGAGGATCTTTTCACCTCTGGACCTGCTGATCTCTACTGACCTAAAGCTAAAAGGAGCTGTTAACGTAAAAACAACTACTTCATGACATCACAAGGTGGACCAGAGTGCTTTTAAGTTGTGTTTAGAGATGCAAACAGACTAATAATAAAGGAATATATGTGAATGAAACAGCTCCAGGTATGTTTTTTGAGGAGGTAAGAACATCGTAACATGGCTTAAACCTCACAAAAGTCAATTTTGTGTAATATAGGACCAAATCCAATCGGAAATTATACTTGACCTGCAATGAAAGGTCACTCTCAAAGCGAAGTCTAGAGTCATAACAAACAATAGTCAAACTGAACTGGGACCAAACCATCAATTTCGTGACACAATGGCACCACAGCATTTTCTGTCTCCCCAAAGTCAACCCAAAACTATAGGCCTCGTGTGGATAATTCAAACTATGATTTTCCTTTTAGCAACTGTGCTCACTGTCTAGCTTGGTGCTTTCCCAGATAACTACTTTAGAGTGACCATTGCTGTACCCACTTCCTTACTTCTCGTCTTTTCGCCGACTTCCAAACTCCGGATCAGTCCATCGTGTCACGCTAAATGATGGGACTCCATAAAACCTCGGCATTTCATCCAAGGAGTTAATTTCATAATCAGACGATGTAATTACTGCAAATGTTAAAGGTGCACTGTGTAACATTTAAGGTGGAGAGTCCACTAGTTACTTATCTCTGTGAAAATGTTATTTCTTTGCCTGGAATGTCCCACAGTAGGGCATTAAACTTCTCTCCCTTCCGTTTGCTCAATCACAGGTGTTTTATAGCTCAAAAATACTTAAAAAACACATTCTTACCATATGCAGGCTTGCTTCTCCATAGATCTGACCATTAACCTGCCTCCATTGTAATTAGCAAGTTTATTTCCATACTGTCCAGGCAAAACAATAATATATCCATGGAGACCAGGAGAAAAAGGTACACAATGCACTTTAACTCACTGTATTTGGGTCATCAACCGAATACAGTTATAAATACCCATATTTTTCATCTTCTTTTGATTAATTTTTGTGATTAATTTGTACTGAGGGTGAAAAAAATCAATATTTTCTACCATAATCACGATACAAAATGGCTACAGTTTGATTTTAATGTGTTTGGTAGAAAAAAAAATGCTACGCAGATGCAGCAGTGTAAAGTCTGTTAAAACTTTTGGTCTAAATTTGCTTAGTCTTGTCCAAAGTCTGTTTTTAGACCTGGCAACTCCGCTGAATAGTAAAACACTGCTTAAAAGTCTGTCACCATGGTTGCAATAGTTAAACCCTGCCTCCGGATGAAATGCCAAGATTTTAGAGACTCCCACCGAAAGATACAACCTGCTTCACTTGTAGATCAGATTGCGTTAACCTCAATTAGCACTCGTACTAAGTCAATCCCGAAGCATTCAGATGTCGATTTCGCTTTTACGACATTGCAAAAATTCCTTTGTGCCACTTAGCGGTTGCAACTGTGCCAAAATGTGAGTTATTTTATTTTAACAGCGATTCTGGCAGAGCTGCGCGATGAGGTGTTATATTTGGAGTAGCCTTGAGGTCTGGTTTTTGACACATTGAGTTCGCCTTGGATTAGACTTGTGAGAAGAGGATGATGCAACGGCGAATTGATCAAAGCCATAGGCCGAGTTTCACGAGAGTTGGAAGTCAGAGATCTTTTTGACCCTTGACCTCGCGTTGTCTGCTGCGTAATGAGAGGTTGGACCGCCTTGAAAAGATGGTTTCCTGCGGTTTTATGATCAGATGAGCTCAAAGTTTGCGAGCCAAGGGTGCGTCATTTGAATTCAAGGAAAATGTTCCAATAATATAAGATTTAGGAGTGGTGCTAATATGTCTATCAGGTTTCAAAATTGTTATCGTACTGCTTTGAATACCCGAAATTACAGATGGAGAAAGTGTAGATCTGAGCTGTATTCTACCTTTTCTGGTGGAATGTCCATAATCTGCTTGTTTCTATGGAGATGGCATTGCATTTCCTCAAATTTTCCACAGTATTGCAACATATTCTGGGTGTCCCACAAAATTTGACGTAATTTTAAAAGCAGTTATCAAATGAAGTTATCAAAATGAAGGAATAATTTTGATGTGTTGCGTTACCAAGGCGTTCATACACTCGATTGTCTGGTTTGACTTCACAAAACTGATTTAAATGTGCAGCGGGAGATGCAGAAAAACCACATTCATGATTTTCAGAGCAAATAAATAACAAAAAACTTCATTTTAAAAGCAACTATCTTGAAAACTACAAAGTCTGGCTCAATGATGATGCTGATGTTGGTCTACCAGATCCTTTAGTCATGCATAAGCGGTTTTCCTCTTGCAATTTTTGGTACCAAATCCAAGTGTGTTTGCCAGTTTGTGAATTTTTTCAAAATTTTGCATTGAAGGCTGCACAATCTAGGATTACTGTGTTCCAAGAAACAAAATGACTTCTCTGTGGAAGTGGCTCAAGCTGAAAACAGTACAAAAATAAAACGGTAAACATAAAATCTTGATCTGTTTCCATACATTCTGTGAAAATTTGAGGTTATTTCAACAAGAACTGACACAATTATTGGCCAGCAAAATTATATCAATTTTTCTGGGACACCCTGTATATTGTTGCAATTTATTCAAGTATTTTTATTGCTCAAAAATGCCATGAAAAACATCCCTTCTCCAGATCTGACCTGTAACTTTATGGCTTCACTTGCTTGTCTCCATGGTGACAGATAATAAATCAATCTTTATTTATAGAGCCCTTTACAACACTCAAGGTGCCTAAAGCGCTTTACCGGTAAAAATCAACAGTAAAGAAACTTGCAAAAAATTAAACAGTAAAATAAGATAAAATAGATTAATGCCTTTATGCAGAATATTGCAAGAAGTAAGTGAAGTTACACAGCGCACTTTTAAGTATTTTGAGCTTGAAATGTGTTGAACTTATTCATGAAATTCTGTGGCAAATAATGTGGGATTAGTCTAAAATGACATACCTCGGTTTAGCTAAAATAAATTGGGAATTTCCGCAAAATTCAACTAGGTGTAGTTCTAGCTTCACTATTAAACTATTACAGGAGAGTTTGGCAATACTAAACAGACCCATTACGCTGGAGAGATAGGCTTGAGTGCAGTTTAATGGTTCACTGTGTTCATTGGGGAAGCATGCATCATATTAGCCATGTGTAATGCAAACCACTGCTCACAAAATGAATCAGACGCTCTATCGTTATTAAAAGCAACTGCCGTGGTAACTGACAAAACATGTGCACAACTTTCTGGAGGCTGAACTCGAATAACAGTTCATTGACTTGGTTGACATGCCACTTACCGGTACTCTAGAGACAAGAGCAGTTAAAGGTGCAGTGTGTAACTTTTCTGGAAGAGCATTCTCCACCTGTTTGTCCTCATTGAGATGCTATTATGCTTCTAAGTGTGACATTTATCTGCCTAGAGACTAGTAGTAAGGCAAGATATTTTATTTAGCACTAAAAACACAGATAGGCTACCTTAATAAATGCATGACAGACAAGTTAATGCCATACAGTGGGACATCAGGGAGGACAGTGAAATCAGGAAACGAGGCAATGCAAACATCTCCACAGAGACAACTTTAAGGATGGTTCTACTGTATTATGTCCATATATCTTTGCAATTTAAAGGGGAACTTCAGCAGTCGAGTCTTTTGGGCTTTCACATGTGCAGTGGGAAATCAACAGAGGTAAAGCTAGGGGTGCTTAAAAAGTTGTTGTATAAAGTTTCCAGGCCACAAAAGAGTGAGAGGCAGAGGCAAAAGAGAGCCAGGCAGTGCGTTTTGTTTGTTAGACTCGTGGTTATGTTGTAAGATGGGTTAGAAAGTGGTGTTAAGCTTCTTCAGTGCAAATTGGCGTTTTATGTGGAAGTTAAGAACTTGCCCCCATCCCTACACTAGTTCGTTGCCTTGACACAGCGAGATCTCCGTTGAGGCAACACTGATCTGTGCTGTTTTTTGGGTTCTGACAGTATTCGACCACCTCTAGCAACGGACTTTAGCTTCAAGCACCATTGAACCATGTTAGTTTCCCTTTAACATGGTTCAATGGTGCTTGGACAACGTGTAAAGCGCTAAACGTTAAGTGTTAAGTGTCTATTGCAGAGATAAGACTGATATATCACTTTGCTCTTGTTACCATATCAGCTGTCGAGGTCGATATTTTGTTTTGGACAACCTGTTGCCTTAATAATACACCTCAAGCTTCATTTGAACACTTTAATATGAAGAAATAACTGTGCAAAACATGACTACACAGCTCTTCTATAAGTTTGTGGTAAAAAAAATGTGGTTTGTAGTGGAAGAAAATAATCAAAATTGGCCCTACATATCTGCTCAAAAATATCGGCAGAGCTAATTGGTTGCTCTGGAGTCTAAACTATCTCTAGACCTCTAGCCTATTGTAGCCCTTTCATTTAGCTGGTTTTGGATGTCGCTGAAGAATTCGAAACCCCTACATCTTCTCCTCTTGAGTTAATATGTCGAAATGAAGGAATAATTTTGATGCATTGCGTTACCAGCACGTTCATACACTCGGTTGTCTGGTTTGACTTCACAAAACGGAGTGCCTGTGATTTAAATGTGCAGCGAGAGACACAGAAACACCACATTCATGATTTTCAGCGCAAATGAAAAAAACATGTGTTCCCTCTGTGATTTTTGTGGTTTGGTAAAGTCTGTCTCTTCCTCTTTCAAAGCACGACTAAGGTGAAGGGAAAATTCTATGACATAGGTTTTCACATGCACTTATCATTAAAGCTACATTACCGAATCGTTTTTTGTGCAAACCACTAATCAATGCATGGCAAGGCAAGAATACATGACTCTTGTTGCAACAATTTGTAGTTAGTTTCGCTTTTAGAACTCCAGTTTATATTGGAGCATGACAACTAATACCTAATTCTGTCTTAAAATGTGAAAAACAGAACTGGTTTTAGGATTTTTAAGGTGCATTTTTAAACTTTTCTGAAGAAGGGTCCGTCAGATGTTTTTCTCCATGGAGATGTTATTGCTTTGTCTAGAATGTTCCGCGTTAGAGATTAAATCCATCTCAAGTTAGACAACCATAGGCTACATTACAGGTCAGATCTGTGGAAAGGCAACCCGATTCACAAAGAGATTAATTGTATTTTTGAGTAATAGAAAGACTTGCAATGCATAAATGCTAGATAGATGTGTTTAATGTCATACCATGGAACATTCTAGACAATAACATCTCCATGGAGACAAGTAGATGATAGATCCTCCACCAGAAAAGTTGAGCAATGCAGCTTTAAACAGTTTGCAGTGATCCAAAGTTATTCCTTAGTTACCTTACGCGTTTTGAGCATCCTAATTATTCACAAGAATGATTTTACAACTGCTTTTCACAACTCTCAGAGACCAGTGTGGCCTTTTGCATGCGAACACGCACTTCCTGATCACTTGACAGTTAAATGCTTTCTAATTAGATGCAGACCTCAAGAGCTGCTTATATAACATACAACTTTTTTACTGTGCAAAAGTTTTAGACAAAATGCAAAGTGAGTGAACAAAAGAAAAAGTCATTAAGAACGATCTTCAGAGTAAAGAAGAAGAAGTTGTGTTGGTGATGGTCGGGCCTCGCAGAGCCCTGACCTCAGCATCATGGAGTGTGTCTGGGATGAACATGAAGAGACAGAAGGATGTGAGGAAGCTCTATCCACACAAGATCTGAGCTTAGTTCTTCAACATGTTTGGAACAAAGACCAGCCCAGTTCCTTCAAAAACTGTCTGCAAGTAAAACCTAGATAGTGTCGTCGCGGGGTCTAAAAATCTTTTAAAAGTCTTAAATTTCATGTTCCTAAATTAAAGCATTCAGAAGTCTTAAATTATGTTGTCCAAATCAGATTTTTTTCACAAAGGGCTTAAATTTCATTAGCCTATTTTTTTGTTAACTCAACCAGACTGCAGTGCAATGTGAGACAAGACAATGTGAAAGCTTAGTTTGTTTGTTTTTTTTGGCCATTTTACAAGCAATGCATATGATTATAAATGAGTTTGGAAAGAGATTTTATAATAACAGTATTTTTTGTTATTTAAAGTAGTGAGAAATGGACATTATTAGAATTGGATCTGGTGTTTTTTGCCCGTATAATGGGCGCGATGTTGGTCTTAAAAAGGTCTTTAAAAGGTCTTAAATTTGGGGGAGTCAAACCTGGGGACACCCTGCTAGAAGACCTGATGCTCTTTTGAAGGCAAAGGTCGCACCAAATATTGATTTAACTTTGATTTCTCTTCTGTTCATTCACTGCATTTTGTTGATTGATGAAAATAAATGTCAATTTTTGAAGCATTCCTAGTGTACAGCATTTTTTTCCACACCTGCTTATAACTTTTGCACAGTACTGTATCTGTATTAAGGCAAGAAACATTTTGCTAACATGGAAAACGATGGGGTACAGGCCCTTTAAACAGTCTTTTAAAGGTAATTATCAAGTCTTGGTTAACTAACACGCAAGGATACTGATACCATTTCCGTGGCAGATTGATTAATGTGGAAACTTATCTAACTCTAACCCTGGCTAATCCTTCCCAAATCTGCTGAAGATAAACCTACTTCCTTAGACAAACACTGCATGCAACAGGATTTTGTGTGGATACAAACTCACAGTCTGATTACAAGAAGACTACACGCTATTGTGCTTTTTGGTTCTTTTTCAGTCCTCACCAAAGACCATTATTTTCAACCATTATGTGACTTTTTTTTCATTTTCCATCCATCCATCCATCTTCTCCCGCTTAATCCGGCTGGGTCGCGGGGGCAGCTTGCTGCACAATACTCATAGCACCTGACCCCCCCTATGAACCCCTCTGCAGGTGGTGAGCCCACAGGAGGGTGGACAACATGGTCCTTGATGTTAGTTCATAGGGGTGCGGGCATGTTTTAGGTTGATGGGGGGAAACCGGAGTACCCGGAGGAAACCCATCCAGACACGGGGAGGAACATGCAAACTCCACACAGAAAGGCCCGGGCGACCTGGGGATCGAACCCGCAACCTTCTTGCTGTGAGGCCTGAGTGTTGCCACTCAGCCACCGTGCCGTTGTTTTTTTTCATTTTTTTATGTTTAATTGCACTGAAAAACACACGTCTTTATTGTGAGTGTTCTTGCGTCTCCACGTCTCTTGCGTTTCTTCCTGCTTGTCTTCATGGAAATGTTGCTCTGTCGACTATAATATTCCCCCGTATGGCGTAAAATGTGTTTGTCCCGATGGTGAATGCTTCGAAGTATGATTTTAACTTCTATTTCCGTATAAATTCAGAAAGTTACAGACAAATGAAGCACGGAAAACAATATAAACCGCTGAACAATTAACTAATAGCTTCATATAACAGAATAACGGCCTTTGTTCTGTCCCGATCGCATTCTTCACGGTACGTTTTACGAGCAGAAAAACACAGTAGTACAGATTACATAACTTGCTCAGAGGATCTAAATCTCCTGCCTTGTCATACTATGTGCATATATCATAATCACAACAGGGGTTTAATGATCAGATTAATTTATCACTGCTCAGCACGAACCCCCGGCCCGAGACCTTCCGGACAAATACCTTCCATCACTTAAGGTCCATAATGGTCAGGAGCCACTTAAATCATTCATAGCTCTCCATAAATTATAAAGCCGTGGCAGCCAGTTAGCGGCACCTGCAACTCGAAACAGCTCTGGGGTAACACAATCTGTGAGCCGCTCTAAGCTAATGTGTTTAACCTGCTTCGTGCTGGAGTTTTGCGCAAAAGAAAGCAGGAAAGTGACGGAAGGTTTGACCCGTTTGTCTAAGACTTGAAGGTGCCTCGTGTAACTTCTCTAGCGGAGGGTCCGTCAAATTCTTTTCTCGATGGAGTTGTTATCGCTTTGTCTGAAATGTTTCTGTCTTCGTGGAGAACAACCCAGACCCATTCCCAAACGGAGGACGACATTTGGAAACTCAGCCTTTTCATGCGTGGTCGTCCGTCAGTGGAACATGTTACAAACTACAGCACGTTCCCACGTCTGGCGAAAAGTGGCTCCTTTCAAACCAAACCTGCGCCCTAGGGTTGTCCAAAAACTTTTTTTTCCTCTAGATTTGAACCAGGCATTAAGAAATGACTATTGATTTAATGTTTACATAAAAAATCCAGCTAAATCAAACAATATTTAGAGGTTGCACAAAGCAGTCAAAGATCACTCGTTCCGTCCTTTATTTAATGCACATGCAGCCGCAGCCTGCGAGCTGTGCACATGTTTAAAGCAAAATTACAACAAATAGTAACTAAATGTATTCATATAAAAAAGTCAAGGCATAGAGATTCAGTTTGTCTCTGTATTTTAATTTCTTTAACTAGAAAATTACACCAGTCAAAACCAGCAGGTCGACACCAATAAACGCACTCCCCACCACAGGTAAATGTGCGATATCTCTGTCAAATATAACAACACAAAAAACCATCAACCATCAATGTTTCTGAGTCAACTTTTTTCATCTTCACTTTCAGAAGAACTCTTTGAATTCTGCCTTTGAGTTTCAGAACATTAACAACACTCCCCTTCTTCCAACCAGGGCACATTTTTCCATGTTCTGGTACAACTTGAAGGAAAAATTGCTTCTCATCTTAATTTTCAGTGACTGGACCCTCTCTGCTTTCCTGTAATCTGCATTATACCAGAAAAGTTACACAGCGCACCTTTAATTTTGCGTAATATAGGAGTGTACATTTAAACTGAGTCTGAATGGAGTTCCCGGCCGATCATCTCCTCTGAGTCGGCCTTGTTTGTCTGGAGCACGGCCCCTTCCCCCTCCTGACCTCACTTCCTCGTCCTCCAACGAAGCCCTTTGATATTTCCGTCTCCTTGGGGACCGTATCGTTAGCGTGAACAGCCAGTTTAATTATTGCTCGAAAAGTGCGCTTCTATCCTAATTAGCCGACTGCTCAGAAGTGGGCCGTGCATTATTTACACATCAAGGGGGACAGGCGAAGCTGCACGAGCGGATAAATATTCATTGTTTGTTGACTTTACCCCGGTCCCTTGGCTCAAGCAGAGTGGAGATCCGTTCGTGTCATTGAAACCAACTTTTTGTTTCTTTTTTATTTTTGTAAACTTACTACCCTGGACTAATTCTGGCTTGTTCTTCTCTAATTATCTCCACTCGCACAGAACAGAAAACGGGTCCGGAGTGGTTTAATCAGTGGGCACGCTCCAGGTCAAGACAGACACATGAAAGACAATGATGAGATCGTAATGAAGGACGGTTGTTATGGCAGTAAGCAACAAAAAAGCCTTCGAAATTGGGTTGCGGCAAGTTTGTGGCACTATTTTAGCCTCTGCTCCCTAAAGCTTTTTTGTTCTGGGTCATCTTTAATCAAGTCGAGGGGGGCGCCAAGCGAGAGACGCCACAGCAGATGTTGGTTTGCGTTTTTTTCCCTTGCCACTGTGGAGTTGCACTAAAGCTCGACGATTTGAAAAAACAGCAAAATAAAATAAATAAAAAGTTCAATTGTGATTTTTCCCGTTAAGCATTTCGATTAGTTTTACTATTCATGTTTTAAGAGGTTAGGTTTAGGTTTCTCGTAGAAATATTGTTGTCATGATACTAAAATTTCAAAGTTGATACTAAGGAATAGACTTGATACTTGATACTGATTCCAATACCACATTTCACCACTAGAAACCTCTTTATTTAGACGATAGAAAGTGATTTTCAACATTGAATCATTCTTTTATTTTACCATGTGCTCTTATATCTGTGTAATCTTAGTCTTTTAGGTTGGTTCCATGGGTGTATACTAGCGCTGCAATGATAGGGCTTTCCCCACGATTTGATATGTACCTTGATACACAGGTCACGATATCAATTCGATACGTTTTAAGATGCAAAAAAAAATCTCGTCATTTGTTCTGCTAATGAGTGCAATATAATAACACTACGATGTTAATGGAACAATACATCCGGAACATACAACACATTACAACTACTGTACAGTTAGAGTTCATATGTGAAGTGTTTTAGTTCATTTGGTTCAATGATTCACAGCTCAGAATTTTTATTCAGTGAAAATAAGTACACAGTTTTCTCAGGCTGCTTATTTATATTTTATACCCAGTCTACTCTTAATATGGACTGTAGGGGAGTTACACTATCAGACTTTTCCTTCTTTGATGATGATTTGATGATTTCTTTTCCTCCTGAGTCTCTCTGGGTTCATGTTTCCCTCCAGCAGAGACAGACAGAAGCTCCTCCTCCTGCCCTCCTGCCCCTGGACACTAAAACTATGTTATATCACATAAAAATGTCTCAACAGTCCGTTTTCTGACTAAAACTTATGACACAGAGTCTGAGAAATAGATTGCAGATATCACGAGTCGCATTGCACGTGCTTATACTTACTGTATTTGAAAAGGACACTGTGATAACTGTTTCCCTTTTGGGGAAAAAAGAAATGACAACACAGAGCACATGGAGGGACATGTGCGTCGACATGAATATCAAACTAACACGTGACATCAGTATCGAACGATTTGATATTATATCGAATATCGTTGCATCCCTAGTGTATACAAGTCTGTGTGGTATGTGTCTCTTATATTTGTTCTTATACATTCTTCTATCTAGTTTTAGTATTGATTAGCATCTGATTTCTTCCGGTGCTTCCGACAACCCTAGTTCTAAGTTCACATCTGAAACATGTCAGAAGAAATGACAGAAAATTGGAATATGAATTGACCAACAAATACAAGAAACACATTTCAGAAGATGTTTTACGAAGCAGGTTTTATGACTAAGACAGGATATTTTGTGGTTTGTGGAAGAAATGATGGTATTTCCTTCGCGATTTCTTAATTTCATTGTTTATTTAATTGATTTTGACTTGTGGCCGATCTTGAGGCCATAACTTGCGCATTGAAACCGTGTATATAGGCATGAGAAGTCAGCTTTTCCTGTACGAGAAGTTTGAATGACGTTGTCTGTGCTGGATACGACAGCCAGCGCAGTGGCCTCAAGGCCTCGGGTCCATTGTTCATTCTTGACTTGCTTACGTACCATCGTATTGTGGAGATTTGATGGTTTTCTTTTCTTTTTCTTGTTTTGTCTGAGCATGGACTGTGTTCTTTGTGTAGGGGATGGATCACGATGTTACAATATATGTTTCAACACAAAGCATGAAAAAATATAGCTTATAGATCTAATTTCTAACCTTTTTCCCATATTTATGAACAAAATTGTCTAGCCCCAGTGCAGCTTTATTGAATAAGCAGCTCTTACGATAATCAGGAAGTTCGCGTTAACATACTAGTAGGCAAAACTCCACTCTGCTCCCTTGAGTGTTGAGGAAAGAACTTTTAAACTCAACGTGGTGAAGAATTACGATGCTAAAGGTAAGTGAGGAATCATTTTGGACTACTGCAAAACACTTACCATGAACTACTTCTGTTTTTCACACTTTCAAGTCAATAAAAATCTAATATAGCGCTTTTTTTGAGTAGACAAGCTGTTGGATACGGAATGAGTCCACAGGGATTATGAGGACAGAAGGTAAAATGCAGGTAAATGAGTCTCAGCAAAACATAATCTTAAATCTGAAGCGTAATACTGGGATTAAATACAAAGACGGGATTAAATGGATGACAAACTAAGAAGGATTTCACGAAAAGATCGCACTAAACTAGCATGATTATGAAGCTATTCCTCGAAGATCAAACATCCGTATACTGGGATGCAGGACTTTTATAATGATGCTCTTGGAATGCACTCAGAAACATTCAACGAAACAGAAAACGCACACAAAAAAGATCTTGTAGAGGTGCAAATGCAAAGGAACTGCTAAATAAAAGTGAAAAAATCCATAGCACGCTCAGACGGCCGATGATGAAAGTGTTTAAAAAAAATTTTTAATAACATTTCGGGAAAAAAGCTTTTGTCAGATCATTTTTCTTGCTTAGGTACAGTGTGTAATGTGGTCTGACGAAGACGTTTTTGCTGAAACGATATTTAGAAATAAAAAGTGTGCATTTTTTCACCTTTATCTCGAGTTAGACATGTCAATATATTTAAGTTTTAAGGTTTTTTTCTGTTCTTTTCATCTAAACAGCGATAGAATACAATACATACATATCACAAGCACATTCTGATTCTTTGTGTCTTAAAAACGTGAAAACAGGACGAGTTCATTTTAAATTGTTTGCAGCTTTCCCATTATGATTCTAACTAAACCCTGATGAAGACCGTGTATGGTCGAAACATGTTGGCTTAGGCCATTTAAATAAAGGCCTTTTAACTATACTTTTCCTCATCTGACTTTTACTGTTGTGCCTGGATTTAGTTTCCAATTATCTTGTTCCTCACTTTAAATGTGCGTTGTTAGCATCCCGAGTATCCACTACAATAAGTACAAGTACATGTTGTAGAAGTGTTCAGCTTGTCCAAGAAAAGGATGGAAGTAAAAGGCAATTCTGTTACAGTATAAGCGCTTTTCACGACTTTCAGACAACAATGAGCACGCCACTCTTTCTGTTTTGCGGACGATAAAAACGCTTTATAATTAAACGCTCATATTTTGACCCTCGGAGCTGCTTTTACGATACAGCTCTGGAAAAAAAATAAGAGACCATTGCATTTTCTTTTCTGAAATCAGCATCTGTACATGTGTGACGGCCGTCCTGTTCCAGCGTCTGTTGAATTCTTGAACCAAATCTGAAGGAGGAAAAGTAGAAAAACCACTGCTGTGTTCATCATTATTACTAATCTACTAAATATTGATTTCTGAACTCTTCATAAGCTAAAACATTAGTAATGTGCTGTTTTAAACTGAATATGATCTTGTATTCTTCCCATTATTCATCTGAAAACTTAATATTTTTTGTTATTTTGACCATTTGTCAATAAAAGCTCTAAATGACAATATTTTTATTTGGAATTTGGGAGAAATGTTGTCAGTCGTTTATAGAATGAAACAAAAATGTAAATTTTACTCAAACACAAACCTATAAGTAGTAAAATCAGAGATAATTTTGCAGTGGTGGTATTTTTTTCCAGAGCGGCAAGACACTTTTTACTTTATTACATGAAAATAATGAAACTCAGCCTCTTTAAAGGTCCTATATTACACAAAATTGACTCTTGTGAGATTTAAAAGGCTGTTACCTCAACAAAAACATACCTGGAGTTGTTAAACGATTGTGCACTGCCAAGTTATCTGAGCAATAAGTGCTATACTGCAAATGGAAGTGGAGTAAATGTGTATTGAATTAAGTCCTGGTTACATTATTTTCTGCTCTGTTATAATCTTGTTTCCTCCTCAATAAAACATACCTGCAGTTGTGTTTTGTTTCATTCACATGTTTGAGTGAGCCTTTATAATTAGTCTGTGTACATCTCCAAAGCTCAAAATGCTCCGTTCCACCTTGTGATGTCATATACACTGCAAAAAAGGATTTTCTAGCATAGTTAAACCGACTTGAATTAAGTAGATTCATCTTAACCTCTTGAGACCCTGTGGCCCCATACGAGGACATTACATTTTTGCCTCTTAGCACCATGATTTTCAATTATTTTAAACTTTCACCTGTAATCAACTAAAAACCTCTACAGCAGCTCCCGAAAGTAAAAAAAACTGCATGGTAAAGTTTAGATGCAAAATTTATGAATAAAACCAATGTATCTATGTACAATAATGTCTCTTCATGTATCTTAATGTATCTTCATTTGGCATTAAAATTTGACACATTTTATTGACCACAGCAGACGAGAGCATCAGTAAATGTCATGTCCTCGTTTGAAGACATTGGGACTATGTTATATTATTGATTGTACATGTTGTTAGGTAAATTTGGGAATATTTAGATGAGTTTACAGTTATAAATTGCTGGACGTTTCTGCTGCTATAGGGAAACTGCTGCCTGTCTCCACTTTTTGCACCTCTACTTTTTTTTGCAACGATTGAAAACCAGAAAAAATTAAAACTGTGGACCACATTTTCAGGCCTTTTTGTGTGTTTTTAACCTCACTCACTGAACCCTAACCCGCTCACGGTCGACCTACGTCACATTTGGCAGGTTTAGGGCTTGAAATAAACAGCTAATTGCTGTTAGTTTGTTTTTTGTAATTTATTTATACATTTTAATGTTTTTACATTTTTTAACCAATGGTGTCATACAGAAGACTTACTTAGTAGGTCCTACTTATCCCAAATAGCAAGAAGAAATGAAAAATGGACACCAGACAAAAGCTCGGGTCTCAGGAGGTTAAAAGATCAATTTTAAGATTTTTTACTTAATAAGATGAGATTTTTTTACTTGTTTCAAAATATTCCATCCTGATATATCTTATGTAGATATTACAACTTATTCTAAGCACTTTTTATATTAAATCAAACCGGGTTAAGCCTCTTTAACTTCCTTCACAAACCAATAAGGTGAAAAATCTTGTCATAAATACTTGAAACTAGTTTTTTCTGCTTAGAACAAGATTCATATTTTGTCTTGTTTTAAGAAAAATTGTCTTACTGCACTGGCAGATAATTTCACTTCAAATAGGGCATTTTTACCTAAAAATGGGATTTTTCTTATTTTTGATAGGCCTTTTTTGCAATGTAGTGGTAGTTTTCGAGAGTTGAAATCATCCAAATGATTCTTGTGAAGGTGTATGGAGTTTAAAACCGCAGTGGAGCACTTCCTGTATCACCACATGACTTTACAAGATGGTGTTTTCTGTTTGAGAGAAGAACTCTGCCTAAATATGCACGTTTTTGTGAGTTGAACATGTGCGAATGAAACAAAACACAACTCCAGGTACTGAACGCTTTTGACGAAGAAACAAGATTATTACATCGATCAGAAAATAACGTAACACGGACCATTAAACCGGGACTTAATTCAACACACATTTACTCCACTTCCATTTGTAGTATAGCGCTTATTGCTCAGATAATTTGGCAGTGCACAACAGTTTAACAAGAACCTGGTGAGATAAGTAGCCAACTGGATCGTGGCCACAGTATTGTTTTTAGGCCACATTATTTGCTGGATTTTTATAAAGGGCTAGTGGGGACATCCTGCAATGGTTAGTTAAGGATTTATCATAATCACTATCAACACTGGATATCTGATCAGCGGAGAATTTAAACACAGCTTGTTCATATTTATAGAAACAATAAACAGAAAATGTGCAGCTAATGTCTGTTATGATTCCGAAGTGGGCCTTGTTTACTGGCTCCGAGATGCATATTTGGGTTCGCGTTTGAGGAGAAAGCGGATCACTGCTGAAATGGAATATGGCCACTGTAGACAACATCTGAAACCAGAAATGTCTCACTCTCACTCTCCCCCTGCTCTCAGTTTACTACCTGTATTTGCATTAAAGACAGTAGCGCAGGAGTAGAAATAATTGGTTACACAAATGGCAAGTTTTAAGGCTTCTATCACAGTAAATACTATATCCACTTCTCGTACATCTTCTTAGTACTTGACAGATGGAAAAAATATTTGGCCAGTCAATATTTATTGTTTGGACCTCTTTTTTTTTGCACTATTGGGAACATTTTAGTATTTTTTCTGTGCTACGATGACATTTGTGCTGTAAAAGGTTAATATATGAACTTCTACGGCTCATTATGGACACAAACTCACCAGTGTTGCATTCTGTTTTTTTGTAATTTATTTATTGCAGTTCATACTTTTTTAGTGTTATTAACAATTTAGTACATTTAGTGGCCATTTACACAACAATGGGGTGGA
This sequence comes from Odontamblyopus lacepedii, assembly GCA_034769755.1. Classification (NCBI taxonomy): domain Eukaryota; kingdom Metazoa; phylum Chordata; class Actinopteri; order Gobiiformes; family Gobiidae; genus Odontamblyopus; species Odontamblyopus lacepedii. The sequence goes on from CM068355.1 coordinate 9,514,092, forward strand.
AAACTTAAAACATTTTGCCAGATTTCCATGTAGTTTAGATGGCAACGGTGTTTTGGGGGTTTGAAAATGCAAAAATCTGAAATATTGTGTTTTCGTGGGCCGTGGCATAGAGATTATGTCATGAGCACGAGTCAGTTTGGGAAATAAATAAACATCCAGAGCGCTGGAGAAGAGGAAGTAGAGAAGCAGAAGGGTTATACGCAGGCGTTTGGTCTTGGTGGTGCTGCCACCTATGCTCTGGGCAGGGAAACTACATCGGCAAACTGCAAGTTTTGCTCCGTGTGCAGCAGAATTCCCCACCCAAAATGCCCATGTAAACGCAGAATAAGAGTGAGAACCATTTCCATGTAATAGTTTTTGAGAGAGAATTCTGCTTCATAATTTGGTTTTAATATTATTGTTTATTGTCTATATTTATTTCAGGCCTATTTATTACTTATTCGGGCTGGACCTGATTTAATTTCATGTCATAAAGTCGAATTAGTCTCACCCCAGTACACATATATTATAAAAGCAGCTTAAGGTCAAAATGAGACCGCTGTGCGCTGTCTGCGTCTAAACCAGGAAGTGTGAAGTTAGCATGCCAGTTGTCATTGACACCACTGTGATGGAAAAACTCCAGTCTAGCTTATGAAAGTTGTGAAAAGCATTTATAAAGTCATTATTGTGAATAATTCGGAGGCTAGGGATGTGTTAAGAAAATGAGGCATAACTTTGGACATCTGCAAAAAGAACTAGCTGATTTTTATGTTCTTAAAGATGAGATATTATCCTTTTGTCTGCTGTTAAGTTCTAATGACACCCGTTGGTCATTGTGTTATATTTTGCCCATTTTAACTTTTAATACGGCGCTAAGAAACAAGTCCACAAACTTGGAAAAGATGTGGTGCCTAATGGGAGCCGTAAACATGACTGAAACAAGAGGAATCAATTTTAGTTTGGTTAAAAGCTCTAAAAAGTTTGTTTTGCATAATACGTTTCCTTTAAGACAGGAAAAATCAAGCGCACCACCTTTAATTTAGTCAAATAGCGATACTAAGTACATGTTCCATAGTATTTGCAAAGGAATGATCCAAAAATGACTGACACTTCAAATTTCCTCTGGTGATTGTTACGATAATGCCAATATTAAATAGCATGTAATTTACGTCAATTGAAATAAATGCTTAAATTATTGGAACACAAAGGCGCTCTCTATATAGTAATTTAACTGGAAGGAAAACTGCTTTATAATGTATATCCAAGTATGTTCCATGGGGTTTAGTGCGAACGCAGAATAATGTACGCGGATCTGTATTACATTCAGGCAATCATAGGTTTTTGCAAATTTGACGCTAGTGATTATACCCGGTCGTAGAATTCCTACTTGGGACATCCGGTCTCATGGGAGGTCTCTGGCCCATTGTAAATTGTGTATATTTCGGTTTGGATGAGACGAAAGTGCAAATCCCCGAGCTATAGTTGAGCTGGATCTACTGTTACGCTTACTGTAAGTCCGAGTGGAACACAGCCTCAAGTCAATTTGTAAGTCATTGGGTTTCCACGGGCTCCAGAGACAGCGGGGCTATGAGGTCTACCATACAGCACGATTTCTCCGCACTTGAGACGATGATGGCTTTGAGCGGTCGGGTATTGTAAGTGGACCAATGGGGAGAAACCGCAGTTGTTTAAGGGATGCCAGTGCAGAAATATCATCGCGAAATTGTACCGAAGTGACAAGAACATAGCCCCAAATTGCAATTTTACCACTAATGCTAGACTTTGCGCGTGTGAAAATATTATCACAACATGGATTTTAGCTACATAAGCATGCACCACCTGGAATTAACTCATGGTGACATTAGAGAAACATGCACTGGCAAAACAGAACTATTTCATTTATTTCACCAGCAGTCAAAATCTGGACGCTCCATCTCCATGAGTGTTTTTATTATAAGTTTACTACTTTCAACGCTTTATATACATACAGAAGACGTCAAATATGTGGTATATTTCTGGTAGGGGGTGATTACTTTCTTCATAGTCTATTGCTTTGCACAGTATTACAGAAATGTTTACACTTTGGCCTCGATAGTTGCTTTATTCTTGGAATCGTTATTGTTGAGTCCATGATTAAGATTAGAATATTGTGATATTGATAATAATCCATTCATGTAGTCAGGAGGTAGGTGCTGTATAGTGTGTTTTCTTATTGTCTCTTCATAAATATTTAAACATTAATGGTCCGTTAAACTAAATTAAATGTCATTTCTAATGTATAAACAGCAGTTTACTAATTATAAATTGTATTAGGGAATAGGCACATAATCTGTTTGCTTCAGCCTCCTCCTTTTGAGCATTGTTCTTGTTTTGCTCAGTTTTTTGTTTTTGCTTACACTTTTATGTTTTATTTTATTACGCTCAAATAAACACTGATGATGATGGAATTTGAGTCTATCTGTGTCTAGAATTTACTCAGTTATACAGGTTTGCCGCGGGGTCTTAAAAGTCTTAAAAGGTCTTAAATTTCATGTTCCTAAATTAAGGCCTTAAAAAGTTTTAAATTATGTTGTCCAAGTCTTATTTTTTTCACAAAGGTCTTCAATTTCATTAGCCTATTTTTTTGTAAACTCAACCGGGCTGCAGGGCAATGTGAGACAAGACAATGTGGAAACTTAGTTCGTTATAAATGATTTTTTTGGCCATTTTACAAGCAGTGCATACGACTATAAATGAGTTCTGAATGAGAATTTATAATTAGAGTATTTTTTGTTATTTAAAGCAGTGAGGAATGGTCATTATTAGAATCGGATGTGGTGTTTTTCGCCCGCTTAATGGGTGCGATGTTGGTCTTAACTTTCAATTAAGTGGTGTTAAAAAGGTCTTTAAAAAGTCCTAAATTTGGGGAGTCAAACCCTGATTATCGGTGTTTTTATTGTTCAAAAATAGCTAGAAACACATGCACACTCACTGTGAATACGGTTGTCTCTCCAGATCTGATCTGTAATTTGGCATTTTGGCCTCACCTGCTTGTCTCCATGGAGATAGTTATAGATAAGTGCAATTCCACACTATGGAACATTCCAGGGAAAGCAACAACACCTCCACGGAGACAGATGGGATTCTCTTCCTCAGAAAACGTATATATTGGACAGTGCTTCCTGTTAATGCCGGATCAGCTGGGAGACGGGATGAGTCTTCTTGGTCGTTATTTTTGTGGGCAGTGTGATCCGCAGGAAATGGGGTCTTACGGTAAAATATTGGAATGATTGAAACTGTCCTCTGTATTTTATTTTCAAAACCACCATTTTTTAACACAGCTGTTTTAATGTCAGCTGCAAAATTACATTCGGTCAAGTGACTCGCCCTCCCAAAGATGTTAATAAATTACTGTTTGGATAAAGCCATATTTCACTCTGCTTAGACTCTGACCCCAGCAGTCAATCTGCCACACTTCATCATTTCACAGTTTTCTCTGCGCTGCCTCCGGAGACTGGGAATCATAACTTTCCTTTCGCTTATACGGCTTCTTCATCATCATGTGAAATCCTAGATAGGCTACTTGCTTTTTTTTGTCCTCACAGCTGCTGCAGTTTGGCTGTGAGTTAATGGAAAATTGTGTCTTTTTTTGCAGGTGGAGATCACGCTGCAAGACGTCAACGACAACCCCCCAGTTTTCCCCAACGATATCATGGACCTGACCATCGAGGAGAACGTCGGAGATGGCTTCAAGATAATGCAGCTCACAGCCACAGATGCAGATGAGGTAATTAGTCTGGATTTTTCTGGAATCCGAACGTGTTTTTGTACTTTCCGAGCCCACTTTCCACCACAGGGCTTTCCCGAGTTAATACTTATCCTGGGAACCATTTTGTGTTTAATTCACCTTCTTAACTTTCGCCCTAAAAGTGTAAAGAAATGCCAAATGAATGATTCAAAAGGTGTTTTTTCTGACTTTGTTGATTGAACTTAAGTAGATCAAGGTGCTGGAGACTTTAGGTAAACATATACACTGACACCTGGGCCACAGAAAAACATCTTTAAACTGTTAAACATGCAGTGTAAACAGTCAGACACCACCTGTGAATAAATAAGCAAACTTCCTGTTATAACTGTTACAGAGAAATAAAATGTTAACAGAGCTGGAGGCCATGAAAGTTCTCAAAATTTAGAATCTTTGTTCACAATCATAGCTAATTTACTTCTGGCTGACTAGGGGTGATGTGGCTGCCAATCTTCTTTCAAAGCCTGTCTGGACAACACAAATCACACAATCACTTGGACGCACTCACTCGTACACAAGAACAGAGTAGTTGTCCACAAACCCGAAAGTCAGAAGATAATTTCTCTCTTGGGCCAAGTTCTGTCATAATGTCCTTAGGCAAAACACTTCACCCTCTTTGCCTAGTATGAATGTGGTAGTGGTCAGAGGGACCAACGGCGCAGATTGGCAGCCTTGAAAGATGTTCGTTATGTCTTTTTAGTGCTTTAACTTCTTAGGTCCTTTTTTAAGACGATGCAGTCAGGTGTACTTGCTTCTGTCAGTCCACCCCAGGGCAGCTGTGACCACAGAGGTCGCCTTCCATCACCGAGTTTGGAGTGAATGAATAATAATCAAAGTGTATCACATTGGGGAGCTTTGACGTCTATGTAAAGTGCATTACAAGTGCATACAAGCATTACTATTATTATTTTGAAGTGTCTTGCCCAAGGACATAACAGCAGCATGCACTTGTCAGGGGTTAGATCAGAGAACCTTTGGGTTAATGGATGGAAGCTCAACTACTTCACCACTGTCACCCCAGTGTAGGTTTGTCATGAAGAATTTTGAACAATTGCCATTTTTTTTCATGGTTTGGCTGGTCCTGCGACTTATACTCAGGTGCAACTTGTATATAAAATGTATAATTTCATGTTTCATGTTGGTTATTTTCACACTCACAGCCTCGAGAGGGCGCTCTAGGCTTGTGTACCAGTATCTGCTCCGCCTATCATGCTATTATACTGTAGCACTGTCACTTCTCTGCGCATGTCTCCTGCAGAAAGAGCCGCTGTTCTGCTGCAAGTCGTGAAATATGCAGCTGAAAATGGGAATCGAGCAGCAGAAAGAAAGTTCGGGAGCGAGTAACTTGTGTTTGACTGGAGAAAAGTGGAGGAAACTCAAACTGCAGTGAAGAAAACAAAAAAAGCTAATCACAGGCTCAAAGTTATATTTAGCTAGAGTTGCTCAGAAGTGACACCGAGGATGAAGAATTCAGTGGATTTAGTGATTTGGAGTGAGATAGAGTTTGGTAAACTTATTATGGTCTGTTGTTTCTGCTCTACTTTTCTGAATAACTGTTCATATGTGACATGAACACACCAGACACATGTTCAGCCTGTTGTTCTCTGTCTTAAGATGAAATGTCTTCCTGGTGTCTGATTTGATCAAATAAATTTCCCCCAAATATCAGACTTATAGTCCAGTACGACTTATATATGTTTCTTTCTTCTTCATTGTGCATTTATTGCCTCCGGAAAATACAGTAAAGGTCCTATGTTATGTGAAATTAAGTCTGGTGAGCCATGTTACAATGTTGTGACCTACTCAAAAACACACCTGAAGTTGCGTTTTGTTTTATTCACCCATGTTTGAGTAACTTTATTATTAGTCTGTCTACATCTCTAAAGCTCAAAATGCTCTGTTCCACCTTGAGATGTCATGAAGCAGTAGTTTTCATGTCAACAGCTCATTTTACAGCACAAAACACAGCTCCAGGTATATTTTTCATGAGGGAACAGCATTATATCATATATCATAGGGTAGAAATTGTTTAATACGGGACCTTTAAGAATTTATAGCGAAGAATATGTCTGTTCCGTGCAGTTTTTGGCACTTCATTGTCTAGTAATCGAAGAATGAAGACAGTAAAATAGTAGGAAAGTCCTTGTTGAAATATAGACACATTAAACACTATTAGATTCTTTCCATTTACCAGCAAAGTGATTCCATTAAATCCATGAAGTCCGTGCTCCTGGTTTCAAATAATAATCCAAAACAAACCCGACAGGCACCGCGCCCCATGTAGGATCTACTTTCCCTCCTTACATTTCGCTCCCTTAAAAGACCTCTTCCCTTTCACGTGTTGACGTTACGCGAGCCCTATCGCAACCGCCGGTGTCACGGAGCCGTCAGAAGGTCGCGGCCCGATTCTCCTCCTCCGCGGCTAAGATAGTCCCTCTGCGCTCGCCGTAGTTCACATTACATCACCAGAATCACTCTCAATTAACTAAGGTCTCCATCTTAAGCCGCTTTAGGCAGGATATGGACGTTAAATCCTGCAGTGAGCGAGCACAGGGCCTGCCGACATCTCCCAGGTCTGCGGTTCCCCAAACCCGGGCCAAAGGATACAGCAAAGCCAATGGAAAAAGTCAGTTATAGGCGAGATATTAGCAGACCGGAGCTTGAAGGCTAACTTATGAGGCCACACATTTTTTATTGCACAGCTGCTGACTCCTGCTCCGTGTATGTGCTTGGTCTGAATGTGGGAAATGTCATGTGAACTCTCCCCTCTGGACCACTCTTTTATCTTAATGCAACGCTCACTGTAAATCGTAGACCCGGGTTTTCATTTGGGAGGTTTTAACGACATTGTTTGATTATTTTCTTCACCCGGTGCCAAGTACGCGAAACTTTGATGTTGAGAACGTGCACATGGTTTTGAAATCAGTGCGTAGGTTTTAGTCTCATTTGGAAGTAAGTGTACAGTCTTTAGTAGGTGCAAATTGATGGTAGAGTAAGTGGGTTTGTTCTATAACACATTCATACAAGCCAAAGTGCTGGAAGGGTCTTGCTAAAGGGCACAATAGCAGCATGAAATGTCTACAGAAAGATTCAAACCTCCAACCTAGTTTCATTGTGCCTTTGTTGTTCCATGTATGTACAGAAATTGGTTTATCTAAGACTTTAATGGCGGAGGGTCTGAGGAAAATGTTCCACCATATGACACAAAACTTAACTTCCTATATTTTATTCAATTATATACAATATTACAGTAAAAAAAATTTAAAAATCGAAAAATATGCATTCTTAGCGGAGTTACTTCTCCACAAATCTGCCTGGTTATGTCACATGCTTGTCTCCATGGAGATACCATATTTTTCAGACTATAAGTCGCTCCAGAGTATAAGTCCCACCAGCCAAAAAATGCACAATGAAGAAGAAAAAAACATCTAACCTACACCGGACTATAGGTTGAACTTTTTGGGGGAAATTTATTTTCTAAAATCAGAGACCAAGAACCAACATTTCATCTTGAAAGGAAAGTTATAGAAGTTATAGAAATAAAAACAACCAAATAGAGAAGAATCCGTGTATCATTCGTTCATTCGTTTTTCAATATAGAACCAAAAATAAGAAAACGAAAAAACTCTTTTCTTTATTATTTGTCTCTAAAACCAAAATAAAAAAATAAATAAATAAACAGATTCATATATATATATATATACAATTCATATATTTGGTCTATGGGCTGTGAGTGTGAAAAATGTTATATGAGTATACCAAACCCTGAACCCTTATAGTCCAAAAAAATACAGTAATGTTTAGTCAGAAAACGTTCTGTTGTTCTGTTCTATTTTCTTTATTATTTGTCTCTAAAACCAAAATGAACCAATTTTTTACTTTTTTTTTTCATTTTTGATTCATGTATAGGATTCATACATTTGTTCTGTGGACTGTCAGTGTGAAAATGTTATATATATATATAAGTCGCACCTGAGTATAAGTCACAAGATCACCCAAACCCTGAAAAAAAGTGTTAAGTGTAGTCCGAAAAATACGGTAGTTAAATGCCATATTGTCTGTTATCTGGGGCAAAACTATAGCATTACCCCGGTGTTTAAAAAGTCCTTAAAGCATTGAATTTATGAATTTGGAAATAATACCTGAAAAAGACTTGAAAAATGTTGAATTTTTATATCTGGGTCTTAAAATTTGTGGAGTATGTAACTTCTCCATATCGCATTTCTCCTCAAAAGTTTAATTTGTCAACCTGCATTATTTGGTTAAACAACGTTGCCTAAATAAAGAGCGTCGAAACCAATAATTGAGAGCGTAACACAACTCTGGGTCAAAATACCTAGAACACGTCACTGATCACGAGAACCACAGAACCACAAGCAACAAGCTAAACAGAAGCTCGTAAAATCAAAGACAATCTCAGCAGAACCCAAAGTTTGATTAACGGCATTATGTTGTTTTTTTAGCGTTGGTTTTATGTTACCGAGCTGGGGGATATGGGGAAGAGTCTCTCTGCTCCCCCATATTCTTTTGTTTAAGAAATAAATGAACACAAAATCAAGAATTTAGTTTTTATATAAATGGTCTTAAAAATTGAACTTGAAGAAACGTGTAGGAACCCTGAACCATGGAGACAAGCAGGTTCCCACCTAAAAAAAATTACATAATGCACCTTTAACTGCAATGCCTGCACTGACATTCGCATTTTAAACCCATCACCAACTTATCTCTTTGGAAATCCCACTGGAACAAAGCCAGCCCTCTACACGATGCGTTCAAAAACATCGGTAAATTACATATTCTAGCCATGTTTACTTCAAACTTCTTGGCCACCGCGAATAGGCCGCTATAATGGTACCCTGCGCCTCATTCCAGCTTCCCCCTCGGAGCCAGATCCGACCCGGCCAAGTCCGTGCCCACATCCTTACGCAGGAAAACTTAAGTTGCGCTGACACTAAACGCACAGATTGCAATGGAGCCTGGGTAGAGAAAGCCACATGTGTTACCCAGTGCGGAGTAGCCAAAAGTACAAGCTGTTGGCCATCTGAGCCTCCAATTCAGACAACATAATGATCCCGGGCCAATTTAACACTCCTACATATGGGAGTCATGTGTGAGCGTGTTCAAATGCTGCTACTCTGTTTCCGATCTGCACCCAAAGGAAGAAAAAATATAATAATAATAATAATAAAAGGAAGGTGTGGCGTTAGAGTTTAAACAAAATCAATAAATGGTTTTCGATTGCGGGCGTCTATAAATGTTTTTCAGATCATTTGAAAGGAAATTGCACTGTTTTGTGCTCTGGTAGGAAGGTTTTTACTAGAATTGCTAGAATGAGCTTATGTGGAAAATATGAGGAAGTAACAAAAAAAGCTGGTGAACAAGTGCGCAACAACAATGGAAAGAGGTAGGGCTTACAAAGCAGTGGTCATATGCACTTCTACTATCAATAAATGTACTGAGAAAGACACAAAAACTCAACTATTTTAAATTACCAAAAAAAAAACACATATTTTAACCATATCAATCCATACACTATTTTTACCTTGAATATCATATACATATAACATTTTAACAAGTGTAAATGTATTATTATAGTGTACACTACATGGAACAATGGTGAATTAGTCCGATCTATTGACGTTTTTTATTATTTTATTATCATTTTTTTATTAACCTTATCTATCCCCATGGAGACAAGCAGGTTTCACCGAGTTACATGTCTGATCAAAGCAAGCTAGATATTTTTAACGCCATACTGCGGGACATTCCAAGCTAAACGGTATAACATCTCCATGGAGACGAGCTTGTGTCCGACCCCTCACAGTGCACATTCACTTTCGTAATGTTTGAACTTTTGGGCGTGAACAGAATCGTCATTTCGTATCATACCAATACGTTTTTTTCGATTTCCAATGTCATTCCAGGCTAGGCAATAATATCACCGTGGAAACAAGCTCATGACTGACCCCTGAAAAGTTGGACAGTGCCCCTTTAAGTCCAAACTACTCCTTTTATTGTGGTGTTTGTTCTTCCGTGAACCCTTGGGTATGAACAAAATCCTTCTTCCAACTAACACTAATACTATATTTCCAATGTCATTCCAAGCTAAGCAATAACTTCTCCATGGAGACAATATTGTCATTAACCTTCCACCAGAAAAGTTACATATTGCACCTTTACGTCCAAAACTACTCTTATATTGTGGCATTTGTCTTCTTGGGTGTGAACAAAATCCTCCTTCCAAATGATACTAACACTGTATTTCCAATGTCATTCCAAGATTAGCAATAGCATCTCCGTGGAAACAAGCTTGTAACGAGTCCCTCCACTAGAAAAGTTACACAGTGCATCTTTAAGTCCAAAACTACTCTTTTATTGCGACTTTTGTCCTTCTGTGAACCCTTAGGTGTGAACAAACTAACACTATATTTCCAATGTCATTCCAGGCTAAGAAATAACATTGCCATGGAAACAATATCATGACTGACCCTCCACCAGAAAAGTTACATATTGCACCTTTACATCCAAAACTACTCTTATGTTGTGGCATTTGTCTTCTGGGGTGTGAAAAAAATCCTCCTTCTAAATGATACAAACACTGTATTTCCAATGTCGTTCCAGGCTAAGCAATAACATGATTGACCCTCCACCAGAAAAGTTACATATTGTACCTTTATGTCCAAAACAACTCCTATATTATGGCATTTTTCAAACTTTATTTATGGAGCGTTTTCATACAAAATATGCAACACAAAGTCATCTTGGGTGTGAACAAAATCCTCCTGTTTTTACAATTTCATTCCAAGATAAACAATAACATCTTTGTGGAAACTTGTGACTGACCCTCCACTAGAAAAGTCACACAGTGCACCTTTAACTCCAAATCTACTGTTTTACTGCAACGTTCGTCCTTCTGTGAACCCCTGGGTGTGAACAGAATCTTCCATCCAAACGATACCAGCAGAGTATTGTCAGTGTCAGCACCTTTCTTGTTATATTTTGTCTCAGGCTTTTGCAGTTAACAACAGGAGCAGACATCTTGGGTGTCCGGTCCCTTCGCGCACTTTTATCTCCCTTCTCCTCCTGACAACGCTCCGCTTGTTTTCCAGGAGTCTTGTTATGCTTGGCTCTAGCGCCCTGCAGCCCATGTGCATCCCTTACTTTACTTTTCACTCACTCCAGAGCTCGCGCTCATCTGCGAAATGACTTGCCTCCTGCTCCGACCTGCTCCCTTCTAATTGGCCGACCCCTCCCCGCTCCCACTTTGTCTTCGGAGGGCCCTAAAATAGTCAAAGAGTCGCGGGCTAGAGGTCGAGGGGGCCATCCGCTGAAGTGTGTTGACGCGCTGGAGATCTTAATAACTTATGTTCCCCGGGATAAGAGAGTAGCGATGAGACAGAAGACATGTTGTTGCATTAATTGGAAAAGTTTCAGATGAGTTAACGCGCTATTAAACGGTCTATTATGTGCGCGGACATGTGCTGGATGCTTAGCCGGGATGCGAGCGCTGCCGCTGAACCCTATCAGAAAATTAATTGGCAAACTCCGGGTGTTGGGTTTCCGGAGTGTGGCCCAGGTGCCTGATGGGAACGCCAGATCTTGAGTCGCTGATTGATGACAGCAGGGTCCTTAGATGAGTGGCGCTTCACTTCAGTGTGTATGGGAGAGGATTTATTACATGGTGAGGACTAAAATCTGCATGCACATTCAGTTCGTGGAAAACTGCTTTACTTCTGGGAGCAAAAATCAGGTCTAATAATGCAGGATGATGTAAATCCTGCATTATAGGTCTTTTTCACCGGCATTGTTTAGCACGTCACAGCACAGCACGACACACTTTGTTTGCTTTTCGACTGAGGGTTGGATCTGGGAGCTGTTACGATTTTCCATACCTCTTTCGGAGCGGTTCGGAGACTGCTGTCCACTGATCGGTCAGAGGAAATGTCGTCATTTGCGCGACAAAGCTTGAGGATGTCCTGATCTATGCGACGCGTCTTCACAGTGCATAGTGACGTTCGTAATGTTTGCGCTTCTGTGAACTTTAGATGTGAACAAAATCGTCATTTCGTATGATATCAATACTCGTTTTCGATTTCCAATGTCATTCCAGGCTAGGCAATAATATCACCGTGGAAACAAGCTCGTGATTGACCCCTCCACTAGAAAAGTTGCACAGTGCACCTTTAAGTCCAAAACAACTCTTTTATTGGGATGTTTGTCCTTCTGTGAACCCTCGGGTGTGAACAGTGTCTTCTTTCCAAATGATACCAAAGCTGTATTTCCGATGTCAGGCTAAGCAGTAACATCTCCATGGAAACAATATTGTATTGTTTTAATATTGTATTAACCTTCCACCAAAAAAGTGACATATTGTACCTTTACGTCCAAAGCTACTCTTATATTGTGGCATGTAAACAAAATCCAACAAAACTGTATTTCCAATTTCATTCCAGGCTGAAAGCTTGAGGATGTCCTGATCCGTGCGAAGCGTCTTCGAGTGTCATGAAAAGCGCAATACAAGTGTTATGTATTATTATGTACTACGTATTAGGATCTTTAAATAATCACCCGCCGTGTGTAAAAAACACACCGACAACACAACAACAGCGAGCGTGTTTTTGCATCTTTTGTGACTAAAAGCCGCAGAGCAAACAACAGCAGCAGAAACACCTCGATGTCATCCAGTGCCTCCATTGTTGTGTTTGTGTTTGTACTGACCGCAGTGTGACACTAATAATGTCGCCTAAAAATGACATCACGGCAGAGTCGACCCCACTACTCCACCCACTTCCAGGTGGTAATGACTGCATGGAAAAGCTTCACCGTGTAGTTGTGTGCCGTGCTGGTAGTGTCGTCGAAAAGCCCCATAATTAGATCGATATGATTTAAATTCAGATATAAAATGGGTTAAGATTAAGCAAATAGTAACGAGGGTTAAAGTGACTGAATCTGAATGTGAACGTGTCCAATAATTTTTTTCTTTGGAGCAATACTAATGCTGCCCCTGTACAGACATGTAGTATAGTATAAGCAGTAGGAATGTAACAATAACCTAAATATGGTGGTATCGTATTGTCAAAGGTCTCACAATAATATCATGGACCATCACAGTATATCAAATCACAAGTCTCTTTGCTTAATGAATAGTTATGATGCAGGAATAGCTAAAAAAACAGAGGGAACTACATAGACCATGATCCTTTGCTCCGTTTCAGTGCAGACGACATGAAGAAATAACTGTTCTAAGCACTTGGAAATCTTCATTCTTTGGATTAAGTCTTGTGAAGGCATTTTTAGAGGGAAAGTAGCAGATGTGGTGTGAAGGTAAATATTTGAACCACTGAATCCTGTGTTTTGTCGGCAGTAAAAATCAGGTAGACCACCTTTAAGGGTAGAATCATCTCCAGGAACTCCAGGAATTGTAAGCCAGGGTAATGTCCCCAAGAAGCATTGAAAAGTGTGCATGTGTGGAGTTTTTTACAAGGCCTGGATGTCTAAGTGCCGTTCTGGTAATGCAATAAGGCACAAGGTCAAGAGCAGCAAGGTTTATCTGTCGTAAAAGTGAACTTGGGACAAAGATAAGGGAGTCAAGGAGATAGTCTTAAAATATTGACTAAAATGTTTGGCCATCAGACAAATGCTGGATTTTGCATTAGCTTTCATGCTCAAAGGAGTGATAAAAAATAAAAAAAAATTACTAGTTCACACTTGTTAATATGTCTTGTCTTCTTGGTCACCTAAAATCATGTCAGTAAACAGAAAATATATTTGATTCATTTTAAAAAGTGTGATAGATTTTTATGCATTGTTCACATGTTCACTACTGATTTTTTGATTGTTAAAATGATATTAAAAACGTTTAGTGGAGTTTCAATGCATTTTTATTAGGGCTGTCAACATTAATGCGTTAACTCATGCGATTAATCACCCAAAAAAATCACACTTTTTTTTTTTTTTACACAGATTAATCACACAATTTTAAACGCAAATGCTCCTCTATCGAAAGCGCGATGGTGACCTGAAAGATGGCGCAGGTTATTAGGTCAGTGATCAGGTCTGTCCATACGTGTCTTTAGATAAAACTAAGGTAATTTGCAGATATCGCAGCGATGAACTCTCTTTCCACAGAAGCACAACAAGTTTAAAATACCATCTTAAAGCAAAACACGCATTTGATTCAGCGATAGCAACGACGCTCCTTGTACCAACAACAAGCCGAGCACGACAACCCGCAGCAATGTTGTCAACAAAACTGCCAGCGATCGAAAAATGTCAATAATATCACTTTTTGATAATAAATTACATGTTTGTCAAAATATTTTGGTCTTTTTTTAAAGAATAGTTAACTGCGATTAATCGTGATTAATAAAAAATTCTAAAGTGTGATTAATCTGATTTAAAAAATGAATCGTTTGACAGCACTAATTATTATACAAAACACACTGGTTTTAGTATTAGATTGATATCGCAGTGCTTATTCATTAGTCATATTATTTATTGGTATCGGGTCTAAACAAAAATCACTGGTATCGCCCACAAAGCAACTCAACAACCCAACTCATACCATGCAAATACATCCCATTAACTCTTAAAAGTTGTTGTGTAGTAGAAGCAATAGTAGTAATTATGTTTTGTTTCATTCTCCCATGTTTGAGTAACTCCAGGTATGTTTTTTAACGCAGAAACAACCTTATAACATAGATCAGAAAATAGCCTAATATGGGCCCCTTAACTACGCATAACATCCATTCACGTCACCATCATGTGAGAGACTTTGTCCACGGCGTCAGTCCATTACCCCAGCGTGCAGACTGGACTCTAGCTTAATGCAACGCCCCCTTTCATAAGCCTTCCCATTGTGCGGCTCTGATCAAAAAGCATCACCCAAACAAGCAGCATGACTGAAAGAGCTCCATTTAGCTTAGCTCTTAACCCACGGTAACCAGACCCCTCTCCCTTGGTCACTGTCCCTTTTTGATGTCGCGTTTTGTCTATCGGCGATGCTGGTTCGCTGTCTGATCTCGGCATTGTCCGCAGCACAAATATAAACGTCAGCTCCTGTCACCAGTCCCTTTTCGGTCGTCATAGGGCCACACTGGGGGCCTCCTCTGTTGTTGGCTGAGGCTTTGGCTATCGCATGTGTCACGCTGCATGTGCACGTCTGGGGTAACAGGGGATCTATTAGCTGCATTTATAGAGGAACAGTACAGCCCCCGAAAAGTTCAAAGTCAAACAGGGAGCTGCTCAGCTCAGGCCGTCATTCTTTCCAGTGTAAGTGGCACTTTTATTACGTGCGAGGCAATCGGAGATCGTGTGTGTCCGAAGTGGATTGTAGATTTGTATTGCGTCTTACAAAAGGAACTATTTATGGAGAGTGACCTTGTCAAAATGTGTGTAAATGTTTTTATTTATGTATTTATTCAACCGAACTGTATGTAGCCTGTGCTCTTACAGTTAGGTAAGGCAAAGGTATTAACACTCACACTGAACCTGGGCAGCCAGAGTCTTAAAGGGGAACTCCTGCACGTTTGAAGCTCGAATACTGTCAGAAGCCAAAGAAACGGCACAGATCAGTGTTGCCTCGGCGGAGATCTCACTGTGGTAGTGAGTCTGTCAAGGCAACAAACTAGTGTAGTGATGGGGGCAAGTTCTGGGCTTCCACATAAAGTGCCAATTTTCACACTGAACAAGGTTAACACCACTTTCTAACCCATCTTATAACACAGCCACGAGTCTAACAAACAAAACGCTCTGCCTGGCTCACTCATTAGTGGTTTTGAAACGTTAGAAAACAACTTTATAAGCAGCCTTACACTTACCTTTGTTGTTTTCCCACTGCGCATGCGAAAGCCCTAAAGACTCGATTACCAACTCCAGCGGCGGCGAGCAGCTTGTAGCTGCCAGAAGCAACAAGTGAGGATCGACTACTGTGAAAAAGAGAAACTGAAAGTTGTTGAAAGAAAATATTTTTTAGCGTATTTCAAAAAGTATGATTCACTCGTAAATAAATAGGATTAGAAACGACATCGGTAATTGAGTATTCGACCACCTCTAGCAATGGACTGGAGTTTCTGGAGTTTCACTTTAACCTGCATAGTTATTCTATTTTTCTCATTCTAGTTTATGGTCTGGCCATGTCTCCTGAAAGCAGAGAACCTCCAGAATTCCTTCACTGAGGCTGCACTAGCCCTGATTCACGATTGGCTGTAGATGCCGGGTGACCATTCAGCTCAGGTTTTAGGTTTTAACCAACTGTATTTCAGCATTGAACAACCCAAATGAGAAACTCGTGTGAGGCTCGTTCTGCTCTCTGATTGTGTGCAACATTAGGCAATATTAACGTCGAACACACATCACGTACATCTGACATATACATCATGTTATAGTGAAGGAAAAGGAGTGATTGGAGGAGGGGGCTACAGTATTAAGATGAATCTGTCTTGAATCTATAGGCGTATGATGTATGTGTGTGCGTGTGTTTGTGTAATGGTGAAAAATAAAAGGATAAACAAGAAAAAACATTGCTTGAAGTTCTGCATTGTCAGAGAATATGATCAAGGAATTTGCATATGGTTTAGTACATTGCTCCTGTCACCGTTGCCATCCATCATAAAGATTATTTTTATGTGGAAGTGGTTGCAGTAGTGGTTACATTTTTTTATACGTCTCTTCTCCCTATCACCCATTTCCATCTACAGTCTTTTCCATGGTCTTATAGAGCGCATAAAGCCTGCCCAGTCACACAGAGAGAGGGTTTTCATTCATGCCAAATCGGCAGAGAGCTTGATCTGGAGGCATGACACGCTAACATGTGCACTAAACAATCTGATTTCCTCACAGTTAGAGCAAACTTTGAAGTTGGGAGATCATAAGGCCTGAGAAAGTGCAGATGAAAGCAAAGATAACCCAGCGACCCTTTCTGCTTTTTGAGAATGTTGTCTGTAATCATTCACTTACTGCTTCTGATTAATCAACTTTGTGGTCTACCTTCAGATTTGTTTTTCTCTCATTTTGTTTTGCTTCACTCACCACAGTATTTTGTTATTCATTTTAGCCATTTAAATTAAATTCTATCGAGCTAAGAATACATGACATGCACACAACTAATTTCTGTAATTTTGTTGAGAATCCTGGACTAGTCATCTCTTTACAGCAACAAATTAATTAAATTTCTAATTTGTTATCACATATATATATATATATATTTATTTATTTATTAATTAAATTTTTTTTATTATTATTTTAATTTATATTTATTTTTAAAATGTTTGTTTTATTATTTTTATTTTTGTACTTTTTATTTCATTATTTTTTATTAGGGTTAGAGTTATTATTATTGTTGTTCTCTTTACAGTAACATAGCTAATTTATCACATATATTTTATTTTTATGTATTATTATTTTCATTTTTTTTACTTTCTTATTTTTGTTTTGATTGTTTTATATTTATTTGTATTATTATTATCATTATTTTTTACTTTTTATTTTTGTTTTGAATGTTTTATAGTTATTTGTATTATTATTATCATTATTTTTTACTTTTTATTTTTGTTTTGAATGTTTTATATTTATTTGTATTATTATTATCATTATTTTTTACTTTTTTATTTTTGTACTTTTTATTTTATTATTTTTCTTAGGGTTAGAGTTATTATTATTCTCTTTACAGTAACAACGCTAATTTGTTATCATATATATATTTAATTTTTATATATTATTTAAATTTTTTTACTGTTTTATTTTTGTTTTGATTGTTTTATATTTATTTTTATTTATTAATATTATTTTATATTTTTTATTTTTGTTTTGATTGCTTTATATTGATTTTTTATTATTTTTATTTATTGTACTATTATTATTATTATTATTATTATTATTATTATTATTGTTATTATTATTATTATTATTATTATTATTGTTATTATTATTATTATTATTATTATTATTATTATTATTATTATAACTACTACTATTATTATTAATAATGATTTATTAATCTCATTCAGACGAGCCCCCATTGCCTAAACCTACCGATCTATACCACACATTTGTTTTACACTCACTTTCCCTTAATACTAATCCATCTCCTCTTTGTTCCTCCAGGGTCCTAACGCCCTCGTCACCTACACCATCATCAGCGGGGCGGACGACAGCTTCCGGGTGGACCCAGAATCGGGGGACCTGATCGCCACCAAAAAGCTGGACCGAGAGCGCCGGTCGAAGTACTCGCTCCTGGTTCGGGCGGACGACGGGAAGCAGTCGTCGGACATGAGGCTCAACATCACCGTCAAGGATGTCAACGACCACACGCCCAAGTTCTCACGCCTCACGTACTCCTTTGACATCCCAGAAGACACCGCTCCAGGTGGGTCTCCAAAGGGTTCTTTATACTGCGACTGCAAAACTGGTTCGGTCCGCGACACGCTGTGAACCCGGCGATGTGAAGAATGTCAATGTCAGTGAGTTATCTCCTAGGCTTGCTTCCTTCCTGGGCTGCTAAAGGCATTATGGGTCAGATTTTGTTTGTTGTGAGCTTGCAGTGAAGCGAAAAGGTATGAAATTGTGGTATTTTATCGTCAACAGATTTGCAGTTACACTTCATAATAACTACGCTGTTATCTGCAGCCGTAATAAAGCATAAATTCAGACTTTATTCATAATGAACTTTGTTTTTTTATGGTTCAGGGTTAGGAGTTGGGTTATAATTTAAGGTACTAAGGCACATCCTGATTATCGGACAATAAAGCGCTTCGTAATTGGATGCAGACGGCGAAAGCAGCCTTATTTTTTTGTATCTGTAACTGGGACAAAATGTTTTTCGCTTGAATACATGAGAAGAATCAGGTACAAGGCCTTTGAGGAGTTAATAATGAGCCCTAATTTTTCATTTATTTGTTATTAATTAAGTCTTAGGAAGTCTTGTTGCTTTATTTTAAGGCTAATTAAGGTGTAGTCTTTGTAACGTGTTTACAGATTTGCTTTTGAACCTGCTGAATGAAATGAAAGTTTCTAACGATTGGATTAATGTCTTTCTTAGTTCCAAAAAATAAGCGGAAAATGGTCATCTCAGAGCTAAATGAAACTGCTTTTACGGAGCCACAACCCCAAAAAGTTAAATAAACAAAATTTTGATTAGAATTTATAAATTGTTATCGTTAAAAGTTTGAGTTTCCCCTTTATTTGTATGTTTGTAATTTAGAAATGGGCAACTGGCAGCGATGATAAAAGCCTGTCTTAATTCTCTATTCATTACTGATTCGTCCAAATACTTGCTTAAGAAACTAAACAGATGTTGAGCGAAGTTTCAATTAATCTGTCTGACATCTAATACGAGTCAACACAACATTTCTTCTTTGGAGTAGTCCGCCGAAGCTGATTTCAAGGGAAAAAATGTACTGTTCTCATGGCATTTCCAATATCACTGATGTGGAAGATATCAATGCATCAATATAGTATGTAAATGTCTGTTCTAATAATGAATCACTCAACATTCGCTTAACTTTCCTTCTGTTGAACACATCAAATCGCACGTCCTAATCTTATGTCGAAATCCTTTTCTTATTTCTACATTTATATACTTTTATGAGTTACTGAAATACTCCCAAATCTTCCGTACTTTCCTACGGGGCAACATCCCAAACGCCGGAGGTCACTGGTAGCAAAGGTAACCCCTAATTTATGTGGAAATACATCAGCAACTAGCCTGATTTACTGGTGCACTGACAATTGTCTGGCCGAGCTAGTTCACCTTTTACGCTTTCGTTTAACAAGAACAAAAACGCATTGTGCTGCTAATATTTAATTTGGATGAGGCTCTGCGTTAAAATCCATTACAGGTGAGTTATAGGGTTATCTCCAACGCCGGTCATTATAAATCACAAGGGATATCGAAGGTGCCAAAAGAGTAATTTCTCCTGTTATTATAAGAACTAGCAGAGAATGGACAGCTCCAACGGTATCAATAAAGTTATCTTAACAATACCCCGTAGATGTATTAAAGTCATTGCGTGCTGTCTGTAAAATCTGGTCTGAAATCATGTCCAACGCTCGCAGGCTCCATCGTGGCGGCGATCCTGGCCAGCGACTCCGATTCTGGGGTGAACGGAGAGGTGACGTACTCGCTGGAAGAGGACGATGAAGATGGGACGTTTATATTGAACCCGGTGACTGGGGTGTTCAACGTGACCCGGGCGCTGGACTATGAGGCACAACAATATTACATCCTGACAGCCAAGGCGCAGGACGGCGGAGGGCAGGCCAGCACGCTGCGAGTCTACTTCAACGTCCTGGATGTGAACGATAACCCGCCCGTCTTCAACACCACCGTGTACAGCACGTCTGTGTCCGAGAGTCTGGCTCCAGGAGCCAGTCTGCTCACGGTGGGGGCCACGGACGCTGATGATGGTGAGTGCTTTCTGATTGTTTACTTAAATGAGTTTAGTTTCATGTTCATTTAGTTAAATGCATTGGCTGGGTAGGTAATCTTGCACTCTCTGAATTTGAGCTGCCTGTTATAGGTGACATTTTCAGGACTTTTCACCATTCAGAAGATATAATATTATAATATATTGTCAGTTTCTATGGCAACGGTCCTCTAGCAACATCATATTGAAACTCGTGGATACTAAGACAGTGTACTGCAAGCAATAATAATAATAATAATAATAATAATAATAATAATAATAATAATAATAATAATAATAATAATAATAATAATAATAATACATTTTATTAATTAGGTGCCTTTCTGGACACCCAAAGTAAACAAATTAAGCACGATTAAAACATACAGTTAAAAGCCGCAGTTAAAGTGGGACAGTATTTAATTGAGTGATTGTGTTTAGTGTTGTATTTAGTGTTGTATTTTATTAGTATTTAGTAAGTTTAGTAATAGTCTTAAGTGTATTAAAAATAAATTAACAATATTTATTTATTTTAATGATCTAAAAAGTACATTTATGGCATAAGAAATATCATCATCATCAAACTTTTCTTACAGACTCTTGGTCCAGAGTTAAAAAAGAACAAACACACACTCCAAAACAGAATATTCACAATAAACTGCAGCACCAGTGCCTCCACAGTTTGGGCTGGGAGTTTGATTTGTCAGGCTCATGATAAAGCTATTCTCATAGTCATTAAGGCGACAGATGAATCTGTGCATTAAACAGCAAATATAAAATATATGAAATAAAATATAATATAGAATGACCTACTATTTGTATTTTAATCATTTATTTGGAAAGTTCAAAGTTAGTTTGCGCTGTCAGACGTAATTTTTATTGAAAAAACAAGCAATAAGCTGAGGTAGCTTTGGGGAGTTCCCTTTTACAAGACTTTCATAGAAGTGTATTAACTGTTTTCAGCTGATTTGTATAGTTTTAGTCAATAACTAAAAACAAAACTAAACTACAATAAAAAAAAATCATCCCTCCAGTTTTCTAGTTTTAACCTACATCCAAAAATGAGCTAAACTGATTATTTATAACTACAATCCACATCTGCCAGACTGAGAACCAAAAATACAGAGAAATCTTTTAAGATATTTTGAGCTCTGAACTGCTCTTGAACACATAAATCAAATGCATGTTTTTCTGAACAGGTTAATGTAATTCATGCCTGTCATTGTGTTATGACTGCTGATTACACAGAAGCTCTCAAATCTATATTTCCACATATACTTAGTGTTATGCATGGATGGTCTGATGAAATATAACATGCTGAGGGTATTATTAAATGGCTATGGAGATATTTTTTGCATGTCAGGTGGTCGTTTATGTGCTGTGTGGTATTTTTTTTCCAGTTTCCTTGGTTGTAATTAGCGCTTCACACAGGCTAATGTGGTTATTGCGACCTACATTCCAGGGAAATCTGCACGAGTCGGACTTCTGCTCCCCCTCCCAGTCCGTCATAAAGCATAATGTTACACGCTGCAGTCAAAATAGAACAGCGCCTTTGTTAGCGCTTCCTAAGCCACCGTGACCCCCGGCCCCTGACCCCTACACTGTTGGTAGAGCGAACTGAACTGTAGAGGCAAAGTTTTAGGAGTTTTTAATAGAATATGTCTGGGGTAAAGTAAAATGAATCAAATAAGTAAATCTGTGCACAGTATTAAAGCAGTAAATACTACTTCAGCAACCTCTGCTACTATTAAACCTACAAATGTAATGTACAGTGGTCCCTCATTTATCGCAGGGGGTTACTTAAAAAAAAAAAACACAATAGGCGAAATCCACAAAGTAGTAGTAGTAGCTTTATTTTTTACAATTATTATATATGTTTTAAAGGGGAACTCCGGCATGTTTGAAGCTAAAGTCCATTGCTAAAGGTGGTCGAATACTGTCAGAAGCCAAAAAAACGGCATTAGCATTACTTTTGTTGATTTCCCACTGTGCATTGCAAAATCCCAAAAGACTCGATCGCCGACTCCAGCGGCGGCGAGAGGCTCGAGTCGCCAGAAGCAACAAGTGAAGATCGACTACTGACGGTGAAGAAGAATAGAAAGCGAAAGTTGTTGAAAGAAAATGGTTCGGGAATGTATTTTTTAGCGTTTTCAAAAAATATAATTCACTCCTAAATAAATGGGATTAGAAACGACATCGGCGATCGAGTCTTGTGGGCTTTCGCATGCGCAGTGGAAAATCAAGAAAGTTAAGGCTAAGGCTGCTTATAAAGTTATTTTATAACGTTTCCAGACACTAATGAGTGAACCAGGCAGAGCGTTTTGTTTGTTAGACTCGTGGCTGTTGTAAGATGGGTTAAAGCTAGGTTAAGCTTCTTCTGTGCAAATTGGTGTTTTACGTGGAAGTTCAGAACTTTCCCCATCACTACACTAGTTTGTTGCCTTGACAGACTCACTACCACAGCGAGATCTCCACCTAAAAAACACTGATCTGTGCCATTTTTTGGCTTCTGGCAGTATTCGACCACCTCTAGCAATGGACTTTAGCTTCAAATGTGCCGGAGTTTCCCTTTAAGGCTGTAAAACCCCTCACCACACACTTTATACACTTTCTTCAGACAGGCTCCGCGATCTAAACTGTTCTTCTAAACAGATGCCACCATTGATTATGCAGAACAGAATGTGTGGGTTCTCCCTTAGCCAATCAGAACGCAGAATATAATGCACGTTCATACACAAAAAAAAAAAAAACCATGCAAAATTGCACACAAAAAATCTGCGAAACAGCAAGGCCGGGAAAGGTGAACCGCGATATAATGAGGGATGTTTATTGTAATAAAATATGACAAACCAACAGCAATTTAGATTATTTTATTTATATAGCATTAAACAAGTATTAAACAAGACAGTTTCAAAAGTGCTGCACAATACAAGACAATAAAACTAGTCAAATCAAACAATACGTAATCATGTATTGTACTGTTGCACCCAATGTGACCCATTGTCCTAATTGAGATTCACAGCTAAACTCTCTTGCATCATTTCCTCCAAGGAACAGGCAGGTGTTGTATCTGACCAGGATTTAATGCAAATAAGTGTGAAACGCCAACGATACAAAATACAAAAAAGTATTCAGTAAGCAGCCAAATCAACAATGTCCTTTAAAGTTAGACTATGTAAACAATAAAACGGTTAACACTAGCTGAGCAGTAACAGACAACTCAAATAGGCTCCATTACCACTACTGGAACATCTCAAATCTATAAAATGTCACAAACTTGGACAAAGTGCTACAAATATACGTGTCAACATTCATATTTAACATAAAAACTTACTCATATTCCCACTCAAATGGCTGAAAATAAGAGGATGGCTTCAGATTCTACAGCGAAACACATCATGGACTGATTGACATTCATCAAACTGGTTATATTCCTTCTGGCTAAATACACTACCACAATCGTGACTAGCGCCCTCTTGCAGGCTGGATGAACACAATATAAAACAGTTTCAATAGATATATATATAATAATAATCTATTCACTTCACTCATTCATTAAGGGTACATTTAAACATACGGAAACTATATCAGAACAGGATTAAAATGCAAGATTGGGTTAGATCAAGGCTAAAAACAGTATAGTATGTGAATAAACCAGGAATAGAACAGGACCAAACCCAGTCTATACCAGGACTTTATTTCAGCGTAGCAACATTGTGCGCTCAAAATCGGAAACTCCAATAATTTGTTTGGAAAAAAGCAACATGAAAATTTACATAATCCCCAAATAATCACCACTGGGATTATAGATGGTCCACTGAAAACCATCTGAAGCTCTAAAGGAAGCTGCAGATTAACCCGATTCCATTCTCCTCGTCTGTTTGGTTGCAGTAAGTAGACTTTTCCGAGGCGAGGGGTTTTCCACGCTATCTGTGCTATCGGTGTAGGAAGTGGTCAGCCTTGGTGTTTGACTTTTGATACCATCTGTCATGCTGTGAGCTGCCGGGGGCCTCCGCGGACAGCAGCGCTAACTGTGGTTCTTGTACAATTTGTGGAAATGAACGTTGATAATGATTTGAAGCGCTATATTCTGAAAAAGGTAACAATCTTCACTTTAACAATACGTGGCAGTCGCAAATATCAGCGTATGACCTCAGGTATAGTGTGTATAATGTTATCTGCAAGGACGTGATGAAGGTCCCTTGGGAAAAAATATCCAGGAATGTGCAAACTCGATGGATTTGTATTTTACTTAAAAAATCAAGATCAAGCATAGTCAATACGATACTAAATACTAAATACAATCAATCAATTAAATACTGACCCAATTTAAGTGTAGGCGTTTAAGTGTATGTTTTAATTGTACTTAACTTGTTTATGTTGTTGCAAGGCCATCTTGGGTGTACAGAAAGGCGCCTAATAAATAAAATATATTATTATTATTATTATTATAGTTTATTATTGTTGCTTTATATAACATTTAATGATATCTTAAAGCTACTATTTGCTATTAGATTGGCCGACTCGCCCCTGTTGTATTCATTTACTTCACCAATAGCTGTTATCTACATTATTTCTGTCTGATAATGTGCCAGCTGTGGCCTGACAGAAGAAGACCAGAGAGCACAGATGAGTCTGAACCCAAGCAAGGTCTACTACATCTACCAAAAAACTTAAGGATTCTGCTGGTATATTAGAGGATATTTGGTTCCTTAGACCAAGGGTTTCCAAACTTTACACGCCAGGACCTCTAAAATAATCATGCAGCCAATTTTACGCAGCAAAACGTTGAATCAGACTGAATGTAATTTATTTTTATTTAGTCGTATATGCTCAGGCCATTCCCTGCATGGCCTGAGCTGGGAGTATGGAGCACAGGAGCAATAACAAAAGAATTTCTTTATGATGGTTATCAAGTTCACTCGTAAAAGAAGGAGGTAGTGTAGCATTTTACAGGAGATCTTTTATTGTGTTATGCAATTCATTCAGATATAAAATTCGTAGAGTGGTCACTTTAACTAGAATTGTTTCATCCATATAACCCATCTACAAGAATCAAAACTCATGCCTGGTAGCCCGAGTTGGGTTATTATTTTGACGAGTTAGAACCACATTTTCAGTAAAACAGAGAGAAATCCTGACAATGTTCAACGATCCAAAGTCTATACATTCCATTCATGTAAACAGACCTTCAAATCCGCAAAGTGAAAAGGAGCCGAGCGTCTGCGACCTAATAAAGAATCTATGCCACCACTGTTTGACTGGTAAACATGAGGGCGCTGTTGGCAATTTGCTGATCAAATTGAGCATGATCAGATTTTTCAATTATGTTCCTTTCTGTGCCTCTGGAGCGCGGCAAATGTGTGAATATTTTTAGTGTAGCTTTGACCTAAAAATACCAGCTCTGACCGACAAACTAACCTTGTGTCTTGCTTCTAGGTCCCAACGCCCAGCTACTGTACAGCATTGCGTCCGGCGATCCCATGGGACACTTCGCCATAACGAAAGACGGCGTTCTCAAGAGTAAGAAAGTTCTGGATAGGGAAACGCAATCCTTCTACAACTTGGTGATCACCGTGAATGACTTAGCACCTCCCCCCATGGCGCGATTCACCAGCACGGCCCAGGTGTCCATCATCCTCCTGGACGTCAACGACTGCTCGCCCACTTTTATTTCGCAAAAGATGACCTACATACAAGAGAACACCCCCGTGGATACTGTGGTGTTTGTTGCCCAGGCTACAGATGCCGACAGCGGGCCCAATAGCTATGTGGAATACTCCCTTAGAGGACCTTTCGGAAACAAATTTAGCATTGGAAACATCGACGGAAACGTGCGATTGGTCGGAGAGTTGGATCGAGAAGAACTTTCCAACTACACTTTGACCGTGGTGGCTACCGATAAAGGGGAACCTCCGCTTTCGACGACAATGGACGTGACGATGATGGTGCTAGATGTTAACGACAACACGCCGAGTTTTTCGCAAAATATCTACGACATCGAGATCGAAGAGAATACCTTAACGGGGACCGACGTCATCCAGGTATTCGCAAGTGACGCAGACGAAGGCACGAATGGGCAAATCAGGTTTTCCATGTCCGGGGGGAACGCCGATTTTAGGATTGATTCGGTAACGGGCGTGATTTCAGTGGCGAAACAGTTGGACAGAGAGACCAAATCTTCATATTCGCTGGTGGTCCAAGCGTCGGACAGAGGGAGCACGCCCAGAGTGGACAAGGCGACGGTGAACATCGTCCTGCTGGATGTCAATGACTGCACGCCGGAGTTTGAGCTGTCTCCGTACAGCGTCAGTGTGCAGGAGAATCTGAGAGATCTACCCAAGAATATTCTGCAGGTCAGTACCTCACCCTCCCATGAAAACAGCCCTAGTTTAATAGTTTGTCCTATATTACGCTAAATTGACTTCGGTGTGCTTTTAGCTAAATGTTAACTTCTGAAAAACACACCTAGAGTTGTGTTTAGGTTCATTCACACCTTTATTATTAGTTTCTCTACATCTCCAAAGCTCTTTTTTTTTTTTACCTTTTGTTAAGTAGAGATGGGAAATTCCAGGAAGAAAATTATCCAAATGATTTTAGTGAGGCTGTATGGAGTTTAAAAACACAGTGGAGCACTTCCTGTATTGCCACATGACATCACAAGTGAGTTTTTTTCTATTTGAGAGAAGTACTCAGCTTAAATATGCAGGATTTGTGTGTTAAACATGTGTGAATGAAAGAAACTACAACTCAAAGTATGTTTTTGACGAGGAAACATTATAACAGATCAGAAAATAGCGCAATATAGTCCCTTTAAACTGTATTTTTCCTAAAAGTTGGCTGACATGTGAATTTCGACATATGTTAAATGTCTATGCAACTGCGTCCACTCATACATCTTGCAAAAATGTATTGTCCATTTCGCAATTTCAGTTAGCTATTTATCTTAGCGATCTAGCCGTGGCCAAGCCAGTATAAACAGCTATTATGCAGACCACCCAATTTTATGAGATTGATTATTAATTTACTATACGTAGAATGGAGGTTTCACTGGCCCAAAGCGATTGAGTAACTGTTTTTCATCCACAAATGTATGCCGTCATTATTAAGTTTTCTATTTTTTGGCAATATTGTGTGGAAAGGAAACATATAAAATGTAATAGCAGTGCTTGAAGGTGCACTGTGTAACTTTTTGTTTCTATGGATATGTCATTGCTCTGCCTTGAATGTTCCACAGTATGACATTAAACAGCCATAACTTACACGTATACAATTACAGTTGGTTTTTATAGCTAATAAATACAGAGAAACATTCTGACTGTGAGCCTGTCCACAGATCTGACCTCTGACTTGGTCTGGTTTGGTAGTTTAATGCCATACTGTGAAACATTCCAGACAAAGCAATAACATCTCCATGGAGAAAAGCATTTGACAGACACTTCATCACAAAAGTTACACGATGCACTTTTACTATTTCAACAGAGAGATCACAATTAGGGTTGGGCAGTATCCAAATTTTGATAACATTAAACCTTCTCAGTGTTTTACCGGGGTAAACGGTATTAAGAATTATTTTGTAGCTGCACCTAAACCATCCAGACACAGAATAGCAGCATTATATTTGAAGATGAAGCACAAGTTCTGATCAAACCAAACTTCACCAGCGAGTTTCTCCCTCCATTTAATGATCTGGGACACGCCAAGACAAGAAAAGCGCTGAAGAAGCAGATTCAGGAATAAAAAGTAAAAGGTGACAGTCCACGGCGTGTGATATTTCCCACTGCAGCATGTTGTATCTGACAGACCCGCGCTCTTGGCACTCGGAAAAGTTACCGTCTCCTCTGTGAAAGTCTGACTTCAAGCGGGAACTTTCTCCTCTTCAGCGCCTCGTCCCCTCTCGACTCTCGGCGTTCAATAAAACGTCTCCTTCGCAAACTTTTTGGCTCAGCATCACACACGAAGCGTCAGTCGGGTTTTTTTCTTCTTCCTCGCTGCGTGTGGATGGAAATCTCCGAGCTTAACGACGTTTGAAGAGCAGAGAGAGAACGGAGGGGAGAAGTTGGTGCTGTTTTCCGTATCTGAAGCGACTGTGGTGGGATCTCTGGCCTGATGCAGGGTCGTAGCTCCTCAACATTTGCTGTCAAAAATGCTCCTAATATTATTTTAGATCCTTATGCGCTGCAGATTTTTTAAAGCCGATAATGAAACTGATACTGTTGCTACTTTTTGATACCGCGGTATACTGTATTACTGCCCAACCCTAATCGCAAAGAAACATTTTTAAAGAAGAAGAAGAGTTTTGGATCTTTGGAGCTTTGTATTCAGGTTCCAAATATATTTCATGATGGTGAATTGGTCCAATGCTATTACTGGGAATACATTTTCAGCTCTAATATCTAGCAGTAGTACCCCCCAGAGTGAAAAGAAGATAGTTTGAATGGCAGTCGTGGGACCTCTAATGGGCTAATGCTTTAACTAAATTCCCTAACCTAATAAGTGAAGGTATGTTCGCGATATCAATGTACTGAATCACTTAGCAGGGTGCTCGCTTTTAGCTAAACACTTGACTGAAACAATAAAGAAATGAAAAATGACGGCAATTTGCTCTGCACAATTAGCGTTTCATAGGATTCCGCTGAAATATAAAACTTGGTTAAATGAAATGACAAGGCAGTTACAGCCATAAGCTCTGTGATGGTGAAATGAGCCATGCATAAAGAATGGGGGAAAGAAGTAGTTTCCAGTGACGGAGCAGTTAGACTTTTGTGCATGAGCTGTCTGAGGAAATGGGCCACGCTTACGGAGAGGGAAGAGGGCCAGGATCAAGGATTATTCCAACCAGACACACGCACCGGGAAGCTAACCTGGGAATGGCAAGGGTGAAGAAATGGAAGGCTGAAAAAAGAAAAAAAATGGTAGTTTTAGTTGTAGCATTTACTTGTTGAAGCTTGAATGTAAGATTTGTATGTATGCCTTGTCTAAACCACTTCCGAGGATTAGGAATGATCAAAAGTCTCGTGTCTGGCTGTACTAACGCGCTAGAGTGAAATCACCTATGCATTTTAATTGCCATTTTATTCAAAGTGAACCATAAAACATCAACCAGGCGTGATGTCCCTTAGTGTCACTTTTGTGGGCGGGTTGTTGGACGTGAACCATGTGGAAGTTGGCGTTCTATCATGGTTAACGTTAGCGTGAAGCAAGGAATATGTGCGTAGATTTATGACTTCAAAATGTTCCTCACTTAAAGTTAAAAATCAGGTACAGATCCTTTAATTATAAGAAAACTACTGTCGTTATTTTATTTGTAAGTTACTATGATCTTCTAACATTATCTGTGCAGTAAATATCCTACAAAAAAATGATGTTTAGTCACAAACATCTCTTAAGACCACAGGACTGTTCTAAAAATGACCCACAATAGGTGAAATCCACAAAGTATCAGCTTTATTTTTTACAATTATTATATAAGTTTTAAGGCTGTAAAACCCCTCTGTGATCTAAGCGGGGAGGGGGTGAAAAGACATAGTTATGGGTAGTTGTTGGCCACCTTCGATTACACAGAAAACAATGCGCATTCATACACTGTAATAAAAAAAGCATGCAAAATTTTACAAAAAAAAAATCCTCAAAACAGCAAGGCCGCGAAAGGCGAACCCTGTTATAGTGAGGGACGACTGTATAGCGTTCTATCACTGGTCTGAGATACAGATTTACTAGAAATTGAGGTATAGGTTTAATGTTCTGAAAAGTCTTTCTTCTTACCCAGGAATAAGAATATATGAATAATAGTTTTCACAAAATCCATTGGAAAGAAGCTTATAATTTTAAGGAGACGAATTATCACCCCATGTCTTGACTGTCACAAACACCAAGCTAAAGTTCCAGTACCTAAAGTAAATTCCCCAGTTTAACCATTAGTTTAGCATTTGTTTCTTTAGTTCAGGCATTCATAGGTAACCCAAGAGAGTATAAACCTATCTAAGTCTGTGTCTATGATAGAGATTACCAGATGGAAGGATAGTTCAGACAAAATCAAACGAAAGATCCAAAGAAAGGACATTAAAGCTCCTCAAAATCCATTCGAGTGTCCACCTTCACCCTCTGATCGGAGCTTTGTTTGGATGAAGTGTCCCAGCATCTCCGACATAAAGGCTGTAACTATTTTTGCAAAATGAATTGAATCATTTTGTATTGTTTCCTAGGTGGTTGCGAGAGATGACGACCAGGGTGCTAACGGTCAGCTCAGTTACATGCTCAGCGGTGGGAATGACGACGGAGCCTTCAGCCTGTCGTCCAGTGGCCAACTCAGCCTGACCCAGACTCTGGACCGCGAGGCCCAAGGGAGATACACCCTGCTCATCACAGCCACGGACTCAGGTATGTCCACACGAACCAAGCAGCCAGGAAAGAGGAACTTACTAGCAATGTGTGATTTTATATTTGTCAAACCGTGGTAACATACTGTAGCAATTGGAGCGTAAAGATACCGGAGTAATTGGGTTGAATTTACATAATGCCACATTAACGTGTTCGCTAATAACTAAGGTGATACAACAACATTAATAGGCTAATAGTAGAAATTTTACCACCAAACTGAGCTAACAGCAAACCAGGTTATCCTGCCCCAATTTATTACTAGTTTGTGAATCCGGCAATTAATAGTGCACTACGTAACTTTTCTGGTGTGGGTCCATTACCGTTTGTTATTGCTTTGTCTAGAACAGGGGTCTCCAACCTTTTTCCTTGGGTGAGCTTTCTTAACGAAACGAAAATGTACTACTACTCATTTTCACGGCGCAGGAAATAAAATATACGTAAGAGCCATGGCAAGACTTAAATGGTGCACAGTCAGATAAAGCATAAAACACAAACAATTACTTATTGATGAGTGCACAAAGTCAGGCTTCAAAATGATTTACAATAATAATAGGCATTTATCTATTTATATAAGTATTTAATTACCATATTTTCAGACTATAAGTCGTTTTTTTCAGGGTTTGGGCGGTCCTGCGACTTATACTCATGTGACTTATACTTGTGGTACTACTTGTGGTAGTATGGGCCAATTCACCGGGAAGCCTGAGGACCAAAACAATTGATCTGAGGGCCACATTTGGCATCCGAGCCATAGTTTGTACATGCCTGGTCTAGAATGTTCCACAGTATGACATTAAACCTATCTATTGTGCATTTATTGAGTTCCAGGTGTTAGAATCACTAAAAATACCTCAAAAAACATGCATTCCTACTGTGAATTTGGTCGCCTCCCCACAGATCTGAACTGAAACTTGTAATAGCGGCATCACCTTACTTGTCTGCATGGAGTTAGATAAGTTTAATGACATGTGGTGGAACATTCCAGACAATACCGTCTTCTTGGAGACAAGCAGGCGGCGGATGGACCCTCCACCAGAAAAGCTGCATGGTGACTGTAAAGGAAAGTGAAATATTGTGCGATTATTTTATCTTTAAGAAATCTTTGATCTTGTAACTAAAAGTCATTTGGTTGGTTAATTAGGTAAAACCCGTTGTAAATGTAAATGCTTCTGTTCCTTTTTGCTTGATAATCTTGTGAGGGAGTGACAAAGTGAAGTGAGTGAATATGGATGAAAATCAGATCAAGCAGTCGGCTTGCAGCTTTCAGGTCTCTTCTTTTCCTTTGAAATATGTCACACGTTGCATTGTTTTAACTCCGCATGCAACATCCTGCTCAGAAGACCAATAGAAACACAGCTGGTCACACCTCAGTAGGAGTCGTCACTTTAAAATCTATATCCTCTGATCATCCCAACCTATATAAACTTCGTGCTTGTATCATTTGGGGTCTAACGTTTAGGGAACATGCTTGCAAGAAATAAATTCTTCGTCTTCGCTTCAACATTCATCAGTGTCTCCAAACTGAGTCTTTTCCCTTAACAGTACCTTTAAGATTATTCTTCATGGGCCTCGAAGATATTTTCAACCCTCTCCCCGTGCTGGTTTTAAATTTTCGTACTTTCCAGAATATTCTGACATCATGTGAACACGGCCCATCGTCCGTCATTTCACCAGAGTCATTTGTTTGCGCTCTAACCACATTCACTTATCATGTGCTGCTGTTGAAGCCTGTTCTCGCATATCCAAAGACATCAGACGTTTTGTAATCAACCAGGAAAACCAAAACTGAAGAAAAACACACCCTTAAACAGAAAATTCACTTGTGTCTCTTCGTTAGAAACAATAAACGACTGGACTGGACATATTTAGCGTACAAATTTCACAACCCAAAAGTGCTTTCCGCAGGTTCGATTGAATGCCGTCCTCTGTTTATTTGGATAGAGCGGTAGAGCTTGTTATAGCCAGATAAAAGGTTAACTTGTTATTGCTTGGAGGCCAGTTAATGTGCAGTTAAGGCAGTACATGCGTATCCTTGTTGCAGCCAAATCACATGGTATTCAGGATAAGTATATGGTTCCCTTTAGCCTCTCTGGCACACTGACCATGGTCTGAGGTAGTTCACAGTCATTCCATGTGACCGTTCATAATGCCGGGTATTTTTGAGTGTGGACAGGCTTTTGGTGAGAATTGGGACGAAGTTACTTGAGATAAATCTTTGCTTGGGCGTATTCAGAAAGTATTGTTTTGTTTGGTGCTATTTTCAAACTGGGAGAACCTATGTTAATGTTTTTTTGTTGCGCTATTACTGCTGCTACGTCTGCTTTGTATTCTGCAACTACTTTGACTACTTCTACTACTTCTACTACTACTACTACTTCTACTTCTACTTCTAGTTCTACTTCGACTGCTTAGTTAATGGGTGTTGTATGTTAAACTACTGATACTATTACGATTACTACTTATACTTCTTCTACTATTACTTCTACTTCGAGTATAAATCATAAATCTTAATAAAATATAAATTGTATTCAGAAAGTATTATTTGTTAGGAGCTATTTTAAAAGAACCTTAGAAAATGGTAGCAGTGGTACTATGACAATTATTACACCTATTTCTTCTACTACTACTACTTTTACTATTACTACTACTACCACCACCACTATTACTACTACTACCACTACTGGTATGGTTATCGTATGTTAGACTACTGATACTACTACCATTACTACTTATACTTCTTCATCTACTATTTCTACTATTACTTCTACTTTGAGTCTAAATCATAAATCTTAAAAATAAAATAGAAATCGTATTCAGAAAGTTTTTTTTTGTTTGGAGCTATTTTAAAAGAACCTTAGTAAACAGTAGCAGTGGTACTATGACAGTTATGACAAGTCCACTTCTTCTGCTGCTACTACTGTTTCTACTATTAATACTACTTTGAGTATGACTACTACTATTACTTCGACTGCTTAGTTAATGGTTATCGTATGTTACACTACTGATACTACTACGATTACTACTTTTTCTACTACTACTATTACTACTACTACTACCACCACCACCATTACTGTTACTACTACTACTACTACTACTACTACTACTTCTGTTTCGACTGCTTAGTTAATGGTTATCGTATGTTACACTACTGATACTACTACGATTACTACTTTTTCTACTACTACTATTACTACTACTACTACCACCACCACCATTACTGTTACTACTACTACTACTACTACTAATACTACTACTGCTGCTATGGTTATCATATGCCAGACTACTAATATTATTACTGATTTCTACTTCTTCTAGTGTTACTACTTTGACTACAGTTACTACTTCAACTATACTTCTATTATACTACCACTACTACTACTACTACTACTACTACTAATACTACAATGACTACTACTATTATTACCTCTTCCACTTCCACTGTTAGGAATTATCTGTTCTGCAAAAACATGTTTTATTGAGCAACAGTTCGATGCCGGTTAATTTTATTAAAGCAACACGGATGAAAAGTTGCACACGAGGTCCACGTAGTTCTTTCTTCTTTAAGTTCTCGGCTTTATGCCAACATATAATTGAGGTGCAAATGACAAATTAACTTCAATTTCTTCATCTACATACTTAGCTATAATAATTTCTTTATATCTTTGTTTAAACATTTTCATATTTGGGCGTTTTTTCAGCTCATCACTCATATAGTTCCAGATTTTTACCCCACAAACTGAAATGCAAAAACCTTTCCTTGTTGTTCGGACTCGGGCCATTTTAAAGAGACACATTCCCCTTAAATTATAAGTATTTTCTCTTTCAATAAAATGTTTCTGAATATTTTTGGTAGTTCTTTCCTTTTTGCCTTACTTTTGCATTACTTTTGCGGTCTGGAAACTCATCAGATCCTTAAGCTTTAACATTTTTGAAGAGATAAATAGCTGGTTGGTGTAGCCATAAAACCCGACATTATGAATTATTGGTAGTGCTCTTTTCTGTCATATGAACAGCATTTCCAATTTTGTTTTATAATTATTGCCCCAGATCTCAGCACATTACGTCTAATATGGTGCTACCAAACAATAAAGTGTGTGCAGAGCTTTCTCGTCCAGAAAATGTCTGGCCTTACCTAATCTATTTTTATGTATTTCTTCAGATACCCCTTCTCATTAAGAGATTGCACTGCCTTGATCACTTTTTTCAATCCTCTGAACCCAAGGTCGCTCCGGAGGTTTGTCAACATTGCGGGCATGCATTGTTGCTCTTGGGGTTGCATGACATCATCTCCATATCTATATATTATGTGGTCTTTAGCTGCTCCCCTCCGACTTTGCAAGAAAAACAAAACTACCCAAAAAAACCCAACGTACTAATCACCGAGCTCTCCCCTGTATCCAAACTCGCTCACGGATTTGGGGTCAGAATATGAAAATATCAAAACAAGGACGTAATGACAGTGCAGGGCAAATTACCCAGCAGGCTCTGTCACATTCTTGAGGCGAGACACTGGAGAAGGGAGCTGGTTCTCCTCAGTGCTATCTGGCAGGAAACGTTGAAGGTGCACGGTGCAGACATGTCTCCGAAACTCCCGTCTCCCATAAACCATTCGCGACCACAACTATCCATCGCTTTATCATGTCAGGCAACTGCTCCTTTTCACGTGTCCTATTCGGAACGTTTGTGTACAGAGGGAGGTAGATGCAGCAAAGTACAAAAGTAAAAGTAATGCATGAAAGGATGATTTTTAGCTATCTATAGTTTACTTTAAAGGGCCCATATTCCGCTATTTTCTAATCTACTGTATGTTATAATGTTGCTTTCTCATCAAAAATCTACCTTGAGTCGTGTTTTGTTTCATCCTCACATCTTTAACACACAAATCCTGTATATTTAGAGTAGGGCTCGACCGATATGGATTTTGTTGCGGCCGATATGATACCAATAAAATGGGAGATATATTTATGACGTAAAAATTCACTGTAAATCTTACATTTTTTATAAAACTTATGTCTATTGGATTTTCAATTGGGTTTATTGAGGCGACATTTATAGTTATTCTGCCTCTTTACATCATATTTAAAGACAGTAGGTCGACCTAATGTCATTTTTGTATGATATTCTAGCCTGTAAAGTGAGTACTGTAAGTAAACTACCGCTATTAGCCTTTAGCGGTAAATGCGTGTGCGCTGCGGTAATTAATTATCTGCTAAATGCCGATAATTCACACTTGTATTCACATCTCATTTACATATCAGTGCGTGTCCAGTAACATATATACGGCCACTACAGTCACTTTACAGTCGCTAATAGAAGAGAAAACAGCCTGTTTATGTGTGCGAGCTACAGCAGCTAATCGCTAACCAATAAGAAAGAACCAAAACAAGCTTCAAAACCGACACATTTCAACACTCAGCCTCACACAGGCTCCTCTCAGATCACAAGTCTGTACTAAGAACTGTCCTTTTAATCCAGACTCAAACTGATCGTCTGTAAAAAGAAAATAATCTCAGTGTTGTGCACATGGATCTGTGGCTGTGGGTGTAAACAAGTGCACATGGCGATGCGTTCAGGGGCGGGATGGACACTGACAAATGACTCCTCAGATAAATCCTGATGTGGAGCTACATATTAGGACATTTATCTGTCTGTAAATTGGATTAAATCAACATAATATAGAGTCAAAAGTTTTATAACAAGGTAAAACATGTCCACGTGGAATATCAGCCCATATCGGCAAGATTTAGGCTGGTAGCCGATAGGTTTCCAGTAGCCAATATCGGCCATCGGACATATCGGTTGGTTAATTTAGAGTGAATTCTTCTGTGTTTTTAAACTGCAAACACTTTCACTGGAATCATTTGGATAATTTAAGATCTGAAAGTGCCAATCTCTCCTGAACAAAAGGTGAAGCAGGTGCTGTTTTGTGATACTTTTACTAGTATTTTATGCTCTTATATCCGTACTTTTACTTATGCCCTTGAATACCTCTTCAACCATTGAAAAAAGTAGAGGATTTATCACACGCTGGCTTCTCTGTATTAAGCACAAACCCGGTGCCAGGACTGAGGGCTACATGAGCTGTTTGTGTTGGACTGTCATCACGGGATGTTATGAAAAATACAAGTGGGGATGAGCTCCAGTGATTTGGACTTGAGCTAAAGTGTTTGTCATACACTGGAGAAGAGACTCTTATAGTCTACTTAGAGTGTGTAGCTGGGCAGAACATTTTGGTACGTCAAAAGTTTAGACTTACTTTCATTTTATTGCCAGGATTATTTACATTTTAGGTTTTCACTAAAGCACAAAAACTATGAACAGACACATATGGAAAAGAGCGCGTAAAAAATGACTCAAAATGACTAAAAACGTGCTTGAAAAATCGCCACGCTTTGCTTTTGAACCCCGGTTCGCACTTTTGGCATTCCTCGACCGTGGCGTGGCACAGCTGTGAAGTGAAAACGGTTTGTACAGCGCGTATGAGCATCTTTTATTTGTTCAGTTTGTCCTGGACCTGCAATGTTCGTTTGTCTATTGTTTATTTGTTATGAGCATTGGATAACAAAAAAAAAGGAAGAAAATAGTGAATACAGCTTACAAAAATGCCTTGAAAGTACGTTATAAATAGTAATAAAGATGTAATTAAGCACTTATTATGCATTTTACTGTTACCAAACTATTGATATGTGGTCCCTAAATGAAAGTGTTACCGTTTTGTGCTCGGTTTAAGCTGTTTCACTCCTGCGTTTCCTCTTTGCAGCAGCGAGTCGTTCTTGCACCATCTGTTGGCAACTACCGTAAAGCCGTGTTAAATGCACTGAACTGATTTTAGGGCCCCCACCTGCTCGTCTCCATGGATATGTTATTGCTTTGCCCAGATGTTCCGCACTGCGATGACAGATAAGTCTTCATGGAGACATGCAGACGACACCTCCAGGCCATGTGAAGTCAGCTCAGTGGAGGGGCGAGCACGCTGACAGTAAGAAAGAACCTGCAGGTGAAGAAATGCAGGATAGTCAGACGTTTGGACACGCCATTTCATGTATTGTTTTTAGGTAACTCCAGTTTTCTTTTAATAATGTATATTCATATTTAAACCAGGGATCAAGGACTGAACCAGGTCTAAACCAGGACTGAACCAAGTCTAAACCCGGTCTAAACCAGGTCTAAACCAGGACTGAACCACATCTAAACCAGGTCTAAACCAGGACTAAACCATGACTGAACCACGACTGAACCAGGTCTAAACCAGGTATAAACCAGGTCTAAACCAGGACTAAACCAGGTCTAAACCAGAACTGAACCAAGACTGAACCACATCTAAACCAGGTCTAAACCAGGACTAAACCACGACTAAACCAGGTCTAAATCAGGTCTAAACCAGGACTGAAAAAAGACCTAAACCATGACTGAACCAGGTCTAAACCAGGTCTAAACCAGGTCTAAACCAGAACTGAACCAAGACTGAAGCACATCTAAACCAGATCTAAACCAGGACTAAACCAGGTCAAAACAAAGTCTAAACCAGGTCTAAACAAGGTCTAAACTAGGACTAAACCAGGACTGAATCAAAACTGAACCAGAACTGAACCAGGTCTAAACAAGAACTGGACCAAGACTGAACATGTGGTTCAGTCAAAGTCTAAACCAGCTCTAAACCAGGACTAAACAAGGTCAAAACAAAGTCTAAACCAGGTCTAAAACAGGTCTAAACTAGGACTAAACCAAGTCTAAACCAGGACTGAATCATGCTTAGCCGGGGCGCGGGGCTCTTTTGTCTGCGGTCTACGGAGTTACACCTCCTCGTCTGATTCTGGTTTAGTCCTGGTTTAGTTTTGGTTTAGTCCTGGTTTAATCCTGGTTTAGACTTGGTTTAGACTTGGTTTAGTCCTGGTTTAGCCCTGGTTTAATCCTGGTTTAGTCCTGGTTTATATGCCCTATGCAGGTTGTTTTCACCATTGCCAACAGCTCTGGTTTGACATTTAATTTGTGGCTATTTTATATTTGTTATTTTTTCCTACCTCACGTCGGGAGAAGTGGGTGGACGGCGTAACCCCCACGCACCACGTCCACTCCAGCCCTGATTATAACACGGCTATAAGCTCACAAGAGTCAGTTTTACATAATATAGGAAAACAAAGGCACTCACCTGGTTCTGGATCTCATAACGCTTTTGGCACAGGTGAAACTGAATTTGGCAAAGACTTTCACGACCCCAATATATGAGCAGCGCCCCGAAAAGCTCATTCCTACAGGCTCTATTAACGTGTTTTACAACCTGACCATCGGACCTGGCATATTTTCTCTCTCCCTCGTCTTTGTTTATTGAATTTTTCGGATAACTTTTGAGCGTAGATAAAGGCCGATACGACGGACTCTTGCATCGCCCGGGGTTCTTCCACAGAATCAGGATCAGCTGCGGAGTCCTGTAAACATGAAGCGCGCCTCGAAGACGAAAGTAAATCAGCGCGTTATCCAGCAGAGAGGAGCCGTTAAATATGATGTTCTGGAGGTACTTTATGAGCGGAGCAGTTCCCATCACATGATAAGCTCGCGAGGCTTCATCAGTGCATTAGTGAAATTTACGTTTGTCTGCAGTGCGTGCTAAGAACCAGGCATTTGTGTACAGTTAATCTTTTTTTTTTTCTTTACAGCTTTCATAATTTTTGCAGTGAAATGTAGCAGACTTCTAAGTAAAGTTTTGGCACCAGACATAAGGGCGCTTTTCGGTTTCTGGTCGTACAAAATGTAATCCGCCAGCGATTTTGCACGTAATATATTGTTTCTATCATGTCATTTAGCACTAAACATAGCCAAAATAAAAAGGAGTAAGCATATTTTGTGAGTTGAAAATACACAATTGTAGAGCAGTGTTTGAAGCTAACAGTCACAATGAAATATACGGTTGCAGTCAAAATTATTCAACCCCCACTGCAAGTTTGGTTTATTTATATAGTTTTGAGCAAACTGGAGCCGATTTTTTGTGTGCCTTTGGGTCAGTAGTGGTGTACGTTTTGGAGTTCGGACTTGGAACCCTTCAGCGTTTAGTATGCGCCTTACTGTGGAAATTGAAACCTCTTGCTGCAGGTCTTTTGCAGTCAATCGAGGGTTTCTTACGACCTCCTTCCTCTGGACTTTGATAGATTCCTCTTTATGCCACGTCCAAGTACTGTAGCTATTGTTCCTTTAACTTTAAACTTTTGAACTACGCTTCTAACCGTATCTTTAAGCAATATTCAGTGCCTTTTGCTATATTTTTGTATGCAGTGCAATGATCTCTTCTCTGACCATTTTGGACAATTCACTTGACTTAAGGACGTTAGACACGACAGGAGAATTTGCCCGATTTTGGCTGCGATTTCTTCTGAGTTCAGGGAGGCGTGACCCGACTTTGTTGTCTTTGTGTGCGATTTTGAAGCCGCTGTTCCTCATGTGTGGAGTCAGTGTCAGATCAGAACCACCAAACATCAACAACGCGACAGTAACAGACGATAAAACAGAGCGTCAGGGGCAGAGGAGTGACGGACACAGAGACGCAACAAACAAACTCAGGATATAGCGAAAATAAAGACTCACATACTCACCTAATGTAAAGTGGTACATTTAAAGTGCAGCGTCTCACCCACATTATCCCTAGAAATTGTCCTCCACAAATAATGACATTCAGTCCACAAAACCGCGCTATTAATCCAGTTTGTGTTGTTCTTTGAAAGTAAAAAGACTGTTTCCTTGTGTGTTTGTTTACACCCACACAGCGCACGGATCGAAGCAAAGCTGCAGATTAGCGATTGAGACTCTGCTTCCTGTGGACTTTATTGCCTCTTTTATCCTTTAAAATTCTTTATCTGAAGTTTTGCAACACAGTTTGACTTGTATCTAAACTAGAAGTGCAGAACTTTGAACCTTTGAACACGTCAGAGTCTCAGAGCGTTTTACTGTAGGCAGGAAACAGCTGACCCGCTCACAGCTTTATATCCTGTGGTCCACAGACAGATCCCGCTATAGCCTTTGCGGTCGGAGAAGTTAAGTCTCATAAGATTCTCCTAGTGTCTGTGGTGTACGCTTTTTGTCGCTTTAGCCATATTTCTAACATGCAGTGAAATATCACCGTCAACAGTCCAGATATTTGAGCAGTTCTATGTCCAGCACATCTGATGCAACTAAAGAAGCCCCTGGTTGCCTCTGATGTGCTCGAAACCACACCTGAGCTGCAAAAGTGGTTCTTATAAGGAATTCTACTCGGGGTTGAATACTTTTGACACTGCAGTAGTCATTAAAAGTTGCATTTTGTGTTGAATTTAGAGAAACCACTTGTAATATTAGTTGTGTTGAGCTATTTAAATGGATCTAGTCTTTTATTTTGTAAACAGCTGCTAGTTTGTACATTTGAGCAGATTTTTTGAGGGTAGTTGTACTTCATAGATTGGATTTGTGTACTTCGAATTCTACTTGACGTTGAGTATAAATCTAGGCATGTGAAATCATAGGAATTACACCGTACAGCAAAAGTCCCAATTACCCCAGTGTCTCACCGCTGTCTCTGTTTCTTTTTAAACCCACAAACACACAAAACAACACTACATCACCTGCTCTCACTGGCCAGAACTAAGAGAATAGTCTGTCACGGGTACTTTGAGTAGTATTTCACGTATACTTTTTACTTTCACTAACATTTTGGCAGATTTTTAGCTAACTGTACTTTTATTTAAGTACACATTTTCAGGCCCGAGTCTCCAAACTCCATGTACTCCACCTCCACCAGAATCGTTTGGGTGATTTCAGTCCTGGAATTGCGGATCTCGACTGACCAAAAAGTATAAGGTAGCTGAAAACGACAGCTTTGCGACATCACGAGGTGGAGCAGAGCATTTTAAGCTTTGAAGATGGCACCAGACTAATAATAAAGAGTTACTCAAATCTGTGAATGAAACAACTGACTCCAGGTATATTTTTGATGAGGTAACATTATAACATGACTAAAAGCTCATTTTGCATTTTAATATTTTCCCTTGCATACTTTATCACCTCATGTATAAATGTATGTGTAGGTTAATTGATCAAGAAATGGAATTATAACGTGCTTGATATTTGGAAAAGTGACTCGCAATATTTCTCTGACATGTGGAAATGTTACTTTAATTCTACTAGACGTTACATTGCTGTAGGTTTTTTCTTTTATATGTGTAGGTACGTATGTGTGTGTTACAATTTGGACCCTGAGTCTGTAAATAAAGTTATATATATCAATGTATGCTTATGGGAATCCCTTATTTTATGTATCCTGTGACGCTCGTACTCCCTCAGCAGTGTGCAGTGTCTGTGGTTGTGAGAACCTTCCCGAGCTGTATTGACATGCAGCCTGGTCACATATATTAAAGAGAAAGCACAGTAAATCCCTGTGTCCATGCTTATTACGGAGGCTATGGTTGTGTAGGAATCCCATGTCTTTCACATTGCTCCATAGAACGGTTTGTACACAGCCTTTTGACCACATTTTGGGCCACTAAGTGACTGCTCAGCCTTTAATGACCATTCCCATTAAAAAGTCACTCTTTTAGTCTGGTAAATAGTGCACGTGTTTTCCCACAGTAGGTCTCCCCTTAATTAGCAAAAGACTTATAGGCTACTATAAGTACTTGCAGATATTCTGCCAAAACTTAATGCCATTGGGCGCTGCACTGGAGCATGACTCAAATCAAACAGCACATACATA
The DNA here is from genome assembly GCA_034769755.1 of Odontamblyopus lacepedii. Taxonomy (NCBI): domain Eukaryota; kingdom Metazoa; phylum Chordata; class Actinopteri; order Gobiiformes; family Gobiidae; genus Odontamblyopus; species Odontamblyopus lacepedii. The sequence goes on from CM068355.1 coordinate 9,556,351, forward strand.
ATGTTTAATTGTATAGTCCAGGGGTGTCCAAACTTGTTTCATCAAGGGCCACATATTAAAACACAGACCAGCATGAGGGCCAATCGAGGGTCATAGACTGATGGTCAAAAACACTGAATAATTTAAATCTGTGCAACAGGTTTGAATGACCTGCCAGACCTTTGTTCAGGCTTAGACCTTCAAAAGGACACACTACATTTGCTTGATCGAGGTAGATTTCAAAAACATGCAGTAAAAAGTACTACTCACTGTAGTATGGGCCAATTTACCTGGAAGCCTGAGGACCAAAACAACTGGTCTGAGGGCCACATTTGGCCCCTGGGCCATAGTTTGGACATGCCTGATATAGTCCCAAGCCCCAAGTCCCAAGCCGCAAGTCTTTGTCTTTGCTTCCAGAAGAGCATCTGGTGTAAAATAGAACTGAAGAACTGGAGACACAGGGAGAACATGCAAACACAAAAATGCCCCCTGAATTTAAATCTGAACTTGGAATTTTATAGTTTATTTTAATAATAATAATAATAATAATAATAATAATAATAATAATAATAATAATAATAATAATAATAATAGTAGCAGTAGTAGTAGTAGTAGTAGTAGTAGTAGTAGTAGTAATAGTAGTAATAATATAATACATTTTATTTATTAGACATCTTTCTGGACACTCAAGGTCGCCTTACAACAACATAAACAAATTAAGTGCAGTTGAAAGCTACAGTTAAAGTGGGACAGTATTTAATTGATTGATTGTATTTAGTATTGTATTTAGTGTTGTATTTTATTTGTATTTAGTATTTAGGCCTTGTCCTGCTTGTTTCCATGTGAATTGTTGTTTGTTTGGCCATAATATTCTACAGTGTGACACAAAGCATATCTACCTCCATGGTGAAAGTTTTAATGCACGGTTTTAACTTTCTGTTTCCAAGGATGCAAGCAGGAAAAGTGCCACCTCCAGAAAGTGACAAAAATGTCTTAAAATGGCTTGTTGCATGACACTTTAGAAGAAAAACTTGGATAGAAAAACTCATCTGCTTTTAGTTTCTTGTACTACTATTTTGTTGCTACTACCAGTAAGTCAAATAAATCCAAAGAATCAAAAACAACAAAAAACAAACAAACACTCCTATCATCTCAATATCAGTCAGGCGATGCAAAATCTTTTAAAACCTCCATTTCTAAAGTGTTTGGTCTGCGTGGCGTTCGTTGGCAGCCCAGGACATTTCCAAATGAAAACATCAGGTTCTGCAAATGAACTTTTACAGAGCTGTAACACTGCGGATTTGCCTTTTTAACGATTAACAGTGTGGGTATGGGGAGTTTTTTTCACCAAAAGCCGAACACTCAATTGCTGGTTTTGGTTGTTTTTGCAAAGTGCGTAAATGGCTTCGGTAACGGACTAACTCTGACAAAACAGGAGTGTGGTTTGGGACCGCAAAGTGGGTCTTTAATGCTGAATGTTTATTTGTGCTTTCTCTATTCAAGTATTGGTTACCACTTTCAAATCTGTTTATTAAATCGCAGAAACGGCTTTCGAATCATTCGAGGATAGAATTTAATAAAACGTTGTAAAAGTGCACGCTAAGTTTCGCTCCATTCCCATCGTAATATTGTCAACATTACTGCCGTTTACCGAGCGCTTTTCTCGAACCACCTACTTCTCATTGTGATCTGCGAGTATTGAGTTCTCACCATAAAACGACTGCGAAGTTGCCATTGCTAAATATTAACTATCAGAGCGAATAAAAGCGCGATTGCAATAAAAACACAATGGCAAAACACTTCATTAAATTTCACAGCAAGGCTTAAATATGAGAAATCGTGGAGCGGGTTCTCCGACCATTTTCTTTTCCAAAACCGCGGAGGCCTATCCCTCGCATATGGAGAAAGAATCATGCAGAAGCGTTCAGACATGTCACTTCATAAATAATTCTTGTACGGCATTTAAGGTTTAATTTGACGAATGTTCCTGAGATGTGGTGTTATTAGCAATACACAGAGGCGCAATTTTGAAAACCGACATTTTAAAACGGGATCTTTTTTCCTCTAAAATGAAACTGGTCAAAAATAGAGCTTCACATATTTTCGTAGACACCGGTTCTTGTGACTTTAAACCAAATCTGCTGATTATTGATATAGATTTCACTTCTACTAGGACATATTTAGTAGCAGTGTTTAGAAAAGGGCTGTACCAATGAAGAATGTTATTTAAAGGTGCATGGTGTATCTTTTCTGAGGGAAGATGCTTTTCTCCATCTTTAAACCTTTCTGTCTTCATGGAGACCAAACCAGACCAAGTTACAGGTCAGATCTGTGGAGAGGCGACCCCGCTCACAGCAGAATGTGAGTTTTTCTCGGTAGTTTTGAGCTATAAAAGCGCCTATAACTTAATAAATGTAAAGTAGAGCTGTTTAATGTCACACTGTGGAACATTCTAGGCAGAGCGATGACATATTCATAGAAATAAACAGGTGACGGACCCCCAACAAAAAAGTTACAAACTTTTTTGGCAAATTAAAGACACCTGAAAATGTGATAAACTTCTTAGATTCTTGCATATTTATCAGTTACATCTAACAGCATCTTTCACATTGTGAAAAAGAAATGAAAAAGTGTTTAATCCGGTGTTAAAATAAAATTAAGTTACAAGGAGAGGCATGAAGCTGGAGTTTTAGCACAGACGCCAAGTACAATTCTGCCCTACAAAGGCAAAAGACCTTAACTCGCCAGAGTGTGAAACTGAGGAAAATGACTTAGAAGTTTTTGTTTTGTCCAAAAGTAGAATAATTAGGACTCTCAAAATTTGACAACTAGTATTTCTCCATGATAACAACGACAGTATTTCAGGACTATAAGTCGCACCAGCCAAAAAATGCACAATGAAGAAGAAAAAAACATATCTAAGTCAAATTTTGAGGGGGAAATTTATTTGATCAAATCAGACACCAGGAACAGACATTTAATCTTTAAAGGCGAGTTATAGAAATAATAATAGACCAGAGAACAACAGGCTGAACATGTGTCTGGTGTGTTCACGTCACATATGAACAGTTATTCAGAAACTAGAGCAGAAACAACAGAACAAGTTTACCAAACTCTCCATCTCACTCCAAATCACTAAATCCACTGAATTCTTCATCCTCTGTGTCACTTCTGAGCAACTCCAGCTAAATCCAGCTTTTAGTCCACGATTAGCTTTTTTGTTTTCTTCACTGCAGTTGGAGTTTCCTCTACTTTTCTCCAGTCAAACACAAGTTTTTCGCTCACTCCGAACTTTTTCCTGCTGCTCGATTCCCGTTTTCAGCTGCAGATTTCACGACTTGCAGCAGGACAGCGGCTCTTTCTGCAGGAGACATGTGCAGTAGAGCGAGAAGTGACAGTGGTCACTGGGACAGGAGGAATAGTTCTATGGAGTAATAGCGCGATAGGCGTAGCAGATACTGGCACACAAGCCTAGAGCGCCCTCTCGTGGCTGTCAGTGTGAAAATAGTGTGAAAACATGTGAAATGATATATTTTATGTATAAGTTGCAGGATCACCCAAAACCTGAAAAACTTATGTAACTTATAGTTCGAAAAATATGGTAGTTGTCAAATTTACTGTATACTTTTGGACAAAAACAAAACTTTGAAGTAATTTTTCTCAGTTTCACACGAGTCTTTTGCCTTTGTAGGACAGAATACTTGTAGGGAGTATTATATCTCTGATGGCATGAACTATGATAACAGTAACAGTATCGTTGTGCAGTTTCTCACCCACTCACACAATGTGCTACTGCTACACATTTAGGGTGAAGAAATGTCCCTTTTTACCTGGGCCAGTCCCAGTTTTGAGCCCTGTAGTCCAGCAGATTTATCCAAAACTACTGATTTGTGGCAGTTTTGTCATTTGTTTAGCTAAAATACAGAAAACCGTGCTTGAAAATGACCATAAAGCAAAAATAAAAACTCTTTTATGGTAGTCTCTTACATTATGACTCACATGTGAGTTGACAATGAGCCATGTTATGCTCTTTCCTCAATTTTATTTATACTAACTGAGCATGTCAACCCAGTGTGTTTTAAATTGTGAAAATCTGGTCACTCTGTATTAATAAACAGCCCATTTGAAAAGACCTGGCGTCCGTCTTTGGGCTTAGTCAAATAAATTTTAGTAGTCGTTATGTCTTTGGCTGCATTTGGAGGTTTTAACAATTTCCACTTTTTAAAACGTGCATATAAGTGTCCAAATATATATGACAAAAGTTCATTTATAGCGGAAAAATGTGTGCAGTCCGTAGCTCTCCCGCAGATACCCTTCCACTCCCGGTCTTGTTAACTGTGAGAAACTTGCGTTGACTCTGTTATATTTGGCCGACTCCTCAGTGAGACGACTCGCACGGCTCTGAGCTGCACCGGGCCTTTTCACCGCCGCGAGAAGAGGTCACATTAAAAGCAGCTTTGTCGCAACGCAACAGCTTCTCCGAGCCACAAAAATGTCAATTCTGTCTCAAAGCCGGCCATTTTCCCTCTTCATCTCCTGGCGGTAATGATGTGCTTTATTTACGCTGTCTCTTAAGAGCACAATCTGAGCGCAGTCCATAAACACTAATTAACTGCTTAGCCTTTAGCGTCTCAAATTTATACATCGTCTCCAGTCCAGCGCGGCCCCGTACATCTTACTTTAATGAACCCACTTGTTTGGACACCCCGGTTTGACCCTTCCTGCGATTTTTCCTTCCACCGCGTATTGACGGATTAACTCTAGTGCCCGGAGAGACACTCAAACTCGCTTCTTAACGCGAATTAGACGGAACAACCCAGGGGGACGACTCGCAGCTTTTCCCAGAAGGGGTTTGTGTACTACTACTGCCGCTGCCTCCACACCGACCCCCTACCTCGCTCTCCCTCTCCACAGCAGCTGCCCCCCGGTTCAAAAAAGGACTTAATCGCCAATCAACACATGTTTTCCTACCCCCTCCGGTTAGCCGAGGCTGTCCGCGGCACCTTCTTAGAGGTTAATGTGATTTGTCCGCTGGTAATGTACACTAATAATGTGCTTAGTGTGTGCCATATGTTGATGCTAGACAATGCTTTATGGCTTGAGAGGCTTAAAGGGGAGCTGTCTGCAGGCGAAGGGGCGGAGGGTCGGAGCAGATGGGCGAGTTTGTCTTAGGGTACTCAAAGCTTGTTATTTTGGACGAGCAAATCTACCGAGGTTATCCGGGGTTCTCCGCTTCACTCCAGACGTGATCCGAACCGAGCAACTGCGGATTATGTGAGCGCAATAAAATACTAACGCGGGTTTGAAGGTTCTACATTACGCAAAATGACTCTTGTGAGCTATGTAACGGCCCCTACACACTACAGGATTTTTCCGTCTTAAACGATTTTTAAACGTGCGACAAAATGCGCACACCACAGACATGAGGAGAAACTTATGAGACTAAAAATCCCCGATCGCAAAGTCTGCAGCAGGATCTGTCTGCGGACCACAGGATATAAAGTTGTGAGTGCGATCAGCTGTTTCCTGTCTACAGTAAAACGAGTCCCATTGAGCGTCTTATGTGTTCAAAGATCAGAGCTGTGCACTTCTAGTTTAGATACAAGTCAAAACTGTGTTATTATTATATGTGAAATGTGGTGCAATACTTCAGATACAGGATTTTTAAAGCATAAAAGAGGCGATAAAGTCCACAGGAAGTAGAGTCTCGATCGCTAATCTGCAGCTTCACCACACGCTGTGGATGTGGATGTAAACACTTCACTTTTAAAGAACGCTTCAAACTGGATTAATAGCGCAGCTTTGTGCACTATCAATAATGTGGGTGAGACGCTGCACTTTAAATGTTCCACTTTACATTAGGTGAGCAATAAAGTCTTTATTTTTGGTGTATCCCGAGTTTGTTTGTTGCGTCTCTGTGTCCGTCGTTCCTCTGCTCCTGACGCTCTGTTTTATCGTCTGTTTCCGTCGCGTTGTTGATGTTTGGTGGTTCTGATCTGACACTGACTCCACACATGAGGAGCAGCGGCTTCAAAATCGCACACGGAGACAAAAAGTCGGGTCACGTCTCCCTGAACTCGGGAAGAAGAAATCGCAGCCAAAATCAGGCAAATTCTCCTGTAGTGTGTGGAGGACATTAGAATGTCGTTACCTTCTCAAAAACATGCCGGGAGTTGTGTTTTGTTTCACTCACACGTTTGAATCACCCTTTAGTATTATTCTGTCTACAAATCAAAATCTCAAAATGCTCCATTCCACCTCCATTACAGAAATTCATTCAACTATGTTCAGAAAAACTCAGACATCTCAGTCCACGTCTCATAAAAATTGCCGAAAAGATGCTCTGTCTTTGCACAATCAGCGTTTTCATTCAAAACCGTCAAACAGTGGAACCAGCTCCTGATTGTCTGAAATTGTCTGTAGATTTGCAAGCTTTTTCTCAATAATCAAATGTGCCAACATGGGCCCTAATGCTGTGTTTACTCTTATTTTGTATTGCTCGCTGTGTATTTGTATCAAGTATTCTTAATATTGATCAATTTAGGTATGGTAGCCCTTTTAGTAAATATATTTTTGTATGAAAGTGGAATAGAAGTATTTTTATAAATGAGGTAATGGTAATTCGTTATGATTTGTGTTCCTGTTGTGCTCACTTACCCGCGGACTGCAGATGGAAAGTAGATTTAGTTCAATCTGGTCCAAAGCGTCTCTTCTCTTTGTAAGATTAATGTTTTTTGTATATTGTCCCTAAGAAATAAATAATAAACTAAACTAAACTATGGCACGGAGGGGTAGTTTTCAAGTTAACAGCTACTTTTTACCTTTTCTTCAGTAGAGATTTACGATTTCAGAGCTGAAATCATCCAAATGATTCTAGTGAAGGTGGATGGAGTTTAAAAACAGGCTGAACAAAGTCGTTTTCATTGCTAAACTCAAGCCTAAATATGCAAAGTTTGTGTGTTAAACGTGTGAATGAAACAAAACCAACTCCAGGTATGTTTGCGATGAGGAAAAAACGATATGTCAAAGTGGGAAGTTAGTGGAAGTGCGCTCGGATCCTTATTAAACTTCCTAACTGGATTTGTCATATTTGTTGCACATTGTTGTTTGGAGTTTACCCGAACAGAAAGGAAACTGCTGTGACACTCGTGCTGCGCTCAGGATAATGCGATCATCAGCAGTATTTACTCCCAGAATGGAAAGAAACTAATAGTAAACGAAGCTTAACTGTCGTGTTTTTGTCATTGCTGACTTTTATATGAACTTCTAAAATCTAAGACAGCTTTGGTTGTAATGTTGTATAATTTAGGACACGTTTTCGGTTTTCTGCAGCTTTAACTAGGGTGTGAACTCGTGAAGAACCAATGATTAAAAGAAAAACAAGACTTTGCTTGGTTATGTTACTATATTTTCCCCACTCTAAAAGTTCTTACATGGTCTATGGATGAACTAATGTGAGTATTTTCAGCTTTGATTGCAATAAGATGGAGCAGAGATCAAAAAGGACTTTAAACTGCGTATATATACTGCCATTTTCTGATCTTCGCATTACAAACAGTTCTGAGTTGTGTTTTCCAATCCAATCCACTTTATTTTTATAGCACATTTCATAAACTGAAAGCGTTTCCAAAGTGCTGCACAGAAACTGTTTAAAATAAACAAGTAATCAAATGCACTACCAGTGTGCATACAAATAAATATACCATAAAATAATAAAAACAATTAAAAAAAAACAAACTCTTTTGTTTCATTCACACGTTTAACACAAGTCAGTCAATACAGGATTTTACCTCACTGTGTTTTTAAACTCTATACACTAGGGTTAAGCGGTAATATAGTAATACAGTATCCCGAGGTATCAAAAAGTAGCAACGGTGTCAGTTTCATTACCGTCATAAGGACCTAATATAATATTAGGAGCGTTTTGGCTGCAGGCGAATGACAGGAGAGACGCAAATGTTGACAGAGCTACGACCCTGCGTCAGGCCAGAGATCCCACCACAGTCGCTTCAGACACGGGAAACAGCGCCGACTTTCTCCCCTCCGCTCTCTCTCCTCTTCAAACGTCGTTACGCTCGGAGATTTCCATCCACACGCAGCGAGGAAGAAGAAAAAACCCGACTGACGCTTCGTGTGTGATGTTGAGCCGAAAAGTTTGCGATGGAGACGTTTTATTGAACGCCGAGAGTTGAGAGGGGACGAGGCGCTGAAGAGGAGAAAGTTCCCGCTCGAGGGCGAAGTCAGACTTTCACGGAGGAGACGGTAACTTCTCCGAGTGCCGAGAGCGCGGGTCTGTCAGATACAACATGCTGCAGTGGGAAATATCACACGCCGTGGACTGTCGCCTTTTACTTTTTATTCCTGAATCTGCCTCTTCAGCGCTTTTCTTGTCTTGGCGTGTCCCAGATCATTAAATGGAGGGAGATACGGTGAAGTTGTGCCTCATCTTCAAATATAAAGCTGCTCTTCTGTTTCTGAATGGTTTAGGTGCAGCTACAAAATAATTCTTTATACTGCATACCCCTGCAAAATGTTGAGAAGTTTTAGTATTAAAATTTGGATACCGCCCGCCCCACTATGCACCTTCACTAGAATCATTTTGATGATGATTTCCAGGGCTGGATTTGCCCATCTCTGTTGAACTACATATAAAAGACAACTGTTAACTAGCAAAGTAAAGTGCAGCTTCATGACATCACAAGGTGGAAAAGCATTTTGAGCTTTGGAGATGTAGACAGACTAATAAGAAAGCATGACTCAAACACATGTGGATGAAACAAAACACAACTCCAGGTCTGTTTTTGAGAAGGTAACAACATTATAATGTGACTTCAATCTCACAAGAGTCAGTTTTACCTAATAAGCCACAAAACAGCTCTGTTTAAATACAAGTTCCAACATTATGAGACATATTTGGCTGTAAATTTCAACCGCACTACAAAAAAGGATTTTCTAGCATAGTTAAACTGACTTGAATTAAGCAGATTCATCTTAAAAGACCAATTTTACTTAATAAGATGAGATTTTTTTACTTGTTTCAAGATATTCCATCCTGATTTATCTTATCTCGATATTACAACTTATTCTAAGCACTTTTTATATTAACTCAAACCAGGTTAAGCCTCTTTAACTTCCTTCTCAAACCAATAAGGTGAAAAATCATGTCATAAATACTTGAAACTCGTGTTTTCTGCAACAAGACTTGTATTTCGTCTTGTTTAAGAAAACTTGGTTAGTGAAAATTTCTTACTGCACTGGTGATAATTTCACTTAAAATAGGGCATTTTTACCTCAAAATTGGTATTTCTTTCCTATTTTTTTGATAGGCCTTTTTTGCTGTGTGGACAAATATCAAATCCGTATCTGTGCTTCCCCAGAATTTAATAATTACTCATAATTTGACCATGACAGTCATTTCAAAGCAATCCCTGTAAGACCGTATGTTTTATAGAATATTTTAAGGCTAAATGCTCTGTTTAAATTGACACTATCCCATCTATGTCATCTGAGCAACGTGGTAAATGTAATTAAACAGTTTTCATGATTCAATTTAAAGCTCGAGATTACCCCGGTGGATTTGTATTTGCTATGCATGTTTCTGCTTCATCCCTCTGTGCATTAGCTGCTTGTATGAATAAAACTTATCAAAATACCATCGCACTGACGCAGCCCCATCTCCTTGTATCGCACGCCAGATTATCAGTTGATATACGGTGTCTCGGTCACGGAAAAACATTAAAACATTTCCGCAGTGATTTGAATTTGGTATTTTTTTTGTTCTTTTGGAGGATTAACCAAGCAGGCCTCGCTGGACTCCGCTCAAATTCCTTGTGTGCAGTAATGACTAAGGTAGAGCTCGAACTCGCCCACACGGCTGGACCCCAGTCACTTAAAACGGAATATTTTTAGAAGCGGCCGGCGAACAGTGCAAATCCCATAAATACAAGTGTCGCGCATGAAATGAATGGTGTATTGCAATAAATGAAACGGAATAAGGAGACGGTGAGTGATTTTTCAGCTCCTGGAATGTCTGTGGGTGAGACTCGAACCGAAATAGCCACTGTATGTTAGTGTAATGTTCCCGTGTAATAATTATACTCAACATTTTGTGTTCCAGTTCGAACGCCACGCCCGACGGATTAGTTTAAAGTTCATGGGACACGTTATTAAGGCACTGGGATGATGACACTTTAACCAGACTAAAGTTGCAGTCGCTTATGTAGTAGTCGGTTAGTTAATTGAGGTAGGAAATAATCGTAAGGAGTTTGGTGAGCGTGGGTGGATTTTAAAGATCTTATTATTATTATTATTCATAATGTCGGGTTTGTGACCACAAAAACCAGCTATTTATCACTTCAAAAACTTTAAAACTTAAGGATCTGATGAGCTTCCAGACGGAAAAAAGGAAAGAAATACCAAAAAATATTCAGAAACGTTTTATTGCAAGAGAAAGTATGTATAATTTAAGGAGAATCCATCTCTTTAAAATGGCCCGAGTCCGAACAACGAGGAAAAGTTTTTGTATTTCATTTTGTGGGGTAAAGGCAAGTTTATTTGTACAGCCCAATTCGTACACAAAGTAATTCAAAGTGCTTTACAGAATAAGACATACATTAAAATCACAATACAAACAAATCAAAACATAAAAAATCATCATCAAATTTTAAAATAGAGAGAAACATCAGGAAAAAAGGTAAAAATCAGGAACTTGAGCTCAAAAAAACGCCTCAATATGAAAATGTTTAAACAAAAATATAAAGAAATTATTATAACCAAGTATGTAAAAGAAGAAATTTAAGTTAATTAAGTCACTGAATGTACATAAAACATTTTGAAATGAAATGAAATTTATTTTGTATCGGGAGTAATGTCAGCAGAAACATTATTGTTTTGATGATATTGTAAAAGGGGGTGGGGGCAAATAATTACAGCTATTATTATTTGTATTTGTATATGAAAAAATGTATTATTATTATTATTATTATTATTATTATTATTATTATTATTATTTGTATTATTATTATTATTATTTTATTTTATTTTTATTATTATTACTATTATTATTATTATTATTATTATTTGTATTATTATTATTATTATTTTATTTTTATTATTATTATTATTATTATTATTGTTATTATTATTGACTTTAAAGATATATTATTTGAGATATTGTATGGAATGTTCCACAGTATGGCATAACACTTATTTAGCAGGTTACATGTCAGATCTGTGCAGAGGCGAGTCCACTCACAGTACAGAATACAAGTTTTAAGATGAATAAAAACCTGTGTAAATGCAAACAAAGTCATTCAAAGTGCTTTACAGAAAAAGAAATACATTAAAATCACAATGCAAACAAATCAAAACATAAATAATCATCATCAAATTAAAAAAAAGAGACATTAAATCAGAGAGACAAAACATTAACATCTCCAAGGAGACAGAAAAGTTGCAGAGAGCACCTTTAAAGTCTCTCTGAGTAACTTTTTATGGAAAAATCTGATCAAAACTATCTTCTTTCGAATGCATTTATTGAACTAAAATATATAGAAATACACGTGTTCTTACTCAGACATGAATTTTGCCTGGAAGATGGAAGATTCTTTGTTTCCCTGGAAGTGTTGTCCCTTTGGCTAAAATATTCCACAGTAAAACAATATTTATCTCCTTGGAGAATGCCTTGAATTATGGGTTTAACTTTCTATTTCCTTGGATCACGCTGGTGGAACTGCACGTCTACAAAGTTACGCAGTGTCACTTCAAAAACACAGGGGAGCTCCTTATTATTGGTTCCCGTTTACGCCCTTTATAAAGTCAAGGGGCAAGTTTTCATAAGCTCAAACTTTTGGGTGAATAAAACACAAGCAAACCACCTGTTGTAAAAATTCTAAAGTGTGAGGCGTACGCTTCCCTGAGACGATAGTGTCGGCAGCTCACAGTCCTTTTCTGATTCTCACTGACCTAAGATTAACCTCCTGGGAAGATTATTGCCCCGAGCTTTGGGCAGAGGTGCACTGAAATCTTCATTACTGTTCACTGATCTGGTCCACGAACCTGCCACAATCTATAGCGTAGTATCTCCTCAGGCTTATTGTGCCTGTGTAAACATAAATGATTGTAAAAGCGTTGGCGTTCTTGTTAAACTCTCGATTCATTCATGCAAAAAGCTTTATAAACTGAGAGGGTGATGAGAGGAAGGGCATCTGGGTTAATCTGACTTAAAATGTGGCTTATGTAGTTATACCATTGCTTGTATTAACATAAATTAAACTATAACCTACACATTTTGAGGCATTTTCAGCCTGAGTAGGAACTTGATTTTCTCGAATGCCTTTGTGCATAGCTTTTTTTGTACCGTACACTTGTTTTTTTTTCTTTCCTCCCCCAAAAAGACTATTATAAAAGCTGTACTTTGTGATAATACATGGCCGCTGTGCTCTCTGTATCCAGTATAAATATATACCTTTCTTTTTTTTCTTGTCAACCAGGAAGTAAGCTCAGTAAGCAGTGGACTGATTGGCTGCGCACCGCAAAAAACAAAATCTAGTCAAGTTAAGATGACTTGAATTTAGAAAGTTTTACCGTGATTTGCGTGAATTTCACTTGACAAGTAAAATGATCTGCCAGTGGAACAAGACTTTTTGGAATAAAAATATAAAGATAAATCTTGCTACACTTAAAATAAGGAAAAACAACAAGTTTTTGCACTTAAAATAAGAGACAAAATTGCATGTTGCCTGAATTAATAAAAACACACTTATTCCACTGGCAGATCATTTTACTTCTCACGTTGAATCTCCTCAAATAAAGTAAAATGTGCGTAATTTAAGTCATTTAACTTACCTAGATATTGTTTTTTCCAGTGCGCTTGGGTGGTCCACCTCAGTATCACTTTGCTGCCTAAGATTAAATACTTTACTGTCTTATTTTGGTTTGTGAAATCACGTCTTCGAGCTTTGATATCAATATAAGAGTAAAGTTCAGCTAAGTTCAGTAGGGCCGGGTACTGGCTCCTGGCATCACTCTGTGAACAGTGCCTATTCTGTTATTTAATGAAATGTCGAATGCAGACATGAATCGGCTCCACCATACGAGGGGGAAAGAGGAAATAGGCTGCGGTCGTGTGCCGTCTTGTGAAAACTATAAAAGTGTTCAAAACTACTGCAGAAATGAAAGAGTAAAGGTCTGGCTTTGGGATTTGCCAATGGAAAAAATCTTTGAGCAGCCGCAGAGCATGGCAGCCTGGTGGGCAGCAGACTCCCACTCGACTCCTCCAGACCTTTTCCATGGCAAAATGATGTCACTGTCCCAGGGCTGGGCCAGTCGAGGAGAGTCTGTCCAGTATCTCTCTGCAGTAGTCAGTCAGTGTAATGGGGAAGCTGGAGCTGACGCTTAAAAATGTGCTGCAAAATACTGCTGCGCCTTTTGGGAAAAATATATTTTTTTCTCCTGACAAGCATTACAATTAGATTTGCGATTTGTGTTTTTTGGTCATAGATTCTGTCCTGATTTTGCAATTCAGGAGAACTCATTTCAGAATATTTGTACAGATCTAAACTAGTGAGGTTAGTATTTTTCTATTGCCGAATAATACAGGATTTTTTGTGGTAGGCCCACTTAAAAAAGAAACTGTGGTCTTTGTAATTTGCTAATTCATATTTTCACAACTTTCAGAGACCAAGTTCAGAGTGAAGTTTTTTTCTGTCATGCCAACAACAACTAGCATGCTAATGGTGCACTGGTATTACTTACTGGTTCATGGATGATACAAACGCTCTGTAATCATTTGCATCCATTTTGACTAGTGCTGTCAAACGATTCATTTTTAAAAATCAGATTAATCATACTTTAGAATTTTGATTAATCGCAATTAATTATTCTTCAAAAAAAGACCACAATATTTTGACAAAAATGCACTCCACCAGCGTTGTTTGTCACCCTCAGCTTGTTGTGCGTCTGAATCAAACACATGTTTTGCTTTAAGATGGTATTTTAAACTTGTTGTGTGGAAAGAGTTCATCGCTGCAATATCTGTAACTACCTTAGTTTTATCTAAAGTCCCGTCGGGCAGTTTTTTGCAGAGAAATTTGCCGCTGAGCACCAGTCACAGTCTCATCTGTCATCTTCACATCTGCGTATGGACAGACCTGATCACTGACCTAATAACCTGCGCCACTTTCCTTTTTTTTTTTTTACATTAAAAAGGTTTGGCAGTCTTTTTTATTTAAAGTCAGAAGCCGTACTTATTTCACCCACATTAACCCACATTATTGTTTTATAACCAAGGGGACAATAACTGTATGTGATGGGCAGGACTCAAACTGGCAACCCTCGAGTCTAGTACAGATCCATAAACCCTTATGCAACCGGGATGTGTGTTTAAATGATCAAGGCTACCCAAATATGAGCTAGAAGTTGGCATTTCTCTCAACTTTTAGAATTCCTCTCAGATGAACTCACTTCTTCCAATAAGAAAAATGAATGAACTTTTGTGTTTCTCCCCGTACTGTTACAGGTACGTTAAAAAATCAGTACCAGACGACTGCGGTTGGGCCCTTTAAATTAATCTTAGAAACATCTTACTGTAACCCTTGCTATTTTAAACCCTTCTTTACCTGACAGCATGTAGTCCTTCGTGATGACTAAAACTGTCAGCCCCGACGATGTAACTAGATAGATTTGAACTATTCACACGATGGACAGAAGGTCTACGGAGAAACAGCTGCTGGAGGGACATGTGATAGCAGCTCGCCCCGTGAGGCGGAGGAGGCACGTCCCTGAAGCTCGCCCAGACGCTTGGAGACGCAATGCACTTAAATAAAGATGTGGTCAGCTCCGAGTCTGGACCCGAGCCAAGTAGGTCCAGCCATAGGAGTCAAAGAGTCACAGTTTAAAGGGGAACTCCGGCATGTTTGAAGCTAAAGTCCATTTCTAGAGGTGGTCGAATTCTGTCAGAAACCAAAAAACGGCACAGATCAGTGTTGCCTCGGCGGAGATCTCACTGTGGCAGTGAGTCTGTCAAGGCAACAAACTAGTGTAGTGATGGGGGCAAGTTCTTAACTTCCATGTAAAACGCCAATTTGCACAGAAGAGGCTTAACACCACTTTCAACATCACCACAAGTCTAACAAACAAAACGCTCTGCCTGGTTCACTCATTAGTGTCTGGAAACATTATAAAACAACTTTATAAGAATTCTTAGCATTACCTCTGTCAATTTCCCATTGCGCATGTGAAAGCCCAAAAGACTCGATTGTCGACTCCAGAAGCAACAAGTGAGGGTCGACTACTGACGGTGAAGAAGAATAGAAACTAAGAGTTGTTGAAAGAAAATGGTTCGGGAATGTATTTTTTTCGTGTTTTCAAAAAATATAATTCATTCGTAAATAAATGGGATTAGTCACTGCCACAGTGAGATCTCCGCCGAGGCAACACTGATCTGTGCCGTTTTTTGGCTTCTGACAGAATTCGACCACCTCTAGCAACGGACTTTAGCTTCAAACGTGCCGGAGTTCACCTTTAAGTCCAGATTAGCCTGACGTGTTTGTGTTGGAAGTGTTAGTTAAGGATGTGACAGTGCCGGCTCGTGGTCTTCTATCTAATTTATCTTTTTCATTCTAGAGGACTTCTGTTATCTGTAATGCAATATGTCACTTTTGTGGTAGAGGGTCCACCACTTTGCTTCGAACGTTCCGCAATATGATATTAGACTTATCTATCTGCACTGTGTTACTTTTGTGGTGGAAGATTTGCCATTTGCTTGTCTCCATCGAGATGATATTGCCTTGAATGTTCCATAGAATGACATTACACTTAAATCTTACATTCACTACAATTCTATTTGTTTTATTTATTTGAATTAGGACAGTGCATATTAATCAACATGTCAACAAACAGTTCATCAATGTAAATGTGCTGGTATTAGCACAATAGCTACTTTACATCCGTTGTCCTAAGGCAGGTCAGAAAAGGGAATATTCAAAGCAAATTCAAGAGATTATGCAAGTGCACGGACATGACACCAAACTAACCACAAATGAACAGAATACCATTCTCATAGTTTAAAAGACCCCAAGACTACCTGGGAGAGCACGTTTGATTATTTTTTTTATTTCTCAACCAGTGTTTTCGAGTGTTCTTAAAGGTTGAGTAGGATCCACAGTTTCAGGCAGTGTGCTCCATGACTCTAAGCCTCTGATCAACGTCACCATTTGGCCAAATTTGGTCCTGTGTCATTGTATATTACATTCTCCTCTGATCAGTGCTCTCGTGTTAACTCATTTTTTTTTTACTTTAATTGCTCTGAGGTTCAACAAAAACATTCATGGTGTAAACTGGGCAACATCTCCACAGGTCTGGCCTGTAAATTGGCCTGGTGACCTTATACAGTACTTGTTACCATGGAAATAGGTAATAATAGTGCTAATGGTGCGTTCGATTATTCATCCAACTTGAAAGTCCGAGGACATTGCCAAGAGACACGTACAACAACTTTTTGCACTAGTTTGGTTAGTATTTTTCTATTGCCCCTTTTCCTCGGATGGCGCAACTCCGAGAAGCTCGTAGGAGCCCGGGTTTAGTTTCCGAGATTCTCAGGGTTGTGTAGCTGAAGCACAGACTTATTTTGGAGCGCCTCGGCCAATGCTAAAGCAACAGCAGCTTTCCGGTTGGCGTCCATGTTTTTTTCCGAGTCAGACACGCTAAACATAATAAAACGGTTCAAGCGTGGACGTGACGTCATGTCTGAGATCCGAGTCCGAGTTGAATGGATAAAACAAACAGCATTAATGTCGCACAAGTGGAACATAACAGGCAAAGCAATAATATCCCCACGGAGACAAGCTAGTGGCGGATCCTCCTCCGCAAAAGTTTCACAGTGCACCTTTAAGCATATTTTACATTGTAGGACTTTAAAGAACGTGTATCAATGGAAAACAAGTTATCCTCCAGAGTTGCCACCAGAGGGCACAAGGAAAATAAGTTAAAGTTTTAATTATTGAAATAAATCAAGGTTTTTATGTATGTATGTATTTATTTATTTTTTAATAGCAAATTCATGTTAGATCTACAGTTGTATGAGTATCTTTTTGTAATACACTTCTGATTTCACTCTAGTCCATATTCACCTTGGCTTATTATTGCAAAAAGAACCAGTGAGCTTTGCAGTTGGAGGTGAAAGGTGACGTAGCGGTGGTGAGGAGGTCAGCGGGCGGAGTTTGGTTTGTCCCGAGGCGGTAAACAGGTTATGACATCACTTCCTGTCCAGAAGTCGAACACAAACACAGTGACAGACATTGGCTCGCTTCCGCCCCGCACAGAAACAATAGCGCCGAGGTTCCAGCAGCGAGGCGGTTCACAGAGGTGTAAGTGGCCTAGTTCTGGAGCAGCCACAACATTGTGACCATCACGAGCTCTGACAGGTTAAGTGAGTGGGATTAATAACGGGGTTACTGTGTCAACCGACGGGCAGGGTTATGTCATGCAAGAGAACCCCAAGTTTGGAAGCTCTGACCTACTTTTCGGAGCAGTTTTTGGCCACAGGATAAAATATCAAAACATCCTCTTTTGGGGCCAAACAAAAGATTTTTAAAGGTGCAGTAGGTCTAAGTACAGTATGTTATTATGGGACTGAAACTGGAAAGACAAGAAAAATATTTAGTTTGCCAAGCATAATCAGTTTGTTTTATTTAAGATATATATACCATGTGAGGTGAGGTGGTTTACTGGACAATGAAGTGGTTTCTGAATATAGAAATGCGGATAGATGTAATCTTGTGTTGAGCTACTATATAGAATTTCATATAATTCGCAACATTAGGGTATTGAAAAGTTATTGAGGATTTCTAGGGGTTGTACTGTTTTATTTTTAGTTAAATAAAATGTGTTTTGCCCAGTACAGAAATACTGTGAAAGCTTCTCTTACGTTCAAACTGAGACCGCTGTGTGCGGTCTTATAAACCATTTTTACTGTATGTGTGTTGTTAACATACTAGTTGCTGTTGTCAGTCCCGTGAATGCCTCTGAAAGTTGTGAAAAGTGCTTCGAAAATATAATTACATCCATCCATCCATCTTCTCCCGCTTAATCCGGCTGGGTCGCGGGGGCAGCTTGCTGCCCAATACTCATAGCACCTGACCCCCGCTATAAACCCCTCTGCAGGTGGTGAGCCCACAGGAGGGTGGACATTATGGTCCTTGATGTTAGTTCATAGGGGTGCGGGCATGTTTTAGTTTGATGGGGGAAACCGGAGTACCCGGAGGAAACCCATCCAGACACGGGGAGGAACATGCAAACTCCACACAGAAAGGCCCGGGTGACCCGGGGATCGAACCCGCAACCTTCTTGCTGTGAGGCCTGAGTGTTGCCACTCAGCCACCGTGCCGCCAATATAATTATATAATTACAGTGCTATGGAAGTGAGGAATAACTTTGGATGTGTTTAAGGCAGGACAGTACCGTGCCTTTTAATAGCATCATTTACTGGATTTTCTGGACTATAAATTGCTCTGGAGTATAAGTCACACCAGCCAAAAAATGCGCAATGAAAAAGAAAAAAAACATAAAAGTCGCTCTGGACTATAAGTCGCATATTTTGGGGGAAATTTATTTGATCAAATGAGAGACCAGGAACATGCATTTCCTCTTGAAAGGCGAGTTATAGAACAGAGAACAACAGGCTGAACATGTGTCTGGTGTGTTCACGTCACATATGAACAGTTATTCAGAAAACTAGAGCAGAAACAACAGAACAGAACAAGTTTAACAAACTCTCCATCTCACTCCAAATCACTAAATAAATTCATTTTTGGTGTCATTTCTGAGCAACTCCAGCTAAATTTTTAGCCCACGATTAGCTTTTTTGTTTTCTTCATTGCAGTTCGGGTTTTCCCCACTTTTCTCCAGTCAAACACAAGTTATTCGCTCACTCCAAACTTTCTTTCTGCTGTTCGATTACCGTTTTCAGCTGCATATTCCACGACTTGCAGCAGAAGAGCGGCTCTTTCTGCAGGAGACATGCGCAGTAGAGTAAGAAGTAATAGCATGACAGGTGTAGCAGATACTGGCACACAAACCTAGAGCGCCCTCTCATGGCTTGTGAAAATAACCAACATCTGAAATTATATAGTCACACCTGAGTATAACTCGCAGGACCACCCAAACCATGACAAAAAGTGTGACTAGTAGTCCGAAAAATATGATACATTCTTTCCACAAGAATAACACAATAAACCCAACCATCTTTGTTTGGTTCACAAAATCATTACACACATCGGTCATCGTCAACAAATTCTTAGCTTGCCACAAACACTGCGCGCCAAATTCCCCTTTTCGCCACCGACGATCATTTCAGATCCCATGAAAGGCGTAGAGCTGTCGCCATAGCAACCCGCTGCCTCATGCCTATTCACTGTCGGCCTCCTACTACAACGGGATTAGAAAAGCCCCAGAGCCGCTATAGCGCTGACTGCTATTGTTTACGCTCTTAGCCACATGTAGCGGTTGCCTGGTTACATAATGCGCCCGCCGCGATGATCCGGCTACTTAAACCTGCGCCACAATTTACATTTTCCACCTGGGCTCCGTTTCTCTTTGCCCCTATGACACCGAATTTGTTTTCTCTAGTTAACCTCACGGACAATTTCAGTCTGATTTAGTTTAGATGCAGTTCGTGTCATCGTAAATATTTGTGCCAGAAGAAGACCGTAATCACTTTAGATTTCAACATTGTCGGTATTAGGGTCCAAGCACAGTTATGGTTCAAGTGAGTCAAAGTTTTACCGAGATTAAAGTGATTTCAGGGTCAAGCTTGTTTACCGGCACTTTAGTTTACTTGCGGTAACTTTGCTACTTGTAAAAACATTAGAGTTGTGGAATTTGTATTGCAAGTTTTGTGATTCGATTTGCAAATTGGGTTTTCAAATCAGAATTGGGTTTACAGTGCACATTTTAAACAGGTCCATGAGAAGCATTATCTGATAAGAAGAGAAATATGAACTGCTGAGCGAATACAAGGATCCCATGCGTTTCACAAGGGTTTGTTAACATTTTGGGTAAATCGTTTGGGAATCTGAACATCCGAACATACTGAATTAGTTTAGAATAAATCCATGAAGCAAGATGAAGGCATTTTGTTGTTAACTTTCTCAAATCCATTTTTAAACAGAATCCACAAAAATGTTATTCAAAGTTGTATTGGATGGAGCCACTATGACGGAAGTAAAGCAGATTTTCTTTTAAGATTTGGAAGGAACAGTTATTACTTAAAGTTGACACACTTTATTGGCCAGATTTGACCCATCATTTCAGAACTTGAGCTATATTCTTGGCCAAGATTTACCGTAGCAGAATGTGCATGTGTTAGGATTGTGTGTTTTTTTTTCATATTCGGCCTTGCTTTTCTCCATGGATCTATTATTGCTCTGGAATGTTTCGCAGTATGGCCGTTCTGGCTACGTTTACACGGAAACGGTCTGAAGCAAAAACGCAAAAGTGCATTTTCGTTCTTACTCTTATTCTGCATTTACACAAGTGTTTTGGGTGGGGAATTCTGCACATGGAGACGGAAAACTTGCAGTTTGCCGATGTAGTGTGCACGCCCAGTGGCAGCACCTGTGCCTTTCTCCTCATTGCTTCTCCCATGCACCAAAAATGTCTGCGATATGTTGAAATTGTCTTCTCTGCTCTGTATGACTCTGTAAGACTCATTGTCGTCACTAACACAAGTCCTGTGGCATTTGCAGCTGCTCAGGCAAGTTGAAGCTCT
Organism: Odontamblyopus lacepedii; assembly: GCA_034769755.1. Classification (NCBI taxonomy): domain Eukaryota; kingdom Metazoa; phylum Chordata; class Actinopteri; order Gobiiformes; family Gobiidae; genus Odontamblyopus; species Odontamblyopus lacepedii. Next base: position 9,577,097 of record CM068355.1, read on the forward strand.
GCCATGTTTGTTTTTTCCTGAACTCGTGCTCGTAATCTCTATGCCACGGCCCACGAAAATGCAGTTTTCCGTTTTCAACCGTTTACACGGCGACAACAGGGTGGAGGGTGGTTTTCAAGATTTCCACTCTGGAGGGCGTTTTCAGATTTTTACATTTTCAACTCCCCAAAACGCCGTTGCCATCTAAGCAATATGGACATCTGGCAAAATGTTTTGCGTTTTCCACCCGTTACCGTTATTATGTAAATGGCCCCTAAGTCTTTATGGAGACTAAACCAGACCAAGTTACAGGTCAGATCAGGGTAGATGCAACCTGCTCACAGTCAGAACACCTACTTTTCTAGGTATTTTTGAGGTATAAAGCCATCTGTAGTTGAATAAGTGTGAATTCAAGCTGTTTAATGCCATACTGTGGAACATTCCAGACATAGAAACAAGCAGGTGACGAACCCTCCACCAGAAAAGTTACCCAATTTAAGATATTCATACAGTGCAACAAAGACAACCAGTTTTTTGTAATATATTCTATAGGTAATTCTACAGATAACAGTATTTTACGCAAGCCTGTTTGCACTTGATGCTTTATTTGCTTGGTTGTCCAAAAGTTCAGAGTTACAAATCTGTGTATTCCTATGGTAATTGTTCAGATTTTTCTCTGTAGCCAAAAACAAATGAAATGTTGTCACTAAGGAAGTGAAGAAAAATCTGCTCTTGTGGAGAAAATGTTGCAACGACGGAAGCCATACACATATAAACATGGATTACCTGATTAATGGACGTCATGTTAAAGTCAAACAGCAGTTTCTCATCCACATCTACTCTGTTTTCCACTTGAGCAGTTTTGAAATATCATTGGCCTGCAAGACTGACTTTGGCCACTATCCAAATGTTTTTTATGTTTATTTTGCTTTATTAATCTGGGCTTTTTCGTACGCTCAGGAAGCCAATCTCTTTCACAGCTGAAAACACAAGCACAGGGGACACAGGGTCGAAATTGTGCATGTTTGCATGTAAAGGTGCTCTACTTTTTTACTGTTTGAAAAATGTGAAAAACAGAAGTAGTTCATTGTAGTAGTTTGTAGTGGTTGAAAGTTATTCACCATTAGGTTTGGGCGATAATGCGGTAATACGATATCCTAAGGTATCAAAACGTAGCAACGGTATCAGTTTCACTGCGTCATTACAAAAATCTGCAGCGCATAAGGACCTAATATAATATTAGGAGCATTTTGGCTTCAGGCGAATGACAGGGGAGAGACGCAAATGTTGACGGAGCTACGACCCTGCGTCAGGCCAGAGATCCCACCACAGTCGCTCTTCAAAAGTCATTACGCACAGAGATATCGATCCACACGCAGCGAGGAAGAAGAAAAAAACCTGACTGACGCTTCGTGTGTGACGTTGAGCCGAAAAGTTTGCGATGGAGACGAGGATAAACTTTCCCGCTTGAGGGCGAAGTCAGACTTTCACGGAGGAGACGGTAACTTCTCCGAGTGCCGAGAGCGCGGGTCTGTCAGATACAACGTGCTGCAGTGGGAAATATCACACGTCCTGGACTGTCGCCTTTTACTTTTTATTCCAGAATCTGCCTCTTCTGCGCTTTTCTTGTCTTGGCGTGTCCCAGATCATTAAATGGAGAGAAATACGCACGGGTGAAGTTTGGTTTGATCAGAACTTGTGCCTCATCTTCAAATATAAAGCTGCTATTCTGTTTCTGAATAGTTTAGGTGCAAGAAACAAAATCATTCTTAATACCGTATACCCCGGTTTAACAGTATCAAAATTTGGATACCGCCCAACCCTGTTCACCATGATGAGTTGCTGAGTGCTTTTCACATCGTAGTTTTGCCATCATGATTGAACTGAACAATTTGGGTATCTGCGTATCTAATGGAGACTTTTCTGACAAGCTTTGCGATTATATTCCTATTAGTCTTTCAGTAATAGGATTCAGTTAAAAGTTCACATTTTAAACACATTCAGAATTGTCAGACAGGATGTTGTGGTGTTTGTGGAGGAAATTCTGGTGCGTCTTAAGTTGCAACCTTTGGAATTTGCTAATTGCGTCCATTTTTACGACTTTGTTTGCGATTAATTGTGTCGCCTTACATCATTTCTGATTCTTGGACACCGAAACGCTTCGTAATTACAAATAGACAGCACACAGTAGATGTATTTTGACCTTGAGCTTCTTATACAATACATCTGCACTGTTATAAGACAAATTATGCTCAAGAAAAAGCGATACAGACCCTTTAACGTTACAAAACAGGATGACAAAATAGTCCCTGATTTCATAGCTTCTCAAAATCCCAGCTTTCCTCAGGCTCCTTCTATGTCCTTACAACCTCAGCTCATATGCCGTACTTCTAAATATGATCCAGTGACATCAACGTCCAACATATGTTTAAGTTTGGTTAAAGATTATAGCTTTCGATATAGCATTACAGTAAGGACGCGGAGGGCAGCTCTCGCAAAGTCTTCCTGTACGGGTTTTGGTGCGCGTCTCATTTTCATCTGTTATTGATTTGAACGCCTCCCCCGGGGTCTAAGTCAGCTTCATTTCGTCACCGGCGCTCCGAGATGCTTTCTGCTGAAAATAGCAAATCTCCTCACTCGGATTCCTCTCTCGGTGCCGTGCTGCGTACCCAAAAATAGAGACTTTGGTGGAGGGATTAAATGGTGGAGCGGGACCCCAGGAAGGACGCCAGAGAGATTGGGTTACACAGACGGCGAGAGTTTCGTGTGTAGTGGGCTGATGGGTGCTGATGTGGTAGTGAAGTGGACTGGAATGTATTAAAGGTGCTATAGCTGATTTTGCTCTATTAAAGGGTCCAGATTATGCAGTTTTCTCATCAAAAACATACCTGGAGTTGTGTTTTGTTTCATTCACGCAGGTTTAACACACAAACCCTGCATATTTAGGTTGATTTCTTCTCTCAGATTGAAAAAAAAAGCACCTTGTGACGTCATGTGGTAATACAGGAAGTGCTCCATTGTATTTTTAAACTCTATACACTTTCCTTTGAATCATTTTAATTTATTTACTTATTTAACCTTTATTTAACCAGGTAAAGACCCATTGAGCTCCAGATCTCATTTACAAGGGTGACCTGGCCAAGTCAAGAGCAGAAAATAACACTCAATGAAGATAAAAAACAGCAAGAAAACAACAATCGATTAAGATAAACATCAATTATGAAGGTAAATATTTCAAAAGTGCAGTAGCTGTAACAGTCTAAAAAGATAAAGTGCAGTCGTCGTAAACAAACAACAAAAATTTAGATGATTTCAGCCCTGGGATTGCCAAACTCTACTGAACAAAAGGTAAAATGTAGCTGTTAACTTGAAAACTACCACTACATGACATCACAAGGTGGAACGGAGCATTTTGAGCTTTGGAAATGTAGACAAACTAATAATAAAGGGCAACACTGTAAACCTGAACGTTCACAGTAATGAAATAGATGACGTTGTTTAGGCTCAAAGTTTTAGAAATAGTCCTACTAACTTAATTGTGTCAAGTTGCCGTAACATGTTCTTCTTTTTGAGTCATTTTAACAAATTACAGTGGGTACGGAAAGTATTCAGACCTGAATACTTATGGCCAAGTGATATTTCAGTCTTTCTTTTTCAATAAATCTGCAAGAATGTCAACAATTCTGTGTTTTTCTGTCAATATAGGATGCTGTGTGTACATTAATTAGGAAAAAAAGAAGTTAAATGATTTTAGCAAATGGCTGCAATATAACATAGAGTGAAAAATGTAAGGGGGTCTGAATACTGTTTGTACCCACTGTATTTTTTAATTAAAGTGAACTATTGTGGGTATAACTGAGCATAACTTATAAACATAGATGAGGTACAACTTAGTAGAGTCATTAAAAGTCCTGTTATTTCTATTGTTTCAAATAGGGATGATATAAAAATAAACTTAATTTATATAGTACAAGTTAAAAGACAAAACAATTTCAAAATTATCGAGTTGCCTTAACAGAAAACTATGAGTCTTATTAACTGCAAATATTTGAGTTGAGGTAAATGAGCACTTTTAATTCAGCTGTTTTCAGAAGGTACAAGTAGCAAGTCCGACCTTTTACGTTCTGGAAGATTGTGACTTTTAATTTCATCAACTCAAAATAATTCAGACGATCGGTTGCCTCCATTTTTTTGCGTTCTGGTAACTTGTTAAACACGTGTGAATGAAACAAAACACAACTCCAGGTCTGTTTTTGAGGAGGACACGACATTAGATCGTTTAAGAACAAAACTTTCAGAGGCCAGAGCTGAAAAAAAGACAACAATTTGCATGCTAACTGCACACTTCCTGATTCTCTGATAAGAAAGAAAGAATAGTTGGAACCATGCCTCAGAGAGCTCTTTATTTTTGCTCGACTTTTTAATTTTTCTTGATCCAAAACCTTGTGTGTTTGCCTTTAATCTAGTGGCTGAAGGTTTGAATCCCTAAACTCTACTCAGCTCGAAATGTCATCGTGTCCTTGGGCAAAGCATCTAATGAACATAGCAATATCCGTGAAAACAGAAAAATCTGAAAAGTTCTGTTTTCTTTGTGTATTGTCAATAAAACTAAGGTTGAGTGGGTTTAATCAAGGAGGGAATAGATTTGGCTTTGGCACACGGCAAAATTAAATTACAAAACTCATCTTTTTTATTGTTGGCACATATTTGTTGTTGCAAATTAAATCTTCATCTGCTTCTCATTTTTGGAACAGGTTTATCTCAAATTGCCCATCTTTAGGTCCCTTGTGCGAATCTAAGTTTGATTCTGTAGCTTCGCCGTTATAGGCCTCAGTTACAAACAATTATTGAACTGACAGATTCGCTTTTATTTCACTCGAATCATTTTTGCAGTCGTTGTGTCCTTGGGCAAGACACTGAACCTACCTCACCCCAATGTCCTCGACACTGTTGTATTAATGTGTGAATGTAAAGCTGTGAGTCCTGTGAAAAGTGCGATTTAAAGGTGCTCTGTGTAACTTTTCTGGTGGCGGGTCTGTCAAATGCTTTTCTTCATGCCGATGTTACTGCTTTGTCTGGAATGTTTCACAGTATGGCATTAAACCTTTCTATCTGATCAGATCTGTTGAAAGGCGACCACACTTAAAGCTGAACTCCGGCACGTTTGAAGCTAAAGTCCGTTGCTAGAGGTGGTGGAATACTGTCAGAAGCCAAAAAACGGCACAGATCAGTGTTGCCTCGGTGGAGCTGATTCGATTTCCCACTGCGCATGCGAAAGCCCAAAACACTCGATCATCGACTCCAGAAGCAACAAGTGATGATCGACCACTGACTGTGAAGAATAGAAACTGAAAGTTGTTGAAAGAAAATGGTTCGGGAATGTATTTTTTTTAGCGTTTTCAAAAAATATAATTCACTCGGAAATAAATGCGATTAGAAACGACGTTGGCGATTGAGTCTTTTGGGCTGTCACATGTGCAGTGGGAAATCAACAAAGGTAATGCTAAGGCTGCTTATAAAGTTGTTTTATAACGTTTCCAGACACTAATGAATGAACCAGGCAGAGCGTTTTGTTTGTTAGACTCGTGGCTGTTGTAAGATGAGTTAAAGTGGTGTTGAGCTTCTTCAGTGTGAAGCAAATTGGCGTTTTACGTGGAAGTTAAGAACTTGCCCCCATCACTACACTAGTTTGTTGCCTTGACAGACTCACTGCCACAGTGAGATCTCCACCGAGGAAACACTGATCTGTGCCGTTTTTTGGCTTCTGACAGAATTCGACCACCTCTAGCAACGGACTTTAGCTTCAAATGTGCCGGAGTTCCCCTTTAAGTCAGAATGTGTGTTTTCTAGGTATTTTTGAGCTATAAAATGACCTGTAATTGAATAAATGTGAAGTAGAGCTGTTTAATGTCATACTGTGGGACATTCCAGGCAGTGCAACGTCGTATCCATAGAAACAAGGAGGTGATGAAGCCCCAACCAAAAAGTTCAATCGTGCACGTTTAATTGTGACCATTTATCATCTAGTTCCTCACGTTTTTCCCGATGTTCCGGCAGGTTCTCCGTCTCTGAGCGGCACCGGGACCGTGATCGTGACCGTAGAAGACGTGAATGACAACGTTCCAGTTTTCACCGCCTCTGTGTTCCACACCACCATCCCCGAGGACGCCCCCACAGGCTCCGACGTGCTGCTGGTCAACAGCTCCGACGCAGACATGGGCCTCAATGGAGTTATAAGGTAACGTTAAATATCCAGCTGTCGGCGGTGATCTCATGGTCTGTGATCGGTGAGGAGTCCAATATTCCTGCGCTGATTTATAGCATTTACTGTTTAGTGTTTACTTTGGTAGTAACGTCCATTATTTTACTATGTTTATTGGATCATACAAGAAAATCTGTGGTGGAAGTAAGCGAAAGCACAGATACTGGAGCAAAAAACATAAAAATAAAAGTATCACGTGAAAAAATATACCTAAGTTAAAGCAATAAAGTGCCTGTTTAAAAATGTACTTAAAGAGTAAAAAGTATTTCGTGCAGATTTCTTTTAAAGGTCTTATTTGCATATTTTGTTTGCTCAAACTTCTGCTAAACCTTTTCTGCAGGTTTCAAACAATAATAAAACATACTTAGCATATTTTTCGGGCTATAAAAGTAAAAGTTGCACCAGCCAAAAAATGCAAAATGAAGAAAAAAAAAGAACATGTATAAGTCGTAGTAGTAGTAATTTTGGGGGGAAATTTATTTTATAAAATCAGAGACCAAGAAACAGCATTTAATCTTGAAAGGCAAATTATAGATGTTATAATAATAAAAACAACTGAATAGAGAACAATCCGTGTGTCATTTGTTCGTTCATTTTTCAATATAGAACCAAAAATAAGAAAAAACAACAAAAAATACGATTCATATATTTGGTCTATGGGCTGTCAGTGTGAAAAATGTAATATATAAGTTGCAGGAACCACCCAAACCCTGAAAAAAAGTGCGACTTACAGTCCGAAAAATATGGTACTTTTCAGTCCATTTCGTAAAAACGTAGTAGAGTAGAAAGTACAAAGGCAAGGCAAGGTTATTTGTACAGCACAATTCGTACATAAAGTAATTCAAAGTGCTTTACAGAATAAGAAATGCATTAAAATCACAATACAAACAAATCAAAACATAAATAATCATAAAATATAAAAATAGAGAGATTAAATTAGAGAGAACAGTCATCTGCACAGCTAAACAAACACCTTCTTTGAAAAGTAGTGAGGTAAAAGTAAAAACTATCCACTTTAAAATGTACCTAAGTAAAGGTATCCACTTTATTTTTTATTTATTTAGGCATGTATGTATTTATTTTTACTTAAGTACAGTGCTTGACTGCTTTTACACCGCCCCACTGAAGAAAATCTGCTGTTAAACATTTTAGGCCAATGCAAATTTTAAAGTTTGCTCGGGGCTAATCAGCTGTTTGGTATCTAATTACCACAAGATCTATAATATTATTTAAAATCTGTCTCTGAAACTTCATAAACCGCAAAGTTATTCAAATACTGAATGTGTTTTTTGGACTGAAAACATCCCGTTATGGAGATTAGTTACCGCATACCACATAGGAAATATATTTGCAGGATCCAGCATAGAATGTACTGACATCTCAAACCCACCAAAAACACTCAGTTTTAAACATATTTTATTTAAAAAACTGCCACTGGTATAAGTTGCATCTGAAAACTTTGCAAGTAATGACAAATATGGAATTTCAATGACAAAAAAGATCCAAATGTGCAAATTCTTAGCAAAAATGTGAAGTTTTTCTGTAGTTCTGGCAGTGCTAGAGTAAAGGGAATGGCTTAGTAGCTCTTGGGAAAATGTGTGTTTAAAGAATGACCCATGGAAATTGAATCCATCCTGAAGGCACCATGTATCTTTCTCCCAGAATGCATTTCAAATCGCTGTGATCAGATAAACCAGTGATGTCAACTGGATGTGTCCTGGTTTACTCTCACAAACACAACCATTTCAGTGATTTACTGTTAGGCACATTTGCATGATTGATTCGGCCAGATACAGTCGCGCTACGTCCTAGTCCTAAATACTTCGATATGCAGAAGTAAAAGTATAACAGGAGCGAGTACAAACCATTTATACACTTGAACAGTCACTCCAACACTGAGAATGTATAATGTGCAGGTTAAATTATGGCTATGCTCTATGAAAATCTAAACTCTGCCTGATTGTAGTGAATATATAGAAAATCTTTCAAATAAATATAGAGTTTGGCTCTAAATGTTGGCACTCTAACTAACAAAGGAACAAAAGGCACAAAGGCACCACTGACTAGAAGTATAATACCCATAATACATACTGCCAATGTGTCTTTGGGCAAGACACTCACATTATTACTTCAGTGTTGGTGTAAACTGATGTGACGTGATCAGAGGTGCATAAAGTAGCCAAAATTTCTGTTCAAGGAAAAGTAACAGCACTTAATATTACTCAAGTAGAAGTATAGTAATGGTGGTTTAAGGTAGAGTAAAACTACTACTTAGAGTATTTTATAGCTTATCATTTAAAGTTAATGTAATTGGAAGGACAAAACATGAAATAATGCACAAAATTTGGTATTAGACCTTAGTGCTGTCCAACGATTAATATTTTAATCAGATTAATCACACTTTCGACTTTTGATTAATCACGATTAATCACAGTTAATTATTCTTCAAAAAAAGACCGAAATATTTTGACAATTTATTATCAGAAAGTTATAAGATAAGATTAGATAGGACTTTATTGATCTCACAGTGGAGAAATTCAACAGTCACAGTAGCTCCAGGACAGTTTAGTGCAAAAAACGGGGAAAAAGTGTGATGCAATCAAGATAAACAATAATAAAAATAGAAATAATAATAAAAATAATAATATAAAGTGAATAAGTATATGTACAAAATTTACAAAGAGAATTGAAATATAAATACTATATATATATATAAAAAATAAAGAAAGTACAAAAACAGTGCAAGTTGTCACAGTCCAGTAGTGGCACAGACATTTATTATTGACATTTTTCTATCGCTGGTAGTTTTGTTGACGTTGCCGCTTGAAAAACTACCTCATATCTAAAGGAAAAGTGCACGAAACACAAATGTTCAAAAACATAATTTAAAGTTGCACAGTGTAACTTTTCGGTTGGGGTCCGTCACCTTCTCGTTGCTATGGAAATGCCATTGCCCTGCTTGGAACGTTCCACAGTACGATATTAAACACATCTACCTTACATAAATTCATTTACAGCTGTTTTTTAGCTCAAAAATACCAAGAAATACAGGCATTCTGACTGTGGACGAGGTCGCCACTCCACAGATGTGACCTGTACCTTGGTGTGGTGTGGTTTCGATGAAGATAGAAAGGGTTAATGCCATATTGTGAAACATTCCAGACAAGGCAATAGCGTTACTTGTAGACTGACAGTGGAAAGATTTACCAAAACATTTATTCAAGTGAGAGTACTGTCACTTTAAACAAAATGAAACAAAAAAAACTCAAGTATGAGTAAAAGTTCGCTGCTAGAAAAGTACGATTTCTTTAAAAAGTGTAAAAAGAGTAACTAGTAATACCCACTTCTGCACTTAATATACTTAACCTTGTACTTTGAGTGACTTTGAGAAGTAATTAAAAACGAAAAAAACGAAAAAATAGCTCCTCCTCGAACCCTCAGACACATTGTTGTTCAAATAACGCTGAATCCGATTTCTTTGTCCTTCATACTCGCACACTGCACTTGAACTTTCGCTGTAACCCAGTGACTAAGCGGGCCAAACGAACTTCCCCGGAGCGAGCCTGTCTTTTCAGTACACACATGGGGCTTTGGTGTGGTCAAACCTCACATTCCCTGCTCGTGTCGCAATTGTATTCCGTGTACATGTTTAGTCAGCACCTTAAGTCATTGTTCGAACTGTTGTCCTCGACCTGCGCTGCAACCTTTTTCCTCTCGCAAACTCATAAAACCCCTAGCTGGAGGGAGAGCGAGGCGGTGTGGACTCGGATGCCCCGCCTCCCTCTCGTATTCTCACTGGTCCCAACGACGGGGGGTACCGCTATACGCTCCCATTTCCCAAAACATAATAATGAGGATGTTAATTGGCTATGACAGTGCTTGTAGTGGGCATCCGGGTTTACGAGGGAGCTACGGTCTTCACGGAGAGCGAGGAATCCGCGTTGTCTTTTCTTCGTTTTGATTCTCACAGCCTATTAAAAGAGCTAGACTTGTTACTGGACAGCGTTCAGACCGCAAGATCCAGTGGCTGGTTTGCGTTTGGACTCGCTGTGTAAACCAGCCGTGCGTCCGCTCTCGTATTCGCACGTCGTTCTGTAATTTGTCATTGCATGTCTAGGGCTGGATGCTTTGGAATCAGTCTTTTGAAAATACGCACTGGTGTGTACATGTGTGTCAGATTACATTTGTGTCCGAGAGATGCCGAGAGAAATTAGATCTTTGTTTGAAGCCTGTGTGGGCCTATATATCCCTTTGAGAATCCCCCAACCAAAATATATCATAAATGTGTTTGTTTTGAGTTTTAATGACTTCTCGTGTTGTTTTTTTGTCGCTAATAAAAGGGATTACCTTGAACAAGTTCATGTAAGGACTTCCCAGGCAGTCTGCAGCAGCCCACCGGGGGGGATCTGGGAGGAAGGGAAAACAGTGGCCAGCTTTGATAGTGTACAAAACAGAAAAGCCTAATCACTAGCTCCTCTCATTTGATGTTACAGCACAGTGCAAGTATGCTCTCTGGCATTAGGCAGAGTTTTACAGACTGAAACAGTGCCCTCTATAGACAGCTTAGGAGAATAAAAGTCTTAGGTTCATACACGGCTGCAGTTGAGAAGGGAGAAGAGATTTGCAGGCAAGAATCACTATTTAAAAGTTCTCAAATCTGCAGACTGCTTAAATGTAAATGTCACTACTTGCTCATCTCATGTTTACTGTAAAGAAATAGGGATCCTTAAAAATAACTCATAATTTAACCTTTATTTAACCAAGTAAAGACACCTGCGTGAAGTTGACCCCCATCAAACTCAAACCTACCCAAAACTATGTCAATCGTTTGTGCTTCATTTGTGCTGCAAAAAGTTTTGTTTGTGCTGCTTTAGTTTTTGAGAAATTAATGATTCTTTTATAGGTCAAATTGGGGTCAGCCAGTCCCCAGGAAGCTTCAAAATGCTCTAAAACAGCCAAAAATGGAGTCAGTCGTTTGTGCTGTTTTGTGCTGCAAAAGGTTTCGCTTGTACGATTCTGGTTCTTAAGATATTTGCAGTTTTATTTTCGGCCGATGACGTCATCCAGCCCCTCGAAGTGTTAAATAGCCTCAAAACAGGCAGAAAATTATAGAAAACGTTTGTATTTCGTTTGTGCTGTGACAATTTTCATTTGTGTGAGTTTAATTCTAAAATTATTAATTTTTATTTCTGCATGCACCAGAGTATAAGTCACACTTTTGGGGGGAAATTTATTTTATAAAATCAGAGACCAAGAACCAACATTTAATCTTGAAAGGAAAGTTATAGAAGTTATAGTAATAAAAACAGCCCAATAGAGAAGAATCCGTGTATCATTCGTTCGTTTTCAGTATAAAGCCAAAAATAAATGAAAAAACAACTTTTCTTTATTATTTGTCTGTAAAACCAAAATGAAAAAACAGATAATGATTTTAAAAAATTTTGTAATTAATATATAGGATTCATATATATGGTTTATGGACTGTTGGTGTGAAAAATGTAATATCTAAGTCACACCTGAGTATAAGTCGCACCACTGAAACCCTGCGACTTATAATCAAAAAAATACAGTCATACATAAATACAGTAAAATAAAATAAAATAAATAACGTTTAGTATTTGATTCTTTGCACAGTCATGTCTACAGTGCCCCACCAATTTGTACATGACATGGTTAATGCTGCTGCTCTCGTACACAATTTTAAGCCTTCTCATATAAAGTTACGGTTAGTTGCCAACACTTGCCCTGATCGTTTACCCCCTTCTCTTTTCCCCCCACAGCTACAGCCTGAGCGGAGGGCACGGGCAGTTCTCCATCAACCCGGCGACAGGTCAGATTATCACCAGCTCGCTGTTGGACAGAGAGGAGAGGGCCACTTATCAGCTGCTGGTGGTGGCCACAGACGGAGGGCAGCCAGACGCCCTGTCCAGCTCCGCCACCGTCTCTGTCACCGTGTCCGACATCAACGATAACCCCCCACGCTTCCACCATCACCCCTACGTGACCCACATCCCTGCCTCCACCGCAGCAGGTGAGTGTGGGGGTGGGATGTGTCGACAGAAATGATCTTGATTTTATCTTGATGAGTATATTTAGATGATGCCCTGGCAATCCTTCTGAAATGTGCTGCCTGCGTAAGTGAAGGTTCAAGGCTATTCATTTGTCATTCTAAAGGCCGCTACGCACGACAGGATTTTTCGGTCTTAAACGATTTTCAAACGTGCGACAAAATGCGCAGACCACAGAGACGAGGAGAAACTTATGAGACTTCAAATCTCTGATCGCAAAGACCGCAACAACAACAAAAATCTGGCAAGTAGCATAAATACATATTCCAGCCATTGTGGGCTTTGTCTTTGCTGCTTGAACAAAAGGAACAGGAAGGAGATAAATCGTATAAACCCTGCTCCTTTCACAAATCAAGAATTTTACATTTCTTTAATAATCAATCCCCACCCCCAAAAACCGAGCCAAGTCACCAATGAGCCATATGTAGATATATTACATTATCTCTCTTGTGGGTTTTAAACACTTTCCCCAGTCACATATTTTATCCTTATATATTTTCTTAAATTTAGAAACATTCATGCAACTTTTAAAATCATAATTTAACAAGTTCTATATCTTGACTCCGTACACAGAGACACATTTTCTGTTTTAATGTTGGTGTATCACATGAAAAAATCTACATTTAAGTATTTTGTGCAGAGTTTGGAATCTAATAAAGCTTCAAATGTAGTGATTTTGATGCAGATTTGTGTTGAATTGTGTTTAACACAACATTTTAACAGAAATTGTTTTTTTTCTAGCTGCTGTTATTTGTATACTTTTGTTTTGCTCAATTCAAGGCCCTGGTGAAGAATAAATCCTGCAAGGTTTTCAGCAGATCTCACACTCAATAATAAAAATAAATTTACTTTTAATTCAAAAATATAGTGGAATAGAAAGTACAGATAACTGATCTTAAATGTAGTGAAGTAAAAGTAAAAAGTGTCCTCTTTAAAATGTACTTAAATATACTACAGGTGAAATGTATTAAATAAAACTGTGGTCAGATAGTGCGGTTTATCTCCAGAAAAGCTGTACCCTCCACTAATATCGACACTCTTGTTAAACATCTATGGCAGTGGTTCTTAACCTGGGTTCGATCGAACCCCAGGGGTTCGGTGAGTCAGTCTCAGGGGTTCGGCAGGGGTCAAGACACATCCAGCTCATATGATTCGTGATGTTTGCCCGTTATTGACTACAGGAAATTTTGTGCACGCAATAGTCTTGTGACTGTCGTGATGGTGTTGTGTAATTTCTTTTTTAATATTTGCCCTTCATACTAATTATGTCGAGCAAAAAAAGAAAGTGGTCGGACAAATATGTGCAATATGGATTCATATGTGTGCGCCAATAAAATATATATACCTATGGTTTTATTTTTCCAATTAAGAAGGGTTCGGTGAACGCACGTATGAAACTAGTGGGGTTCAGTACCTCAAACAAGGTTAAGAACCACTGATCTATGGTAATATGACAAATTATGTGTTAATAATATTGCATAATTAGGCAAAATCATAGTACTGGCAGTAGTAGTAGTAGTAGTAGTATTACATCTGTAAGAGAAGAGTAGTTGTATCTCTCTAACCCATCACTTCTCTTTGTGTCTCCAGGTTCTTTGGTGTTCGCTGTTACCGTCACTGACGAGGACTCCGGCTCCAACGCTCAGCTCCACTACTCCCTGACCGGCCGCAACTCCGACAAGTTCAAGATCGACCCGGTCCGAGGCGCAATCACCGCCAACGAGAAGCTGACCGGGAGCTCCGAGGTCACTCTAACCGTCCGGGTCAAAGACGGCGGCGTCAACCCCAAAACCGACTCCACCACCGTCACCGTGCGCTTCGTCACGGGCGGTAATTTCCCCGTCATCAAGCTGCGAGAGCGAGCGTTCACATTCCCAGAGAGCCAGCCCCCGAACCACGTCGTTACTACAGTGTCTGGTTCTTCACGGAGAGGAGGACTGTTGTCGTACTATATCGCGAGCGGCAACTTGGACAATGCATTCCACATAGACCAGCTATCGGGAGAGCTATCCATCAGACACCAGCTGGACTTCGAGCACATTCAGAAATACGTTTTGTGGATTGAAGCGAGAGATCAAGGATTCCCTCCGTATTCCTCATATGAGAAACTGGAAATAACCGTTTTGGATGTTAACGATAACCATCCTGTTTTCGAAAAGGACCCATTCCATGCTGAAATTTTGGAGAACTTATCCCCACAGCGAGTCATAATAGTAAATGGGATTGATCTGGATAATGGACCTAATGGGCTTTTGGAATACTCTTTAGTCGAGGGTAACAAGGACAACAGCTTTAGCATCAACAGAGCCACTGGCGAAGTCCGAACCACGAGGCCGCTAGACAGAGAAAAAGTGGCGAGGTACAATTTGAAAGTAAGAGCGACTGATCGCGGATTGCCTCCGAAAAGCAATTCCGTCCGAGTGGTTGTGAATGTTTTGGATGTGAACGACAACGCACCAAGGTTCTCCAAGATTTTCAGCGCAACCGTGGCGGAAAATGCGCCGGTCGGCTACACCGTCACGAGAGTCACGACGACAGATGAAGACGCCGGGTCGAACGCGATCAGTAAATACTCCATAACGGACACAAGCTTGCCATTTGCGATCAATCCGAGCACGGGCGACATAACTATTAGTCGGCCGTTGAATAGAGAAGATACCGACCATTATATCGTCAAAGTGGCAGCGCACGATTCAGGATGGACCGTCAGTACAGATGTCACAATATTCATAACCGATATTAACGATAACGCCCCGAGATTTAGTCGACCTTCGTACTATCTTGACTACCCCGAGCTTACCGAAGTTGGTTCTCTAGTGACGCAAGTTTCTGCCACCGATCCAGACGAAGGCTTCAATGGCAAAATATTCTACTTTATTCGATCGCAATCCGAGTTTTTCCGAATCAACTCTAGCACAGGTGAAATATTCATAAAGCAGCAGCTAAAATACCAAAACTCTTCCGTTGCGTCGAGTATTAATATAAATCGGCATAGTTTTATTGTTACAGCTTCGGATCGGGGAGTGAAACCTTTAATGAGCGAGACGACTGTTATAGTAAATATAGTCGATAGCAATGATAATCCACCAGAGTTCGATTCACTGAGTTACTTCACCCCTGTAACTAGAAGTGTCAAAGTTGGTACTAGATTGATTCGTGTCGCCGCGCATGACAAAAAAGACTTTGGCCTGAATTCTGAGATTGAGTATGTTATAACAGGTGGGAATAGCTCGAGTAAGTTTAAACTTGATAAATTGAGCGGCTGGATCACGGTAGCCTCCTCCCTCACATCTGATAGTAATAAAGTGTTCGTCATCGACATTACAGCCAGTGATAAAGGGAATCCTCCTTTGTCGGCGAAAACAAAAGTACATATTGCTGTGACTGACGAAAACCATCACACTCCAGAGTTCTCCCAAAGCCAAATTTCCGCTACTGTACCTGAAAGCCTCGCTGTTGGGTCAGTAATACGAACATTATCGGCCAGAGACAAGGATAAAGACACAAATGGACTTATTACGTATAACATAACATCTGGGAATGAGAATGGACTGTTCGCGTTAAATAGCAAAACTGGAAGCTTAACATTAGCGCAAATGTTGGACTTTGAAGAGAAGCAACAGCACGATCTTAGAGTTTCAGCTACTGACGGTGGCTGGATTGCCAAAACAAGCTTTGTGACTGTCACCGTACACGTCACTGATGTAAATGACAACCCGCCAGTGTTCAATCCCGATGAGTATTTTCCTATTGTTCAAGAAAACGTTCCTAGCGGCACTACTGTAGTCAAATTGAACGCTACAGATAAAGATTCTGGTGCCAATGCTGTTATGGCTTATGTAATTCAATCTTCAGACAGCGACCTCTTTGTTATTGACCCCAACACGGGCACCATCACCACCCAGGGGTTCTTGGATTACGAGGCCAAGCAGGTATACCATCTCACAGTAAAAGCCTTCAATGTCCCAGACGAAGAGCGCTGCAGCTTCGCCAACGTCAACATTCAGCTGAAGGGAGCCAATGAATACGTTCCCCGCTTTGTTTCCAAACAGTACTACTTTGAAATCTCTGAAGCCGCTCCAAAAGGCACAGTGGTGGGAGAAGTATTCGCCAGTGATAGAGACCAGGGAGAAGACGGAGTGGTTTACTACCTCATATTTGGGAAGAGTAGAAAGAAGGGGTTTGGAATTAACAGGACGACAGGTCAGATTTATGTGACAGGTACTTTAGACCGTGAGAAAGAGGAGAAGATTTCGCTGAAAGTGTTAGCTAAGAATGCCGGGAGTATACGTGGTGCTGACATTGATGAAGTTTTTGTGAATATTACGATCTTAGATGCTAACGACCCGCCAGTTTTTACCCAAGAGCTGTATGATGTGCAAGTTAGTGAAGGTCTGTCACCTGGTGGTTTAGTAACTTTTGTGAGCGCTGAAGACTCAGATTCTGTTCCAAGTTGGAGCAGATTTTCGTACTCAATTGCCCCAGACTTTGACAAAAATATTTTCACTATCAACCCCAAAACTGGGCAGGTGTCTGTAGCAGCGGAGCTAGACAGAGAGAAAACACCCGTTTATAATCTGACCATTCTGGCTGTGGATACTGGCACGCCTCCTGCCACTGGTAGCTCTACTGTTATTGTGAATCTGGAAGACATCAATGATAACGGCCCCACTCTGTCGACAGTCTACGCTGAGGTCATGGAGAACCAAAGAGCTGGTACGGCAGTGACCACGCTCTCGGCCTCTGATCCAGACTTGCCACCCAACCAAGGTCCATTCCTCTACAATCTGGTTGGGTCGGGCACTGCCAACAGCTACTTCAGCCTGAGCTCGTCTGGAGTGCTCACCACCAGTCGTGAGATAGACAGGGAGCAAATCAGTGACTTTTATCTGTCCGTCGTCATCAAAGACTCTGGTTTGCCTCAAATGTCCTCCACGGGGACTATTCATGTTAAAGTGAATGATCAGAATGACAACCCCTCAGAGCCCAGGTCCATGGAGGTCTTTGTGCACTACTATGGGAACATGTTTCCTGGTGGGCTTTTAGGAGACGTCCGACCTCAGGATCCAGATATTCACGACAGATTCCATTGTTCGTTAATTCCACCTTCGTCTGGCCTGTTCAACATCCCAACTGGAACGTGTAACCTCAATTCAAAATCTCGCTCCACCGACGGGACATTTGAGTTGACCATTCGCAGCAGTGATGGCGTCCATGGTTTTGTAAGCAATACGGCCAGAGTGCTATTCATAGGCTTTACTAATGCCACTATTGACAACAGCATTCTCATCCGACTTCAGTCTGAAGGAGTCAAAAGCTTCCTCACCGACCACTACCTCAGCTTCTTACGCATTGCCAACTCTCAGCTGGCGGGACTGGGCACTGGGGTGCTGCTGTATGGGGCATTTGAGCTGAATAACCAGACTTTCTTGATGGCAGCTGTGAAAAGGGGCCATGGACAATATGTGAACCCCAGTGGTGTGGCCACATTCTTTCAGAGTATCAAAGACATTTTATACAGACAGAGTGGGGTGAGAATAGATGCGGTGGACCATGATCCGTGCACGCGTAACCCATGCCAGAACGGAGGCAGCTGCAAGCGGCGTCTGAGTGTCGGGCCTGACATGAAAACTGAAGAAAGTGTCCCAGTGATCCTTGTGTCTAACCACCCCCTGCAGCCTTATGCCTGCAGCTGTAGGCCGGGCTACACTGGAGCGCTGTGTGAGACAGACATCGACGAGTGCCAGCCTTCCCCCTGCCACAACGGGGGCACCTGCCACAATCTGGTGGGTGGTTTCTCCTGCACCTGTCCGGAAGGTTTCACTGGGATGGCCTGTGAGAGAGATATCAACGAATGCCTTTCCAATCCGTGCAAGAACGGGGCGCTGTGCCAGAATTTCCCAGGCGGTTTCAACTGCCTCTGCAAATCCGGATTTGCAGGTACTACACATACAAGCAGTCACATTTTATGTCTGACCACACAGTCACTCATGAGCAGCTTAATAGGCAAGCACTCGGGGACGTACATAACTTGACATTCACACAGTAATAAAGTCAATCATAGCCAAGGAAAATATTTGCCTCCTTATGGTTCCAAGAGGTGCTGAAGACATCACATACAAGCAGGAATGCCAGCAGTAGTTTAGTCTGGGGATCACCAGTTGGGGGGTATTAGCTGTGATGCGTATTAGACTGCCTTAGTAACTTTCATAAAAATGATGATGTGAAGCTGCCCCTTTTCAGCACTTGAACACAGCCTCTCGTCTTTCCCTATCACATTTCACTGAGCTCCTCCAAGTGCATGCTTCTGTGACCGCACACAGACACAACTACAGTCATAATGTATTTGCTATTTCTAATCAAGAACCACTTATTTGAGATCAATGACAAATGAGCATCTTTATAAAACATCAAATCGAGTCTATTAGTTTAAAAGGTAATAACACTGCATTATCGGCCCTGATAAAAGAGGAGTGGATATTAAGTGAAATTACTTTAAAAGGGTAATTTGAATTATGCACGTTGTCCAACCATCAACCTCAGCATCTGAAAGAGATTTTCAAAGGGGCCAGAAAAGGCAATTGGCTTCAAGTCATTTGTGTCCCTTTTTATTATGACTGTAGAAAATAACTCCAAATCTTCTGGTTTCATCAAGATTTATTGACCCTCCTGAAGAAATGCACCTATTGACTTACAGTAGTTTGCATGCCCTCACAGTGAACTCCCCACTTCCTGTTTTCCCCTTGCTCATTTCTGGCAGCCAAATTTATCTCCATTAAGAACCTTTCTCGGGATTTACAACCTGAAATATATCACATTCACTTCATTGACAAGTCTATACTATTGAACTGTCTGTAAAAGGGCTTTTGTTTGGTTACCATTATCATTACTGTCAACCATCTACAGTATGTGTGTTTTTTCCGATAATCATTTCCATGTTTGCCTATGTACATTGCGATTGTTTGTCTTTCTGCGCTCCAGAAAATGGCCCAATCCTGATTATTCTGAACATCCTGCCAGTAGTGTGAGATCATTTCATTTTCCAACGAAACTTTCAAGATGTTGTTTTGACTCAAATGAGGTCATCTCGGACATATGTTTTAATATGAAAATAGAATAATTTAACAAAACCATGATTGTTGTCTACAGAAAGATCACAATAAATTATAATGTTCCATATTTTATGCTTGTTAAACAGTCAATACAAGTCGGGGCCATTTTCTTGGATGATATTTTTTGCAGTTCACATCTGTTTGGTGGGAAAAGTGATTGGGCTTTCACTTGGGGTTTTTTTGCATTGTCTGTCACCTCATTCATTTTAATTTGCCTTGTTTTGTCAATCCAGGCAAAATGTGTGACTCCATCATCAATCACTGTGAATGTAACCCTTGTTTTAATGGCGGCTCCTGTCAGAACCGTGTGGATGGATATTACTGTCATTGTCCATTTGGTGAGTACTCATAGGAAAACGGGGCTGTATTCGTTAGCCTGAGTTCAATTGGATATCAAAACGGACAGACTCAGACTCGACGACAAGATAGTTATTTTGTTATTATCTCGTGATTTCTTCGCCAAATGTGCAGCGTGGAATTCAATCTCGCGTCTCCATCTGTCATTCTGTCATGACTTTAAACTGGGAATGATTTGCGAAAACCTTTTTGTAGACATTTATACGATAATGATCATTTCGGTTAAGATATATTCGTAAATGGACAAGCGCGCTATGTAACTTTGCTGACAGAAACTTAAACGCCTGTGTCCCTTTCAGTAATATAACAGTCAAATAAATGGAGCGGTAAATGGGTCATTGACGTATAAGGATTTTCAGCTGACACATTTTAAAATATAATTAGTTTCTTTTGGACTTTTTCAAATATTTACACTGTCAGGTGCATAAATCTATGTTTAATGTTTATATTAAGCATATTTTAGTGTTTTTTATTCCATGAATTGGCTACAACTTTAAAAATGTCATGTGGTGTGACCGAGAATAACCTTAAAATTGTTTTATTTTCTCAAACATGGTTGGGATATTCATCTAAGTTCAAGATTGCAGATTAAAGATTGTTTATTTGTCATATACAGGTTCAACACAAGGTCTACAGTGCAATGAAATGCTCAGGATGAGAAGAACCGTTGACTCAATTATTCAAGAAGTACTAATAGCTGCAATAAATAGTACTGTTAAAAGTGTTTGCAAATACAAGGGAAATAGTTAACAATGTAGTAAAAAATATAACATCATATAAATAAATACAGATATAATAAAATGTAATAAAATATAATAACATACAAAGGCGCAGCTAGGATTAAATAAGGTGTAGATAGAGTATTATAAGTTCTGAGTGATATGAAGTGTTTAGAAACAAACTGTTGCATTTCTTTAGATTTTTAATGCATATTGATATTTTCTTTTGCTGTCCAATATGACAGTCGCCTGCTTGTGTTTAATGAACAAACTACTGCCCTGGAAAATGCATCAAATGAAGAAAAATGCCTAAAGAATCTCATATTTGTCTGTTATTAAACTCCAGCCATAGAATTCCTGCTGTTATTAGTCACACCACATGACATTTTAACACTTTAAGTACAAAAAACATGCAGAATAACTCATGATTTCGGAAAAAAAATGATTTGGTTCCATGGAGGTCAGAGGTACGACAGAAATGTGGTGAATTGTAATGAGATTTGAACCCTTGTAACTGAGGAAATTGCAATTGGACAGAAAATGTAAGCGTCGTGTCATTGACCCATATGGAAAACTGGAGAAAAATAAATACTATTTCCATGGAGACAAGGTAGAAAAAAAGTGCCTCTTTAAAGCTATAGCGAACTATTATATCCAACTCACGCCATTTTAACTCAGACATTATTATTACTACAAGAGATCGCTGGTAGAATTTCTGTATGTTTCTCCTGCAGTTTCACTCTGCGTTAACAAGATGAGCATTCAATCTCAAAACTACAATTGTCTTGTCACTGAATCAGAGTTTAGCTCGCTGTCAAGTCTCAGCGAGGACAGTATAACCTGCCAGAAAAGAGAAAAAAAGTGCCTCTTTAAAGCTATTACCTACTATTATAACCAAATCATACCATCTTAACTCAGACACGACGACAAGATAGATCGTTATTTTGTTATTATCTCATGATTTCTTTTGCAAATGTGCTGAGTGGAATTCCATCTCGTGTCTTCACTCCTCGTGCCTTGTGCTCCCGCCGTCAATATTATACACAGGGAGCGATTTGTGAAACCTTTTGTAGATGGTTATCCGGTAGTGATAATATTGTTATTGAGTAAATCCAAGCCAAGAACAATGTATTTGCTCTTGATCTGTATTCATGAGAGGTAATAGGTAACATGAAGTTAGATGCCAGTGTCAGGGACCAAACAGAGAAAACAAGAAACAAGGTATAAAAAGAAGTCCAAAGTAATTTAACACAAGCAAACTATCAACTAAAACTGGGCCCAAACTGAGGAAATTTAAAGTCAACTGAACACAACCAAAAAAAAAAAAAGACAGGGGACAGGTCTTCTTAAATAGCCCAACTAACGGAGCACAAAAACATTATATTACAGAAAATAAACGCTATTAAAGTGACATTAACTAAACTAACTTAACAAAACAAACTAAAATAGTGCTCCCCCTTGGCTCAGCGATGCTCTGGTCCGGGTGATTCGAACGGAAAAAAGGAAAAAAAGTGTAAGTAAATTAAACTATGGGGTATAAATGAAAATGTAAATATAAACTTCATAAAATACTGACACTGGAGTGGTGGCGGAAGTGTCCACCACAGCCAGACAAATCGGTGAGATCGCCATAGAGGCAAGCAGCAGGTTGAAAAGTTACATAGTGCACCTTTATATTATCAACTATTATAAGTGGAATTGCATTTTGAGTCTTAATTTTTATAAACGGAAAGAGTTAAACTTTTTAAAGATCCAATAGTGACAATATTTTTTTTTTTTAAGAAACTGCAAGCCAAAAAATTATGTATTTATCTTGGTATAGTCATGAAAGGTAAAGCACACTCTGTAACTTTTTCCGATGGAGGGTTAAATATCCGCTTCTAATTTAACAATGTAAAAGTAATAA
Organism: Odontamblyopus lacepedii; assembly: GCA_034769755.1. Taxonomy (NCBI): domain Eukaryota; kingdom Metazoa; phylum Chordata; class Actinopteri; order Gobiiformes; family Gobiidae; genus Odontamblyopus; species Odontamblyopus lacepedii. The sequence goes on from CM068355.1 coordinate 9,599,500, forward strand.
GGTAAATACAAGATAGATTAAGTTAAATGTATAGAGCAGGTGTTGAAACCCTTACCAGAAAAGTTACATCATGCACCTTTAACACTATTTCCAACTATTATCAACACATCATACCATCTTAAGTAAGAAATGTAGACAACATATTTATTCTGTTATTAGCTCATGATTTCCTCAGCAAATGCACGCAGAGAAATGGCATTTTTTGCTGTCATTTGTCATACCTTGCAATCCTGCCCCAGTGATTTTAACTCGGAAAAGATTTGTAAAACTTTTTGAAGATAGTAATCCAGTAGCGATAATATCAGTTAAGAAATTGCAAGCCTAAAAAGTGTGTATTTTTGATCTTGATATACATTCATCTCAGCCGTACGGTGAATTACCATTTTCACGCTAATTATACGTTCGGTTTGTTTCTGTCCTCAGGCGTTTTTGGAAAGCACTGTGAACTCAACAGCTACGGATTTGAGGAGCTTTCCTACATGGAGTTCCCATCTCTGGACCCCAACAATAACTACATTTATATCAAGTTTGCCACTCTGAGTAGCAACGCGCTGCTCATGTACAACCACGACAACCAGACGGGAGATAAGGCCGAGTTTCTGGCTCTGGAGATCTTCGAGGGGAGGATGCGCTTCACGTTCAACTTGGGAAGTGGAACTTACAAACTGATGACCATGATAAAAGTTTCGGATGGAGATTTCCACACAGTCATCGCCAGGAGAGCGGGCATGGTAAGTCTGAATACACTCGAACTTTGTACTTGGTATAAAAGAAGATATAATTGTTTGCTATAGTTGTTCACATGAGCATCATCAATAGTTTAGTTTAGTTATTCCTCCTGGGGTCTCCTCAAATTCATTACATGCAATACGTAAACCACAGTCATACACACACACAACCACAAGACATGAACGCTCAATGTGTAGTAAACAAGTAGTAACCAAAATAAATCAATCAATCAATAACAATTAAAACAAATACTGTCAATAACAATAATACCTACAGTCAACCAGGCCAATTCATTGTGCATTGAGATTATATTGGTCCTTTATGGGCAACTCTTGGTCATACCGGCTCGTCAAAGCCTGATCCCATCAGATCTCAGAAGCTCAGCAGGGCCGGGCCTGGTTAGTACTTGGATGGGAGACACTGGGAATTCCAGGTGCCACAGGGGGGCGCCAGTGGCAAAAACTGTTGTTGTGTCCTTAGGCAAGACACATCACCCACATTGCCTAGTATGAAAGTGGTGTGTGCGTGAGTGATGGTGGTGGTGGTCAGAGGGGCCGATGGCGCAGATTGGAGCCTCGCTTCTGTCAGTCTGCCCCAGGGCAGCTGTGGCTACAATAGTAGTTTACCATTACAGAGTGTGGAGTGAATGAATAATGCTCTGTAAAGCGTCTTTGAGTGTCCTGAAAAGCGCTGTATAAAACTGATGCATTATTATTATTAACTCAAAACAATCCGGGCTGCTTTATTCTGAGCGACTCGTAACCTGTACAAGTTGCTCTCACATGTGTTTGATCAAGTGACTGATGCATAATCCCTCTGAGAAAGAACCAATGATTGTACAAGATGTTTGATCAACCCCTGTGAAATACATTTTCCACAGTGTCTGATAATGCCCAAACATCCTCCATTTTCTTCGATACATGATTTATATGGCTGGTCCATGTTAATTTGAAATCCACTATTACACCCAATAATTTGACCTCTTCTACTTGTTCAATTAAATTTGCTCCCAATGTTAAGTGTAATTTAGGGCTTGTCAGTAGAAAAATAAGTTTATATAACACTCATAAATACACAAATAATGCTGGGAAACTCAATGTTTTCAGCTACTCGTCTAAAAAGTTCATCAAAGCAAAGGTTAAATTAAGTTGAATTCTAACACGAAAAATGAGGTGCTCACGGAGATGTTTTTGCTATTTTCCACGATAAGGCATTAAATATTTCTATATACACTGAGACATAAAGGTGGCATCAGCAAGCCAAGTTACAGGTCAGATCTGTGGAGAGATGATCCCACTCACAGTAATAATGCATATTTCTTTTCTAGATATTATTTTCATGTTTAAAATCATGTAATACAATAAAAGCAAGTTAGATTAAGTCAAATCCCATGCTTAATATTCCAGGCAAAGCAATAAAATCTCCATACAGACAAGCAGATGGCAGAGCCCTTGCCAGAAAAGTTCCAACGTGCACCTTTAGAGCTTTGGCACCTACTATGATCAAATTATACCGTCAACTCAGCTCTTAATGGTGAATTCTGTTTTAAAACTTACCTCATGCAGACTGTGCGCTTCTTTACAGTCCACCAAAGCCAAGAAAGGATGAGTAGTTGCAGCATTAGCTTCTGTAAGCCCTTATGTTACCGTAGATTCAGGCTAACAAGACATCAAGCTTAAACTGCTTTGTGAACATATGAAAAATGACTCAGAGCTTTCACAATCACTAAAGTTGATGTAAAACCAAATATTTTCTTTCTTGAACTTTTTATAACCTTATCTCAGTCAGGAAAATGTGAGAAATGCAGTGGACAATATTCTATTTTGCTTCATCCGATGACAATTAAGCTCTCCCTCGTCACCGGTAGCCCAGCGTATGGTTTCAAGGTTTGTAATTATATTTTATTGCCGGTCCTGATTTACAATACGAGGATCCAAAATGGCCCTGCAGGCCGAGATCCTGTCTCTGGTGCACTGAATGAGAGGCTTCTTGCTGCCAGCAGTGCCGTGGCAGAGGGAAAGGGGGGAAATCCAACCAAGCTTAGTCAGGTCCACTCTATCGTAGCTGGACTTCAAATCTGTCATTTCCCACAGTGCACTGGGAGTTTCTTAGGAAGCTGGTAAAATCGTTAAATTGTCAGTTTGGAGTTGATGTGGAGTGATAGAGTGGGAAGGAAAAGAGTACAGCACTAGTTCAGTTTTTGTGAATGTAATTAGGAGGTGACCATGTTAAAGGGTCTTGAAAAATGTGGGAAAATATGTGCTATTCCTTAGTGACATCTGTTAGCTTAAGTGTGAACATGCATAAGTTACCATGGGTGAGTTCATTCTTTGGCTTTAAAGACTAAAAGAGAATGGCACATGAAACTTAAAAGCCATTAGAATAGTTGTGGCCAAACCTCTTGTCAAAGCCCGATGTCTTCAGATTTCAGAAGCTAAGCAGGGCTGGGCCAGGCCAGTACTTGGATGGGAGATTGTTAATACCAGGGGCCACAGTGGGGCTCCAGTGCAGTAATTGTGGGAATGTTGGCGGTGGTTGGAAGGGACAATGGTGCAGATTGCCACCCTTGCTTCCGTCAGTTCATCCCAGGGCAGTTGTGGCTACAAAAGCTTATTACCAATGAGTATGGAGCATTTGGAAAAAATCTACAGTATTTTTCAAACTATAAGTCGCTCCGCCCAAAAAATGCACAATGAAGAAGAAAAAAACATATATAAGTCGCACCGGACTATAAGACATTTTTGGGTAAAATGTATTTTATGAAATCAGAGACCAAGAACCGACATTTCATCTTGAAAGGCAAGTTATAGAAGTTATAGTAATAAAAACAACAGAATAGAGAACAATCTGTGTATCATTCGTTTGTTAGTTTTTCAATATAGAACCAAAAATAAGAAAACAAAAAAAGAACTCTTTTCTTTATTATTTGTCTCTAAAACCAAAATGGAAAAACGGATAACGATTTATTTTTTTCATTTTTGATTCATATATATGATTCATATGGTCTATGGACTGTCAGTGTGAAAAATGTAATATATGAGTCGCACCTGAGTATAAGTCGCACCCAAACCCTGACAAAAAGCAACTTATAGTCAGAAAAATACGGTATTTAAGATTAATGCATGATTATGGTTGCTCAAAAGAGGAAAGCGGCAGTTAGTTGGTAATTCACTAGCAAGGACCACACCAACAACACGTGTGAAGCGAAAAGAGTTTATTATAGGGAGATGAGGCAGGTCGGCTGGGTTGAGACTCAGGGTGGGGGTTCAGTCTCAGTCTTCACATGGCCCAGCAGGAACGGGACCCCCCTCGTAGGCGTCTTATGTCTGGAAGTGAACAGATCGGGGTTGGGAGGGTGGGGTCGAGTTATTTGGAACAAACTGCATTGTTCGGGATAGGCTGCTACAAAAAGGCTTCTGGGAAATTGAGGTGTGGTAGAAGTGAGCTGTGATTCGCTGGAGAGGAGGCGAAGGCGGCTGAGGCGTGATCCTGAGCCTGAACCTAAGACAATTATATTAACTACATTTACTTTAGTAATATCTGCAGTGAACTAAATACGTACTGGGTCAAATCTTGATCAACATGTACTGAAATTTGTGTGATTTTTATATGAGTTAGTTTAAATGTTATTGATTTCTCAAACGTCAATGCGCCTTGTGTTTAAAAAGTGTGTAAATGTGAGTTAAAATAGCTCATACCAGACTATACATATCTCAAATCCAACCTCTATTCTAAAAATGCATGAAAAAACACAATTAAACACCTGATTTTTCCCTAAAATTATCAGCCCCAGCTCTCTTTTTCTCTCCCAGACAATGTGAAAGAGTTCATGATCAACTTCGAGGACAGACTTTCAAACCATGGACACAGTCTTCTGGAGGAGCGGTCCAAATAATCAGCCCAAGCACTTAGTTCAGTCTCAGATTGAGTTTCACTTGTAATTGTAGTCATTACGTTCAAATCATTTATCTGACAGTTTTGATTTTGGTGAGAGAACAATGTATTTCCCTCATAGTAGGTCAAGTGCAATACTAACTGAATTAAGAGGAAATCCACATGCCAGAGTACATAAAAGTGATATTTGCAACTTTCAGAATCCTGCGTTTGAAGCAAGATCAGTTTAAATCTTTTTGGTCAGGGTGTATTCTTTAGGCTATGTTATGTAAACCAAATACTGCATTCTTCTTCCAAAGCATGAAACAAAAGGACAAATCGTCCCCTTAAAATTATAGGCTTCCTTCTCCTTCTGGATAGTTCTGAGATATTGCGGTTTAAAGTTTTGACCACTCCATGAACGCCAGTGCTTCCCTGACAAATCCAGGCTGATCTCTCTGTATTTTTTGTACAGAGGGGATATAGGTTTGGTCAGTCCTCCTTACATCGCATCTCGAGCCAGGCCGAACATGACTCTGCGATCTGATTTGTTTCTTTCAGTGACAAACGTGAAACGAATGAGCTCATTTGTCGACCACATTTCTCTCACTTCAGATTAACAGAGTTTAATTCTTCGCTCATTGATCCTGACGAAACCCGCAGTGTTTTCCAGTCCTTTGTGATGTTTCTCTCTTTGTTTTTTCCTCATAAACAGCCATATTTGTTTTGATACGGACCATGTGTGTCCCTGATTGGCAAATCCACCTGTCAATCATGTCCATCTAAACTCAGCGACTTACTGGCGCCACATCTTCGTAAAGTATTAAGGAGATGTGTGTGCTCTGGATTCCAGGCAAGACCAATGCCAGTGCACAAGACATTCAGAAACAAGAATATGTCAGTGTATAACTCAATCATATAGAACCCTGGAGAGGACACGATTGAAATGTTGTGCATAGTACAAGTTTAAATACAAAGAAAATACTGTTGTTTTTTTTTAGTATTTTTAGAATGGTGATACATGATAATTGGAAAATAATGGACTGTATTTAATCCCTCTTGAATCTTGCTTGTTTTAGATTGTTAATCTAGTTTCATTCATATTCATATTTTTGCTTAAAGGAGCACTATGTAACTTTTCTGGAGGAGGCTCTGCTTGTGATTCTTTGACAAGAATGGTTCACTATATGGCATTAACCTTATTTACATCAGTAAAGACAAACCCACAACTATGCCAATTTACATTTCAGATCTGTGGAGAGGCAAGTATGCTCATGGTAACGAAGCATATTTTCCAAGATATATATATTTTTACTAGGGCTGTCAACGTTAACGCGTCAACGCATGCGATTAATCACAAAAAGTATCGCACTAATGTTTTTTTGATTAATCACAAAATTTATTTTGAACGCACACGCTCCTCTATGGAAAGTGTGGATGGTGACCTGAAAGGCGGCGCAGGTTATTAGGTCAGTGATCAGGTCTGTCCATACGCAGATGTGAAGATGGCAGATGAGACTGTGCTCAGCGGCAAACTTCTCTTCAAAAAACTGCCTGACGAGACTTTAGATAAAACTAAAGTAGTTTGCATAGTTTACAGCGATGAACTTTCTTTCCACAGAAGCACGAGTTTAAAATACCATCTTAAACCAAAACACGTGTTTGATTCAGGGACAGCAACGACGCTACTCATACCAACAACAAACCGAGCACGACAAACAGCGGCAATGTTGTCAACAAAACTATCAGCAATAGAAAAAATGCCAATAATATAACTTTTTGGTAATAAATTGCATTTTTGTCAAAATATTTTGGTCTTTTTTTGAAGAATAATTAACTGCGATTAATCTAAATTCTAAAGTGTGATTAATCTGATTTGTTTTTTTAAAAGAATCGTCTGACAGAACAAATTTTTACCAATAACTAACTGAACGCAAAATGGATAAGTTTAATGCCATACTGTGGAATATTCCTGGCAAAGCAACACCTCCATGAAGACAACCAGGTCGCGGGGCCTCTCCCAGAAAAGTTATACAGTGCACCTTTAAATCTTATGTTTGCTTTTTGATCGTGGGCATTGGACCAAGCTTAGCAACCCTGAAAAACTCTATTCCCGTTCTTAATTTATCCATTTTATACATTGTTTACCTCCTCTGACATACGATGATTTATTTTATTATAGACTTTATTGTTTCCCTGTAATTTCAAATCCCAACAGATGTAAAATATATGATTTAATGGCCAGTTTAGTGTGAGAGTTTAAGTCTGAGGAGTTTAAGCAGAATAGTTCACTTAAACCACATCAGAGAACATCTACGGCCGTTGTTTTACTCATGGACACGACAACTATCTTGCGTTTGAGCTTTCTTCACTTTTCTCGTAGCATTAGCCGTTTTAGTGTCACATTCTGTATTCATTTGTTTATGGGTTATTTCAAAAACACATCTTCAGATCTCTTGTATTATATTTGACAGTCGAGGGCATTCGCTTTGATTATGGAAAAAGTGGTCTGTAAAGTGTCCATATGTTTCTGACGTTCGTGTAGTCTTTAGAGTCACAAAGATGCATGTAATTGGACTTGAATGTTGTTAATTCCAGCCACTCCTGTCCTTGAATGTTTGATCGGTATAGTGTGGCGTGTAATGGTTTATTCATCTCAGAATTGTTATTAGAAAACAGCAACAGCGGTTTAGTGCCAAGAGTCTGTTGTGTGTCTTTGTGAAGTTGTTTAGCTGCGACGGGTTTAACTCTTTGTAAGATACAGTATATACATTTGGAGAAAAGCCACAGTTGTAGTCGCAGGTGCCCTGGGGTAGACGGACGGAAACAAGGCAAGGTGGACACCAAATAGTTAGTCAGGTCTTTGGTAAACCTTTCGAACTTTTCTGGTGGAGGGAGATCCCTTTGCTCTGCTTAAGATCTTCTACAGCGCGGTATTAAGCATATCTATTTACAAATACACAAAGACAAGTGATGCTAGAAAGGCTCGGAGGCTGTGGAGGAGTGAATATGTTGGCTATGAAAAGGCATGCAATAAGATGGATATGGTTTACAGTTTGGCATACTGTGGAATATTTCAGGCAAAATCTCCAATTGGGTGGCAAATCCTCTACCTGAAAAGTTGCATAGTACACCACAGTACAAACATTTTGAAACGTTGCAAGTGTGGAGGGTAAAATCTGATATTGATATTTTACAGTGAGGGTGTTATACATGCATCTCTATTGGCAGAATGTTCAGCAGTTACCATGGTGACACAATTCGCACACTAGCAAAACCTGCCAACAATGTTTTAATAGTCTGAAAGATCAAAAAATGTATAAAATGGATTTAAACACCACTTTTAAAGGGATAGTTTGGGTTTTTTGACATGAATCTGTATGGCATCCCCGTCAGCAGTGTCGCATCAACACTGACTTACCTCCCGACAGCGTCCGGTGAGACGAGTTCTCCCCCGGTTTCGGTGCTGACGAATGTGTCCAGCAAGTTGTCTGGGGTCACGAAAATAAAGCATTTTTCTTCTCAAAACAATATGTGTTCAAAAGAGTGATACATTTGCAGCACAAAACTATTGTTGATTAAAAAGTCAGAGCTCATAATCTCTTGGTACTATTTTCTCTCCGGTCGTATCACTGCGCTGCCTCCAGGTGAAGCTGCACCTGTTTCACTGTGTTTCCTGCTCGGAAACTTCATGACATGTGTGACTATGACACCGACAATGAAGACTTTGCCTTTAGCACAGAGCCAAGGGGAGATCTTTATGAACCTGAATATACTGATGCCCAAATTCACCAGATGGAGTCAGAACAGCAGAGAGAGAGAGAGGAGGGACAGAGTGGTACAAGTTAAAGCTGGATTTTTGGTGTTACAACCTGGATAATCACAAGTCCACACCATTTAAAAAAAAAAAAAAATCTTATATTGCTTATACAAGCTTACTTATTGCTGTAGCTCTCACGTTAGGTCTCTCGTGTCGCATTGGCCATTGGTCTGAGCATGTAAACAATGCCGAACTACTGAAAGAAGTGTTGGATTCCTGTGCAACTGTCACCTGGTGGCAGCGCAGTGATATGACCGGAGAGAAAATAGTACCAAGCGATTATGAGGTCTGACTTTTTCGTGGTTCACGTTTTGTGAAGCAAATGTATCACTCGTTTGAACGCATATTGTTTTGAGAAGAAAAACACTTTATTAACTTGCCGGACCACTTTCGTCAGCACCGAAACCGGGGAAGAACTCGTCTCACCGGACGCTGTTGGGAGGTAAGTCAGTGTTGATGTACGACACTGCTGACGGGGACGTACAGATTCATGTTCAAAAAACCTGAACTATCCCTTTAACATTTTCAGCAGCCTGTGATCAATACAAGCATTCAGAGTCCTGTTTAGGTGCGTCAGAGTGTGGATAGGCCTACACAGCAGAAATAACCATTGTTGTTTTGGAAAAGGGGCTCAAACATGTGGACTCAGGAGGAGTTTTACAAACACCAGGTGTGAAGCAAACCTCAGCTTTAACCATGTATACTTTTACACCATACAAGACAGATCACACCACGAGCTCTTGAGGAGGCCTTCTAGCACCAGCGCTGTCACGTTTTTAACCAAGTGTCTATGTGCACGAGGCGGTCTCAGAGTATACTGTATGTGTGCGCCGAGCTGTGACTAACGGCCTGTGTGTGGCAGGGTCATGCTCCTGGAGATGATTTGTGTTTAGAGACCCAGGGCCGGTGTGGTCTGTGTTTACTTAACATCGGGGAGAGGTGGAGCGCCATTGCCCCGGATTTTCAACGCGTTCACACACTTTTCTGGACAGTTTCCTCACCAGCCCATTCTTTTTCTGTAAGCCCCGAGTGTCACTGTCAGGACGGGGAGAAGGCCCACATCTGGACGAAAGCTTAACCGCCATTAAAAGCAGATAGGAAATGTTTACTCAAGTATATGGGATTTTGACTCCAATCTCCCTTCGAGCGCCGGGATGTAAAGATGAAAATAATTACCCAGCATGCCAATTTGTGGACGCTTTGATCCGCAAGGCATGTTGGTGAAGTCATAAATAATTTTACTGCAGGTTGTTGCATTGAAGTTTCCCAAACGGGAACCATGGAATGAAAGTTATGAGAGGTTGTGTTCGTCATGTTATTATCTAAAGAATGAGTATGAAGTGGGACGACAGTGAGTTAAAGGTCTTAAATTAGGCAAAAAAGACACTTATGAGTTTTAAGTTATGTTAGAATACTGTTTCCTTATCTAAAACATACCTGGTCTTGTGTTTTGTTTCATTCACACATGTTTGAATAACCCTTTATTATTAGTCTGTCTACATCTCCTAAGCTCAAAAGGCTCTGTTCCACCTTGTGATGTCATGCAGTGCTGGTAAAACTACCTTTTACCTTTAGTTCAGTAGAGATTGGCAATTCCAGGGCTGAAATAATCAGTGCTGTTTAAAAATCAGATTAATCACCCTTTAGAATTTTGATTAATCGCAGTCAATTATTCTTCAAAAAAAGACCAAAATATTTTTACAAAAGTGCAATTTATTATATTAATTTATTATATTATTGACATTTTGACATCACTGGTAGTTTTGTTGACAACATTGCCGCGGGTGCACTCGGCTTGTTGTTGCACAAGTAGCGTCGTTGCTGCCGCTGAATCAAACACATGTTTTGCTTTAAGATGGTATTTTAAACTTGTGCTTCTGTGGAAAGAGAGTTCATCACTGCAATATCTGCAAACTGACTTAGTTTTATCCAAAGTCATGTATGAACAGACCTGATCACTGACCTAATAACCTGCGGTGCCTTTCAGGTCACCATTGCGCTTTCCATAGAGGAGGAGGTGTGCTCAAAATAAACTGTGTGATTAATCTGTGTTAAAAAAAAACATGAGTGCGATTTTTTTTGTGATTAATCGCATGCGTTAACGCGTTAACGTTGACAGCCCTAGAAATAATACAAATGATTCTAGCAAAGTGTATGGTGGAGCACTTTACCATTATCACATCACAAGGTGGAACAGAGTGTTTTCAATTTGAGAGGAGAACCCAGCCCAAATATGCAGGGTTTAAGTGTTTAACCTTTGAGTGAATGAAAAACGCTCTGTTCATCAGGCTGTGTAAAGCGTCTTTGGGGACGTGTGTCTGTGAAAAGTGCTATAAAAATAAAGTTACCTTACCTTTTGTTAAAGAAACAAAACACTCAACTCCAGGTTTTTTTGTGATGAGGAAACAACATTATAACATAGATCAGAAGACGAAGACAGTGTAATATGGGCCCTTTATGTTTTTTTCTTAACAACTGGGGTGTTGCTGGTCCAAATCGTCAACTTTTTAAAGGAAGATTTATCTGAAATTAAGACGTAATCTTATTTTATTGTCGTCTCGCCCAACTACAATTACATTTGGAAGCTGGTCAGTGAGCAAAACGTAGCCTTTGTCTTTCCTATCCATGGGTTTCAGAAAGATGAAAAGATTAGCACAGTTGCCATAATAATTAACAACCCAAAGCAAAATAGTTTATCCTTTGAGTGTCTAAAAGTCCTGAAAATGCCGCCTATAACAGCATGTTAAAACCCGTAAATTAGCCTCCGTCATACATCAAACAGAATATCTTGGAACCATTCACTCTAACCAGTGGTGAAGCATTCTGGGATACGTCTCACTAATTGCACCATTTCCACCGCTACCATACATGGAAAGATCCAAGTCTGGCAACGAACGCTTTTGCATTCAAATTTTGCCTGTTAACATCAGCTGCTTGTCAACAAACTGGAGCAAAAGATATTTCTCGTACCACATCACAAAGACTTTTCCTGATTTCCTCTGTATTAGTCAAACTTCTCACATGATGGTGTTTCTAATCAGACTGTGGCTGCATACTTAAGTGATTGCAAAATGTCTACTTGTAACTCATATCACACTATTATAATGTTGTTTCTTCATCAAAAACACACCTGGAGTTGTACTTTGTTTCATTCGCACACGTTTAACGCACAAACTCTGCATATTTCAGCTGCGTTTTTCTCTCAAACTGAAATGTAGTAATACAGAAAGTGCTCCACTGTGTCTCTAAACTGCGTACACCTTCACTAGAACCTTTAATTTCACCTCCAGAATTGCCAGTCTCAGCTAAACTAAGCGCTTTGGAGATGCAGACAGGCTAATAACGTCAGATTACTCAAACATGTGTGGTGTGACTGAAAGAAAATACAACTCCAGGTATGTTTTTGAGGAAGTAACAATATTCTACATGGCTTAAAGCTCACAAGGAATCATTTTGTGTAATATAGGCCCTTTAAACTACAGAACTGTCATTACTAAACCCCATTCTGTCATGACACATTATCAAATTTTATAGCATCTTTGAACGTAGCTCAACTCAGTTCACCAGCTTTTTCCCAGACATGCGAGTGACTCAAAACCAACTACAAAGATGTCTCGCAATACCTACGTAATCACCTCACACGTGTCTTTTATATAGCAATCTTTTAACCCTGGTCTTATAAGCAATGAACTAATGCAAGTGAAAATGTGACATGTGACTCTGGGGATCAAAGGGAGACCAAGACTTTGAGTGATAGACTGCAGATTCACCTCCGCCACAACAGAAAAACCCTGCAGCCCAGAGCCCCAGCCACAGTTTGGAGCAGATTCGCTCCCAGAACAATCGCACAGTGTTTTTAGGGGCACAGCTGTTGCCTGGTAGCATGCAAATATACCAACCTGACTATGGAGGGATTAAAGGCGCCACAGCAGGTTTTATGAAACGTGAAAAAACAGTTTGCAGTGGTCCAAAGTTATTCCTCACTTACTTTATCCTTATTATTCACCGAGATGAGTTTATATGCACTTTTGACAACTTTCAATTTGGAGTTTTGTAAGGATGCACCGATACTTCCATAATCTACTCGTACTCATTAAACATTTGTGATACCACATACACATCCCACTATTACACGATACATTCTGCAGTATCCCGGTTTCAGTATCCCGAAAAAGCCAGAATCCCGGTTATGAGAAACCAGAGCAACATAAATAAAGCGACTGTAGCGACATCACTGAAAGAGCTGCTGCACTCGTACGATCTCTGAAAAGTTTAACATGAACCATCTCCAACGCGACATACGCACAGAACAGACTCACCACCAGCAGCACATCCTTCTGTCACAGGGAGAACACTCATATTCCACTGAGTCGAGTCCTTTAGTCCCACAGAAGCTCAACATATCAGAGCACGAGCTGGTTTTTTCAGCGCTTATACTGTATGCGAATGAGCCCTGCGGTTTTAAGTTTCATTTCTGTAAAATGTAACCAAATGTGCGCAAAGCTGCATTAAACACATTCTAATCAAGATTCAAAAGTTCAAAAAGTTTATTGTCAAATTTTCATATTCACATATGAAAAAATGAAATTGCGTTTCTCACTCTCAATCAAAGCTAACTTAAATAATAATAAAATGAAAGAAAAGTTCAAAGTTCTTCTTATGGAGACAGCCTGGTGTGTAGAGAGGGAATATCATGGTTTATTGTTGTATTTTTCCTGGTTTATTTCACATATATTTTTTGCGCATTTGTAAGATTGGTAAAGTATCGTATCTGTACTCAGTATCGGCAAGTACAGAAATGACTGTCCTCGTACTCGTATCGGTTTTCAAAAAGTGATATTGGTGTTTTGACGTCACAGTAAAGCAAACACTGACTAGCATGCTAACATGTACTTCCTGATTATCAAACACATTATAGGTAGAGGCAGACTTATTTTGATCTCAAATGCTGATTACATGAGACATGACACATTTTTCTCAAATACATTGGGAAAAAACTGGGAACAGGCCATTTACTGTGCAAAAATAAAACCAAAAATAGCCTTTAATTATACGCTAGTGCAAAAAAGTGCATTTTAGCTTCGATTTGAAGTTTGCAGTCTTTATTATATGGGGAGAGTGTTCAAATTTGGGCCTAGCACAGCAAACGCTTTGTTTCGTCTTGTTGTAAATCTAGACCTAAACAGATTTTAAGATTGTATTGTTACAAAATCTCGCTGATTCATGTTATAATTTGCTAATTTGGTGTTTGAGCGTGATGCCAGCAGACAACAATAGACCTTCCACAGTAAGACAAAAGTCCCTCAATATTTCATAAGAACCCATTTCAGCCATCTGCAGCGTCTGGGCCGAACCGGGCATTGGCCAATCACGGGCAGGATTGTGGTTCGAGAGGAAACCAAAAGTGCCCAAACAAACACGGCACCGCTGATGGACGTAAATAGGTGCAATTTATCAGAAAAAAGACACGTTTGAGATTGATAAACAAGGTGTGGACTTTTGGTTTTTGACTTGGATTTGCGTCAGACTTGAGCCTCCGTTTTTAGGACTTGAGACGCGACTTGATAAACTAGACTCGATAAAATGGACTCGATAAAAGATTCAGATTTGGAGCCCGGTAACTTGAGATGGCTGGAAACCTCAAAAAGTGAACATGTTTTGAAACCTGTTTTCTATTTACAAATGGTAGTTAGTTTATCTTTTTATGGAAACAAAGTGGAACATGTCATTCCCCATTTCTGCATTTGTTACCAGGATTTATTTTTAAGAACCAGTCACAAAAATCATACAAATTGCAGAAAAATATGTCTTCTGTGATTTCGTGTAATGACTTACAGTACAAGGACTTAAAATTCAAAGCAGAGGACTTGGACCTGACTTGGACTTGCCTGTTTTTGACTTAAAACTCACTTGAGATTTGTAAAACGAACACCTCTGTGGATAAATCTGTAATCCTGAAAATGTGTTGTTTAAATCTTTGTTGTTGTTTTTGAGTATTTTAAAGGTGCACTGTGTAACATTTCATACGGAGGGTCCACCATTTCCTTGTCTCAGTGCACAGTGCATTATTTACAAGTGAGGGAAAAATGCAAAGTAGGATCCAAAAAATTAAGAATTAAGTTATTGTGTTGCCTGGGATGTTCCACAGTATGGCATTTATCAAGTATATCTTGTATTTATTCATTTAGAGGTGTTTTTATCTGTCAAAATTCCCTCGAAAACATGCATTCTTACAGTTAACAGGCTCACTTCTCCTCAGATCTGATCTGTAACTTGGCCTGGTGGTGTGATGTGCTTGTTTCCATGGAGATAATCAAAAATAATGCCATACGGTAGAACATTCCTTGAAAAAATAACAACATCTACATGAAGTCAAGCAGGTGGCTGATCTTCTAAAAGAAAAGAAAAGTTACAGTTGCACCTTTAAAACCTTTATTTGTCACTGCTGTGTGCATTGCGTCTCCATGGTAACCGCTGAAGAGATATATGTAGAACACCCCCAGAACACCAACTTATTTGTCAGCGTTGTGTATGTTGTGTCTCCATGGTAACCGCTGAAGAGATATATGTAGAACACCCCCAGAACACCAACTTATTTGTCAGCGGGCGTGTGCGTTGCGTCTCCATGGTAACTGCTGAACATTCCGTCAATAGAGATATACGTAGAACACCCCCAGCGTGATGTCACTGCAAAGCATCTATCAGAATGTGACTTTAGACTTTATATGACTAACACATGTTCTCTTCGTGTATTTCTACAGGCCGCCTCCCTGACCGTGGACCTGTGCGGAGACGACCAGGAGCCCGGGTACTGCGCCGTCAGCAACGTGGCCGTGCACACCGACTGGTACGGGCAGTACACGCTAAATCTCCGCTTACATTTTCACTTCGCCATAACAAATGAAAGTCCCGCTGTCAAAGAATCGAAATCTGATACGAGCACCAAAGTCTGCGAGCCACTGTGTATACGCTTTATGTTTGATGTTCTCCAGGAAAACATCGTCTGCGCTCCAAAATAATGGTCGCTTTGTGCTTTGAAGTACGTCAAGGCAAATTTGGTGGGCATGGGGCACGGTACTTTTATGTGGGCGAGCTTGGTGTCACAGCAGTTAAAAATGAAAAGTCAGAACTGTGTGCGCAACTGCCGTCCAGAACAACAGCCCCATTTGTGTTTCCCTCACTATAGATATACAAGATTAGCATCGCAAGCTTTATTTCATCTAAGCAAGTCTGGTACCTGTAGATTTGGAGAGTCTTGCCAACTAGGTCCAGATGTTAATGTGATTCATGTGTAGTAACAGTCATTGTTGGGTATTATGGATCACTTTTTACCCTGCAGATGAAGTGATCTGTCTTGGAGTGTTTTCAGGGTAAAAAAGTATTTTTCTCAATTGCTCTGGTTTAACTATTTGTGGTTTGTTGGCGCCAAAAGTTGTATTTTGTTTAAGGGGTAACCGCTATGGCAACAGTCCTCATTTGTCATCAAACTTATGGATAGCTTGGACAGTGAGTATGAATGAAAACAAATGACAATGAAAATAAATGACAATTTGGGAAAAGTACTGTAATTTTCAATATTGGCAGGTTTATTACATTTTCCCCCAATACCGTATTTTTTGGACTATAAGTCACACTTTTTTTAGTTTGAGTGGTCCTCTGACTTATACTCAGGTGCGACTTATATATTAGAATTTTCACACTGACAGCCGATAGACCAAATATATGAATTGTATATATGAATCAAAAATGAAAAAATCAGTTTTTTTCATTTTGGTTTTAGAGACAAATAATAGAGAAAAGAGCTGTTTTTTCATTTTCTTATTTTTGGTTCTATATTGAAAAACGAATGATACATGGATTGTTCTTTATTGAGTTATTTTTATTACTATAACTTCTATAACTTGCCTTTCAAGACTCTGATTTTATAAAAAATAAATTTCCCCAAAAATAGTCTTACTTATAGTCCAGAGCGACATGTTTTTTCTTCTTCATTATGCATTTTTTTGACTTATAGTCTGAAAAATACGGTAACAAAATGTCATGCTCCTCTACAACTGCATTTAGAGTTGCCTAACATTCGTGATAAAGTTAGAGCACATTATGCAGTAGTGGACCTAGTAATTACTCAAGTACTTGTGTCAACATATTTCTGAAAACTCAGGTAAGAGTAATTTTACTGCATTTATAATTCAAAATGAATATAATTGGAAGCTCAAAAGTGCCCTAATGTATTTGGATACCACCCAGTTCTGGTCATTAGTTCAAGAATACCCTGTCCCTTGTCCTAAACATACCATATGTTAACAGCACTTAACATTTCTACCATCTGTCTGTACTCACTCAAACAGTCTTTCACCCGTTTTACTATAAGCGTCCATATTCCACTAATTGCCTTAAATTGGACACATTTTGCACATACCTTCCCCATGATGACGCCCCTGACCTAGAACTGCAGTGAAGTCATCTGTTGTAAATATAGATATCATGTAAACGTTCATTTAATTAGCCCGAGGAAGCTGCTTTTACACTCAGGAGAAGCCGGCCCGAGAGTCCGTTCTAATGGGGGAAAACCTGAGCTGCGTTTGCGATAGCCGGAGTGGGAGATGGCTTTGGCAGATGAGGGAAGGGCCCCGCTGCAGGGCTCGACGTTTATTTTGTAAGGGTCCCGGGACCATGGTGTAGTGAAACCCGGTGACCTGCGTCGTCTCGTATGTAAGCATGACCGTGTGTGAATACCTCTGCGGAGATGGTCATTATGTTAACATGCATGTCAGGAAAACCGGACAACTGGCCTAGACCATTTAAAAGGATTTGTCAAAATGCGTCTAAACTTGGGAATTACGAGGTGAAGTTCGATTCCCCTAGATTCCAATAACACATTTGGATACGTTGATTGGTATTTGGGTGTGTATATGACAGCATAGTCCAATTTACATACATACAGGAGAGGCATTCAACTGCATGAGATAGGAAACAGCCATCCATCCATCTTCTTCCGCTTATACGGGGCCAGGTCGCAGGGGCAGCAGTCTAAGCAGGGGCTTCCAAGCTTCCTTCACCCCAGCCACTTCCTCCAGCTCCTCCAGGGACCCAGGCCAGCCGAGAGACATAGTCCCTCCAGTGTGTCCTGGGTCTTCCCCGGGGCCTCCTTCAGGTGGAATTTGCCTGGAACACCTCCTGAGGGAGGCGTCCAGGAGGCATCCGGACCAGATGCCCGAGTCACCTCAGCTGCTCCTCTCGACGTGGAGGAGGAGTGACTCTACCCCGAGCTCCTCCTGTGTGACCGAGCTCCTCACCCTATCTCTAAGGGAGCGTCTGGCCACTGACGAAACTCATTTCAGCCGTTTGTATCCGCGATCTCGTCCTTTCGGTCATTCCCCAGAGCTCATGACCATAGGTGAGGGGAGGAACATAGATTGAGGTAAATCGAGAGCTTTGCCTTTCGGCTCAGCTCCCTCTTCACCACAATGGTCCGACACAACGACCGCATCACTGCTGATGCTGCACCGATCCGTCTGTCAATCTCACGTTCCATCCTAGGAAACAGCGAGGCAAAAATTGACATGTGTTTGAATGTGTGTTCAGTCATTTTAGATGAGCAAAAATGAGAAATTTTGGGCCCTCTCTAATGGACTAGCACATGTTTTATTGTTTTGGTCTGCAATGGTAAAGTGAAAGTAAAAGCTACCAGAGATTTAATGTGCTTATTTACTCTGCAAATATCAAATAAGCATTCCTGAAAATCAAATACCCACTGTCAATGAGATGTTACTTATCTAAATCTGCCAAAAGTGTGTTTATTTGTCTGAAAGCCAGTTCTCTTAGCAATTATAGCAACTAGACGCACCTGAATGCCTCTTGTTTTTGTGTGTTCCCGCAGGATTCTGGACGTTCAGCCCAACAGACTGTCTGTTGGAGGCGTCCGCTCCATAGAGTCGATCCTGCATCGTCGGGGTCAGGTGGCGTCACATGACTTTGTGGGATGCATCATGGAGTTTGCGGTGAACGGGCGCCCCCTGGAGCCCAGTCAGGCGCTGGCATCACGGGGAATACTGGACAGGTTAGTAGATTGAACAAGGAAAGAAATAATGTTTTTACAGATGCATTTGCTCTACAGTTTGATATGAGCTGCGCGTAAGGAAGGCAGTTTATAATTATACTTCCTGGTTGGACATGGGCAGAAGATGTGACGGGTGGTGTTAATTCAAAATTTATCTGCCACATCTTGTCTATATTACACAATAGTTATTATTTGACAGCTAAAAATACAGGACAATGCTGTTATATTGTTAAAGGTACAGTATGTAATGTTTTAGAGGTGGTATGTCACCTACATGATTTCATGGAAACAGAAAGTGAACTTACTTTGGAACATTGTCCATGGAGATACATGTGTTTTACGCCATACTCTTGAATATTATAGCCGAAGGAACAACATTTCCATGGAAACAAGCAGGAGGAGGCCCTCCAGGCCAAATAAGAGTCAAGTTTGTGGAGATTTAAGACACAGTAATCGCGCATATGTTTTTCTGTGCAACAAACGCAACCAAAATGAGAAAACATGCTTTTATTTTAGTCTATTTTTGGCTAAAAATTTGTGTTAAAGAAATGTTTAAACTATGAGACTTGTTAAAACTCTGTTCATGCTTTGTTAAGGCTAATTTAGGTGCAGCTATTACAAAGTGGTATGTCAAATGGCTCAAAATGTCAAAAAGTATGATTCACCAGCTAAACACACTGGGTGTTGCCAGTACCATCTTTATTGGTATTTATTGTATTTGTATTTTTGTATTTATGTATTTATTTTAGGCAATTAAGAAGTTTACATTCTTTTACAATGGAACATATAACATTAGAGAAATCATGGTAGAAATAACAAAAACAACAAAATATTTTGCCCAAAAAGGAGTGGGAAAAGAGAATTTATTTAATCCCACCCCCTCTTCTAATCTAACACAATGAGCTTCTTTTTAATTTTTCAGGCATTTTACATTAACTATATGAACTATTTACAAATGCAGACAATGAATAACTGTTCTAGCTCAGTAACATAATTATCATCATATTGCAATAATAATACATGAGGACAGAAGCAGTGGTAAGAAATTTAAAGATACCAACAATGGAAACAGACAACAAATACAATTAACAGTAATGGACAGCACATACAGCATAAACAGGAAACAACAAGCATAAACCAGCACTACAAAAGGCAAAATTGTTCTGATATTAAGACCCACTCTCTATAAACTGTGACCAAACCATATGTTTATATAACAACTTGAATTAATGGATATTTTTGGTCTCGTTTGCTTGCTAAATTTTAAGCTGTCTACAGCCAAATGTGCTGCTTACAAACTCCATTCAGCAAGGACACAATCAGCAGTAAAAGTATCGTATATTTGAACCATATATTAACCAATATTCACCCCTCAATGTCGTACAGTCCTCTTGGGAAGGCCTCTTTGACTTGACCCTCATATCTGCTCCCTCTTCACCCCATCTGTCCGTCCTCCGTCACCTTCTCACTGGGGGGCATTTGTTCACACTCACAAACCCTCCGGAGACCTCTTGAAAAGATGTGTTTTTTATATACGTGGCAGATTTCTTTTGACGAGAGAGACCAGAATTTGGACATTATTTCAGTCACGATGAATAGTGAGGCGAGGACAGATCTTTTAATATGCTAATCCTCTGGGGTCCATTATGGCGTTTTTCTATCGGCGTATAGCAAAAAAGAAATCACTACTCATCTACCGCTCATTCTTAGACCGCCCTGGTAGTGTCTGAGTTGTCAAGTCGTCAACTATTTTGTCTGTTTTGTCTGTAGATGTCCGAGACTGGAGGGAGCCTGCACAGCCAACCCCTGCCGACACGGGGGCACCTGTCTGGATCACTGGTCCTGGCAGCAGTGTCAGTGTGTGGACGGATTCACGGGCAAATTCTGTGAGAAATGTAAGTCTGTGCTCCATCTGTGCAAATTAGGAAAAAACAAAATACTGCCTGATTGCATCATTTTATGTTGCAATATCGTTTTGTGTTTTATGTTTTTACAACACTAATTTCAGTTGACAGTGCGCATTTTAAACATGGTCTGGAGCATTAGCGTTTGAGAGAAAAATGACAACTGATCGATAAGTCAATAAGTCAATAAGTCAAGAAGCAGAATTTCAGGACTTCCTTTTGGTAGAGTTCTAAACTATAGGATTCATAGATTTTGCACATACCGCATTTTTCGAGCTATAAGTCGCACATTTTTCCATGGTTTGGGTGGTCCTGCGACTTATAACTGTTAATCATATTCTGCAGATTATAAAATGCAATTAGTGAAATATGCAGCTGAAAACGGTCATCGAGCAGCAGAAAGAACATTTGGAGTGAGCGAGAAACTTGTGTTTGACTGGAGAAAAGCAGAGGAAACTCGAACTGTAGTGAAGAAAACATAAAAGCTCATTGTGGGTTAAAAGCTGGATTTAGCTGGAGTTGCTTAGAAGTGACACTGAGGATGAAGAATTCAATAAATTTAGTGATTTGGAGTGAGATGGAGTGTTCTAAACTTGTTCTGTTGTTTCTGCTCTAGTTTCTGAATAACTGTTCATATGTGACGTGAACTCACCAGACACATGTTCAGCCTGTTGTTCTCTGGTCTATTGGTATTACTATAACTCGCATTTCAAAATGAATTGTCCGTTCCTGGTGTTTGATTTGATCAAATAAATTTCCACCCAAAAATGACTTATAGTCCAGTGCGACTTATATATGTTTTTTTCTTCTTCATTGTGCATTTTTTGGTTGGTTATAGTCCAGAAAACACGTTAATAGAAGACCATGGAGACAGGAACATTATTCATCTGCTGGTGATAATATTAAAGGGATAGTATGTAGACTGGAAGGTTTAAAAAAAAAAACACAAATAAATAAAGTATGACAATCTCACCAGCACTTAATGAATGAATGGCTGCAGGACCTGTTGTGGATTTCTAAATCTGAGGAGAATAAAACTGGAGAAAAGTTATCTTAAATCCTTCTGTCCCTGACTTGAGGTCCGTCTCTCCCTAACCTGAACGGCAAAACAAAAACAGGCTTCTTATACAGTTGAGAAATATCATAAAATCAACATCAGGTGATACAGACGATAGGATTGATCTAAACAAACGGAGGCTACTTGTCTGGGTCGACTGGGACATTGATCAGATTGAACCCAAGGGGACCAATATTTCTAAATGACGAGAATGAACAAAACAACAACTTGCTGTTTGACAACGATGGATAAAGACAGAGCAGAGTGACCTGTCTTGACCAGTTACCAGTTATCTAAACCCATAAAATACACTCTTTTAGCTTAACAAAGTAAGAAATTCCCATCACAGACTGTCCGTAGTGACAATTCAGATGCGATACAGTAGAATTTGATTACGTTTTAACCAACTGGATCTCTGCAACCCAAATAAAGCTCATTCTGGTTGCCCAAGGACTGCAGAAGTAGCGTGTAGAACATGTGTTAGAGAACATCTGCGCTCTGTCGTCGTTTGAAATAAATAAATAATCATCTCGTGAACCCAAACCACCTAAACCAAATGAAAACATAAACAGCTATTAGCCACGATGAATATTTTTCAGTCGGTTTCAAGTCTGCAACTTTGACGTGTCGCGTTAGCTGAAAACGCACTTGCTAAGCCATATTGCATCATGGTTATTTATGAAGTTACTCCCTATTGAGTCAACAAAAAGTGGGTTTAATATAGGACGCAGCATTTGCAATATAAAAGCCTTTGTGTATTTAAATCTGAAATTGTGCCGACTTCAGAGGCTGATATTGCACCAACGCACCAGGGAACGGCAGCTCCTGTGTCAGATCCTGAGCTTTTATTGTGACCACGTTTGTCTCTCAGCTTTCATTTCGTCTGTGGGAACAAGCACGGCTCTCACACGAAACACTGCAACCGGTGGGAACTGTGCGATTCAGCGTTTAGGCTAAAAAAAAGTCATGTTAGAACCGCAATAAAAAGCAAGATATTATTACAGACATGTGTTTCATTGTGCGAATGTGAAAGAGAAGATGCGTGGGGGGAGACATTGCAAAATAGAGTTATAGGTATCGAATAGAAAAACAAAATGACCTATAACATCGAGGCAAATGCATTGTGCACACACACTGATCCCAGCTAAACTCATCTGTCGAATGAAACAAGTTGATTTTGTCGAAAGCTGAGTTGCAGTTTCTTGAAAAATAGTGCAAGGACATCTTCAGTTATAGGTTATAGGTGCAAAGTTTCTGGTTGAGGTTACACGACTGTATAATGTGTATAATATTATTACTTTGCATGAGTTAGAGTTGCCAGGAATGTTCCTCAGTATGGCTTTAAAGGGGAACTCCGGCACATTTGAAGCTAAAGTCCGTTGCTAGAGGTGGTCGAATACTGTCAGAAGCCAAAAAACAGCACAGATCAGTGTTGCCTCGGCGGAGATATCGCTGTGGCAGTGAGTCTGTCAAGGCAACAAACTAGTGTAGTGATGGGGGCAAGTTCTTAACTTCCACGTAAAATGCCAATTTGCACAAGGAAGAAGATTAACACCACTTTCTAACCCATCTTACAACATAGCTATGAGTCTAACAAACAAAACGCTCTGCCTGGCTCACTCATTAGTGTCTGGAAACGTCATAAAACAACTTTATAAGCAGCCTTAACTTACCCCTTTTGATTTCCCACTGCGCATAGCAAAAGTCCAAAAGACTCGATTGCCGATGTAGTTTCTAATCCCATTTATTTACGAGTGATGCTAAAAAAACAAAAACAAAAACATTCCCGAACCATTTTCTTTCAACATTCAATTTCTGTTGTTCTTTACCATCAGTAGTCGATCCTCACTTGTTGCTTCTGGCGGCGACTAACCGCTCGCCGCTGCTGGAGTCGACAATAGAGTCTTTTGGGCTTTCGCATGTGCAGTGGGAAATCGAATCGGTAAGGCTGAGGCTGCTTATAAAATTGTTTTATAACGTTTCCAGACACTAATGAGTGAACCAGGCAGAGCGTTTTGTTTGTTACACTCGTGGCTGTTGTAAGATGGGTTAGAAAGTGGTGTTAAGCTTCTTCAGTGTGAAGCAAATTGGCGTTTTATCACTATCACCATCACTACACTAGTTTGTTTCCTTGACAGACTCACTGCTACAGTGAGATCTCCGCCGAGGCAACACTGATCTGTGCCATTTTTTGACTTCTGACAGAATTCGACCACCTCTAGCAACAGACTTTAGCTTAAAATGTGCTGGAGTTCCCTTTAAAATGATCAGATATTTATTCAGTTACATGTGTTTTTATTGTTCAAAATACATTGGAAAAACGTGACCCATAACTTGGACTGGAGGCATATTTAACTCCATGGAGACAACGCAATTTATCGTTATTTATCATTATTTATCATGGAGACAAACAAATGGCAAGCAAATGACAGTCCATCAGAAAAGTTACACAATGCAGCTTTAGTGTTAACTCATAGGAGGCACAGTGGTTGAGTGGGTCTCGTGTTTGCATGTTTTTTTCTTCTTCTTGTGGCTGGTTAATCTCTTCATGCTCCATTTTCCACCGCCCTAAATGTCAGTTAGGTAACCCTCACCAAAATCATGGCTAATGATCCTCGGTTGGATGGTCCCTGTTTCTGCGGCCGTTCCCCCCAAATTGGCTGAAGGATGGGTGATCTGCAAAATTTTCCTAACAAGAAAAGTCTATAAATATAAAGATAGAATTGACAACCAATACAACTTGTTATAACAAACCCGTAATGTGTCTTCATCTGAAACATACCTTGAGTTGTGTTTTGTTTCGTTCACACATGTTTAACCCACAAATCCTGCATATTTAGGATGAGTTCAGACACATAAAAAAACTGAAAAACACTGTTCCACTGTTGTGATGTCATGTGGCAATACAGGAAGTGCTCCACTGTGTTTATAAACTCCATACACCTTCACTAGAATCATTTGGATAATTTAATCTCCAGGACCAAAAGTAAAAAGTAGCTGTTAACGTGCAAACACAGCATGACATCACAAGTTGGAACAGAGCATATTGAGCTGTGCAGAAATAGACAGACTAACAATAAGAGAGTTACTCAGACATGTTTTAATGAAACAAAACACAACTCCACATATGTTTTTGTGGAAGTAACAGCATTTTAATATGGCACAAACTCACAAGAGTCAATTTTTGTATTATACAGGATCTTTAAATGAAAACTAATGTTTAATGGGTACATTTAAATGGCCAATAAAATCAGATTACCTAATGATTAGACCTGATTTTCGGTGTGTGTTTACATGCTCAAGAGAAATATAATCATGACATGTCAGGTAATCTGTGGATTTCAGTGAATTGTAAAATAACTCTTTTAATCTTTAACATTTGCTTGCACTTTTTGTGTAATTTCAGGTGTCAATAATCAAAATGAAGTCACATTACTCACAACAGATGCAACTTTTCACATTACTTTTCAATAGTCCAGAAACTTTAGAAATCAGATAACGATCAGATTTTTGTGTGCCAGTAAACATAACGTATTTTTCGGACTATAAGTCGCACCAGCCAAAAAATGCACAATGAAGAAAAGTCACACCGGACTATAAGGGGGAAATTATTTCCTTTAATCTTTCCTTTCATCTTGAAAGGCAAGTTATCGAAGTTATAGTACCGTATTTTTCAGACTATAAGTCGCACTTTTTTTCAGGGTTTGGGTGGTTCCTGCTTATATATTACATTTTTCACACTGGCAGCCCACAGACCAAATATATGAATCATCTACATGAATCAAAAATGAAAAAACAAATTGTTATCCGTTTTTTCATTTTGGTTTTAGAGACAAATAATAAAGAAAAGAGTTGTTTTTTCATTTTCTTATTTTTGGTTCTATATTGAAAAACAAACAAATGATACACAGATTCTTCTCTATTGGGTGGGTACCATTCTTCATCTTGAAAGGCGAGTTACAGAAGTTTATTACTATAACTTCTGTAACTCGCCTTTCAAGATGAAGAATGGTCTGATTTAATAAAATAAATTCCCCCCTTATAGTCCAGTGCGACTTATACATGTTTTTTTCTTAATCATTATGCATTTTTTGGCTGGTGCGACTTATACTTAAACTCTTTTCTTTATTATTTGTCTCCAAAACAAAAATGAAAAAGCGCATAACGATTTGCTTTGTCATTTTTGATTCATATATATGACTCATATATATGGTCTATGGGCTGTCAGTGTGAAAAATGCAATATATAAGTCGCAGGAACCACCCAAACCCTGAAAAAAAAAAACGGTACTTAATATCTTTCTAATTTCTGCATGTCCCCTCTTCTTTACCTAGACATCACCCCGGACACCGCCCTCTCTCTGGACGGCACCGGTCGCCTGGACTATTCTCTGAAGCAGGGCCCTAAACGCGACGTGCTGCTGCGACGGGCCCTACAGGTCGGGACCCCTGACCCCGGAGCCCCCAGCAGCCTGGAGGTCAAGTTCAGGACTCGCAGCAAGAGCGGTACACTGCTCCACGTGCAGGAGAGCAGCAACTACACCACTGTCAAGGTAATTAGACAACACAAGACACCCTGACAGGATTTCCACATGTGCTCGGAATGCTACTTAGTCTCTGGTGTTCATGTGGCAGCAGAGCGGGGTCGGTGGAGTTTGTGCAGTGTCCTTGTCTAGTCTGAAAGGGCCTTGGATGCTCCGACGGGTCTAAAATCTACCAACAAATGCCAAATAACTGAATCATTCTGGTACTCTTGGCCTGAAGGATTTTGTTTTTCAGAGTTCATACTTAATTGTCTATATTTTCCATGAATTAGGTTAAGGTAAATATTTTCCTCTGCGTTTCTCTTTCAATGGCTCAAGAGCAGACAAAATTTATTTTTGGAGATATTCTGTATTTATGAGAAAGGTGTAGTCATTTCCTTGTTTTAACTGAACCAAAACATGTAATTTTTTTTTCCCTCAAGTGCCATTGTTTTATGATGAAAGCTCAAAGTGATTTTTGTGCTTTTTTAGGGACACTACATCGACTTTTCTCATTTACTAGAGACAGATCCTGACCTTATCCGTAGTTACTAATCGTCTAACTTTAACCTAAAACTTAAAGATGCACTATGTAACTTTTCTGGTAAGAGTACAGCACCTGGTTGTATCCATGGAGATATGCTATGGGGCCTGCTTTTGCTAGAATGTACCACAGTATGGCATTAAACTTGCTTAGTATTTAATTATAGGTGTTTTTTTTTTTTTTTACCTTGCTTGAAAATATGCAAATTATACATGTAAACGGCCCTCCTCTCCACAAATCTGACCTGTAAATTGTCTTGGTGCTTGTCTCCATGTAAACATACAGATACATTTAATACCACTGTGAAAAATTTCAGGTAAAGCAGCTACATCTCCATGGTGACGGACCAGCAACCACCCAGGAATTTACACAGTGCAGCTTTAAGCATAATGCATTTGAACCATAGACCGTATATATGAGTGGACATAGCTAAAGCATTAGCTGCCACGTGCGAAACAGGAAGTGCTCCAGGAGGCTCTTCCGGCTCCTTCTCTCCCTTTTTCCCATTGACTCACATTGAGATCTTATCGCTCCTCTCTCTGGACCTGCTGCTGTGGCCTCGTCATTTTGGTCTTTAAAGATTCGTATGAACCCGCGACACAGGATCCTGAAATTTTCATTTCGCTGTAAAACATAATGTAACTAGCATAAAGTAAAGTGAATTTCATTAAATTTCCAACTCTATTGTTTGTACATAACAGAACATAGAACATAAATCAGTGACTTAAACTTACTATTTAAAATTTGATGGTAAAATCTAAAAGTTTCCTTATTATTCTCAAGAATAACCGAAATACAGCGGCCCATACAGAATGATGCAGAGTATCACCGCTCTGCCATGAGTCGGGCACATTTAACAACCTCAATCATGATTGGCTCTTGTTGTTGCTATGATACTCGCGGTCGAATTTCCAAATAAGGAGCCTGGCTCCAAATTCGCTCCTGTAAACGTGGCATCAGGAGCCTCATTGGAGCGACGCTGACGCTGTGGAAACGTCACATTCACTTAGTCCACTCATATATACGCTCTATGGTTTGAACTGTTTTAAACCATGTTGATCTAATAATAAGGGAAGCAGGATCCCATGAACTGTGTTTGAAATATTTTAGTCCCCACAATGTGATAAACACCCCCCCACACACCTGTATAATAAATATAGTCTTCAGCAGACAAACGGAGAAATCAAATCCAAGCATAACAGCTTTAAACTAAATATTTTTTATTTGGGCAAAGAAGATATTCCATTGTTGCTTGATTATTAAACAAAAGCTCTATTAAAGGTCCATTGTGTTCTGGCCATACACTTTTGGAAACCAGCACCAAAATTATAATTAGCCTGTGATTACTAATCAGCAACTGCACAGAAACAGCTTTTTCCCATTCACATCTCAAACCCAAAGAGCTCCAAATATGGCCGCCAGATGACACATTGTCACTAAAATCATTTGCAGTTCTGGCCACATGTGTGCAAATCCAGTGAAAGCCTACACATGTACGCTACATACGGAGTGAGAGCCGCTAGTGTTTAGATCTGCAAGGTTACTTTCCATTTTGTTTGTATGTAATCCGCGCAAACATGTCTCTTTATCTGTGTGTAATCTTCCAACCACCGCTAGCATCTACTGTAAACCGATTTCTTTTCTCTCTCCATTCCTTTTAGCCCCGCTCCTCTGCTTTCCCCCTCTGCCTCTGACTGTTCCCGGGCAGCCACCCAAACACTCGTTCATGCTGTTCCATCTTCCCTTTTAGACCCTCCATCAGCAATGCCACTACACCAGTACTTCTTTGCTTGTTTGCTATCACACGCGCATTCCTAGTCTACTCTTACGAATCCATCTCACGCCTCTCCGCAACTCATCAAATCAGCGCTCCCCCGGCTCCCTCGTTCCAACAAGAAATCACAAACGCAATGAAAGTAAAAAGGTATAAAGCAGCTCGGGGAATACACACAGTCCATGTACATAGGTTTATAGGCGGAATGTTATATATGGCGATATTAACAGCAAGATGTTTAATAGATAAAGCCGGTAATAGTTTTTCCAGGTTTAAGCGCTGCGTATTTTTTGGCAAAGGGGGGCTTCCCGTTTTCCTCATTCTAAATCAATAGATCCGGAAGCAACTTATCAACTGCTGATTTTGGGGTCTTTTAAAAGGAAAGGGGAGCGGGATCTCTTTTCCATCCAAATAGGGAGTACGCATATGCGATTACCATACCCTCCGTAAGCCCTACATTTGTTGTCCATGCCAAACAGAGCTTGATTAATTTCTTTTTAAGGCGCCCCGGGTTCTTTGGGTTTTTTTTTTTTAAAGTGGGCGTTTTTGTGACTCCGGGTTTGTTGGTCACGCGCTTCTGATCTGGCTGAGTCGTTATTGCTTAACACAAGTTGCGAGGACATGATGAATTGCGCTGTGTCCCGCTGGGGGGAGAGATTTATGGACGTCAGCCGCTTTCTTGTTTTCAATCTGTGACCTCAACAGCGGATTCTGAAGGCCCTGTGGTTGTAGTTTTGTGGGGACTGAAAGAAGACTTCCTCTCGTCGCTCATGATGGATGCTACATTAAATTTCATTGCATTGATCTCGAGTCCAAGTTTACGTTGACGGCGCATATTAGAGTAGTCACATCTCTAAATGTTTGAATAACGCTCTTTTTCTGCACAACTTTGCTTCACGTCACTGTGAAAATGTTCCGAAAAATATACATTACTAGACCTAAATGTGTTGACATGGCCGGTCCAGAAGTCTCTTAGATACAGTGTGAAATAAATTACACTTTTGCAGAGTTACGCTAGGTTAATTTTTAGGGTTTCACGGCAAAAACGTCTTGGGTTGAACTCCCAAGCGGTATTAAGCCTTTCTTTTTTCTTTGCAGAGTTTGCATGTACATGTGTGTGGGTGGGTTTCCTTCAAGCATGCCAGTTTCCTTCATCAACTCAAAACATGCACAATAGGCAAAATCATCCAAAGTTAGTCCTGACCAAGACTAGCTCAAGATCTGGAGGTCCTGGGCTGCTAAACTGTGGCTGCGACTGTCCACTTTTTCTGACAGATTGCACCAATAATTTCCCTACTGGGAATCCTGTGTATCCTGTGGTTCTTGACTTTCCGGAGTACCACCACTATCTAAATCAAGTACATAAGAGAACTGTTCTGTGTCTAATAATAAGGCCAAACCAACTCTTAAAGTGCATCATGTCCATCATCATGTAGTTAAAAATTAGCCAAATAAGGGGGAAATGTGGATAAAATTGACTCTAAACTATGCAAACCCACAAAATGAAGAGCTGTCCAAGCACCACCTGAACAAACTTACGTACCACAGTTTGACGAACGTGTAAACGATTCATTTCCACATCAAATTTTGTGTTTTGAGATCAATTCCTCGTTCCAAAAATTGGCTGAATGTCTCATCCACTTTCTACTCCCATTTCACTTTTCATAAACTTCGAGTTAAACAAACTTTATTGGTCCACAAGGGAAATGATTTGGGCACAGTAGTTCACACATTACAATATATTATAACAAAGAAAAAAAATATCCATAGTAATAATAAATTCTAATCAAGTCGCCAAAATAGCAATAGACTGATGTCAAATAAGGCGTGATTATATGAATGTATATGTGTGTCAATGACGTATAGGGATTTTCAACAGGCAAATTTTAAACTATAAAAAAAATATTAGTTTCTATTGAACTTTTTTCAAATATTTACAGTGTCAGGTGCATAAATCTATGTTTAACGTTTATATGAAGCATTTTTAGTGTAAAATATCATGTGGTGCGACCGAGAATAACCTGAAAATTGTTTTATTTTCGAAAACATGGTTGGAATATTAATCTAAGTTCTGAGTAATATGAAGTGTGTAGAAACAAACTGTTGCGTTTCTTTAGATTTTTAATGCATATTGATATTTTCTTTTGCTCCAATATGACAGTCACCTGCTTGTGTTTAATGAACAAACTACTGCTCTGGAAAATGCATCAAATGAAGAAAAATGCCTCAAGAACCATTCACCCAAGTCGACTTGGTCTGTTATTAAACTCCAGCCATAGAATTCCTGCTGTTATTAGTCGCACCACATGATGCACGGTCGCACCACATGACATTTTAACACTTTAAGTACTAAAAACATGCAGAATAACTCATGATTTCTGAAAAAAGTTATTTGGTTCCATGGAGGTCAGAGGTACTACAGAAATGTGGTGAATTATTATGAAATTTGAACCTTTTAACTGAGGAAATTGCAATTGGACAGTGTCATGTCTTTGACCTATGTACAAGTAAAAATGTATGATAGAAATATAGTAACATATCTCAGCTAAGAGCTATACTGTACTATATAAAACAAAAATCCAAAATTACATTATTATCATTTATGCATCAGACTTATATAGCATGTTTTTGGACACTCAAAGACAACTGACAAACAAACAACAAGGAAGCAACAGCGAAAAAATGTAGAAAATGAACAACGTATGAGACGTTCTCCATTCCTAAAGCTCACCTGCACACTCTGCTCTTTCTACAGTTGAGGAACGGCAACATCCACTACATCTCGGACGCGGGGGTGGTGGGCAAAGTGGAGAGGACAGTTTCGGACGCGCTGGTGTCCGATGGCCAGTGGCATACCCTGCAGCTGCTTAAGAATGGCTCCTCCACGGTGCTCCTGCTGGACAGCGCTCAGCCCAGAGTCATACAGCACACCACGCAGGACTTCGGTGGTCTCAGCGTGCTCACATTCTCACTCGGAGGGATCCCACCTGGACCGGCCCAGCAGAAAACCGCCGCAGGTGAGAGATCAACATATACTCATACTGGCATTCACTAAAAAGTACAAAACATTTACAGAAAGTTTATGTTCCACATAAATTCACTGTCAATTAAAGGTTCTCTATGTGCTTGTCTCCGTGTAGGTTTTATTGCTTCAACTGGAATGACCTCAAACAGATCAGTTTTATTTAAGTTTATTTATTTGCATGTGTAAAACAAAACCGTGGAAGATTCTGTGCAATTGTTCATGGATATAAGCCCTAAGCCAGAAAAGTTACATAGTGCTACTTTAAGTTAATGAGGTTTAATTGGGAAAGGAAGAAACAAAAAGTTCAGGGTGTAACTTCAAATCCTTAGTTTTATGGTTTATTTCGAGTGCACAAAATCATATGTACAGACATGCAAACTCCAAATATAAGAAACAAAAAGAAAGAAGAAGAGAAAAAATGTAATAAATAAATAATAATTAATAAAAAATGTAAACAAGGACGATCAAATTTGTTTACATGCCCGAAAAGGAGTGGGAAGAAGTTAAAAAAACGTATTAAATCCCACCCCTTCTCCAAAACTAGAAATACTCCTTATTCACTTCCTGTTAGTCTTTCATTAGGACTTAAAAGAGCAACTTTACAGACCTAAGTCATTGTTCATATTTATCTTATACTGTACTGATCAGCACCAGTAAACATTAGATAGTTCCTTTCAAACCAACAACAAAAATAAGTATCTCAAAAAGAAGCCTCTTCAATAGTGTAGTGTGAAAAAGTAATTTCTTTAAACATTTTTTTAAACTGTTGTAAATTTGGACATTCCTTCAGCTCCACATTTAACTTATTCCACAATCTTACAAATCCTCTCCTCTAACCGAATAGATTTCCATTTTTGATTCATTTTAAAACAAATTTAACATATTTTACAGATGTACGAAATGTGCATATGTTCAAAATTTTGCTAACTCAGCGTGGGAATACGTTGAGTCTTTGCGCCATCGGCTCAGCATTAACTATTGCACTGACGTGTCTTTGATCTAATGTTTCGAGTGTCCCTCGGTGATCTATAAGGGCCGTCCTCGGGTCTGATATACTCTATAAAAACAGTCCATATGAAAACACGGCTTGTTTGTAAAAGAATATTTATGTCTACTTTTATTATCCTTACAAACTGTCTGGGACTTAGAATTGTAGTTGTATCTTCTAAGTTTGACTTGTGTGTTGACCCAAATGCACATGTCGAGTTGTGTTTCCATGGCAGAGCTCTCAAACTCTCCATCTGCCTCCTCCACTTAGTAAATTAGAGTTTGGACAATATGTGAACTACCCTGAACTGCACTGTGTATGACAAAGCTCCCAGACCTGGACACTCTAAGTCAAGCTGAAGCTTTTTCCCCCCAAAATGAATTATAACTCAGCCGCATAAACTGCTGACCATATATAGATATCCAACAACACTTACTGTGGCTTTAACTTCTCTTTTTGCCTCTGTGATGATGTCCTTCACACAATATGCATGCACAGTAGAAAGCTCTAATCGCAGATGGGCGGTTTATTGGCTCGTCCTCGCAAAGTTTGTAAAAGTGGAAAGCAGTGGATTCCAAACATGCAACATGAGGGGAGGTGGAGCGAACCTAAAACTATGGACTAATATGGTCAAACGCACTATTTGGATGATTTGTTGGCCTTCTTCAAACAAGGCATGTTGAGGCATATTTCAAAACAAACATTTTGTGCACGAACATCTGTAGCCGGCCTTACATCAGACTGTGTCTTTCTATTTGTGTACTCACTTTTCATGAGCTAATGAAAAAGCCAACTGGATTTCATTTGCACTGGGATAAATGTAATAACATTCTATTTACAGAGGAGCAGCAGTGCTTTAAGGCAAACGGATTGAATTACGTTTATTCAACTCAGCAGGACATTTAAGCTAAAATATACTTTCTTAGTATATTTACTTTATGAAAGTATAATAGAATAAAACTATTTGATATTTGTTTTTTATTGTTTCTGGGGTTTGCTAACAGAACGTGATCTGAGCTCTTGTCTAATCCACATGTCGTCTTTACAGGTTTTGATGGATGTTTGTCCTATGTGAAGTACAACGGGGAGACGCTGCCTTTTACTGGAGAGCACAGCCTGGTGAGCCTGACCAAGACCAGCTCTTCTGTGAAGATTGGCTGTAGAGGTCCTAACCTGTGTGAGAGCAGTCCATGCTGGGACGGCCTGATGTGTGTGAACCAGTGGTACACCTACCAGTGTGTCCCACCCGGTGACTGTGCCTCCAACCCCTGCCAGAACCACGGGAGCTGTGTGCCTGACCCCACTGCTGGTTTCTCCTGCAGCTGCTCGGAGTTTTACACAGGTCAGACCTGCGAGACCCTTGTGGCCTGCCTGGGTGTCCAGTGCCCACAAGGAACTGTCTGCAAAACAGCCAACAATGGAGGCTTTGTGTGCAGTCCCAGTCCCACCACAGAGGCCATGGTTCTGCCCATTTGGGCAGTGCCAGCTATTGTTGGCAGCTGTGCCACTGTCCTTGCCTTAGTGGTGCTCAGCCTCATTCTGTGCAACCACTGCAAGGGCCGCAACAAGACCAAAGTGCCAAAAGAGCCCAAGGACAAGAAACCCAAGGAGAAAAAGAAAAAGAAGAAGAAGAAGGGCAGTGAGAACGTGGCCTTTGATGACCCAGACAATATCCCACCGTACGGAGATGACATGACGGTACGAAAACAGCCTGAGGGCAACCCCAAGCCCGACATCATCGAGAGGGAGAACCCATACCTCATCTATGATGAAACAGACATTCCTCAGAACAACGAGACCATCCCCAGTGCCCCCTGTGCCCCCTGCAACGGTCCTGAACCAGACATTGAACACTATGACATAGACAATGCCAGCAGCATCGCCCCATCAGACGCTGACATTATCCAGCACTACAAACAGTTCCGCAGTCACACGCCTAAATTCTCCATCCAGAGACACAGTCCTCTGGGCTTTGCTCGGCAGTCCCCTCTGCCTCTGGGAGCTACAAGCTACACCTACCAGCCCCAGTACACCCAGGCCCTCAGGTCTACTCCTCTGAGCCACTCCCACTCTGCATGCCCCACACCCAACCCTCTGTCCAGGCACTCTCCAGCCCCTTTCACCAAGCCCTCCTCCTTTTACCGCAACACGCCCACCAGAGAACTCAACCTGTGCAGGCGAGAAGGCAGCCCCCTGGATCTGCACAACGAGCCCCCTCCTCCCATGTTCAACTACGCCACACGGTTGGGCCGCCGCAGTAAGAGCCCGCAGACCATGGCCGGGCATGGGCACACGTCCCGCCCGGGCAGTCGGCTCAAGCAGCCAATCGAGCAGATCCCTCTGGAGACAGGACCTCCAGTGGGCCTGTCCATCGAGGAGGTGGAGCGCCTCAACACTCCACGGCCGCGTAACCCCAGCATCTGTAGTGCTGACCACGGCCGCTCCAGCTCCGAGGACGACTGCCGCAGGCCTCTGTCCAGGGTGCGTAACCCTGCGGACGGGATCCCTGCACCGGAGTCTTCCTCCGAGAGCGACTCACACGACTCCTTCACCTGCTCTGAGATGGAGTACGACCGGGAGAAGCCTGTGTCCTACAGCTCCCGAGTGCCCAAGCTCTCGCAGGTCAATGAGTCCGATGCCGATGATGAAGAGTACGGCGGCAGACTCAAGCAGCGGCGTTATTCCAGCCGCAGAGCAGAGGGGGGGCCGGGCATTCCCCATGTGCCCACGGAGCAGCACCACACCCTGCCACACAAACTGGGCCAACAGGCCGGGGGCTTCAACTGGGACAATCTCCTACACTGGGGCCCTGGCTTTGGACATTATGCTGACGTGTTCAAGGACTTAGCTTTGCTTCCTGAAAACGCAGCAGCAAAAGACATTGAAATGAACAGTGGGGATGGCTCAGTCACCATCCTAAATGAAGGAGAAGCTGAGCAATATGTATGAGACTATTTATTAAGGAGCTGTAGAATATGGTGATGTTCTCATTTCAAAAGACTGTATATTTGCTGAGAACATTGGACTATTTTTTACGTGATTCAAAGTAGACGACTTTTAATGCAGTAAGGCAGACAACAGCACATTTCCCATGGTTTGTCAATAATCTCCTTGGAACAGTTTACCAGTCTGCTGTACCACTTTACAATTGTGCATTCATCCACGGGGCCTATTTACAGAGAATCCCACAGTGAAAGTAAACCATGTCTGAATTCAATTTAGTGCAAAGCTCTTTCCATGCTATCTAAATGAAACATATCTGTGTTGTATTATCGGTAATGCCTCTATCAAATTCACAGCTGGGAGTTATAACGGTAGATAAAAGTGAAAAAAAATCCAGCTCTCACTAAACGATATTATAAACCGACTGGCCAAACTGTCCAAGAGTGAGGATTCTGCCTTACAGACATTTGAGGATCTCTGGCCGACACGGAGCAGATCAGGTTGAGTGAGGGGTGGTGTTTTGTGTTGCTGAAAGTTCTGACCAGCCAAGTTTTTTGGGCAATAATATCATTGTATGAATCTTGTAAACATGATCCCCACTAAAACATGAAGTGTACATTTTTTTAATTGATGCAGAAATCATTTGTGTCATTTGTTGAAGTTCTTGTCCATTACTTTGACATGTATGGTTTCTACATTTTTGTACTGTTTATTAACTTAAACTTAAGCTATGTTTTTATGGATATTTTCATATGCTGAAATGTATGTTCTTACTTTCGGGGAAAGTAAGATTGAAAACTTATTTTTTACATTTGTTACATATGTAACATCAGTATTTTCCACTTTTGATAAAACTATAACATGCTGTATGCTTTGTACTTGTAAAAAGCCAATAACAGAATAAAAAAGTATTTATTTAAACATGCAACATGATTTAATTTGGAAATTATAACACTAAGATTTCGTTTTAAGGCCGTCACACACTACACGAGAATTTGTCTGATTTTGACTGCGATTTCTTCTCCCCGAGTTCGGGGAGACGTGACCCGACTTTTTGTCTCCGTGTGCGATTTTGAAGCCGCTGCTCCTCATGTGTGGAGTCAGTGTCAGATCAGAACCACCAAACATCAACAACGCGATGGAAACAGATGATAAAACAGAGTCAGGGGCAGAGGAGCGACGGACACAGAGACAAAACTCAGGATATAGCGAAAATAAAACTATTACTCACCTAATGCAAAGTGGTACATTTAAAGTGCAGCGTCTCATCCACATTATCCATAGAAATTGTTCTCCGCAAAT
This sequence comes from Odontamblyopus lacepedii, assembly GCA_034769755.1. Taxonomy (NCBI): domain Eukaryota; kingdom Metazoa; phylum Chordata; class Actinopteri; order Gobiiformes; family Gobiidae; genus Odontamblyopus; species Odontamblyopus lacepedii. Next base: position 9,636,041 of record CM068355.1, read on the forward strand.
AATGACTCCAGTCCACAAAACGGCGCTATTGATCCAGGTTGTGGTGTTTTTTAAAAGTAAAAAGACAGTGTTTCCTCACGTGTGTTTGTTTATTCCCACACAGTGTGCGGTGAAGCTGCAGATTAGTGATACTGACTCTCCAGTCCTTTATGCTTTGAAAATCCTGTATTGCACCAGATTTCACAAATAATAACACGGTTTTGACTTGTATCTAAACTAAAAGTGCAGAGCTCTGGTCTTTGAACACTTAAGAGTCTCAAAGCGACTCGTTTTACTGTAGACAGGAAACAGTTGACGCCATCGCTCTCACAACTTTATATCCTCTGGTCTGCAGACAGATCCCGCTGTAGTCTTTAGGATCAGAGATTTAGTCCTATAAGTTTCTCCTCGTGTCTGTGGTGTTTGCGCTTTTTGTCGCACGTTTAAAAATCGTTTAAGAGTGAAAAATCCTCTAGTGTGTAGCGGCCTTCACACAGTTTTGTTCCACTTTGTTAATGGTGCACATTGCAACGTTTCTGGAGGACAATACTCCACCTGCATGTCTCTGTGGAGATGTAACTGCTTCTCCTGGAGTGATTCACTGTATGTTAAGTTATTTATCTCCATGGAGGCAAGCAGATAATGCCATCGGGCCAAGTAACAGGTCAGGTTTATGTTTGTTGTTTTTCACCATGTTTTTTAGCCACAAAAACCTTTAAAAAGTAAATATTGATAAGTTTAATACCTGTGGAACATTCCAGGATTCCAAGATGCCTGGACCCTCCACCAAAACAATTACACACTGCACCTTTAACAGAATACTGATGTTTGTATTCACAGACAGCAGCAAAGTTTCAACACTTTTTTCTCCGTGTGTATGGAACACGTTAAACTCACACAGAATTAGACACATTTAAGCTCATATTTCTTACTTTAAATGGGTAAACACTTCACATGTCTTCAAACAATCCTAAACAACACTTTGTAAAAGGCATTTCAGGACCCGCATGTAACCGAGCTCCGGCGTTCACGGCCAAGCCAAACACTGGGCGCACTCTCCGACTCGGCCTCCTATATTCCTTTCAACAATTATTTACATCTGGCTTATTGAGCAGAACCTCTTTTTTGTGCTAAAGCAGCGATTTGGTATGCAGCATGCTTATCTTCTCCGTCATCGCGAGGGGAGCAGGGCCACGAGAGAAAAGCCAGGGAGCCATGAACCCAGCGAGGAGTGACGGCACAACCTGGGTAAACGACTCCAACCTCGCAGTGGGGAGCGGTGTTGACCAATGACTAAATAATACATATTTACGGGAGAAAGTGGACGAGCTAGTTCCAACTGGATTGCTGACATTCTCTAAGATTAGAAATATGTATTTATTTGGACAGAACGTGTGTTTACCTTGTGCGGACATTTTCTGGAGCTTACTAATTCCTCCAGGTGCTCCGGTTTACCTCATACAACACGTACTGTGCGTCAGATACGCGATACTGACGAAGAACCAGGCTCAAGGTCGGAAAAAGTAGTTAGGGATGGGCGATTTTGACAGAAATCCACATTTCGATACCATTTTGGAGTATGCCAATAATGATATAAGGTATAAACTGAGGATTAAGTATAAATAAAGACTAAGACTAGAGATTATACATGAAGACATAAGTATAATTAAAGATTACTCACAAAAATATGCCTCTTTCTACCCTAATTTGGAAGTTTTTTAATTAAGTTTTTTTTATCAGCTGTGTTTACTGCATTTTTGCATTTTTAATCAATTCACTATGTTTTACTTTTTTTTTTAAATAATTTTTCGGCTAACAATAAAACTATATATTTAATATTTAATATTCATGTTTTTTTGGTTGTTTTTCTAGGAGCTCTGTTTGCGGCATTTTTAATCAATTCACTATTCAAAATGTGTAACTTTTTTTTTCTTTTTTTATATAATTTTCCTGCTAATTACAACAGCAGAGATCCCATAACCTGGAATTTAAGTTTTTTTTTGTTTGTTTTTTAGGAGCTCTGTTTGCTGCATTTTTTATTTATTTAATTTTTAAAAATAATTTTTCTGCTAAGTATAAAAGATATTATCCCAACAGCAGCGATCCCATAACCTGTACTCAAAAATGAATGGCTCTTTAGTTTGACAATGTATTCATGTTTTGTTTACCAAACTAAAACAGTCTGTAAGAAAGTACAAAAAAAGCAGCTCTAGGGTTGGATACATAATACAGATAAAGAACCAGGCTCAAGGTTGGAAGAAATAGTTTGGAGTGGGCAATTATGACAAAAATACACATCTTGATAAGATTTTGAAGTATGCCAAAAATTATATAAAAGTTATAAGCTGAGGTTTAAGTATAAATAAAGTAAACAGTCTGTAAGAAAGTACAAAAAAGCAGCTCTAGTTCTTCTACAAATGAGACTGCAATTCGCTGTCTGCATCTAAAAGTATTTTTTTAAATCATGAGCCATGAAGTAAAGCTGGTGCAGTGTTAGCATGCTAGCTGTGAGCATGACCTTGAAGACAAAACTCCGCTCGGACCTCTACAAGTTGCAAAATGCGCTTATAAACTCACTGCCGTCAATAATTAGGGCGCTAGCTTTGAACCACTGCATGGCGTTAAACTTGTCTAACGTCATGGAGACTGAACGAAGCCAAGTTACAGGTCAGGTTTGTGGAGAGGCGATGTCGTTCACAGTCAGAATGCTAGTTTTTTTTAGGTATTTTTGAGCAATAAAACAACCTGCAAGTGAATAAATGTAAAGTAGAGCTGTTTAATGTCGTACTGTGGAACAATCCAAGCAGAGCGATGATGTATCCATAGAAACAAGAAGGTGACAGACCCCCCCCAGCCGAAAAGTTACATAATTCACCTTTAGATGAACTCTTTTTCTTGTTTTTAAGCCGGTAAAAATCACGTACAACGCATTTAAATAATGCAAAATAGTCTTTTATTAAGAAACTAGCATTGTCCTTTATTATTTGTATTGTTAATGCCCTATTGTTCCAGCATTCACAAAGTCTGCATTGTTCTACGCTTCCACTACGATGTAAAACACTCACTGCTGACATGAATCTATCTTCCTGATTTTCTTAGAACGTGGGGGTCCTTTTTCTTCCACTGCTGTTTTTGGAAACGCTCCAGACAGTTGCCGGACGCTGCCGAAAACCAACCCGGCTAAGGACGTGTTTAAGGATTAATCGCCGTCCATCCCTAAGTGTGAACATAGCACGGTGCATTATGGGACGTATCCCTTAAGAAAACACGGCGCATGTTATTCCTGACCGCTCAACTGGACGTGCCCGTGCTATTCCGGTGCACGGTCAGCTGTTTGCGCGAGTAATGACAAAATTACGGCAGCCAGAACGTGATTGGGGTTGTCATTTAAGGAAGCCATGCCCGAAACTCATCACCGAGGCCAAAGTTCACATCAGAGAAAATAGTTCGTACCAGCAGGGACGCCGTAATGCATTTCACAGGCGAGCTACTACTGCAGCAACGTTTTGGATAAAGGTGCGAAAGGGGTTCGGTCAGATTTCCCATGGCGCTCCACTGCGTCCAGCCTTCCCTCTTCCTGAGTCGGCAGATGTCATCATAACACGGCTCCCATTAAGATTGCTCGCGTGTTGACTCAGGAGTTTTCGCAGTATTTGTACAAGGATGTGCCACTGGGCTGTTATTGACTTCCTTAAAACACTTAGTTCCTCCTCAAATCCTCCCCGGCGTGTTTATATAGAGATTGATTAGTCCGACTACGCAGACCTCCCCCTGCTCCAGTTGGACTGAAATGACACTGGGAAATGTCACTTTTATGAGGTCATGTGGGCTCTTTTAAAGGGCCCGTTTGACGCTGTTTTCTGGTCTGTGTTTTAAAGTTGTTTCCTCATCAAAACGTAAGTGGAGTTGTGTTTTCTTTCATTCACACTTTTGACACACAAACCCTGCATATTTAGACTTTTTTAGAGTTTTCTCTCAAACGGAAAACACTCTATTCCACTTTGTGATGTCTTATGGTAATACAGGAAGTGCTCCACTGTGTTTTTAAACCCCATACATCTTCACTAGAAACATTTAGGTGTAATTTAGCCCTTGAATTACCCATATCTACTGAACTAAAGGTAGTCTGTCCACATCTCCAAAGCTTTGGAGATGTGGATACTAGGGCCCAACCAATATATCGGTTGGCCAATATTATCGGCACTTGGGGACATATCGCCTATCGGCCTAAATCTTGCCGATATGATCCGATATTCCACATGGACATGTTACACCTCGTTATAAAGCTTAGACTCTTTATATTCTGCCCATTTAATCCAATATACAGACAGATAAATATCCTAATATGTGGCGTTGCATCAATAATTACAGTAGGAGTCATTTGTCTGTTTGTGACGTCGTCCTACCCCTGAACGCATCGCCATGTGTACTTGTTTACACCCGCAGCCATAGATCCACATGCACAACACTGAGATTATTTTCTTTTTACCGACGATCAGTTTGAGTCTGGATTAAAAGGACAGTTTTAGTGCAGACTTGTGATCTGAGAGGAGCCTGTGTGAGGCTGAGTGTTGGAAATGTGTCGGTTTTGAAGCTCATTTTGGTTCTTTCTCATTGGTTAGCGATTAGCTGCTGTAGCTCGCACACATAAACAGGCTGTTTTCTCTTCTATTAGCGACTGTAAAGTGACTATAGTGGCCGTATATATGTTACTGGACACGCATTGATATGTAAATGTGCTGTGAATAGAAGTGTTTAGCATATCAATAATTACCGCGGCGCACACGCATTTACCACTAAAAGCTAATAGCGGAGTTTACGTTGTTTACAGGCTAGAGAATGTCATGCAAAATGCCATTAGGCCGACCGACTGTCTTTAAATATGACGTAAAGAGGCAGAATAACAATAAATGTCGCCTAAATAAACCCAATTGAAAATCCAATAGAGCCAAACCTAAGCTTTATAAACAATTGAAGATTTACAGTGAATTTTTACATCACTAAATATATTGGTGATTATATCGGCATTTTATCGGTGTCATATCAGCCGTAAAAAAAATCCATATCGGTCAGGCCCTAATAGATACTCATCAAAAACATACCTGGAGTTCTGTTTTGTTTCATTCCCAAATGTTTAGCACACAAATCCTGCATGTTTAGGGTGTTTCAAGCAAAAAACCCTCCAATGCGTTTTTAAACTCCAAACGTTCAGATGATTTCAGCCCAGGAACTGCCGATCTCTGCATAACATACGTGTTTTGAGCTTTGGAGATGTAGACAAACTAATAATAAAGCATTACTTGTATGAATAATGAATGAAACAACACAACCCTGGGTTTGTTTCTGAGGAGGTAGCAGCATTTTAACATGGATTAAAGCTCACAAGAATGACTTTTTATGTAATATAGGACCTATAATGTAAAACACGGGATAAACAGGCAACATTGGAAAAGTGAAACAAAATTTGAACATCTTCTTTCTACTCATACAGTATTTGTTATCTTTTTGGCGATTTTAAAGGTGCAGTATGTAACGTCATCTTGTCTCCATGGAAATGTTATCGCTTTGCTGGAATATTCCACAGTATCACATTCATATATTACGCAAAATTGACGCTTGTGAGCTTTAAGCCCTTTAAGTCAGTATGTTGTTACCTCATCAAAAACACTTGGAGTTGTGTTTTGTTTCATTCACACTTGTTTGAGTAATGCTTTATTATTAGTTTGTTTACATCTGCACAGCTCAAAACGCTGTGTTTCTCCTCGTGATGTCATGAAGTGATAGTTTTCAATTCCTGGGCTGAAATCATCTGAACGTTTGCAGTTTAAAAACACATTGGAGCCCTTCCTGTATCATCACATGACATCACAGGGGTTTTCGCTTGAGAGAAACACTCTAAACATGCAGGATTTTTGAGAATGAAACAAAACAGAACTCCAGGTATGTTTATGATGAGGAAACATTATAATATAGATCAAAAATTAGCGTAATATAGGCTCTTTATACATATCACTCTCATATTTATTCAATTTTTGGTGCAGTAGAGACATACAGGTGACAAAACCACCACAAAAGTTACACAGTGCAACATTTTCATTTCAAACTATATCAATTTCAAAAGTATTGTGCGTTTTCAAATACTTTAATATGAAAGGGTTAAGGCTTCTATCATCTTCTTGCTTCTGCCTACTCCTTCCGGGCGTCTAAATCGCTCTTTATTTGCTGTGGATGCCTCTGTTCTTCTTATTGATATCGTTCTTTACGATCTCCTGACCACTGTGATACTTAAACGCTCGGATAAAAAAAAAGAGAAGAAATAAATCATCTTATGACTGCTTTGACAGCCAACAGTGAAGTCATCCCTAATTAGCCTACTGCAAACTGCTAAATAGTTTTGTGCTCTAGAAAAGTAGTTGCCAAATTGGCTTCGCTAAAACACTCATAAGGGAAATCAAAAGTCTATTTATCCTTTTAAAACACCACATTTTGCGCAATATGTAATGTTATTTTCCTTCCAATTTGGCTATATCAGCTGTAGAAATCCAGTAACTGTGACAATACCGCTTTGAGTATCAGTTTCTGCAAATTTATTTTTAATTATTTCAAAGGTGATGGATTTTCTGGGCCACCTCAGTAGGCATGGACAGTGTATCCTGAATACAAAAGAGGCGCTGCTCTAGAGTTTCATCTCCATCCGCACTCTTAAACATACGGTTCAGTGATAATGTCACCGAGACAAAAGTAAACTGTGGTTATATGTTACAAAATGATGAAACTCAAGATGACTTAATCTTCCAGAGATGTAATAATTCAACACTTGCGCTCGATTTTTGTTTTTTTACGCAAAATTTGTCTCTGTACATGCCCCTGCACTGAAGTATTTTGTAAGCAGCTCTTGAGGTCAAAATAAGTCCGCTGCCCGTTGTCTGCATCAGAACAGAAACCATTTAAATGTCTTATAATCAGGAGCTGCACATTAGCATGCTAGTTGCTGTTGGCTTTACTGTGACGGCAAAACGCTCTGGACTCTTTTTAACAATAGGGTTAGGGTTTTTAGCAATAGAAACACCCAACTCACATAGAAAAACCATAGAACTATAATAAAATCTGGAAGATGAATCCAAGATGGCGCCCTGTTGTTTTCAATGGCCTGTGCTCCTTGGCAAAAAAGATTTTCACTTCCACATTTACTTCCCAATGCAGCCAAACGTGTGACATCGGGCAGCCCAAGACTGTTGGGCTGTGACGTCAGAAACGCATGTGACAAATCAGAGCGTGAGCTGCTGAGCGGAGCTAGCGCGGGCTCAGAGCGGGGCTCGGCTAACTCCTACAAAACTGATTTTTAGGCGCTTTGATGATAACAAGTTCATATTGTAAAAATACAGAAAAATCCCTACAAAATCCGACCTTTATGAAAGCTGTGGATGCCCTGTCAGCCGAACACGGGCAGGTTGATTTCTCAAAAAATGCATTGTGCTTCTATGGGAGAATTTTTCCTGTGCTGCGAGCTGCAATATCTCGCTCGGCCACACATCAATCTGCGGTCACGGATAGAGGGGGCGGGGCTTATCCAACACACACACACAAAACAACAAAACAAAAAATAGACATAAAGAAGGGGTGGGGGGGTAGTACAGCGTGTTTGCATGTGTGTATTTATATTTTAGGGCTGTCGAATCAAATTTACATTTACATGCTTTCTGTTTCCTTGTATATTTTGTTTTCTGTTTATTTATCTTTTAATATTTTTCTTCCCCTTCCCCCCCATGTTTTATCATAACAGAATCAGATATGACATGTTTCAGGCCTTGTCCACACGTAGCCGGGTATCTGATAAACCGAAGATGTTTTGCTGCGTTTTGACCTGTCATCCACATGAACACGCATCAAAGTACCGGTATTCAGGGAAAACTCCGGCCAAAGTGAAGATTTTTGAAAACTCCGTTTATGCCTGTTTGTGTGGACAGAGATAACTGGGGTTTTGCGTTTTAAAACGTCACTGTCTGCGCCAAAAAGTATGAATCTGCCCTGACGTCAAACGTGCGACATTTGTCTAGGCGACTGCAAAAGCCAAAGCCAAAGCCAAAGCAGACTATGGATCGGAGTCGTTTCTTGAGAGCTGTGGTAGCATTAACTTGTTTAGGAGCAATTCTGACTCCGAGTCTGTCCAGACAAAGGAGCTCGGCGCCATGTTTTCTGTTGTTTAAGTTTAGGCGGAAGTGACGGCGAAGTGAGGGCTCAATGGAAATAACGCCATCTACAGGTTTGGAATGCGTATGAATGTGGTTGAAAACGCAGATGTTTTGGTTATGTGTGGAAGGTATTTTTTTCGAAGACGAGGTGGTGTGGATAAAACAATTTTTGTAAACGGAGGGGGGGAAATGTTTGGTTTTAAAAATACCCGGCTACTTGTGTACATGGCCTCAGACCCGTTCAGAGCTCTCCACACGCCACACGACGCCTCTCCACGTATCACTCTCCTGCACATCGTCCATCTCTCTTCCATCTGCCTCCTCGAAGTGACTCATCCTTATTAGCACCGTCTTGAAGCCTGATGGACAAACCCTGCTTTTACCTCTGAGGGCCACATGTGAGGCTATGCTAATGGCCTTCAAATTATCACCAATCTTCAGCATGCGCTCTACGTTTCACATTTGCACTGTAGCTGCCAACCCGATAAGTGTTTTGCGCACACAGCCAGATGATGTACAGCAGCGTGCGAGTGACAGCAAAGGGTAGTTAAAGACGCACTACCTGATTTTTTTCTTTTCTTTTTACCATCTTATAAAACATGAAAAACAAAACCGTCCGAAGTTGTTTCTCGCTTTCCTGACGCGTCCTAACTATTCCCTGTGATGTGTTTGTAAGTGCTTTTCGCCACTTTCAGAGGCCAGAGTGGAGTTGTGTCGACTCGGTAACTACTAGCGGCTCACTTCCTGATTCTCAGACAATAAAAGCTCTATAGTTAGATGCTGACAGGATACAGCGGTCTCATTTTGACCTCAAGAGCTGCTTTTACAATATGTCTGTGCTGGAGCAGAAGCGAGGACAAGAAAATCTGGTACAGCCACTTTAAAGGGACTCAATATAGTTTGTGCTCGTAAGTTAAAAAAGATACTGCAGTCGCAACTTCACTTGGGTTGCCAGATCCTAAATTTGCATATTGAGGACACATAACAGCATTGGTTAAAGGGCTGAGGTTTAGATACTGAGGATTCAGATCAGAGAGAGGCTTTTATTTCTAGGGTTAAATCATATGCACTGTATATATATATATAAATGGCTAGCTGCCCTGTTACAAATAGGAAGTGACCATGGGGGTGATTTCAGCTCCACTGACTCTGGCTCCAATTGATTTTACACAGAAAAATTGTAACTGCTTTTAGTCTTAAAATGTTCGTATTATCCCACTTTACATGGTCCATTTTTATTTTGTTATTTTGTCTTTATATCAGTGCTGTCAAACGATAAATTTTTAAAATCAGATTAATCACACTTTAGAATTTTGATTAATCGCAGTTAATTATTCTTCAAAAACAGACCAAAATATTTTGACAAAAATGCACTTCGCCAGCATTGTTTGTCGTGCTCGGCTTGTTGTTGGTACAAGTAGTGTCGTTGCTGCCGCTGAATCAAACACGTGTTTTGTTTTAAGATGGTATTTTAAACTTGTTGTGCTTCTGTGGAAAGAGAGTTCATCACTGCGATATCTGCAAACTACTTTAGTTTTATCTAAAGTCACGTATGGACAGACCTGATCACTGACCTAATAACCTGCGCCGCCTTTCAGGACCATCACACTTTCCATAGAGGAGCGTGTGTGTTCAAAATAAATTGTGTGATTAATCTGCGTTAAAAAGAACAAAAAACATTAGTGCGATATTTGTGGTGATTAATCACATGAGTTAACATGTTAACATTGACAGCCCTACTTTATTAGGAATAAATTCCTATTCCTAATGTGGAACTAATGTGCCCCCATAACTGCCAGCCTCCTTGAGCTTCATTTGACTGTCCTTTGTCCACTTCTTTATACAGTCAATGATTTAAACCAACTGGATTTCAGAATTGAAACTGGCAACCGACGTTCCCTCTAATTTTTTTTTCAGCACTGAGCAAATTGAAATGTGTGTATGAGATCTGTACAGTGTGAGATGAGAATAATGGAAAGTAATTGATCATCATGCTAATAATCACATTGGCAATATGTATTTATTTATATTTATTCAGTTGAGTTTGGTATGTGGGTTTAACAACAGGTTTAGAGCTGGGATTGTGTTCACTACATTGATATTTTAACCTTGTGGGCTAGAAAAGAGCCCAGGAGCCCAGGCAACGACAGAGGGACATGACACACCTCTGAAACTGTGACACAACATGAAATAAATATACGGAAATGTTGGCACCTTTAATCCTGCATTACAGTTTTATCAGTGTCTTTACATTAAGTCCAAATGAAACAGAATCTTATACACAGAGTTAGATACTGTCTGGGCCGGTTTAAACAACTTTGGAAAAATTCTACACTGCAGCAGATTAATTCATTCATTAAAATCTTGTGCATAAATGAACTCAACTTTACAACATATAAACCACAGAGTCACTACAGAGCCACATCAGCCTGTGCATAAACGGTGCTGAAAAAAAAAACAGCTCGGTCCTGCAGATGCATCAGCTTCTGTCGGCCTAAAGGACAGTGAAATATGAGTTTTTTCTGTGACAGAGGGATGTCTGCTGATGGTGAGTCTGTTCTGTGAGTATATCGCGTTAGAGATATCAGTCTAATCATAAAAAAATGTAAAAGTTCCGAACAATTATTTAATGCGGGGTCTGAAAACTCATGTGCAGCTTAGAGGGAACATATCTGGCAACCCAAATGAGAGTCATATGAAGCTCTTTCTACTTTCTGACTGGATAATCATCTTGAAAACCTCAATACCAAATCATGCCATGAAAAACCTGTAAACCAGTGTCGAGTTTTTTTGTTGTTGTTTTTTTTTAACCTTTATTTACCCAGGAAAGTCCCATTGAGATTGCTAATCTCTTTTTCAAGGGAGTCCTGGCATGCACACATCACTTTCACACTAGGCAATGTGGGTGAAGTGTCTTGCCTAAGGACACAACACCAGTTTTTTGTGACTGGCGCCCCACTTTGTTATTAAGAATAAATTATAGCGTTGCAATTGTCACTGAAAGCAACAGTATATTTGATCTGAAACATATTTACCTTGTATAGAGACACATATTTATGGAATTGAACATCAAAATCCTACAAAATCCTGTCCTCTCATGTGGCTGTGATGACGCGGTTTCAGCACCACCTCCGAGGACCCGGGACGGAGCGAACGCCACCAGCTCCAGAACATTTATAGGCCTGTGTGACAGATGCTAACCAGACAAGCGCGTCATCTTGACTCCCGTGGCCCGACGGAGACTGCGCTGTCAGACGCCGCAAAGCAACATCTGTTTCCCATCAGCCCATGTGTGACATTCTGCCGCTTCAGCCACTTTCCTGCTTTTGTTTTTGTTTTCTACAAAAAGAGGCTGCTGACTGGACTTGGAGAGGTGCTGCAAGTTTGAGAGCGAGATTGCACGATTAGGGATATTATCAAGAACTTATATAGTTTTCTGTTTTTCAGTTGGTATGAAAAAGAGGAATGAACAAAGACCATAATGAGGGTCAATGGTGAAAAGGAAACTGTGGCAAAGCAATGACAGAGTTTCTTATATATCTGTTTGTGGTTTGGTATTTAAAGCTGCACTGTGTAACTTTTCTGGTGAAGAGTTGGCTACTATAATATATTAAATATGTATCTCCTTAGAAACAAGCAGGTGACGCAACTACGGCAAGTTACAGGTCAGATCTGGCAACAAAACTTTATTTAATACATGCATACACGTGTGGAACGTTCCAGGCCATCCCCAATGGGAAAGACGGACGGGGAACGCTCTCCAAAAAGTTACATAGTGTATCTTTAAGTTTTGCTTTTAGACTTTTGCTTTTTTGGTCTTCAGTGTTTTTTTAACCCTGTGCTTTGTTCAGTGACACCTTTGTTTGGTTTTACATTTTGTAGAGCAAAAAAAAAAAATTACATTTTTCAGTCCGTTTCAGTTTTAAATCACTTCTTAAAACCCATTTGTATCGGCTGGCTTTCCTTTAAATGGCTTTAGTTCTTTTTATTCCCTACTTCTTTTTATTCTATCTCTTTTATTTATTGATTAAAATGTATCTGATTTGTTGCATCATTGACTGTTTTCTTTGGGCTATTTTTATGTGTTTTGTATTGTTCATTGCTGCTTGTACAGCGCTTTGTAAAAGTGCTTTAAAAATAAAGATTTATTATTATTAAATAAAAAAATGTATCATGATGAAATTCCTGTGGCTTTAGTCTTACACTTTTGAAATGTTAGTTCACTCATAGTTCATTGAGTTGGGTTGGACTCTTGAAGCACCTTGGCCAGTTTATCCACATCTTTTTTGCTCCTTGGTTTCACTCCAGCACAGCAGGTGGCACAAAAACACCTGTTCACTGATCACTGCCCGTCACATAAACTAACAAAGAAGAACTCACCTGTGTGGAACAGTCAGGGGACAGAGGAACAGGAGGCTGGCATGGAGTTATTAAATATACTGTCTCCAAACTAAAGTCAAACTGAAGAGGTTATCTGAGATTTTCAACATCTCATGTTTGACACGAACCAGAGCACCTTTTACTGGGAACTTGTTTAACATGTGCTGCAAACTTGGTGAGTTTGATTGTTTTGATTGTTCAATTATGACATTTTATTGCAGTTTCATTGATAATTGAAGCAAACTTTTAGAATTGAAGCTAATGCTCATTTGGAGATTCTCATTTTGTTCTTCCTTCATATGTATTTATATGGTTGATTTATTTCGAGCATAGTTCACAAAATCATATGTACAGACATGCAAACCCCAAATACAAGAAACAAAAGGAAAGAAAATTTAAACAAGGACGATCAAATTTGTTTACATGCCCAAAAAGGAGTGGGGGGAAGTTAAAAAAACTTATTAAATCCCACCCTTTTCCAAAATTAGAAATAGTCCTTTTTCACTTCCTGTTAGTCTTTCATTAGGACTTAACCAAGTAATTTACAGACCTAAGTCATCGTTCACATTTAAATTATACTGATCAGCACCAGTGATAGTTCCTTTCAAACCAACAATAACAATAAGTATCTCAAAAAGATTTTTTGGAGAAAAAATTTTGTAGTCAGAGTTACTTTACTTTTAGAGACTTCATTTAAAATTTTCTAGCAGCCCATTTTAAAAGAACAGTATTTTTGCACATCATTTTAGCACTTAATCTTAAATTGTGTTGGGTAACATTTGTTGAACTGATTAAGAAATACTCTAAAGAAAAAAATGTTTTCTAATCAGAGCTGTTTTTATTTTGTTTGTCCTGGATTAAATAAAGAATTCAATCATATTGAGTCTACTTGTTAGTGTTAGTTAGTTCAAGCTAAAACAACATTTCTTTAAAATTGTGCTAATGGTCTTTTGGTTGAATCCAGGAGTCCAGATGTTGTGTTTTGGGTCAGACGGAGGGTGATCTTCTGAACTACAGCCTGAAGTGGAGCTCCTTCTCACTACACTGTCTGGTAGGAGGCTTCGCAGCCACATTTTACTGATATTTGCTTGCTGGTACTTGTGTGTGGTGTATCCGCCGTGATCACCCAATGATCTGACCCACCGCCTCTGGTTTGTTCGCTCTGTGATTGGTGTTTTTGGACCTTGGTTTGTCTTGCTGAGTGTATAAATTCTCAATGCGATTTGGTACAGTATGGATGGATTGACAGATAGAACACGTCTGATCCGGTTGTGCTGTTTTATCGTGAATAGATTTAACATTCCGGTCTAAATGTGCAGGCCTCTAAGGTTCACGAGTTCAGCGAAAATAGGGAACATCCGTCTGAGCACTTTTCTGACATAAAAGCCGCTCGCTCACTGTACACAGGCCGTCTCCAGAGGCATCACTTCATAAAGAACTTCACAGCTGCCTGCAATACTTTATCCAGACAGGGCACATGTTTCAGCAACATCTCACCTTTGGGATCCAAGGTCGGCTGGTCACTATATTAAAACTGTGCACCTCTTACACACTGTAGTTATGTGGCCAATGTGTTTTAGGCTGTGAGAACTCTACTGTAGTCCAGCAGGGACATACACATACAGCATAGTGTTGCTCTACTAAGCTAATTTGAGTTATTTTAGTGGTTCATTAAGAAAATATTGGATGTATTCTGTTCTCTGCACTCGTGTTTCTCTGTATTTACTTTTTGTTCTCCAGTTGTATTTTCTTAATCAGAGGATAAGTGTAGGATCCACCACTCACTGCTCGTGATTTGCAGCTATCCATCGCAGTTGCCCGCTTTGTTGTGGTGACATTTATTGCAACGCTATTGGGCACCACGATTTGCTAACAGGGAAGTTAGCAGATGTTTTTCTTTCTTTAGTTAAGGCCGCCACGCACTGCAGGATTTTTCGGTCTTAAACGATTTTTAAATGTGCGACAAAATGTGCACAACACAGACACGAGGAGAAACTTATGAGACTAAAAATCTCCGATAGCAAAGACTCCAGCGGGATCTGTCTGCAAACCACAGGATATAAAGTTGTGAGCTGTTTCCTGTCTACAGTAAAACTACTCACTCTGAGACTCTTTAAGTGTTCAAAGATCAGAGCTCTGCACTTCCAGTTTAGATACAAGTCAAAACTGTGTTATTATTTGTGAAATGTGGTGCGATACTTCAGATACAGGACTTTTAAAAGCATTAAAGATTAGCGATAAAGTCCACAGGAAGTAGAGTCAGTATCGCTAATCTGCAGCTTTACCAGACGCTATGTGGGCGTAAACAAACAAAAGAGGAAACACTGTATTTTTACTTTTAAAGAACACCACAAAATGGATTAATAGTGCGGTTTTGTGGACTGGATGTCATTATTTGTGGAGGAGAATTTCTATGGATAATGTGGGTGAGACGCTGCACTTTAAATGTGCCACTTTACATTAGGTGAGTCTTTATTTTCGCTATATCCCAAGTTTTTATGTTACGTCTCTGTGTCCGTCACTCCTCTGCCCCTGACGCTCTGTTTTTTTGACTGTTACTGTCGCGTTGTTGTTTGGTGGTTCTGATCTGACACTGACACAAACACATGAGGAGCAGCGGCTTCAAAATCGCACACGAAGACAAAAAGTCGGGTCACGCCTCCCCGAACTCGCTGCCAAAATCGGATAAATTCTCCTGTAGTGTGTGGCGGCCTTTAGTTTTGGTGAATATTGTGATTTAAAAAGTAGAAATCATAGCATAAGGATCCTCAGACTCCAGCACAATGTGTTCATTAGATGATAAAATGTTTAAATTGTACGCAATGTATTGATAAAATTTGCGTATGGAAATCATCTTATCTTAAAGCAGAATTTACAACTGCAATGTAAACGCACTGATATACTTTAGTGCTTTAGGATGGCACACTCCAGGATGTGAACTCTTTTTAAGTGGCAGTGGATGTGAAATGTTTTCCGGCGCCTGCAGTAGGATTAGTCATGTAAATGTTTATCCACGATGCTGATTTTTCATTAAACTGTGGTTTTGATTCAATGAAAAGGGACTTGGGTTTTTGAGATTTAATTGCTCTTTTTGACAGCTCAGACCCCACAATTCGTCACTGGCTTGATTGTGTTTAAAGTGTAGATATTGTTGCAGTTGTATGGATGACCATGAAAACGACAGCGGTCGGAGAGATATGCCGGGATGTGGTGGGCGCTTGATTTTAACTCGAGCTTCTATTTGAGTGTCAGCAGAGTTCAGTTTGACTTGGACCACATCAAATGAGCGGTCTGCTGCGAGTCACTCATGAGCAGCGGTTCCCAGACACAAACACTGCAGAAAAGATGGTCAAAAAGCAAATGATATGGTCCTGCCAGAAACCCGAAGCCCGAAATATAACTGCATTAAGGCCTGGTCTGGTCAAGCCTGCAGTCAGTGGCTGCTGTGGGCGGGCTGGTTATGTAAATGTTTCTCTTTATCCTACCACTACTTCATTGTGCTGTTTAACTCTAGTACTTCTTTAATCATGACCAGTAACATATAAAAAAAGCAGTAGTAACTCTTGGTATGTTTTGCTCACTGGCCCAATGGTCAGCGGTTACATGATTTCTCCACTACATTCTGTTCTCGTGTCTTTAGACTAGTGTTGGGACATAATACGGTATCCTGAGGTATCAAAATGTAGCAACGGTATCATTTTCATTACCATAATTATAAAATCTGCAGCACATAAGGACCTAATAGGAGCATTTTGGCTTCAGGCCGAATGACGGGGGAGAGACGCAAATGCTGACAGAGCTACGACCCTGCGTCAGGCCAGAGATCCCACCACCATCAGTCACTTCAGACACGGGAAACACCGCCGACTTTCTCCCCTCCGCTCTCTCTCCTCTTCAAACGTCGTGACGCTCGGAGATTTCCATCCACACACAGCGAGGAAGAAGAAAAACAACCTGAATGACGCTTCGTGTGTGATGTTGAGCCGAAAAGTTTGCGATGGAGACGTTTTATTGATCGAGGAGTCGAGGAGGAGAAAGTTCCCGCTTGAGGGCGAAGTCAGACTTTCACGGAGGAGACGGGAGACGAGTGCCGGGAGCGCGGGTCTGTCAGATACAACATGCTGCAGTGGGAAATATCACACGCCGTGGACTGTCGCCTTTTACTTTTTATTCCAGAATCTGCCTCTTCTGCGCTTTTCTTGTCTTGGCGTGTTCCAGATCATTAAATGGAGGGAGATACGCACTGGTGAAGTTTGGTTTGACCAGAACTTGTGCCTCATCTTCAAATATAAAGCTGCTATTCTGTTTCTGAATGGTTTAGATTACAAACCAGCTACAAAATAATTCTTAATTAGTCACGGTAATACTGTATACCCCAGTAAAATGCTGAGAAGGTTTAACGGTATCAAAATTTCAATACCGCCCAACCCCACTTTGGACAAGACTTGATGAATGCTAAGGCAAATTTATGTAAAAGAGCTGTTCCTGATTTTAATATATCCTTGTCAAGATAACCTTTTTACATCATGCTCTGTGACATCTTCTCTGGTAATAACTAATACAGAAGCTACTGACAGTCACTTTTTCATCCAATCAGGCACATTATTTAAGAATTATTTTAAGGATTATTACTAAGGATTCTGGAAAAGCAGCTGCTTGACACTATCCCACATAGTTGTTTCTGTGTTATGGTGTGATCCCACAGTGGCAGGAAGGAAGTGGACGGGGCTAAAAAAAAAAAAAAAAAAGTGGTTTAAATTTGGGAAACTGGGTACAGGCCCTTTAATTGAAACAGCTTTAGAGAATAAGAAAGACATTAAAATCACGATACAAACAAATGAAAACCGAAATACTCATCAGAAAATTAACTTTAAAGGAGAAGAGTGCAGAATAAAAAAAAAAAGTGAGCCTGGATTTTAGCTGCATAAAACTGAAACGCTGACTCCCCATGTTTCGTCCTGACTCTGGGCAGGTCCTCAGAGTGCGAGGTGGTTCATACGACTCTAACATGTCACAGATGTACTTTGGTGTTAGGCCATGGAGAGACTTGTACACAAACAGAGCTGCTTTAAAGTCTGTTCTCTGAGCCCCAGGAGTTAGTGCAGAGACCTGAGCGCAGGACGTTTCGGCCGAGGTGCACGTACACAGCACAGCGCAGCAAATACCGGCAGCTTTCTAATTGGCCGTCAGGTGAGTCAGGGAGCGGTGTGGGACGTCCATGTTGATTTGACATTATAAACCGACCTTTATGTGCTTGTACTTCCTGATTCTAGTCCGGACCCGAGCAGCAGCAGCCTGGAAATACTGTGTGACTATTTACAGTCGTGACCAAAAGTTTTGAGAATGACACAAATATTAATTTCGGTACCAGAATGTCGTCTGAGAACAACGTCTCCCAACCATCCAGGAGCAGTTTGGTGATGGACAAAGCCTTTTCCAGAATGATGGAGCACCTTCCCATAAAGCAAACATAATAACTAAATGGCTCGGGGAACAAAACATAAAGATTTTAGGTCCATGGCAAAGAAACTCCCCAGATCTTAATCCCACTGAGAACTTGTGCTCAATCCTCAAGAGGCAGGTGGACAAAAAACCCCACAAATTCTGACAAACTCAAAGCACTGATTATGCAAGAATGGATGGCATCAGTCAGGATTTTTTTCCAGAAGTCAATTGACAGCATGTCAGGGAGAACTGCAGAGGTCTTGAAAAAGAAGGGTCAACACTGCAAATACTGACGTGTTGCATGAACTCAGTATAATTGTCAGTAAAAGCTTTTGATACCTATGAAGTGCTTGTAATTGTATTTCAGTAAACCATAAAAACATGTGAGAAAACATCTAAAAACAATGAAGCAGCAGCAGACCCTGTGAAAATGTAATATTTGTGTCATTCTCAAAACTTTTGGCCACGACTACGTTATTTATTTACGTTTTTAAATCCTTGTTCCTTATACATTTACTATATTGAGAAAAAGGGCAGTTAAGTTTAATTGTGATTATTACATCCAATCGTGTTCATTAGGAGGCGGATTATCTGCATGTAGATCAAAACGACTACTGTTGTTCTTGTGAGCGCATGTGCATATTTGCATCGTGCATAAACCAAACTGCGTGCAACTCTTTGAAGTTCACATCCAGAGTTTGAGATGAACCGTTGTGATAAGAGTTCTCAGTCCGTCCAACCCAAGGAAAACAAAACAATGTTTAGTAAGCAATCAGCATTCATACATTAGAGCCTAGTCCAGTCGTGTGAAGGTAGAGCTCACAAATCGCCCACTCTGAAAACGTGAATTTCAGTGATTTTCCACATACAGCTATTGTACTAATTTGTGACCTAGCGTAAAAAAAAAAGACAAAAATATCATCTTTATCAGCTGTAACCTTTTTATTTTCTTTACACAATGAATGTTGGAAAGTTAAAGCCCCTGCACTGCATTATTTCCATATATTTGACCAAAGTTGGCCTCTGTAGTCAGTACTGTAATCTAATAAAGTATTTCATCATCTAGTAACCAGGAAGCGCACTGTTAGCATGGTGATTGTTGCTTGCTTTACTCTGTTTTGGTAACAGGGTAAGTCCTTTCTAGCCTCTGAAATGTGTGAAAAGTGCTTATAAACTCATAGTGTTGCATAAGTAACGTGGTAGGAATGCATAAGGTAAGTGAGGAATAATTTTGGACCACTGCAAACCAGTTAAAATGAGCTATTTCTAAGGATGCACCGATACCGATACTTCCAGAATATACACCGATACCACGATTACACGATACATTCTGCAGTATCCCGGTTTCAGTATCCCGAATAAGCCAGAATCCCGGTTATGAGAAACCATCCATCCATCCATCCATCTTCTCCCGCTTAATCCAGCTGGGTTGCGGGGGCAGTTTGCTGCCCAATACTCATAGCACCTGACCCCCCTATGAACCCCTCTGCAGGTGGTGAGCCCACAGGAGGGAGTTGTGAGAAACCAGAGCAACATAAATAAAGCGATTATAGTGACATCAGTGAAAGAGCTGCTGCACACGTACGATCTCTGAAAAGTTTAACATGAACCATCTCCAACGCAACATGCGCACAGAACAGACTCACCATCAGCAGAACATCCTCTGTCACAGGAAGAACACTCATATTCCACCGAGTCGTGTCCTTTAGTCCCACAGAAGCTGAACACAGCAGTGCAGCTTTGGTTTAAGTTTAGTTTCTGTAAAACATATGTGCGCAAAACTGCATTAAACACATTATAATCCAGATTCAAAGGTTCAAGTTCAGGTTATGAAAAAATTTAATTACATTTCTCGATCTCAATCAAAGCTAAATTAAATACCGTACACCGACTATAAGTCGCACTTTTTCAGGGTTTGGGTGGTCCTGCGACTTATACTCAGGTGTGACTTAGATATATACATTTTTCATACTGACAGTCCACAGACCAAACATATGAATCGTATATATATGAATCAAAAATGAAAAAACAATGCGTTATCCATTTTTTCATTTTGGTTTCATAGACAAATGATAAAGAAAAGAGTTGTTTTTTTCGTTTTCTTATTTTTGGTTCTATATTGAAAAACAAACAAACAAATGATACATGGATTATTCTCTATTTGGTTGTTTTTATTACTATAACTTCTGTAACTTGCCTTTCAAGATGAAATGTTGGTTCTTGGTCTCTGATTTTCTAAAATAAATTTCCCCCATTAAGCATTTTTTGGCTGGTGCGACTTATACTCCTACTTGAAAAATACAGTAATAAGAAAAGTTCAGAGTTCTTCTAGTGGAGACAGCCTGGTGTGTAGAGAGGGAATATCATGATTGTATATATTTTTCCAGGTTTATTAAATGTATATTTTTTGAGTTTGCGCATTTGTAAGATTGGTAAAGTATCGTATCCGTAAACCGTATCGGCAAGTACAGAAATGTACTCGTATCGGTTTTCAAAAAAGTGGTATCGGTGCACCCCTGGCTTTTTCTGTTTTTCATGTTTGTAAGACAATAAAAATGAAGTACACCGCCTTTAAAGACCTTGTACCATTTTTTCTCCATGTAAAGTAAAATATCTCAGTACTCTTAGTATTAGTGACAGAGTAGATTAGTTATTATTAGCAGTACCGTGATGCTAAAACTCACTTTGTTTCCTGGAAGTTGCGAGTGGATGGAGGAGTGTGAGGACTCGCTGCTGGGAGAATTAAGTTGTTTTTTTCTCTGCATAGCAACGTTAAAACAGATGATGAGATTTTTCAGGTCGTACTGAACAGACAGCCACATGATCTTGGGAACAGTCCCCTCAGTTGCTCCGTCCAGTAATGCAATCGAAAACCATGATGCAACAGTTAAACCTACAAAGCAATCCTCTAGGCATGTTAAGGTCATCAGATTGTGTTACCTTCTATTTAAAATGTTCCTGAAACAGTCAAGGCAAATTAAAATACAGTCGGTGGAGAAATGAAACAAGAATGAAATGAGGTAAAACAACTTCACAAATTGATTACGAGTTCATTTGTCTTTGATTTTCCATTGCATCACTTGGCAATTTAAAGACTGTAGCCTACACCTGTTATTTAAGGGCCCACATTACACTATTTTTGGATCTATGTTATAGTGTTGTTTCCTCATCAGACACATACCCAGAGTTGTGTTTTGTTTCATTCACACATGTCTAACACACATATCCTGCATATTTAGGCACATTTAGAGTTTTTCTTTCAAACAGAAAAGAGTCTGTTCAACCTTGTGATGTGGTAATATAAGAAATGCTTTATTGTGTTTTTTTTTAAACCTTATACACCTTCGTTTAGATTCCTTCAGCGCTGGGATTGCCAATCTTTACTAAACAAATGATGTGATGAAAGTAAGAGACACTGACAACACCAACATCAGTGAGGACAGTTACAGAAATGGGGTTCGCCTTGTGCACCTACATACGGCAACACAAGCCCCTCGGCCTGTAAGTAAGTGAGTGCTTATTAATATAGTGCTTTTCCCAGACATATGTCGCAAAGACGCTTTACAGAGCATTATTTACAGAGCGTTATTCATTCATTCGGTGGTGGTAAAGTACTTGTCCAGAGGAGACTGCGAGGTGCCCTACAGAAAAACATCTTTTGGGCAAAATTCTCTGTCTGTGAGGGCCACTAAGATCTGGAACAGTCTTCCTCTAGGAATAAGGGAGTGCCCCACATCGCTCACCTTCAAAACTCAACTCAAACTGTGGCTAAAAGCAAACCAGTCATGTGATCATTCGTCAAAAATGTTCTTTTATTTTTCTTAACCCTTTCTTGTGTTACTAATGTTCTATTGTGTGCTGTATTTGTTACCTGCCCAGGGACTGCAGATGTAAATTAGCTTTGTAGCTATAATCCAGCATATTTACATTTGTTTATAACATATGTTCATTAATGTGCATTGTCCCTATCAAATAAATAAATTAATTAAATTAAATACTACAGCATCCACAGACTGACGAAAGCACGGCTGCCAATCCAATCGGCGCCGTCGGCCCCTCCGACCCCCACCGTCACTCACGCACACACCGCTTTCTAGGCAATACCAGGCAATGTGCGTGAAGGGTCTTGCTTGAGGACACAATTATGACAGTTTTTGTGACTGGCGCCCCCCTTTGTCTGGTTCCGACCCTCAGGTGAACCTGTCCCAAACGTGAGCGCTGAAGAACTGCCGCTGCCCAGAGACACCAGGTGCGCTCAGGGTACAGTCGGCTCGTGAACTCGTACCTCAGTCGGATTGACACTTACATCACTGACACTTGTCCGGAGTGTGACCAAACATCTCTTCACCTTCTCTGCAAAGCGAGCACCACCAGGTCTCCATGTGGGATCTCTATGGACGGAGCACATTGGAGCTGCAGAATTCCTGGGACTAACTTAGAAGACGGTGATGAAAGACAGGGTTACAACAACAACTAAATAAAATGATACAAGGGAGCGGTCAACTTCAAAACTACCACTTCACAAGGCAGAACCGAGCATTTTGAACTTTGAGGATGCAGACAGCCTAATAATCTAGGATTGCTCAAAGTGTGTGAATGAGTTTTGTTTCCAATGGGGTAACAACATTCTGACGTGGCTTTAAAGCTCACAAGAAGCTATTTTGTGTAACATGGGGCATTTTAAAAGCGTGAAAAACAGACCTAGCCTACTTCATTTTAAACAGTTTGCCGCGAAGTTGTTCCTCACTTTGCCAACACATTCACCACAATGAGTTTATAATGAGACGAGTCTTGCTGTCACTCTAATGATAACAAGTAGCGTACTAACAGTGCACCAGCATTACTTACTGGTTTGTGGTAGAGTTGTCACACAGTCCATTTCAAACTCGATTTTTGATGCAAATGAAGAGGCTTAATACTCAGTACTGACTCTAATAAGTTAAAAACACACACACACTTTATTTAGACAATAGGCTATTATCACAACGCCAGGAAGTGCCACGATGTTGAGTCACACAACTTCTGGTCAGTGCTTTTCTCTGGCAAAATACCTGTGGAAAGGTGTTGCATATTTTTGTCCAGCTTCATAAATCTGCCCCAACACTAGTGCTGCCGCGATTATTCGACGTTGTCGACGTAATCGAATATGAAAATGAGTCGACTACAATTTTTTTGGTCGAATATTCGCCTTTATTTATTTTTGGTCTCTGTGACGGAGCAGGTCCGTCCCTGAGAGCACGGTCCCCGGGGGAAAACGTGGGAAGACGCGTGCTCACCTGTTTCCTTGTTTGCTGGGCTCCGCGCGGGCGCGCTGCGCGGGCGCGCAGTGGACTTCGCTTTGCGTGTTCTCGGCCGCGACTGGGGTGCGACTTGGAGGCGCGGAGCTGTCCTTCAGAGACCCGCGGTGATCGACTTTTACTTGCCCTCGCGCTGCCGCTGCTGTCGCATCCCGGTGCGCACTGGCAAACCCGGACACATCCACGTCAGGAGCTTAAATCCTCCCGTTGTGCGCGCTCCGGGGTCATGTGAGCCACAGGTGACTGGCATGGACAATTAACTGTGTTTTATTTGTGTTTAACCCATTTTCGGGCATTTATGGATGTGAGATCAAAGCAATTCTCTATGTGTAACTGTTGGCCCCAGTAATATTAATCATTTAGTTGTAGAAATGATTTAATTAAGCTTTTAGAGGGGAGTTACGTAAGGTGGGAGGGGCGAGGGGTGTATAAAGGTGCGCCCTGCCGCTCAGCACCTGTGTCAGTCTAGTCTCTACTCTCGTCGTGTCTGGTCGGGTCGTGTCTTGAGGAAGTATTTGCCGTGCGTACTCTGCTGGCTGGTCTCTCTCTTTCTCTCTTCCCCCTTCCCCCGATTTGAGCATTTGAGAGCGGTATGAAAATGGCAGCGGCCGGTGGGTCAGAGTCGGATCCAAGAACAGTGGCGACTTCTTCTAGACCAAGACCTAAAGCCTCGAAAGTCTGGGAATACTTTCGGACAGATGGTGATAGAGTGGTTTGTACACTCTGTAAGACTTCTTTGGCTTATCACGGGAGCACGACCACGATGCATGAGGTATTGAGAATACCGTTGCTCGTGCATACTCGTTAAATTGTGTGTGCATATCGTTGTTCAACATTGTCGAATGAGCACACACAACAGACATAACAGCAATAACCTTTGCAACTCGCACACACAAGGTAACCTCCCGGGAAAATCTAACCGCTTGTTTTTTTTTTTTTTAATTAGTCATTTAGATTAGTCGACTAATCGAAAAATTAGTCGAGAGATTAATCGTTAGAAAATTAGTCGTTAGTGGCAGCACTACCCAACACCAAATCTTCATCCAACAAGATCGTCAAAGAACAGATTCTGTCCATGAAGAATTTATCCACAACGATCAAGGAAAGAAAGACGAAAACTTAAAGTCAAACGATGAGCATTAGTGAAACTCCTGAGCAAAACAAACGTTATGGTCATGAATAAAACATAAATAAGTTGTTCACTCAGACTGATTCTATAATTAAAATTAAAAATCTAAAAATTTAATCTGTGAACATCTACATCAGAAAGTCGATTTTTAATTTTAATTGTAGATTCAGTCTGAGTGAACAAGTTATTTATGTTTTATTCATGACCATAACATTAGTTTTGCTCAGTAGTTTCACTAATGCTAGTCATTGTTTGCCTCTAAGTTTTTGGTCTTTCTTTTGTCTTTGTGGATAAATTCTTCATGGACAGAATCTGTTCTTTGTCGACCTTGTTGGTTGAAGATTTGGTGTTGGGGCAGATTTATGAAGCTGCTCAAAAATATGCAACACTTTTACACAGGTATTTTGCAGTTGAAAAGCATTGACCGGAAGTTGCACGACTCAACATCGCGGCACTTCGTCGTTGTGAAAATCGTCTAATGCAATTCTTTTTAACATGTGAACTTATATCTAGATAAGATAGGAGAAATTAAACATATCTGTTTAATCCCTCCGTCGTCCAGGTAGTTTTACCAGTCTGTGGTCTTATGTTTGTTCTGATACAGCTCAACATCATTCTAAACCACAGGTGTCAAACATGCGGCCCGGGGGCCAGATCTGGCCCTCCAAGACCTTTAATCTGGCCCTCGGCTGATTTTCTCTTAAAATATGTAAAATTTTCAGATTTTTCTGGTAATTTTCTACGCCGCTTAGCATAGCAGCATCTCCAGTAATTCTGTGTGTGGCCACCTCCCACCAGAGCAGCACAAATGAAGACTCGCCTCTTTCCAAACGCTCTTAAAGGACGATCGTTTTGACTGTGACCATGACGCCCTCATCAGCAAAGTGTCAAAAATAAGAAAAGTGGAGCTGAGTGCAGGATTTTCCAAGAAAAATTTACTAATTCTTCTTTTTCACGGAGGTAAATGGGAAACCTGTACGCTTGGTGTGTTTGCAACAAGTGGCGGTGCTCAAGGAATATAAATATAAACGCCACTATGAGACACAACATGGCGAAAAATACAATAACTTGAACAGAGAATGGAGTTTTCCAATCCGGCCCCTTTGGGATCAAAGTAGGTTGTATACGGCCCCCGGACCAAAATGAGTTTGACACCTCTGTTCTAAACCTACTCAGAAAAGGTTCATTTCTCTTTTGTGATTGTGTTTCAGCTCAACTGAGTATCTAGTTTTGATACTAGTTTTAGTCTAATATCTAATTTTCAGTGCTTTGGACAACCCTGGTTTGTTGACAATAAATACATGCTGTAATTACATGCAGACAGCACACAGTCTCATTTTGACCCCCAAGAACGGCTTTTACAAAATATCTATACTGGGGCAAGACATGTATTACACACATATTATCACATTGCAAAAAAATAATAAAAAAATCTGTCATCAAAGTTTGAAGTTTTCCGCTAATAAAGTCATGAAGCGACTCGACGTCACCTGGGAAACAGCTGGTGTACGCAATTAGCACATATCTGCGCAGACTTACCGTAGAGACATTTGAGTTCCTGCCGTGATGCTGGTGTGACGGTGTGAATGTCTGAGAGGCACGCATGGAAAAAATAGGCGTGTCCATAAACAGCCCTTCATACACTGCGCTCCAACGTAAACAGGCTCAAGGCTGAAGCTCCGACGCTCCCCTCAAAGGCCCCGTACCCCATGTTTTTTTTTTTTCCCTAGCAAAATTTGTCCCAGTTTGAGTCAAGATAAGTCCACTACACGCTGTCTGCATCTATTTAGAAAGCATTTTATTGTCCGGTGACAGGAAGTGCACTGTTAACCTGCTTGTTGTTGTTGTTAGTGTTGTTAGCTTTACTGTCACAACAAAACTCTGCAATGGTGAACCTATTGTATTGCATATAATTGATTCTTTGCAGTGATATCAAACAGTTTTTTGTGTATTTTTTTTAACCCTTCAAGACTAATGGTATCGTATATGAATAATAATAATAATAATAATGCATCAGTTTTATATAGCGCTTTTCTGGACACTCAAAGACGCTTTACAGAGCATTATTCATTCACTCCATACCCGGTGGTGGTAAGCTACTATTGTAGCTACAGCTGCCCTGGGGCAGACTGACGGAAGCGAGGCTGCCAATCTGCGCCATCGGCCCCTCCGACCACCACCAACACTCACGCACACACCACTTTCATACTAGGCAATGTGGGTGATGTGCCTTGCCTAAGGACACAACAACAGTTTTTGCAACTGGCCCCACTGTGGCACCTGGAATTCCCAGTGGTCTTCCATCCAAGTACTAACCAGGCCCGGCCCTGCTTAGCTTCTGAGATCTGACGGGTTCAGGCTTTTGACGAGCCGGTATGGCCACACCGAATAAACGTTTACATGATCAAGGAATAATATATATCTGATTTAAGAATGGAATAAACTAGGGGTGGGTATTGCCAACAACCTTGCGATACGATACGATTCGCGATACAGGGGTCTCGATACGATACGATTCGCGATACAGGGGTATGCCGATACATGGTCTTTAAGGCGATACGTATCCCGATATTTTACATTACGTAACCTATAATTTAAAAAAAAAAAGACAGATGTTTACTCAAATGTTATTTTTATTTTGGTGTAGCGCATCAGTTACAATGTAACAGAAGAAGGCTGTAAGGCAGAAACTGCCCTTGATTAACCTGTTAACACCCGCACTCGGCACAAGTGTTCAAATATGTACCAGATGTTCCAAACTGTAATAAGATGTAATGTATAATAAATAAACCATCTTCTGAAATTTAGGCATGTTTTCTTAAGATAAATAACTAAAACAAGCCAAAAAATTTCGCTCCATATGTCTCGTGTGCCTCCACCTGTGAGTGTGCGTAAAAGGAGGAGAGAGAGAGTCTCCATACACAGAGCGCATGGAGCTAGCCTATCACTACAGCACCTCTGCCCCACATGGGGCCCACCGCTGAAATCGTCTTTTCATAGGCTACTCAGATCTGTCAATCATTTCCTGAAAGAACCAATGACTGAAGAGGTTTTGCCATGGACCTGTCCCTCGGTCATGCGTAATACGCCGCTAACTGGACGCACTCGTTTTGTTCCCCAAGCTGTAGCGCGGCGCCGCGTAGCCGGACCGAAGCCTGGATACGCTTGTTTTATAGCTAAGAGTGTGGAGAAAACAAACATACCCCACACCACTAACAGGAGCTAGGCGCTTAGCTATGCTAAGGACCAAGAGCGAGAGTAGTAGAGAGATGCGTCGCTCATCCATTCAGACAAACTCGGACTTTCTGGATTATTTCTCCACATGGAATTATTTTATGAAAAAAACAACTGGATATTCTTTTTCTGTGGACTGTTACGGACTGATTGAGCACAGCTATTCCTGGATTGGACCCGTTTCGGACCGACAGAACCGGCTCAAAGGTAAGAAATGCGATGAATATTTTCGGGAATTATAAGTTATGGCTCTTTGGGCTTGCTGTGTGGCATAAAATGAATGATATGGTTGTTTTACTGAGGAATTGAGCTTTCAAACGATGTATAGCATGTCAATATTGGAAAAATAAGTACGGTGAATATCTGGCTTGACTTTTTAATGTTGTGTAATCGCCCGCCGGCGGGCGGGTGGGTGTTAAGTTTATTAATGTAAACATGGCTTAACAAGGCTGTATGCTGACATGCAGCTGCCTTTGATGAAAGTAAACTTAAGATATGGCCTTAACAAGGCTGTAGTGCAGAAGGAATGCTGCCTCTGACAATACGAAATGCGCATTGCAAGGATCACTTATCAGACGCAGTTTGCTGAAGCTTGATAAATGTTTGTTACATGTAAAATATCGATACTGACGCCTCCGTATCGATACGTGTATCGCCAAGAGGCCCACGACGATGTATCCCCGTATCGATTTTTTGAACACACCCCTAGAATAAACCACCCACTTAATTCAGAATTAAGTTTAAATACGAATAAACACTAGGAATTAACTGTTTACATGGTCTTTTTTAAATCGGAATGAACTTTTATTCCAATTAATTTATTTTAATTCGGATTTAAAGGTCTCATGTAAACGGGGCAATTTAGAAATGAAGGGAAAAATGTGCATTCAACATGATTTGATGTTTCGCAGCAATTTGACTCAGTCCTACATCGATGAATAGGCCTTTCATCGATGAATAGGCCTTTCTTCTTAGTTCCAGTTATCCTTGGACTTGTACATATACACCAGATCACCCACATATCACAGAATTACTTGGAAGCATTTTGGAAACCTGAGCTGGTTTTGAGTTTGGAAAATCCAAGTGCTGCAAATTGTGACCCATATAATAAAATCAAGTCAAATCGTGACAAAACCGAATGATCCCACCCCCTAATACCACAATAAAGCATCATACAGAACAGTTTTTATTTATTTTTTATTTTTGTAATGCAGGTACAATGAGGTGGCAGGCGTTAGGAGCCTAGTTTTTGGGGTTGAGGACGATCCTGGTGCGTCTGATGACCACCTGTCTGCCCTCAGTCTGAGGCTCCTTGGTCTGTGGTCCCCCCTCAGTCTTGGTGAGGACTTTTTCTTGGTCAGTTGTGGTGCTGCTCTGGATCTGTGGATCCATCTGCTGGGGCTCTGTCTGAGGTTTCTGAGCCTCCTCCACAGACTGTCCTCCTTTCTTTGGCCCCAGAAGAACAAAAACTTTTAAACTTTTTATTTTCAATTATTAATTAAAACCAAACCTTTTAATAAAAAACATGATTAGCCTACTGCTTGAATGTTGTATATATGTGAATTTATTGTATTTGGTTTAATAATTTATGCTACCATCAAATCTTATGTTTTCTGCATTATTTATTTCTGCTCCTGACTCTTACGTCTGTGTAAGTGTAGATATAAAGATGTATGTGTAAAGCCAAAAAGCAGTTTTTTAAAGTTCATATTTGTGCCAATCCTGAGTCTATCAATGAAAAAAGTGACTGAACGGTAAGACTCACCTCTGTGAAAATATAGCACTCATGAGCTTCTTTAGAGTTGTGGCTTTCTGTGTCTGTGAAAGGACCCAAGGGTGACCTTTTCCTCAAATTTAAGAACTATCTGTATGTTTTCTTTGTACACTACATGATCCCAAAGTATAACTGGAGATGTTCTTTGTGTGATGAGTTTAAGTTAACACATCTGGGCTTCAATACAGAATGTCTAACCTGCCTCGCACCAGATTGATACTGAATGTGCAGCACTGAACTGAGCTCTACACATTATCAGTCTGGAGCGGCTCTCCCTGAAAGAACATCAGGACTATTTGAATGTGTTTGGTCAAAGCATCACAACACAAGCCGAAAAATAAAACTTTGATGACATCCAGTTAAACGCACAGCACAGACAGCTTCACAATCTACAAATGTACAATAACGTTACCTTCTGCTCATTTTTCACTAACAAAATAGTTGATTTTGTTTGAGAGCTTCACCTTTGACTTCCTCACTGACCTCAAACCTGCGACAGGATGGTGCACCAATCACCTGTCAGGCCCTGATGCACCAGCCGGCACACGGACGAGCCTCTTGAGTTTGTGAACTCACAAATATGACAATCCAACAAAGAAAGTGTGTCATTTAATTCAATATTTTTGTAAAGCCCATAATCACAATACCAGAGATCTTTGATTTAACCAACAGAAAGTCGAGAATCAAAGGATAATAAGGGTCACCCAGGTCCACACAACCGGATCAGGACATATGAGGGCCAAATACAGTCAGTTTAAATAAGCACGAATGAAATGTATATTCAGTACATTTCTTTTATATGTAGCACATTTTATATTGTATTTATTGTTCTTAAAGCTTTGCATAATGTGATGTAAACTAAACACAGTGCACATCCTCATGCATAATTATGTCTCGACATACCTCCAGCTTTCCTATTGAATATAAAGCACAGAAGGTCATAAGCCTGCACCTTTCTCAGGAAGCAGAACTGTTACGAGAACTCTTCAAAATAACATTCTTTATGGGGGAAGACGGGTCATGGTGTGAATGCTCAGAAAGGTTAGCCTGGAAATGAACTTTGACCCCACTGCCATGTGAGCATCCAAGAGGAATTTGTTTTTTTTTCCTTGTGAAATACTATTACCAAATCTGCAAAACGGTGTCTATCTAGTTATTCACCTATTCATTTTTTATTTAACCATTTATTTTGTTCAGTTCAGTGTCGTTCTGTCAGTCTAGCTTGGACAAAACTTTACCCAGAATGACCAAACCCCTACACAACATAGCTCATATGCTATAGACTAAACCGGGCTCAGGACGACGATGTCTGAAAGGATTGCTAATTAAAATCATTAGCACAAGCTTCTCTTGTGGACATGACAGCCATTTAGCCGCACTTCCAATAGTTTCGCGAACACCTGGTGGAATCTCTCAGTTGAATAGTTTGCCGTGGTCCGTTGTTTGAGTCTTTCACCTTTTTGACAGCTGTAGTTGGGAAGCAATGCTCACATAAGAACCAATGGTACTTTTTGGTATGGAGGAATGTGCACAACACTTGGCAGCTGATAGAAGCACATTAATTTCCACCCAAACGTCCACTGGCTCATTGTTCCTCCTCCGCTCATTGGCTACTCGAGTGGTGCGGGTCTCTTTGGATTTTCCCATGCCCTGCTATCTTTTCTCAAGTCTTAATCTTTTCATTCTGTCAGGCCGCTCTGGGCAGCCTCCGCTCCCTTTCCAAAGGTCTGGGCTTCATGCTAATTGTCCCTCAATGGCCGGGTTACCTCCCACCTACATAATGCACCTTGTTTCCTGCGCTCAGTCTGGGCTGCACCACTGAGGCTCATTGGCATTCAGGACAGAGAAGGACTGTAAAAGCAATGCCCCGGGCAGAAAACGGCTGCAAAATTACAAGAAAAAAAAGAAGGAAAAGATGATTTGTCTGTTTAAAGAGTCGGCGGTGGGTGGGCTGAGCTCTTGTAAAGTGATTGAAGTTCGTTTAGATTTCTTGACCTATGATTTCCCAGTCTCCGGAAATTTTTTCAGAATGCTGATTGTTTTAATGGTGCGTGCGTATGAAAAAACAAATGCAGTTCATCAGTGGTAATTATATACGTAATATATTCTTTGACAGAAAGTAGACTAATGGCCTCTGTTTTTTTCTGTTGCCCTTTTTTTCCCCCTGGAACAAATAGTCTTATCTGAATATTGCATATCGTTAGCTTAATAGCATAGTCATATTTGAAGGTTTTCAGAAAACACATTTTTAGCAAGTGCATTGGTATTTTTTTATATTATTGATATTTTAACAGAAAGTTAAACCAGATGTGTGAACAAGACACAGCGTTGATTGCAGGTGATGCAGCAGTGGTAAAAGAGTAAACTTAGGCAGATATCACAATTTGGCTAAAAAAATTACTTAGGCAATTATGCTATATGAGAATATTCATGTTTAAGGCACATAATCCCACACGATCCGTAAAATTAATCTGAA
This sequence comes from Odontamblyopus lacepedii, assembly GCA_034769755.1. NCBI lineage: Eukaryota > Metazoa > Chordata > Actinopteri > Gobiiformes > Gobiidae > Odontamblyopus > Odontamblyopus lacepedii. The sequence continues at coordinate 9,667,947 of CM068355.1, forward strand.
TAACAACATAAATTTGACGAGTAATGACTACCTGTTTTTAACACAACAAACAACAAAACAGAATACTTAGTCTTAGTGACTGTATCTCGCCGTCTGCCATTCCATTAACTCTGCAAATATCCAGTAGGTATCATAGATCGTATATATGAGTGGACAAAGCTAAACAGGAAGTGCTCCAGGAGGCTCTTCCGGCTCCTTCTCTCCCTTTTTCCCATTGACTCACACTAGGATCTTCTCGCTCCTCTCTCTGGACCTGCTGCTGTGGCCTCGTCATTCTGGTCTTAAAATGTTCGTATGAACCCACGACACAGGATCCTGAGTTTTTCATTTTGCTGTTTTGTTCCTAAATCAAGATATGAGAATAAATAACAGACCAATCAGACGCCTTCATTCCCTGAGGTCGCTGCCGACTAGCGTTAGCAACAGGTTTGATTGACAGCTCATGCATTTCACTGCTAAGTAAATTCCCTTGCCACTTTTCTGCCCTGATTGACTATTTTTGAAAATAAATGACAAAATAAATCAAACAATTACATTAGCTAACGTTACTAGAATCTTAACTAGCATAATTTAACTAGCATAAAGTAAAGTGAATTTTGTTATAACATAAATCAGTGACTTAAACTTACTATTTAAAGTTTGATGATAAAAGTTTCCTTATTATTCACAAGAATCACCGAAATACAGCGGTCCATGCAGAATGGTGCAGAGTATCACCGCTCTGAGTCGGGCGGCACATTTAACGACCTCCATCATGATTAGCTCTTGTGGTTGCTATGATACTCGCAGTCAGATTTCCAAATATGGATCCTGGCTACAAATACGCTCCTGTAACTGTGGCATCGCTCCTCATTTGAGCGACGCTGACGCTGTGGAGACGTCACACTCACTTAGTCCACTCATATATACGCTCTATGGTTAGTCCACTTTTTTATACGATCTAGAGACAGGTGTAGATAACTGTGGTAGTGACTGGAATTAGCAGCGGTGGTGTTGTTCACTGAGCCAACTGTGCTCATGAATCCACAGATAAGGAAACTCGGATGCTTTGAAATCCTGAAGCTACTGAAGAATGGACCTTAATTTTACACAAAGAGCTGATAACACCAAATGAATGACAGCTTTGATGATCCCTCTTGCAGGTTAAACGGGAGTGCCACAGTGAAAGACGCAAATAAATTGAGCTAATTGAGTCCACATAGACCCTGAACTTGTCTCTTTTTTTTCTTTTTAAAAAAATCTCAAGCACACGGGATTGAGACGACCGGCACGCCCCATTACCATCTATTCAAGAGACGCACTTTGATCTTCTCTGTGGAGCAATGGGAGAACACGGGCGGGGAAAAATAAGGAAGAAAAAACATCATCAACAATTCAAATGCACCTAATTACCGGACCATAAATAAAAGAGTAATTATCATAAATTGCTTCCACATTGTTTCTATTTTTATAATTTCTGCTCATTTTCACTGTGTTATTATGTATTCTGTGAAACAATAGTGTTATTAACAATGTGAATTCTGAAGGAAATCCTTAACTTTATAGGGAAATTAGGTATTTATAGGTAAATATTTGCTTTTGTGCAAATGTGGTGGTGTTTTTATTTAAAGAGACAATACGACATTATCTCAAATTTAGTTTGACCCACTTTAGACGATTTCTTAAAAAGCCTGTACCCAGATTTGCTCCGTGTATTTGAGGAAAATGTGTTTAGTACAGATATATTGTATAAGCAGGTAAAAGTAAATCAGCTGTGTAATGTCTACAGCTTAAGTGGTTTATTGCACGGTTATGAGGAAGTGCACTTTGCATGCTAGTTGGTGTTTGCATTACCTTGAAAAAAACTCCGCTCTGGCCTCTGAAAGTTGTGAAAAAGCATTTATAATCTCATCCCGGTGAATAATTAGGTTGTTTGGAATCAGTGGTGGAACATAAGAAAGTAAAAGTATAAAGTACTGTAGTTAAATATATATTTTAGGTATATATACTTTACTTAAGTAGATTGTACAGTGGACAATTTTTACCTTTACTTCACTATATTTAAGAGCAGAAGTTGTTTTTATTTCTTCTTATTTTATTAAGTACAGAAAAATGTATTTTCATATTTTAAGTACAAAAAGTCTTATTCCACTTATTCCATCATTTTACTTCATGATCAAATCATTTAACAATTAACTTGACTAGACTTTTTTTTTGCATTGCATAAGTATTTTGCATGAGACCTGCTGAAAAGGCTGAGGATTTATTTTGAACACATCTGTATCTTGAGCAAACATCTGAGAAAAAAAAAGATTGAATTGTTTCTGATGATTGAAATTCAGCAACACACTGAAGATTTATTAGATCTCAAAACTGTGCGAATACTTTTACTTATTTTTATTTTTAAGTACATTTTTAAGCAGGAAACTTTAGTGCTTTTACTCAAGTATTTTTTGTTCTGGTATCTATACTTTTACTTAAATAACACAGTTGAGTTCTACTTCCACCACTGCATGGGGTAACTAAGGATAACGAGATGTTTATTTTTACATGTTTAAGACCGTAAAAATGAAGTACAGTGCGTTTAAAAATACAAAACAGCCTCATCTCAAATACAGTTTACCCCGATTTGGCTTTTGATCGTGTTTGTGAATATAATAAAAGTCTCAACTCGGCATCTGGGAAATATTAAATAAGCTGCAGAAGTTTGCAAAACAACGATCAGCTTCAGAATGCAATGGTACTGTTGTGAGGAAACTCCAAAGTTAAAGGTCCATCGTGTAACTTTTCTAGTAGACGGTCCGTTGAATGCTTTTTCTCTCCATGGCGACGGTGTTGCTTTGTCTGGAATATTTCACAGTAATGATATTGAACCTTTCTACCTTCATGGAGCCCAAATCGGATCAAGTTATGCCGGTTTTTCTAAGTATTTTTGCGCTATAAAACTCCTTGCGATTGAATTAACGTAAAGTAAAGCTGTCATATCCATAGAAACAAGCAGGTAATGAACCCCCAACCATAAAGTTCCATAGTGCAGCTTTAAGCAAAGCAAGGCAAACTGCGGTCACATGAGTTTAACGCGTTGTCTCGGGGAGGTCTGGTTTTCCGTCTTCTCGTGGCACCGTCTGCTCTGGGTTATGACTCTGAACAAGGACAAATACAAAAGCAAGATGTGGAGGTTCAGGTGGGACCACACTTTCCCACAGTCTAATGGAAGTCTAAGTGGGATCTGCAAAACTGGAGGAACTATCCCACGATGCGCTGGTGTAAGGTTTCATTTCAAGGTAGCTGTTTTTGAGAGAACTGTTCCTGTTTGCGAAAAGATACTCGCTGACGTCGAAACAAGCTAATTTGCACAGAATTTGACAGAATTTCTGTTAAAGTCATTATGGTGTCAGAAAATCCTTGTTTTGTCCACGATTTTGGTTTAGTTTTGATCAGATTGGACCACTCTATCGTTAAAGGTCCTATAATTACGCAAAATGTATTCTTGTGAGCTTTAAGCCATGTTCGAATGTCGTTACTTCCTCGTGCTCTGGTCCATCTTGTGATCTCATGAAGTGGTATTTTTCAAGTTAACGCCTTTACCTTTTCTTGAGGTTGGCAATAACAAGGCTGAGATTATCCGGATGATTCTAGTGAAGGTGTACGGAGTTTAAAAACGCACAGGAGCACCTACTGAATTAACACGTGACATCACAAGGTGGAACAGAGTGTTTATTGTTTGAGAAAAGAACTCCTAAAACGTAAATATGCAGGGTTTGTGTGTTAAATGTGCGAATGAAACAAAACACAACTCCGGGAATGTTTTTGATGAGGAAAGACTATGACAGAGATTAGAAAACATCATCTATGGAGCCTTTAAAGGTGCATTTACGTTACTTTTCTGCGACCTGCTTCTTATTACTTTCCCTGATATTGTCAAATGTTTTACCCACACATTTTTTATGTACTCAGAGGAATAATTTGGCCCAGACCCTCAAAACGATCTCCTCACTGGATTATTTTAAAAGACAATTAAACATTGATTTGAAATTCAATTAAATATTAATCAACTTGCCTGTTCATAATAAAATAAAAATCATGTTTCTAGGGGAGGTGATCTTATAAGACTGAAAAAGTCTTCTCGTTCTCTCCTGCACAGTCATTCTTTGTTGTTGTTGTTTCTACCTTTTTGAAATGTTTTGACTATATTTGCAAGAAAATCTAAATCTAAATATGTCCCGCAGTATGGCATTAAACTTGGTTATTGCATTTATTCAATTACAGGAACGGATCCGATTTTACTGTGAGCATTTCTGAGCAGCATCTCCACAGATCTGACCTGTAACTTGGCCTGTTCATATCACTTCCTTATGACTGAAAGGTTTTCGTCTCTCATTCCACACTCTTCTCTCTAATTCTCTCTAATTTATTGTCTCTATTTTTAAATTTTATGATTATTTATGTTTTGATTTGTTTGTATTGCGATTTTAATGTATTTCTTATTCTGTAAAGCACTTTGAATTACTTTGTGCTGTACAAATAAACTTGCCTTGCCTTGTCTCCATGGAGGTAAATTTAGGCAATTCAATCCCATCTCCATGGAAACAAAGAGGTAATGTGCCCTCCTCTAGAAAAAGTTACACTATGTACCTTTAAGAGTGTAATATTTCGACATTATCAGGTTGATTTAAAAGAAAAACATAGATTTTGTTTAAATTTCTAAATAACTGCACCATAATTTGTCTTGTCCCAGTACAAATATACTGTAACAATGTATTTTGAGATCAGTAAATGCACTATTAGCATGCTAGTTGTTGTTAATAATACATGACTGCATACTCTGCTCTGGCCTCTGAAAGAAAAGTGCTTCTCAACTCATTGCAGTGGTTAAATCGGATGCTCAGATTGGCTGATTTGGACCTCTGCAAAACATTTAAGCCAAAACGAGTTCCGCTTTTCACGTTTTTTAAGACATAAATCGAGTTCAGCACCTTTAACTTGTGACCCCGTTTGCTCTGAACCCTTAATCTCCATCATCATAACGAGACTTAAAGCTGTAGTTCCCACGCCACATCGAAAAGAGCTGTTGATTCCACGACGTTTAGCTCCCACACACACACTGGGCCAACGCTCTGTCCGGACATTTCACTTTAAGACACGGTTTGTTCTCTTGTGGCTTTTGAGTTCACTTTTATTACAAAGCCCAGCTCATCTAACTCCGATTTATAATTTTAAGAATAACATGCCTCACTTTCTCTCAAGACGGGATGTTTTTCTTGGTCACTGTTGATGTCGTTACGCTAATAAATGCCAAAACATTACCGTATTTGCCATCCAAGTTGTAAAATACACTTGTTGAAAATGTCCCTCTGCGTTATTTTAAGGGCATGTTAGGTTAAACGAATAAGTAGATGTAATTTGATGTATGCCGGAGATTAATGGAAGCTGTTTTTGCACAATGTTGCATCACATCCTCGCGCTTATAAGGTCAAGGCCGCGACCATTACAGTGTTTTTTTGTCATCAGCGCTTTGTTAACAGAATAACCTTGGACAGTCTTGAGAAATCTCGTATGAAATGTAGCTCAGCCAAAGGAACAAATTATTGAATTTTGGGAAGGGTCCCGAAAACATAGTGGTTATATTCGAAGTTTGACCAATAGCCAGTTTATGTCTGGACCAATGCTACACCAGTGGTCACTTCAATGGTCCCAGAGTCGTATATAAAAACGCTGGTGAGTTTATGTAGTAGTTCGAACTTTCCGTGAAGTTAAGCCAACACTTTTATGAGGGAAGGATTATGCTTTTTAATGCGCGTTTAAAGTGAACTCTACTGGGTGTTCTGTAACGCCGTATCCATGCAGATGTCATTGTTTTGCCTGTTTTGGAAGGTCCCGCAGTACGGCATTAAGACAAGCAGGTGACAAAACCAGACTTTCATTTCTAAAACTTTACGCAGAATTCTTGCTAAAAGCGTCTGACCAACAGACATTCCCACAAACTTCCCCACGTCCTCTGCCTCTTCTCTGAAAGTCCTGGCGTCGAAAGTTTAGAGTTTCTGGACAGGACGGCTCATTTTTATGTCAGTCTGTTTTTTTATGAGAAGAGGCTCCTCGTAGTAAGAGTGCGTGCGTTTCAACGTATTTCTGAGGGATAAAAACACCTGTGACTGAGTAAATACAAGATAAGTTTATTGGAATTCCAGTCAAAATGATAACATCTCCATGAAGAGAAGCAGGTGAGGTGGGGTTCGCTCCAGCAGGAAAGTAATATAGTGCACATTAAAGGGCCCATATTAGGCTATTTTCTGATCTGTGTTATAATGTTGTTTCCTCATCAAAAATATACTCTTGTCTTTTGTTTCCTTCGCACGTTTCACACACAAACCCTGTGTATTTTGGTTCTTCTCTCATACAGAAAACTCTTTTTTTTTTTAATGACGTGGATGATTTCAGACTTGGATTTGCCCATCTCGGCTGTAACCACATTAAAGGTAAAATGTGGTTATTAACTTGAAAGCTACTACTTCATGACATCACAAGGTGGAACAGAGCATTTTGAGTTTTGAGGAAGCAGACAGACTAATAATCCAGGATTACTCAATCATGTGAATGAACAAAACACAACTCCAGGTCTGTTTTTGAGGAGGTAACAATATTATAACATGATTTAAAGCTCACAAGAGTCAGTTAACAGTCAGTTATAACATATTTTGGAAAGTTCTGGAAAAGCCGGTCTTTAGATAATGTAACTAAAGAGTCATAGGTTCCAAGGAAAAATTATAACACTGGACATAATGTTGGACAGTATCATTGTTTGATGGTGTGTGGACCCTACAGTTGTTACTAATTTGGACATCATACATCATACGTTTCCATTCACTGACATGGGATGTGCTAGAAACTGACCACTGACATTGGAGGTCCACTGTTGCTTAAATGGCACAACTTTGGGCTCTCTTAATTTGGATACGACGCATTCATTTACGTAATACCCACCCAGAGCCAAAAGAGTCGGAGTCAAAACACTTGTTGAACCACACTATATCTTTTATTTCTCCCACAGAAGTATAATTTATGTCTTAAATACTGAACTTTGACCAAAACATTTCCATTTTAATCACTTTTGTTTAAAACTTAATTGCACGTGGCATGATTAGGAAACCTTAAGGGATCTATTCTTTTAGCTGATGCTCCATTAAAAAAAAAAAGTTGCCAGATATGTGTCTTAACACTGAAGTCATTGCGAGGGGACGGTCAATCTAAGACTCTCTGGCCAGACGAATCAAAATAAAACACTAGCCACTATGTAACTGAAGCCGTGCTCGTAAAGAGGAAAGAATCTTCACACTATAATATAACTACGGTAGAACATTTACTGAAGTTTGTTACAAACCTGACGTGTTTGACCCACCAGTGAACCTTTCCCGTCCGACTCGCCGCCCGTTTAAGTGCAGTGACTTTTCAGGGTTCACTTTCTGAGTCATATCAAGACCCGCAACACTTCTGATGTGTATTTCTGTCATTATTTTATTGTGTTCTAGCCTCATGTGACTCTTTCTCGTGATGCCTCTAAATAAGAACACATGTTGTCTGTGACTTTCTTTTCAGGCCGTACATGTGTGCGTATACATTTGTGCTGCAACAGTAAGAGGCTGATCTTGTATTTTAATAAATATGCTGGAGTTAGCACAATTGAAACATTTCATCCTTTGTCCTGATGCAAAATTTAGGTTTTGGTACTTTCTGTGGTTTTCTCCTCTTGGACTCAGCCCGCGAGGCTCCGTAACCCATGCTCCTGCACCAGTTTTCATAAATATGCAAGAGAAGGATACAGAACAATACATGGTAACTTCAGAAACCCGATGCTACTTGCACAAGGTCCATTAGCTGAATGCTTTGTGTAGAGTGATGGCACAGAAAGGGGGAGTGACTTATGGCAGGGAGCGAAGGAAGTCTCAAAATGGGAAAAATTAAACCATGTGCTCAACCAGAGATCTGCGAACTGAATTGCCCTTTGGGATTAATCGTTGTTGATTGATTGAAACTCATTACATATTTGAATACATTGTTTTTGGGAAAATACAGCACTTTCAACAACAAAATACATAAATATGCATGTGTTAAAAATGAACAGCTATTGTAACGTAATGCCCCTCTTTAAACATTCAAGTTAAAAGTGCCCAATCCAACCAATTTTGAAGAACTTTTTTGAAGGCTGAGGAATTGTCACAGTTTTTGATGTGCTCTGGCAGCTTTTTTCATAATTTTTGCCTCTGATAAACACGACCATTTGTCTAAATTAAGTCTTGTGCTTTTGTCCATTACAGTCTCCTCCTCACAGTTAACAAGCCCTCCTCCTCCTCTGTCTCCTCTCTGTGTTTCTTCTACCACTCAAGTTTTCCAGCGATATGGCGGCTCCTGTCGAGCTTCGACTCTGGGCCCACACAGTTTGCCACAACAGCTTTGCAGCAATTATACAAGGTCCGGCAGGATTGACTTCTTTTATATCTCCAGCTGGGAAAGCTCACCTCGCTAAACTCCGAAAGCACAAAGGCTTTTGAAGAGAGAGCTATAAAACGGTATCCAGAATGAGCAGCTCCCCCGTTCTCGACATAATAAGCCCATTTTACAGTTCTGAAGAAGATACTGGCCTCTTGTAACGGGATATGTTTCATCTGTAAATGCACAGCGAGTCTGGAGCACTGTGGGGTAATGAGACGGTGAAAAGAGGCGCTGAAACTAGCAATTTCTGATATCTGCACATACCAACTACTTTGCAAGGTAATTTTTTGATACCGATAATGATGCTGCTCTAAACCTAAGGGTGGAGGCATTTCAATAAATATACATCTTATGACTGTAATTTTCTGTGAGAGACTTTTTTAAAAGCGCAGATCAGGAAAACGGCTGAAGTTACAACTAAACCAGCTCTTTCTGCTCAGATTATGTTAAAATAAAGCACAGAATAAAGTCTAACAGGCCTCAGACAGAGCAGTGCTTACGGTCAGCATCACCTCCAGGGAATGTTGACGACATCGGCTGCAAAATGTCAACACAAAAGGCCATCGAATAGGCTCTAATAGGCTGCTGGTGGCTCTAACATGTCGAAAATTGCTTGATGGCTTTAACATTTGCATAATAAGTATAGATATTTGCATAATCAAATACATATTGACATTTGTAAGTATCAAAATATTAATACTTTTATTAATGGTAAATGTGTTGACCTAAATGCATGTTTACAAAATGAATCCATTCATCAGTTTTTCCATAGTAGACCTAACATAACTGGGCAAAAAGAGTGCTATTAAAGATTGTGTAGCATCCAGTTGAGCTTAGAAAGGCCAGAACTGATGGTTAAATGACTTTTAATGTTTTTCTTCCATGTCATAGAACCAACGTAAGAGCTAGAAAGAACAAAATAACAGAAATTACTATATACCATATTACTACTAGCTCATTACTTTATCAATATTTTAACATACATTCTATACAAATTAGAATCGGCTCAAATATACATTAATAAATAAAACAAACCTTGTTCCTCTGTCGACTGCTGCTATCTTTACTATCTTATATAACCTTTCACCGTTGATTTTATTCTCTACCTTTAACCGTCTGTCTTTACTTTTCATCTTTTCAGTATATCGAGCTAACGTTTCTTCCTTCACTTCCGCTCACACAGGAAGTCACCAAAATCAAAGCGTGACCTTACTATTAAAAGCCATGGACCGTATGTGAATGTATATAAGAGCTAGTTTGACCTTTACAGATGGGTAGCTTACTTTTCTCAGGCAGCTCAGTTAAACCGGCGTGACACATGTTGAAATTCAAGCTTGGTCCTAGTACAAAAAACGTAAATATCCTTAACGGCTTTTTCCAGTTCCAGTCATTTCCAGCGCTCTACGGAAAGTGAACCATGTGCGGGGGTCAGTTCAGGAGCGGGTTTAGTGCCTTGACCAATGCGTCACTTGTGTCTGTCAAAAGGTTTTCACTGAGCGGACCTGCATTTGCATTAAGATGACTTCAGTTCAGCTCTGCTACGCTAACGTCGCCTGTGACGATAATCAATAAATCAGTTAATCGCGCGATAACTCTTAACGAGCTCGAGAACTTTTCCGGCAAGCGATCATTTCTATTTGCTGCTTGTTTGTTTTTCTCGTCTCTCGCTCTGTCAAAGAGACAAATGTCGCTCTCTACTGACTCCTCTTGTTTCCTTTGCGTAATGACGCTTGAACGAACGTGTCATAAACAAATAATCCCTCTAGAGTCTAAGCCTATCATAGACTCTAGACGAATTATTTGTTTATCAACGCAGCGGATGCACGTGTAGCCCGAGTGCAGAAGGCGCCACTGTCTGTGCGGTTAACATGAAGCCCCAACGCTAGCGCCGCCGTTAGAGCACGAAAACAGTTCACGATGCCAATTCGACTCTAGTGAGCGGGCCCACGTGCAGGCAAACAACGAGAAGAAATGGCTCAAGCCCACCCAAACCCGATCCACACAACGCGCCCCCAGGAGAGCCCGAAATCTGATGAAATCCCACAAGACTCTGCAGGAGACATGTGCAGCAGAGCGCGAAGTGATGCGGTCCGACTATCTCTGTATAAAGACGTGGACTAAGCAATTGCGATGTCACCCTCAGGCGCTATATTATGAACGGGGTTTTTTTGACGGACAAAAACAGGATCATGTAGAGCGGGTTAATACGAACACTTCAAGACCAAAATGACGAGGCCACAGCAGCAGCCACAGAGGGAAGCCACAATATCCCAGTGTAAATCAATGACTAAAATAACTTTTAAGGACAGTTTTGTCACAAAGACTTAATTATCAATTTTTTTTTTTATTGTTTTGGTTGTTTGGTTCAAAAATGGTTTATTCAAATGCATTTTTTGTTAACAAGTCCTCGCCTGTAAGCCAGAAAATATTAGGATATTCTTATGTAAGTCTATTTTATTTAGGCCTATTGTTTTTGGTTGTCTTGCAGTTCCAGTGATAAATGTTCTTTAGAAAGTAACGTTTATTGATCTTTGAAAGGGAATATTCGCATTTTTGTGATTTTTGGCATTATATTAGTTGAAAATGGTCTCAAAATGTCAATATCATCGTTTATCGCAATGATTTCTTAGTTAAACGAGTGTGAATGAACCCAAACACAACTCCAGCTATGTTTTTGATAAGGTAACATCATGTCGCAAGAGTCAATTTTGCGTAATATACAATCTGGTTTTGAGGCTGAGTAATTTTTTTCACGTTTCTTGATCTATAAAATACAGCTTGCATTGTACAATAAAATAGATATTACAGAAAATATATTACATTGGCCCATAGGATACTCTGGAAAGCCTCTAAGAAATTATTAAGTCTCATATATTTGTTCTGGCCCTGGAATTTAGCCCTGTCAAAATAATCCTGCACATTGTTCCATTCACCGCAGCCACCCATGCTGCTAACCTCAAATTATCATAGTAATAGTATAATTATAATGTAGCATGTTTGTCAAATAGCCTCGTAAGTACTCTGAGAATAGCGCTTATCGAAGAGGCCTGTGGGAGTTCAGCGGGTCAGTGAAGAAGGCTCTGCTTGAATATTCTCAACCAATTAAATTTCGCGTCGGGAGTCTTGTGAAGAGCCTCCAAACCCGGCACCTGTTTCATATTCCATCCTCGTAACGTGCTTTCTTTGGATACCACGTCTTCCCGTTATTTGATGTCAGTTCTTTGAGATATAAAATACATGCTGGTGCGTATAAGTGGTCTTCGGCGACGACTATGAGCGGATTTGGCGGAGAAAAAAGTTAAACAAAAGGGTGTGAACGGTCAAAGGGACAGAGCGGACGCCATTTCAATTATGAGGTGAACTTTGTACCTTCTAATTAACATATACTTCATTGTTCTCGTACAGAAATTTGTATTTGATCCGTCCTTCAGTGCAAAAATGATGGTTTAATTCCTCAAAAATCCCTTTTTTTACCATAAACACGGCCTCTTTTCCACCGATCTGTCCTGTACCTTGGACTGGTGCTTTCTGCTTCTCTCCACTGTGACCGAAAAGTTTAATGCTATACTGTGGAACATTCAGATCAAAAGAAACTTCCAAGGAGACAAGCAAGGCGACCTTTCAGTGTCTTTTCGGTGCCAACTACTATCATAAGTCGATCTTGGATTTCATGCAGGTATTTTTATGAGACATTTCAAAGGACTTCCAACACCAAATTTTCTTCATGTGGTTCTTGTCTTTCTTGAACCGTTTCAGCAAATATTTTCAGATGATATCGACTTTTACATTTTAAAGCGGAGCCAGGCCCGCCGTTCCATCTGGCCCCAGTCAGGACAGTGGATGTCGGGCTTTTACTGCAGAGCAATCGGAGGTGGTGCAGAGGTTAACAGATACCAGTAAATTCTTGTGCTTCGTGCCATTATCGTGAGGAAGGGCACATATAATGCGATGTGATAGATTTACTACTGCACAAAGCCTCTGCTGACAAAAATACTGGAACACTATACCTTAGCTGGCCAAGTTGAAAAATTCAGACAAACGTATTATTTGCATTGTAAAAATGATCAGTCTGTTATCTGTCGGCTTTGCCCCACTTTTTTGTAAACTGGTGAATATTGTGTTTTCCCCTAAAGAGTACGAAATTATAAAAACAGCACTTTGTGATCAATTAAAATCGCTGCACATTGACTGCAGCTAATGAAAAGAAAAAAAAGATACATGTGCAGATTAAAAATGTGCCAATAGGTTTGTGAGAGTTAGAGACCAGTTTGACAGATTTACTACTACTACTATTATTACTACTACTACTACTATTACTACTATTACTACTACTATATTACTACTACTATTACTACTACTACTACTACTATATTACTACTACAACTACTACTACTTTACTACTTAGACAAACTACTACTACTACTACTACTACTTTACTACTACTATTACTACTATTACTACCACTACTACTACTACTACTATTACTACTATTACTACTACTATTACTACTACTATTACTACTACTATTACTACTACTACTATTACTACTACTACTATTACTGCCCAATTACCACTACTATTGCTGCTTAACAACTACTACTACTACTGCTGCTGTTAGCTACCACTACTATTGCTGCAGCAACTATTACTACCTGCTACTATTACTACACTACACCTGTATTGCTACTAGCAACTGTTAGCAACCACTACTCACTACTACTACTATTACTACCAATTCACTAGCAACCACTACTACCAACTACTGTTACTGTGCCATTACTGTTACTGCTACTATTACTACCGCTACTGCTGCTGCTGTTGCTACTGCTGTTCTGCCACTACAATGTGTTACTACTACTATTACTACCACTACTACTACTACTACTATTACTACTACTACTATTACTACTACTATATTACTGCTACTACTACTATTACTACTACTACTATTACTACCACTACTACTACTAATACTACTACTACTACTACTACTACTACCACTACTACTATTACTACCTTCCTTTTAAGTGATCTTTCTCTAAAGAAAAACTAAAGCAAATTCTTTACATTGTGTTTTTTTTAGCCTTGTCAGAAACATATTTTCATGTTTGCACATTTAACATAAAAGGTAAACATTTGAATTGCAAGTAAGCAAAATCCCAAAGGCACTTTTATCATTACACTAATCCCTTTATGCAGGTTCTGCTCACATGATAAGACATGGCCTGTGTATCTGACTGAGGAATAGGAAAAACTACACTTGCTTCTGTTGCAGGATTCCATCTCTCTGTGGCTTCGTGATAGGTGCATGTTTTGCCTTGTCAGGAGTTCTGGGATTGGTATCCCAGATAAGATCTCTCAAAATCAAAATATGGACTTCAACCGAGGGAACTTGGCCCTGATTTTCCTTGGCAGAGCGCTCTGAACTAAGCTCCATGCTGTCTTACATAAACAAGAACTTGAACATTTTTGGAGCGGACTTTTGAAGACAGAATGGGTCATTTAGTTCTTTTTGTCTAACCAGCAATTACCCTGCTGCAATGTGGCTGTTTTACATTGTGTATTGGCCTGGCATTTAAATAACACCATAAAGAGGTTTGTCTTGTAATTCTAGTGTCCACTTTTATTCCACTTAGTACTGAGATCATTTCTTTTAAAACACCAGGCCTCAGCTTCACCATGAGCAGAAATGGTAGGAGCCGTGTACAGGGAGTGGAGGGGTCAGCCACAAGAGTGATGGCCCAAAGTGTGGTGCAGTCATGGGCTGTGCTGGCTGACACTCAGCCTGGGAAGATTTACACACTTCTGATGATTTCCCCAAAAATGTGTCTGGCTTCTCTGACAAAAGAGCTCTGTGCGGACACTTGTGCTGACAAATAGGATGTGAATGGAGCTGGAAACATCACCTTCAGTTTAAAGTGGGACCCCTTTTCCACTTCTGGTATCTGATGATCTGTTCAAAAGCCTCTATCTTCAATCGAATCTTTAAAGTCTAGACCAGCCTATACTAGAGAATTTGGTGTCTTTGAGTATTCTTTCCTGTTAAATCAAGAATTATCTTTTTGTATTTTTATACAGATCTATATCATATCACTCTGGTCCAACCAAATGTGGTCATGCAATCAACTTTTTTTAAGTGATATATGTGAATGAAGGAGCTCAAAGTTCACCTGTCATTTACAAATATTTTTTTCTAACTTCAATTCAGTTCACGTGTCATTATTCAGATATTTTATTTTGATATGTGTGTCCCTGATTGGCTAACCCACCTGTCAATCACGCCCATCTGAAGCAAAATTCAACTGTGACCAGACTCACATCGTTATAAAGTATTGAAGTATTGTCTGCGTTTTCAATTGTAAATATAGCTTACAAAATTACACAGGTGCACATATTGGTCAAAAATGCCTTAAAAACAAGAGTGGTGTAAGTGGGCTTGGCTCCGCAGAGGGGTTCGGGGGCGGGTCAGGTGCATAGTGGACAGGTGCCCCCTCAACCCAGCTGGATTAAGCGGGAGAAGATGGATGGATGGAAAAAAAGTAGAAAACAATAGACTATAATATAACACAACATTTACAAATTTACAAGAATATAAGAATATAACAGTGCAGGTGAATATATCAGTGCAAAAACAGATAGGTGCAAAAATACAGCACAGGGTCATGTGACTGAAACAAAGTGAGGGGTGGGAACAGTCTTAGTGTTTTTGTTCATGAGTCCAAATCTAAATCTATTGCAGCCAAGACTGTGCTACAATATTGTGATACATTTTTTTCTACCAACTTTACTGATGCCCCTAACTTTCAACTTGGATAATTCCCAATTTATCCCCGTTAATTCCCGAAAAATCCCGTAATTTTGCAACCCTAATTGGGACAACACTAACAATAGTCCACACCGATATCCATCCCCAGCTCTCGCAGCACCTCCTTGACTCATTCCAAACTGAAAAACTATGTCTACGATCTCTACAAACCTGTCGCACAGCTCTGGTTCTGGTTCGACTAATTCACCCAAATCTATTTACTGACTGGAGGATGTACTTTGTTAGCCGTGTCCAAACAACAGGCCACTTTACCAGTCTGGTCAGCGGTGGGAGCCACTCCAGAAGCGGCTCTCTAACTGAGTGTTTATGTGGTGGTGTGTCGCTTCAAATGCACACTCCAGCCTGGACGAGAGGCAGGGCATCAGAGCGGCCAAGAGCACTGGGTTTTCCTGGCGCACAATGGCAGGAAGTACCGCCACTGCCGCGCTATAAATGGAAGCTGAAATAGTGGCAAAACCCAGTCAGCAAGGTCTTTCTGCCTTCAGCCAGTGAGACGTGTGCACGGCTTTTTCCAACATCCAATCCTCGAGAATGGAACCAAGGAGAAGTGAACCAGGAAAGTTGTGCGCCGCGTCCAGAGATGGCTGATTATTCAACCAAGTGAATGCAAGCGATACTCTTGATCGAAAACTGCCAGAAGAGAAGTCATTGCAGCCAAAGTTCAAGACGATTTTAACCGTTTTCAGTATTATTTTTAAAGGCTGTACCTGTCTCATGTTATTCCTAAGTCGTTTTTCTCCCGAGCATCCTAATGATTCACAGCTATGAGTTTAGAAGAACTTTCCACAACTTTCAGAGACCAAACCTAACAACGACTAGCATGCTAACACACATTTCTGAGTAAAGCGATAACATTTGAAGAGTTCAGTTACAAAAGCAGATATCTCTGCTTTGAAAAATTGGCAAAAAAGTGTGTTTCTTTTTGTTACCATCGTCTACGTATATTATCAATGACAATAGTGTAGAGTGGATTTTATCAAGTGGGAATGGAAGAATATTTAGATGACGGTAAAATAAAATTATTTGGCTTTTGAAAACATTTCTTAAGAAAGATTTAATTGCAAGCCTCTTTTAATCTGCAAATGTTACCTGCGTGAAGTTGGCCCCCATCAAACTCAAACCTACACAAAAAGTATGTCAGTCATTTGTGCTGCAAAAAGTTTTGTTTGTGCTGCTTTAGTTTTGGAGAAATTAACGATTCTTTTATAGGTCAAATTGGGGTCAGCCCCACAGGAAGCTTCAAAATGCTCTAAAACGTCCAAAATGGTGTCAGTCATTTGTGCTTTGTTTGTGCTGCAAAAAGTTTCGATTCTGGTTCTTAAGATATTTAAGATAAGATAAGATAAGATATCCTTTATTTGTCCCACAATGGGGAAATTTCAGTGTTGCAACGCACAGTAAAGAGAACAGCAAGAAACAGTAGCAGCAATAGAGTACAGTTAAGTTAAAAATAGACAAACACTATAAGGATCTAAAAAGATAAGGATTATAAAACTATGTATCATATAAATTGGTATCTTAAGACAATATATACAATAAATTGCAGTCTAAAAACTATATATACAATAAATTACTATCTTACATTATTGCACAGGGTCCCAGTATTGCACAGTTTGCAGTTTTATTTTCGGCCGATGACGTCATCCAGCCCCTCAAAATGTGAAACAGCCTCAAAACAGGCAGAAAATTATAGAAAATGTTTTATTACATTTATGCTGTGACAATTTTCATTTGTGTGAGTATATTTCTAAAATTATTCGTTATTATTTCTGCTGTAACTATAGGACGTCATTTCCACTCAGCTGACGGCAGCGACTTTAGCAAAACTCTGCAAAACTAGTGAAGATAAACGATCTGAGGCTGCGGAAAAGTCTGTAAAAGTCTTTAGTAATTTGCTTTTGATTCATATTTTATATAGCGGAAATGACGTCCTATAATTGCAGCAGAAATAATATTAACACAAATGAAAATTGCCGCTCAGCTGACAGCAGCAAACTTCACAAAACTAGTGGCGATGAACAATCTCAGGCTGTGGAAAAGTCTGTATTATTATATACAAAACAGCACAAAAATAAATAAATAAACATTTCCTATAATTTTCTGCCTGTTTTGAGGCTGTTTAACATTTTGAGGAGCTGGACGACGTCATTGGCAGAAAATAAAACATAATCGCACAAACTAAACTTTTTGCAGCACCAAAACGCACAAACGACTGACTCCATTTTGGGTATTTTAGAGCATTTTGAAGCTTCCTGTGCACTGGCTGATCCCAATTTGACCTATAAAAGAATCGTTCATTTCTCAAAAACTAAAGCAGCATAAACGAGGCACAAACGACTGACATAGTTTTTGTGTAGGTTTGAGTTTGATGGGGGCCAACTTCACGGAGGTGCGAATGTTTCACTGTCATACGTTACGATTCACTGTTTCGTATCACGATGGTGTGTGAGTGTTTGTATTCTGAAGGGGTTCTCAACTGACGCGCCTGGTAAAATATTGAGTACATAAATCTCTAGGGGGATTATAAGGTGACGGACTCTGCGCCGAAACGTGACATAGAGCACCTTTAAACGATAACAGCGTTCGTAAATACAGCCCAGACTCTCCCATGCTGAATGCTCTCTTCTATGCCAAGACGACATACTGTATTTATGGGGATGTTTTTATTTTCCTGCTGTGCCTCCTTCCCAGAAATGGACAAAAACCAAAATGTCAACCTTAACTTCAGCGCAATGAACGAGCAGCGAAGATAAAAGGCTGAAAATAAAACCGCCGAGGTCCAACGGTGAGGCCTGACGTGAACTGAGAGTGAATCTTTATGGACTACTCAATTCTCTTTGTAGATTTTTTACAGACTGCCCTCGATTACTTGTTTATGACTTGTTAATGAATTTGCAGTACACAGGGACACATGTAAATACTGGATTGTCGCCACAGGATAAGTCACATCTGTACGTCTACATTTACTCACAAAATCCACATTTATTCATGAAGTAGAGGCAAAGTGGGTGCAACAAGGCCACACTTTATATTATTACTTTGTTGTAATGTGTTGTGTCGTAGATAACTTGGAATATTCTGACCCAAAGACAAGCGTAACTAATCCAACAAAAGTACTAATTGCGGAGATTCTTGGTACATGTTTTTGGTTATACTTTATTAATGTTAAGATACACTTTATTATCCGTGTAGGACAATCTCTCCTCTGCATTTGATCCATCCTTTCATCTGTCAGGAGGCTGTCAGGAAAACCTTCTTGCTATGAGGTGCTAATTTGACCTGCTCTGCCGTGCCGCCATTATTATTCGACACAAAAGGCCACAATGACTGCTGACAATGCGGCCTAGTAAAACGCATATGGGTCAATGACATGACGCTGTCCAATTGCGATTTCCTCAGTTAAAAAGGTTCAAATTTCATAATAATTCAGCACATTTGTGTAGTACCTCTGACCTCCGTGGAACCAAATCATTTTTTTTTACAGAAATCATGAGTTATTGCATACTGCATGTTTTTTGTACTTAAAGTGTTAAAATATCAAGTTGTGTGACCGTGCATCATGTGGTGCGACTAATAACAGCAGGAATTCTATGGCTGGAGTTTAATAACAGACAAAGTCGACTTGGGTGAATGGTTCTTTAGGCATTTTTCTTCATTTGATGCATTTTCCAGGGCAGTAGTTTGTTCATTAAACACAAGCAGGTGACTGTCATATTGGAGCAAAAGAAAATATCAATATGCATTAAAAATCTAAAGAAATGCCAACAGTTTGTTTCTATACACTTCATATTACCATATTTTTCGGAATATTATTATTACCGTATTATTTTTATAAGTCGCACCGGACTTTAAATCGCACTTTTTGGGGGAATTTTTAACAAATCAGAGACCGAAAACCGACATTTCATCTTGAAAGGCGAGTTATAGAAGTTATAGTAATAAAAACAACCTAATAGAGAAGAATCCGTGTATCATTCGTTCATTCGTTTGTCAATATAGAACCAAAAATAAGAAAACCAAAAAACAACTCTTTTCTTTATTATTTGTCTCTAAAACCAAAATGAAACGGATAACAATTTGTTTTTTCATTTTTGATTCATATCTGCTTTAAATTTAATATATAAGTCTCATCTGAGTATAAGTCGCAGGACCACCCAAACCCTAAAAAAGTGAGACTATATAAAATACTGTACTCAAAACTTAGATTAATATCCCAACCATGTTTTAGAAAATAAAACAATTTTCAGGTGATTCTTGGTCGCACCACATGACAATTTACACTAAAAATGCTTTATATAAATGTTAAACACAGATTTATGCACCTGACACTGTAAATATTTGAAAAAGTTCAATAGAAACTAATATGTTTTCTATTTTAAAGTTTGCCTGTTGAAAATCCTTATACGTCATTGACCCGTATAATGATTTAGTCCGAGTACAATGCCTTATTTGCAGAGTCTTTCTGAAGAGCTGGGTCACACTGGTCCATGCTATTGTTACACGCTACAGTTCATCTCTGTCAGATATTTTGGGAGGGAAGGATCATAACACTTAAAGCCTCAGTATAAATGTTAAATGTTTGGACAAAAATCGTTCAAAGTCCATTATGTAGATTAACCCTGAGCCTTGCGTGATCAGATAATGGATCATTTGGGCGGCTCCTCTGGCTCCTAAAATCAGTTCGGAAAGCCAACGTAGTATTTCTCTTGCATTCCTATTTGGTCACTCACTGCTGCTTGTATTTCAAAATAATTATTCCATTAATTTTTTAGACTGTTTAAGCAAATTCATTCTAAATCATCTCTTGTCCACGAATAGGCCAACACCTTTTAACAACTGCAGTTTAATAGCCTTCCTAAAGCAGGAACAAAGACTTAAATCATAATGAACAAGTAGTTTAAAATTTAGTTTTCATTCTGGTTGTTTTTATTCTGTCCTTACTCTGCGCAGCTCTGCCCTCCACAAACCTGACTCGGTACATTGTAGGAGTAGTAGTAGTAGTAGTTGTTGTAGTTGCTGTAGTAGTAGTTGTAGTTGCTGTAGTAGTAGTTGTAGTAGTAATAGTAGTTGTAGTAGTTGTTGTAATAGTTGTTGTAGTTGTAGTTGTAGTAGTAGTCATAGTAGTAGTCCTAGTATTAGTTGTAATAGATGTAGTAGTAGTTGTTGTAGTAGTAGTAGCAGTAGTAGTTGTAGTAGTTGTTGTAGTTGTAGTAGTAGTAAGAGTAGTAGTCCTAGTATTAGTTGTAATAGTTGTAGTAGTAGTTGTTGTAGTAGTAGTAGCAGTAGTAGTTGTAGTAGTTGTTGTAGTTGTAGTAGTAGTAATAGTAGTAGTCCTAGTATTAGTTGTAATAGATGTAGTAGTAGTTGTTGTAGTTGTAGTAGTATTTGTAGTGGTAGTGATAGTTGTAGTAGTAGTAGTAGTAGTAGTAGTAGTAGTTGTAGTAGTAATAGTACTTTATTTGGTTGTTTTACAACATCACAAAACAAAACTTAGACGACAATCCTATAGATCATATAGACCAAAAGGGTTTAGGCTGAAGTAAAAGTACCTTTACCCCCCCAAAAAAAAAAAGCATATGAACAAGTTTACAATTTCACTTGCGACTTACTATATATATAAAAGACAAATAATAAAAAAAATAAAATAAAATTCATTCATTCCAGAGCTCTATATCTTTCAAAACATAACTCTTTATACCCTTTTTAAAAGACTTCTACAGTGTTGGACTTTTTAAATCATCACTCAGATCATGAAGACAACACCAGACCAAGTTACAGGTCAGATCTGGGGAGAGGCGACCCCACTCACAGTCCGAAATCCTGTTTTTCAAGAGATTTTGGGGCAATAAAACTGCCTGTAATTGAATAAATGTTAAGGTAGCGCTGTGATGAACCCCCAACCAAAAAGTTACACAGTGCAACTTTTAATGAACATTTCCGCTGTTCCTTTGGCTGTAATATTCCACAGTATGGCATTGAACTTATCTCCATGGATAATGTTTCAAAGTACGGTTTATAACTTTCTGTTCACCAATATAACACAGCTGAGGTTAAGATTAGGGCTTCAATAAAGTAGTTAGAAGGTCTGAATAACTCTTAATAAACTTGTTCTTTATGAATTAAGTCTTTCTTCATGCTTAATAAATGCAGTTATTAAGTGGTATTGGGAGTGGCCGTCAATGTCACGCTCTCACTGCATTGTTACATTGCAGAAACATACTTTCCCCACAATGTGTGACAGCCAAGTAATCGGGCATTACAACTAATTCCTTCTGCCATTTTTTTATTTCACTTGAAAAGAATCACTCGCATTCAACGAGGAAATCCGTAGAGAATCGAGCCGTAAAAGCTCCTAGCAGCTGAGGAAGAAAGAATGGGGACACTGACCCAGCGAGGAGAGGTCAGGAGTGAAGACAAAGCGGAGACGTTTTTATCCGAATTCCAATCATTTTAAGTTGTTTTTAGGAATACACCAAATGCTACGTAAACAGCGCTACATGTTGACTTTTATTAAACGCGCCTCAGATCAGTTTATAGGTTTGAATGTGCGTTTTAAAGTGGGTTAATCCATGTCATTGGATGTTTCAACACTGGTAGTAGGCCACTGGGTCAGGTTGCTTAGCATCTGTTCAGCTGGCATGTGAAACAGCTTTGAGATATGGAGAGCTCAGGAAATGCTTATTATATTACACACAACAGTCAAACATCAGGGGAATAGGCCCATTAACGTACATCAACAAATGTGAAGTTGACATATGACTTATTATGGTTTTTGCTTATAACTTTCTAATGACGCTCGCAATAAATTTTTTGGCATTTGAAGATCCGATTAATTTTGACAACTCTAGAATAATCAAGGGAGGTGTAAACAAGTGGTGAGAGCATAAATGACTATAATATGGCACGTCAGTATGATTCGAATGACTGGTTCATAAGATATTAATGATTAGATGATTGTAAAATTGTTGTAGTTTTTAAATTTATGTAGCAACCATAATGCGCCAACTAGAACTGGACCACAGAGTGTGAAAATCCTCTGTCCTAATTTGAGACGATCCACCCACAGCCGCTAATTTGTAGCACGTGTCTCTCAAATTCCTCGCCTTCAGAACAAAATCTATAACTTCTTTTACTTAATTATATAGATAAATGATAGTTTGGGGCTTCGACTGTTGATTTTGAGAAAGTACATGCTGTTTCTCAACCCTTCACGTTGATTTTTTGTTCTTTTTTTTTTTACATGTAAGCAGCCGTGTTTATTTCTGACATGAACAAAGCATGCGTCTCTTGGGCTACGTTCAGACTGCAGGGCTTAATGCTCAATTCGGATTTTTTTGTGAAATCCAATTTTTTTGCGAGGTCGTTCACATTTCCAATTAAATGTGACTTGTCTGTGATCTCCAGTGTGAACTTTAAACTTCCCAAAAGTGTCCCGCATGAGCATTGAAGGGCACGACAATGTCAGATGCAGCGAGCTCAGTGTTTACGGAAGTCGCCTATTGAGCACTTGGAGATTTAAAAGTTGCTGTTGTACGTTTCTCACGGGAGGAGACACGTCCTCGGTCTGTTTCAGTGAGCAAACGCGTCGGCGTTGGGCTGTACTGGCTCGCAACAGGTGCCTGTTACCGAGCAATAGCCAAACTCTCGCTTGTTGATGACGTGTAGGTATGAATGCGACTTGGCCGTTCAGACTGAAGTTGCGTGTCAAAAGATCAGATATGTATTGGTTTTAGGAGCACAAATCCAAGTGGCCTGGGTCGCATTTGAAAAATTTGTATCTGTGTCATTCAGACGGTCATTAAACGATCAGGTACAGGTCGCAGAAGGGTGAAAATTCGGATTTGGGTCACTTCAGGCTGCAGTCTGAACGTAGCCTCTGACTGGTTAATCCGCCTGTCAATCACCCCCTCAGAAATCCCGGACACAGGACACGGCTCCAGATCCAGTCGTTTTTGTAAAGTTTTCTCACAGCATGTGTTTCTGGCATGTCAGTTAAGCAAAAGTTATGATTAGATGATAAATGATAAGGTCTTTATTTTGTTAAAAGAAACTTTAAACTGAAAAATGCCTCCCTTGCGCATAAATTGTCTTGGCGTTTTGGATGGAGTTTCCAGTGTTAATGACGTAGACAATAGGGCTGTCGCAATAACCGCAAAAATGAATCACTGAGGTACTAAGAGGCCCACCACAGTGCATGTTGGGCCACCGCCACCATCACACACGACCGATATTTTGCTATTTTACTATGAGCTAATTCATGTTTATGTGGCTCTGAGCAAATGGGTTGAAATACTGGGACCATGGACAGTATAAAGAAAAGACAGTCTATGATTGGTACCTGACCTGAACCCGCGCACATTAAAGTGGAACTCCGGCACATTTGAAGCTAAAGTCCGTTGCTAGAGGTGGTTGAATTCTGTCAGAAGCCAAAAAACAGCACAGATCAGTGTTTTCTAGGCGGAGATCTTGCTGTGGTAATGAGGCTGTCAAGGCAACAAACTCGTGTAATGAATTATTTGTTTTTCAAATTACCTAAATTTCCTTAGAGCTGCAAAATATAACTTTTTTGATGTTGTGCCCATTTCCTCTTCTCCCAGGTGCATCTAATCATAAATGGAAATCTATAAGCCACTTATTTTCATTTTCAGTGAACAACTATTCATAAAGAATCTGGACCAGTTTGTACCCCAAACCCACAAATACAAAAATTGCATACATTTAACAGGAGTTTTATATTAATTCTGCCCTAAATCTCGGGTTTAGTGATTTGGACAAGTTCTTAGCTTCCACGTAAAACACCAGTTTGCACAAAAGGGGCTTAACACCACTTTCTAACTCATCTTACAACAAACAAAACGCTCACTCATTAGTGTCTGGAACATTATAAAATAACTTTACAAGCAGCCTTAGCATTGCCTTTGTCGATTTCCCACTGCACATGCCAAAGCCCAAAAGACTCAAAAGACTGATGCAGCGTGGTCATGCTCTGGATGTCTCCATCCAGGTGAGGAGCTTTGTCTTTGTATGATTCGTCTCATTCACATTCGTGGTCTGTTTCAATGCATAACTGTGAAACTACAGTATTCACATGTCTGCTCCGTGTGCACAGGAAACCATGCACTTTTTTCTTCCCTCTCACTGTTTTCATTTGGAAACTCATGCAAATACAAAAGTCCTGTGCTCTTGTTTGTTAATCAGAGCTACAGAACATGCTTTAGGCGAGGCTATGATGGGACCTGACTCACCTGCCCCCGCTTTACCTCTTCTCATTGAGTTATCCGACCCGCAGGAGAAAATCCCTAACCATGACAGCCCTAATAAATAGAAGTACTTTATTTTAGTACTCACCGCTAGTTAGGTTACAGTATTTTAGTACTTTTCAACTTTACTGCCAGTTGGCTGGTGTAAAACTATAAGGAATATTTACCGCAGGTCCTTTCTCATCTAACCAAGTTGAAATTGGAAAAACATGAAAACCCGTCCAGTTTGAGTGTATTATAACTTTATATCAAGTGATCAAGTGTGATACATTGCTTGAACTTTACTGCTGCAAACTTGGCTCTAACTTTGTATTGCCGACTTTAATATTACAAGGCAAAAGAAACCCACTTTCCACCAATATTTCCTGGAACATCATAAAGCGGTGTTTCCAATTTTACAGACACCATCTTGTAGAATCTGAATCGTTCCGTTGTCAAAACAGTTTTCAGGTCCAAGTTTGGAGTCGAGGATATGCATTTTTAAAATTTTGGTGCAACTTTGGGTGGATGGAAAAATGGTTCAGCGGAGGAAAAGTGAGCCCAAAATAGCTGAGCTCTTCTTGGAGGTGATCGGGACGGAGAATACTTCATCCGACGTCCGCACATCTTGACGCCATTTGCGCGAGCCAAGTGAATATCTCCAGCCGGCGTGACAGAGTGATCAGTTATGTTGCTAATGCTCCTCCATACCGGGGCTCTTGGACTGGGTGTGGAATGCTAATCATTATGGCTGGTGTGACTCACGCAGGGTAAACATTAGCTTAGCCGCTAGATATTTCTGGCTGCATGCACCTGTTTGCATGTCACAGGCTAATTCATAACCCTCCATGTTGGGGAACGCATTGCAGCTTTAAGCAGCTCCATATGGACACACGTGCTTTTTGAGAACATTTCGGGGTGACATTTGCGCAGACTTTTCACTGGTTAAATAAGCTCCATACCGCTTGGACTTTAATAACCCCTGGGTCTAATTTGGAGCAAACATTTTCCTCGCAGCAGCTTATGAAAAGGATGTACGTTCAAAAAGGTCTTAATAAGAAGTTAATTACCGGACCAGCGTGTTTGGTGAAGAAACAACTCTCACATTTCACAGTCCTTGTAAAGCTTGTGTGCACGCCGCTCACAACATCAAAAACTACCAGTTACTGCGCCACATGTGAGCGTTTGAGCCCCATTTCAGACTGTATGCTACTTAACCTAGGATTGGGATTGCATAAAAACTGATTGGGTCCATAAGCATGAATTTGCTTTGTCTTTGCTCCACTGCGGGTCGTATGAGACTAATCAAAATATTTGGGATAGGATTAGTCAGGATGTAAAAACACTGGTACCATAAAACTCAAGACAGCAGCTGGCATGGGAAACCTCAGTAGCTTTGCCAAAGTTTATCTAAGGTGATCAGTAGTAAAATGAATAGCACCTGAGATTGGAAGATATATACTTTTCAAAGCCAAACCCAAAAGAGGGCAAACTAAAATATGCTCAAGTAAAGATACTTAAAGGTACGACCACATGTGGACTTTTCTGGGGGAAGGTCTGGCAACTGCTGGTTTCATGGAGATGACACGGGGAGTGAAGTGATGACGGCGTTCATCTGTGGGAGCTGGAATCATGCTGCCAACCTGTGGGTCAGTGGAGCTAAACACTCGACGAATGGTGTTTGTTGAGTGGGGGATTCAAACCACAAGCCTTCGTTTCAGCGTACAAACACTCCCAACTGAGCTACTGTCACCATTAAACTTAAATAACTGTCATTAAATAAAAGTGAGATCTTGAAAATATCTTCTAAAACATGCATTACTATCTTGAGGCCCCCTCCACACTAGTGCGAATTTGAGTTGTTTTAATTGCAGATGCAGTGTTCATCCACACTAATCCGATGGAAAACGACTCCAGAGACAGAACGATCTGGTGCAGCTCCCACGGATTCATCTGAGCACGGGTCTGATCCAGCGCTGTGTGGACACCTGAAAAATGGTGATATGCTGATGTAGGAGCTCTAGTTGCCGTCCTTATTGGACCACGTCACTTCCTGATTCGCTGGGTTCGTGACATCGGACATGCAACGCTATTGAGGAATACAGTATAAACAAATCCGAGATAAACGCGAAACAGCGTGGGTCCACGAAAAGACTGTTTTCACGCTTGCCATCTTCCTCGGCTCAAAATCGGCTGCTGCAACTTCAGATACGGTGATACAGTGATTCGTTTCAGTGTAAACATCAGATCAGACATAACTTGGCTTGGTGGCATTTCCTGCTTGTTTCCATGGGAACAAATACATTTATATATACGAAGCAATAAAATCTTATGCACCTTTAAAAATGTATTTAAATCATAATGGAACCAACATGGGAAAATGCAGATTTGTTTTTCTTTTGAATATATGATTATGAATCTATTTCATGTAATAACTGCATTTTTCCATCAGTTTTAATTCTAGATCCTGCTTTCTGTATCATAGACTACCATTGCCTCATATAGTGGCCTACATCTTAAGGCTACATGTTAATTATAGGGAAAATACTCAGGGACCTATTTCACAGATGACTGAACTTGTCATGGCGACGCTTTTCTCCGCTCTCGTCCCTTCAGAGCGATGAAAGAGCAAACACAAAGCGTCCCTCCTTCAATAACTTTGAACTCTCCTCAAAACAAGTTGGAAATGGCCGTTCTCACAAACAACAGCCCCAGAGGTGAGATTAGTGAATTGAGCTATAGATTGTGCCCCCAAAGCTACCCCCATCCCGGAAGAAAGCGCTAATTAGCTCAGTTGTCCAAGCGAATAGACACCCCATTGCATCCTGGGAAAATTGGACATGCAGTGTTTTTGTTTTTTAATAGGGGACTTGCAGAAACTTGACAGAAACAAGGCAACATTTTTCAAGATCATATATTATATTTCTAGGGAATATAAGTACATTTATATTGAGAGAAGTAGTTGTGTATCCTGTGGGGGGTTGGCAAGGCTAGTGGCTGTGGTGTTAATGATGATGTCCCATGATCATTAATTTACTGATTTGTATATTGGTTGATTTATGCATGTTTGTGTAATCCTGTATCCAGGTTTTTGAGGTTAGAATCCTCAGAAAATCTCTGTTCTGTCTCCTACCCACTATCTCTGCCCACAGGTCTACTTACTTATAAATATTCAGCAGAGTCCAGGTGATACATATTCACTGCCACAGGAAATTTTATTATGAAGCAGTAGATCACATACACTGGTATAAAACGTAAGGCTTAAAGGGATAGTTGGGTTTTTTTGACAAGAATCTGTATGTCCCCGTCAGCAGTGTCGTACATCAACACCGACTTACCTCCCGACAGCGTCCGGTGAGCCGAGTTCTTCCCCAGTTTCAGTGCTGACGAAAGTAGTCCGGAAAGTTGGCTGCGGTCATGAAAATAAGGCGTTTTTCTTCTCAAAACAATATGTGTTCAAAAGAGTGATACATTTGCATCATAAAATGTAACGGAAAAACAGTCAGACCACATAATCGCTTGGTACTATTTTCTCTCCGCTCATATCACTCCGCTCTGCCGGCAGCTGAAGTCGCGCACAAATCCAACACTTTTTTCAGTAGTTCTGCAGTGTTTATGTGACCGATGATACTGCGATGCGAGAGCGCTAACATGAGAGCTACAGCGCTAAGTATATAAGTTTGTATAAGCTATAGAAGAATATATATAAAAATGGTGCAGACTTGTGGTTCTCCAGGCTGGAACAACAAAAATCCAGCTTCAGCTTGTCCCACTCTGTCCCTCCTCTCTCTCTCTGCTGTTCTGACTCCTCTGGTGAATTTGGGCATCAGTATATTCGGGTTCATAAAGATCTCCCCTTGGCTCTGTGCTAAAGGCGACGTCTTCATCGTCTGTGTCGTAGTCACACATGTTGTCGTGAACTTTCCGAGCAGTAAACACAGTGAAACAGGCACAGCTTCACCTGGCGGTTTGACTTTTTCGTGGTTCACGTTTTTTGACGCAAATGTATCACTCTTTTGAACACATATTGTTTTGAGAAGAAAAACGCTTTATTTTCGTGACCCCAGCAACTTGCCGGACACTTTCTTCAGCACTGAAACCGGGGAAGAACTCGTCTCACCGGACGCAGGTCAAGAGGTAAGTCAGTGTTAATGCGACACTGCTGACGGGGATAAGCAGATTCATGTCAAAAAACCCAAACTATCCCTTTAACATGGGTTCTTTAAAGATTTTATTTTATAAATGGTGCAAGAAGGCGGCACGGTGGCTGAGTGGCAACACTCAGGCCTCACAGGTTGCGGGTTCGATACCCGGGTCGCCCGGGCCTTTGTGTGGAGTTTGCATGTTCCTCCCCGTGTCTGGATGGGTTTCCTCCGGGTGCTCCGGTTTCCCCCATCAACCCAAAACATGCCCGCACCCCTATGAACTAACATCAAGGACCATGACGTCCACCCTCCTGTGGGCTCACCACCTGCAGAGGGGTTCATAGGGGGGGTCAGGTGCTATGAGTATTGGGCAGTAATCTGCCCCCGCGACCCAGCTGGATTAAGCGGGAGAAGATGGATGGATGGATGAATGGTGCAAGAGAAAATTAGTGCGAGCGTAAAGAGAGAAAAGAATATTGAAATCAGCTTTACCAAAGAGTCACAGTAATGTCACTTGAGATTACCTAATTTAGAGTGTATTTTTATGTTAAAAATATCACACTGGTAAATTGGAGAACAGTTTGGAATTGTTGTAGTTGTACCTGTGGGACTACGTTTAGCAAAGTCAAAAGAATAAACTTGTGAATATCATGAATAATGGAAAAAAATATCTAGGTGAGTTTAAATGACTTAAATTAAGAACATTTGACTTTATTTGAGTCGATTCAACTTGACAAGTAAAACAATCTGCCAGTGGAATAAGTGTTTTTTCTCTTAATTCAAGCAACATTTGATTTTATTTCTTATTTTAAGTGCAAAAAGTTGTTGTTTTTCTTATTTTAAGTGTAGCAAGATGTATTTTCATATTTTAAGTACAATCTGGCAGATCATTTTACTTGTTAAGTTAAATTTACTCAAATCGTAGTACAACTTTTTAAATTCAAGTCATCTTAATTTGATTAGATTTTGTTTTTCGCAATGGATGCATATAAAATTCAAACTGGTAGAAATTGCTCCGTTATAATAAATAATCAGCTTTCATATATCGGTTCAGCAGATATCCTGGTTGGACATATAAATCAATGTAATAAGACGTAATTGGCCCAGAAAGTTTCATAATGTTTAAATTTATATTTATACAATATAAATATACACATTTGGATCAGTTTTGTCTTGTATTATTTTTGTTTAAATGAAATAAATGCAGTTTTTAGCGGCTGCATTGGTTGATATCGGGTATCGACAGATACTTAAATCCATGGTATCGTATCGGAACTGACATTCGGATGACATTATAACAGTGTATAGGCAATATTATTTAACACAGATGGGGGCAACTAAATTTAACCTTGTTAAAATTCTGCTTTCTATTGTAATACAGTGAGTCTAGTCACAAATAGAAATGATTAAGTTCAACATTTGGGAATTCACTTTGGACATATTTCATAGTAAAATACATTGTAATCAACAGGGAAAAGTTACTCTTGTCGCCCATCTGGAAATATGACCTCACTTTGTAGCATCTGAAAACCACCGATTTACTGACAAGAAATTCAAGTGGCCATCCATTTTCTTGAGTATGTTTTGAGTTCCCTCCCTCCACCCCAGACTCCCCTATCAAATCTTAAAGTAAACTTAGGAGACAATGCCATTTTTCTTTATTTTATACAAATGAACTCATAAAGCACTAGTTAAAAGCCTTCTCTCTCGCGTCCTGGTGCAGCAGCTGTACCGTTTAAACTCATGAGCTCATAATGCATTTTGTGGGGACTAGGGAATCCCTTGGCTTTGGCTGCAGGGATGAAGCCATGTGGAAGCTTCCGTTCTTGGACCCGTTCCTCTGCAGGACCTCTCTCGGCTTGATTAAGATTGCACTGATCAAAAGGAGCACAGCCAAGACGCATCGCAGAAAAGAAACTTCAATAGCTAATCCTAATTGGATCATACAATTAAAGACTGGATTTTAGGGGGAAGAGAACAGCGCAGGTCGTCACGTTGAGGCAAGATCTATGGGGAAAAATACGCTGTTGACAGTTTATAGGTAGTAGTCAAATCCTATCATCAGAACGTACATGGAAAATCACTGCATACCATTAAGTCCGACATAAACATTTCACGTAGTGCATAAATTACAAAAGCGCAGTTACACATTTTGGCAGTCTCTAGGTCTTCCCATTTGCTGTGGTTCATTGCACAGGTTGCTCTTTGTTCATTTAATTGTCGTTCCTGAGAAGAATTCTCCAGCGGACTCCAGATTGGTTCATGATGGTAAATGGCGGGTTTCATGTTTGATGTGGAAATGGTCTCACGCAGAGCTGTCATTAGGTCTAGCTGAAGGGGAATATTTTTTAATGGTTACGAGAGATTTTTTAGACCCAATCAAGGCATTATTATTTGGCACCGCAGTATGTAAAAGAAAGTTATGTGCAATTGTGTTGCCATGTTTGACCACTGATTTACAGTTTGCATAAAGAGCAAATGTTTTTGTAGTTGTTTTATAGGCGTATTAACGTAGCTGTCACTCATACTTTCAGTTAGCCTTGGGTGGTTTTGCAAATGTCAGAATTTCCAACTGTATTGTCTTACTGTTAGTACTGTTGTCCTTAGAAGTACTCAGTCATGTAGGCTCAAAGTACATTAAAATATTCAAGAAAAGGAAACACTCACCCATTCACACACACACTCATACAGTTGTGCTCTGAAGTTCACATACCCTGGCAGAATTTATGATTTCTTGGTCCAGAAGCTGCACATGGGACGTACTTGGATATTCAAACATGATAATGATCCAAAACACAAAGGCAAGTGGACCTGTCACTGGCTCCAGCAGAATAAAGTGAAGGTTCTGGAGTGTTCGTCTCTTCTGACCTCAGTATCACTGAGCCTCTGGGCAGATTCAAGCTGCAGTTCAGACAAGAGCCCAAAAATTTACAGGAACTGGAGCCTTTTGCCAATAAGAATGAGCAGCTTCACCATCAGAGGAAATAACACATCCACAACTATCACAAAAGACTCCAAGCTTCCATTGGGTCATTTGTGTAGTTTCTGTTCTCATTATGATTTAAAAAGAGTAAACACAGGTATTTGATAATAAACGGCTTCACCCAAACACTAACCATGAGTGAAAGAAAAGTTGTTGTGTTATTATTCATATTCTCTGAAAGATGGATAAGAAATCAATCAAATTCTGTCAGGGTGTGTAAACTTATGAGCACAACTGTACACCAGTGTCCGCAGGCACTAGGCAGGCATTAGGATCAATGGACAAATACTTTACTGACAGAGCTACTGTCATCCCAGAGTGGTTGACAGTGCGGCTCTTACTCAAATAAAAGTCCTGTTGACTTACATTGTGTGTGAGTAAATTTACATGTAAGAAAAGCTTTATTCTGACATTTGACAATATTACATTTGAATTCTTCACTATAACACTCACTCTTACAGTTACTCGTACTTGAGTATAACTTTTCCTAAATACATTTTCACGCATTCATCCCATGTAACCAATAAAAGACTTTTATAATATTTCCAGAAGAGTGTCTCAGACCTTTTCTGACTGCTTTTTTTACTCTCTCATAGTAAGTTTTTATACTACAAACATGTACATTTTTACTTTATGTTAACTTTGAGCCTTGAGGAGCGTGTGTTCTGGACTTTTAACTAAGACTTAAAACAAAAAATCCCCTGAAGCTCTCACTCCTCCTGTGTTAATGTCCTTCTTTACTTTTAATGGAGTAATTTATTGGCACTTTCTTTCTTTCCTACTTGCTTACTTACTCTTGCTCCTCAGCCTGCTGCTCAAAGTTGGTTACATTGCTCATAATTTGCAAAACTGAATGGCTAAAATACTTCTAAAGGACAAAATATACTGTATAGACAACTGAGCCTAGAAGATGTCCAAAAAACAATTGTTTTCGCCCTCAGGCTTCCAGGTGAATTGGCCCAAACTACCACAAGTAGTACTTTTTACTGCATGTTTTTGAAATCTACCTTGATCAAGCAAATTTAATGTGTCCTTTTGAGGGTCTAAGCTTGAACAAAGGTCTGGAGGTTCATTCAAACATGTTATAAATGCACAGATTTGAATTACTCACTGTTTTGACCACCAGTTTATGCCCCTCGATCGGTCCTCACACTGCTCTGTGTTTTAATATGTGGCCCTTGATGAAAAAAGTTTGGACACCCCTGACCTAGAATATCAATACTGTGTTGGCTTCCCTCCAGAATCAGGTGTTGCTTCTTCAGACTCTCTAAGCATTCAATCATACTTGTGTTTTTTCTAAAATGCCATGAAAAAAACTTTAAAACACATCCATCTTTATCTTCAAGCCTCTTTCAAAACAACCAAGTCTCTATGCCCAGTCCTGTGTATATCTAATCTGCTCACCCACTCTGCCGTTGGTGTTTACTGGCCCCATATCAGCCGTCTGTTTCCTCTGTTGTGGCCTATGCTTGACAGACTCACTAAAGGCTGGTATTAGATTGAGGTCTGGTGATTGGGACTGGCGCCTGTCCCAAAGAAGTGCTCATCGTCACTGCCTCTCCATCACAGTCTTCAATTTAACACTTGTCTGTGAGGAATAACAGGCCAAAGTGTTTATTACGGTTTTCTATTTACCCCAATAAAGGCAGGAATTTGGTCTAATGGTATTACTCGAATGAGGCTCATGTGGCGTCCACTTCGTCAGTCTTCACAGTGTTGGTGTCTGATGAGGTCTACCGGACTTTAAGCGAAATTTAGCCATAGATTTATTTATTTAAGACCCAGAAGTGTTTCATTCAAGAGTTTCCTGCTGAATAATTCTCCTATTTATGGACAAGTACTGGATTAATATGACTTTTTTTTCTTTTTTGATTTAAGTGGCATTGACGTGTGAATGATCAACTACTAATACAGTCCCTACATTATGATAAAAATGTGCCAAATAAATAATCTTTAGACTTGGAATATGCAATTTTTTATTTGATATTTGTCGATACCTATATTAAGCTTTTAAATTCATTGCAAGAACCAAATTTATAAAAAATTATAGTGTTTTGGGTTGATGGGTTTCCCCCATCAACCCAAAAAACATGCACTGTAGGTGTGAAAGTTGTGTGAGTGAGTGTTGGTGGTGGTCGGAGGGACCGTTGGCGCCGCTTGGCTTGGCAGCCGCGCCTCCGTCAGTCTGCCCCAGGGCAACTGTGGCTATAACAGTAGCTTACCACCACCGGGTATGGAGTGAATGAAGAATGCTCTGTAAAATGCTGTGTAAAGCACTTTGGGGACATGTGTCTGTGTAAAGTGCTATATAAATAAACCTTACCTTACCTTACCTTACCTTACCTTTTTGCTTTTGTAAACGTCTGATGCACTGAGGACAAACTATACAAAGGCACACACAGACGGCGGCAGTGTAAAAAAAAGTCTGTGTAACTCCTTGAATATCGCCAATAACCAATAAACCATCCATATGTAGGGCACCTTTAATGGACAACTCCGGTCTGATTTGTTACTGCACCCAATCATTCTAGTATTACTTGACTTCAGATCGTTCGTATTTGGTTAAATTTAAATAAAATGCAACGGTGTGGGGCCATTATTGTCCAAAATTGTAATGGAGGAGATAATAATATGTAATAGGCTACTTTTCTTATTTATTTAATAGGGACAGTGCAAATTAATGAACATCTACAACATTGTAAATATGCCAGATTATAGCAAAAAGGCTCATTTTCATCTGTAGTCCCTCGGCATGTGACACCACAGATTTAACAGCAAAACAATAACAAGTTACAATGACGACAATTATGCAATAAAAGTGTTCACATGTCTGGTTTTCCTTTTGCCACTGTTTCAAATGTCCAGTGTTGGAGTCTGTCTTATTGATAGTGGGAGACTGTTTCAGATCTTAGTGCCTCTGACCAAGTTGCACTTTGTCCAAAAGTCGTGTGTCTGTGTGGGAGCTCACAGTTCCCCTGGGTCGTGGCCCTAGTTCCCATCCCGCTGACAGTCTTTGTTTTATGTTCATATTCTTTTATTTGGTCAGTGTTTAACTCATTACATTCAACATACAGTATATTCAGCCTGATGTCCATAAAATAAAGCATCTTCAGTAATGTAGAATAATCAAAACAAACACTAAGTAAGTCATTGACCAGGTGTAGGCAGAAGCTGAAGCTTATTGTGCCGACCATTATCTTCAACTACAGCACGTAAATAGACATTCATCTACAAAATGAATACGACATGCTTTAATAAAATCCTGTAATGGAGGGGGGCAAGTCCATGCAAAACTTTGTATACAAAACATCCATATTTAAAAGTAACTAAATTATTAAAATTTAGCATCTTGTACTTTGTTAAAATACTGCAGTGGTGAACTGAGAATGCTTTTTACAGCTTTTTTAAAAGCCAGTGACCATGTGGTTCTTCAATCCTCTATCTGAGACAGAATCATGGAATGTAAAAACTCATGCAGATGGAGTCATGAAGGATCTTACCTGTCTAAAAAGTTAAAATGAACAGTTTTTGCGAATCGCTTAATGTGTTTCTTAAATGTCAATGTCAGGTCCAACATCAGTCTCAGGTATTTACAGTATTTTTCTGACTATAAGTACGTTTTTTTCAGGGTTTGGGTGGTCCTGCGACTTATACTCAGGTGTGACTTACATATTACATTTTTCACACTCACAGCCCATAGACCATATATATGAATCGTATATATGAATCAAAAGTGAAAAAAACAAATTGTTATCCAGTTTTTCATTTTGGTTTTAGAGACAAATAATAAAGAAAAGAGTTGTTTTTTCGTTTCCTTA
Source organism: Odontamblyopus lacepedii (assembly GCA_034769755.1). Lineage (NCBI taxonomy): Eukaryota > Metazoa > Chordata > Actinopteri > Gobiiformes > Gobiidae > Odontamblyopus > Odontamblyopus lacepedii. Next base: position 9,703,424 of record CM068355.1, read on the forward strand.
TTTTTGGTTATATATTGAAAAACGAACTAATGATACATGGATTGTTCTCTATTTGGTTGCTTTTATTACTATAACTTCTATAACTTGCTTTTAAGATGAAATGTCGGTTCGCGGTCTCTGATTTTATTAAATACATTTCCCCCAAAAGGCTTATAGTCCAATGCGACTTATATATGTTTTTTCTTCCCTATTGTGCATTTTTCGACTTATGGAGTGATTTATAGTCCGAAAAATATGGTAAACTATTTGACGAGGCCAAGTTCCACCCCGTCCAGAAAGACACTGGACCGCTGTAACTCAGTTGTTTTTCTTACTGAATATCATGCTGACCGTTTTCTTTATATTGAGCTGCAAGCATGAGTTCTTGACCCACTTTTGGACATGGATCATGGCTGAGGTTAACTTTTCTGAAGCTTTTTGTACAGTTTTGGCATGTGTGAAGATTACAGCATCATCAGCGTAGATCTGGACACTGATATTTGGACACATTTCAGGAAAGTCCTTGATATATAGACTCAATAAAATAGAAAATAGGTCCCGTCTGATTATATAAGGTTGTCACTTTGAAACCATTTCTAGCATGGGCCAATCCTGAAAGAATGAAGGATTACGCAAAATAATCGTACATTGTCTTCCCCTAAATTGTCCCGTTATAGTCCACGGAGAAGGTGAAAAAGATGTACATCGAGTCAACAAAGGCCTGACGTGCTAAAGCTAGAAAGAGTCCCACAGCACAACTCGGACCATTTCCATTCTCCCATAGCTGCGAAAACATGACAAATGACGGCGTCTAAAAGCTTCGCGGGTTCATGTGTCTTAATGTGTAGACAGTGAGCGTTCTCTCTTGGGTAAAAGTCCTGCTTCTTCTTCTGTTGCGGTGAGACATCTGTTTCACATGCCCCTTCGCGACTCCACCAAACTCACGCCTCATTGCAAATCCAGAAGAATGATAGATTTCTATAGGAGGCCCTGTTTACTGAAAAGTTGCTATGTTTACGTCAAAGGCATAAATACAATCTTGTAAAATCATCAGCGGTCGGGCTTATAATTTGTGTCATTTATCAGATATTTGACAGCATGTTTAATGTTGTTTCATAGCTGTAAACAGTGTAGGTAAAGCATGGCGTTTTGTAACCCCCGTCAGCACGGTTAACACATTTGGCACACTACGCTCTGTTGGCAATTAAAACATATTTGCAATTTAAAGTTCTGTCTCGAATCTGCCACACTTAGATTAAACGCAGCTTTTACACAAACATTACTATGCATGTGCCCAGAAGTAATTTAAATTTCCTGTATTTTTAAGGGCTCACATGGGGGTGACAGTTCTCACAAAAAACCTTCACAAAAATCCCAAAACTAGAAAAAACTCGGCACATTGTTTTGTTTTTTTGCTTGTTTGTTTTTTGGGGAAACTTTAAAGCAGACCGATTATCCAAAATTGACTTTTCAGAGCTTTTAACCGGTGTAATCTGCAGCTATCAATAGGTGTTGCCGACTCTTTGTTGTGGTGATGTTTACGCCGACGTCAGCTCCCACAAGGCACCACAGTTTTCTAACGTGGATTTGTTTCTTTTATTCTTTTATAGGTGTTTAGATGAATATTAGGATTTAAAATTTGCACATTATCACATAAAGATCCACGAGTTTCACAGATTATGACTATATAGCGGGCTCAAGTACAGTATGTTGTTTAACTCTAATGCTGTTTACTATGTTTTAGCAAGAAATGAGTATTCTAATCTGTTTTATACTATGCTATTCTACGTGGCTGTGGTCTGGACTCTGTCTTTGGCGTGGGGAAGCTGTCTGCTCCTCTCAGACATCGCGGGCCGGTTCAGAGCTTGTCCCAGCAGGAGTCACGGGGCCACAGCAGCGTCAGGCCTTTGAACTGGTCTAAAGTAGCCCAGATGCTACGCAGGGGGCAGGAAGTACAATACAGACACCGCTGCACATTCGCACTGTAATCCCACTGACTAACAGCGGATTAATGCCCGCTAATGGTGCTCACAGTTGTTTCCGGGTACATGTGTGGAGTGTGTGTGTGTGTGTGTGTTGGGGGGGCATTAAGGGCTGAATTGGGACCTGTGAGTTCAATGTGAAATAAATAAACTCCACTGCGTAACTTTTTTGCTACTTGCTTGTCTCCATGGACATGTTGCATACAAATGTTTAGCTACTTTTATGTCATGTTTTGTGTCTTTTATGCTTGGACACACCTACTAATTCAATCTTTTCTTCTTTGTTTAATACTTTCTTCATTTCTGATACATATAAAAGACATCAGATATATTATGCAAGATAAATAAAATTATGTAGCAAAAAAAACCCTTATTGGCCCATACTATCGCAAGTTGTACTTTTTTACTGCATGTTTTTGAAATCTACCTTGATCAAGCATATTTCGTGTGTCCTTTTGAGGGTCTAAGCCTGAACAAAGGTCTGGAGGGTCATTCAAACCTGTTATAAATGCACAGATTTCAATTATTCAATGTTTTGACCACCAGTTTATGACCCTCGATCGGCCCCCACGCTGGTCTGTGTTTTAATATGTGGCCCTTGATGAAAAAAGTTTGGACACTCCTGCCTTATGTCTTACGTCAATATAAGAGCTTCACTCATGTCGCTTGTTCTCTGACCTCACCATTGTTACTGTCGTCCCTCATCGGCCTTGTCCCCAGGAGGCAGAGAACATCTAGTTTTGTCTGTAAACCGCACTTCTGTTGTAGGACTAATCTGTATTTCTAATCATTCAGGGTGTCCCAGTGCTGCTATGCGCCTGCGTGTGTGCAGGTTTATGGCTAAAACATAGTTTGCTGTAGAAGTCATCAGCTAACTAATGTAATGTAGTAATTCAGCTTCACATATCAGGTGCCTGTGGTCTTGCCTTTTGGTGCAGTCGTGCCCTTTTATTGTGACAATGAACTGTCCTTGATGTACAAACAGGAAAAGTCTGATGAACTGTGATGATAATTAGTGAACTGGAGTAGATCAATGGAACCGTTAAAATCTATTTCATGCTTATTTAATAAAAAAAACCTGTCATGAATAACTTGAACCTTGCCTCTGTCCATACTTAATGAACTTGTGTGCCTCGGGTAACGTCCTGAGTCTGTCTCCGGAGGTGTTTGTTTGTTTGGCAATTATAATTTCTTACAGTTAAAGATAAAAAAGTACCCAATTGACCACCTAACCACAATTTCATACTCAAATCCTCAAAGTATCCCCCCTTTTCTTTGTTGACAGTGTTGCAAAGCCTTGGCCTTGATGATGATTTTCACTTCAAGGAACGCCAAGTGTCCAAAGCAGTGATCAAAGCATAAGTTAGAGATGTTTTGAGTTTATTTTTTGTTTACTACATTCCATATGTGTTTATTCATAGGTTTTAATGCCCTTAGTGTGAATCAATGATGTAAATTCAATGAAATGTTATGAAAATAGAGATAAAACAGATGAAAAGTGTGTACAAACCGGTGTCTGTTAGTCTGTGTTCCTGGACAAATACTTGTTGATAAGTCCTAAAACCTGTAACTGGGTTAGACAGTTGTAAATAGATATGCACCTGTTTCTCTGACGGAAATTTGGACAATGTAGAAAACAGGAAGTACAGAGGAATAGCTCACAATGCAGATATGACTGGGAAAGGTTTATTTGACCCGGGAGGAATAAAGGAATCTACTGTCTACTCATAAACAACTAAGGCAATTGTCAAAATGCTTTACAGTGTACAAGTTAGGTTCAATGCTATAAAACGGAACAAATCAAAAATCATTGTTTAACATCAGATTTTGCTTTTTTATCACGTTGGAAAAAAAAAAGGGTATGATGTAACTTTTTCTTTCTTTTTTTCTTTCTTGTTTCTTGCTATTCCATAGAACAGCACTAAAGTTATCCAGCTGGAGAGTTTGCAATCTTATAGTAATGCGAGTAGCTTCTCCACAGATCTGACCTCTAATTTGGCCTGGTTGCTTCAACTGCATGTCTCCATAGAGATAGACAAGTTAATGCCAGTTGGGGGGTTATTTTTCTTGTACAAATATCCAGATATATATTGTGTCATATATTAAAATACTGTTCAATACATTATTAAATACTAAATACTAATACAATACACACTAAATACAATACTAAATTCAATCAATCAATTATATTAAACAGTCCTTACTTTAACTATAGGCTGTTAACTATATGTTATAAATCGCACTTAACTTGTTTATGTTGTTGTAAAGTGACCTTGGGTGTCCAGGAAGGTGCCTAATAAATAAAATGTTTGATTATTATTGTTATTATTATCGTATATCAAGATACAGCAAAATATATCATGTTATTTTTTGCTCCATATTGCCCAGCCCTAATCTCGTTGGAGACAAGCAGGTTCCAGGTCCTCAGAAAAATAACATATTTCAGCTTTAACATATTAATTAACATAAATTTCTACTGAAAACCAAACATATTCTTTATATCTAATCCCTATGTTTGCTCTATCTTATGCCTGAAGAGTTTAACAGACGACATTTGAACTGGCCACACTGGTTGCTGTTGGCGTATACTCAGCCCATCAGGCTTTTACTGATCACAGTCCTAATGCAAATCTATTCTTAATTGTAAAAACATTGGCCACGTTGTCCCCTGTTATTTATATTATACTGTGGTGGTTTGGTTCTCAAGACGATTATACAGTCAGAAAACAGAATGACTCACATGAGTTTCATTTGGGTTGCCAGCTTCAACGCTGAAATCCAGTCGGTTTAATCCTAGAAGGACTCACTCTGATCTGACTCACTCTGATCCGAATCCTCACAGCCTAAACCCAGCACCTGCAGACAATCATCAAGTCCTACATTAGGTAGTGGATTCTTGTGAGCTTTGAGTCATGCTATAATAACGTTACCTCATCATAAACATACTGGGAAAGGGAAATGTGTTTTGTTTCATTCACACATTTGAGTAATTTATTAATAAATTATTCACTAGCAAGGATCACGCCAACAACACATGTGCGAAGCGAAAAGCGTTTATTATACTGAGACGAGGCCGGATGGCTGGGTTGAGACTCAGGGTGGGGGTTCAGTCTCAATCTTCACATGCCCCAGCAGGACGGGACCCCCCTCGTAGGCGTCTTATGCCTGGATGGCGAACAGATAGGGGTTGGGAGGGTGGGGTCGAGTTATTCTGGACAAACTGGGATAGGCTGCTATAAATAGGCTTCCAGGAAATTGAGGCGTGGCAGAAGTGAGCCGTGATTCGCTGCAGAGGAGGCGAGGACCTAAGTTAATCATATTAACTACATTTATGGTCTACATCTCCAAAGCTCAATATGCTCTGTTCCACCTTGTGATGTCATGTACTGGTTTGGTTTAACCACTACTTTGTGCTCAGTGGCAATTTCAGGACTGAAATGATCAAATTGTTTCTAGTGAGGGTGCATGAAGTTTCAAAACACAGTGGAGATCAGAGGGGTTTTTGACTGTTATATTCTTGTAAATCAGTAAATGTTTGTGTTGTATTATCGTTTATTGTTTTCTACTATATTTTATTCAATTTTATTCATTGCATGTTTAGTGTTTGTCTACATTTCGCTCCAAGTACCGCAGCAATTTCCTAATGTTGTGAACCTGTTCACTCATATGGCAATTAGGGATGGGCATTCGATTACATTTTCTTAATAGATTGTCAGAAAAATTAATGATCGATTTTCGATTAATCATGAACATTTTATATTAAAATCATCACTATTATTACTGTTACTAATCTGCATAAATAAACTCAACTTTACAACATATAAACCATCACCACTATCGAGTCACATCAGCCCTTGTGGGATTAATAATAATAATAATACATTTTATTTATAATTAGAATATGTTTAATGCAGCTTTGCGCACATTTGTTTACATCTTACAGAAACAAAACTTAAAACCACATAGCTAATTTGCGTAAGCGAAAAAAAAAAAGCCGCTCTTTCCTTGTGCGCTGATGTGGTCAGTTTCTGTTGGACTAAAAGACACAACTCAGTGGATTATCTGAGTGTTCTTTCTGTGACAGAGGATGTTCTGCTGACGGTGAGTCTGTTCTGTGTGTATGTCGCGTTGGAGATACTGCGTATACATGCGAAACCGGGATACTCAAAAAACCCGATCATAACCAGGATACGGATGTAGGTAAACACACTCATTGGGGGATATAGTGATCTCCACGGAGACATAGGCGAGACGTGGGACTGTGGGGCCGTAACTCCAGTGTTTGTGCTGTGAGATGCAGCCTTGTCTCCTTACGCACAGCAACCTACATTCAGTTTGTCAATTAAAATGAACGTAATCGACGAAATTCTTAGTGCTCAATTATCGATTAATCGACTAATCATGCCCATCCCTAATGGCAATAAAACCTTTCTGATTCTGATTGACAAGCAAACAACATTATACACAAGTGAAAAAAATCCATAGCACATTCAGACGGCCGATGTCCAAAAGCCCTTCCTATTTTAAATTACGTTTTGACATAGACAATAGACAAAGACTTTTTGGATGTAATTCTATGGAGCAGGCTGCCCAACTGTTGGACACAAAAAACAAACACACCGTTGGCCTGTGGACGATGGCTAAACTTTATCTGGACAAAGTAGCGTAAAACGACACACTGAAAAGGGAAAGGAAAATGTCAAAATGTACATGTATGTATTTGCCCGTATAAGGTGTATGTAAGTGCACCTTGGAGATTTAATGCAAATATATAAATATATATATATATATATATATATATATATATATATATATATATATATATATATATATATATATGCAAATATTTATATGTGCAAATTTGTTTTGAGAGCCTGTCTCTTGTATATGTGTTGGTTGTATGTTTTGTTGTGTTTTGTTGTTGCAGAAAATTACAAAAATTATACAAAAAACAAACAAAACAAAAAAAACGTTTCAGCCAAAAAGCGCTGTGGTCCAGGGCGAGAAGGAATATCTGAAGAAGGCTTTTTTGCCAAAACGTAAATTAAAATAGGAGCTATAGCTGTGCATTTTTCCACTTTTGCGTTGCTGTTCCTTACGTTTGCGCTTTGGTGTGCATTTTCTGTTACAATTGAAGCAAACAACATTACACCATAGATCAGAAAACTGAATAATATGGACCCTGTAAATGCATTTTTCATAATCACAGCGACTTTTGCAATATGTCAGTAAAAAATGATTCTTGCAAATAACTCTTTCTCCAGACCAAACATTTACAGAGGGGAGAATTGTTGAGAGTTTGGTCATCCCTCTTCCAGGATTCAAGAAGTGGATCCTCAGAACAACAGGTGGAAACTCTGAGAGCCATTGGCAGGTCATGCGAACAGCACCGCTCCGAGCACATGGGCTCGTTCTTACACTGGAGCTAATTACTGACAGAGTCCTGACATAGTTAAACCCACTGCCTTCTCCGGGACGCGCTCCGCAAATGGCTGAATGTGCCGTAATTGATTCCTTATTTGCAGACTTCAAAAGCAACCCAGACTTTTCATCAGATTAGCGTTTCAAGCTAATCCAAATACGTATATCAGCCAAATGAAGAAATGGTACCTTTGCTCCTACAGAGGCACACTGGTTCCTCGGGGCGATGCTGTGAGTGCGATGATGACTCTCTGCTAATAATGTGATACAGAAGATAAACTTTGGAAAGGCTGCTGTCGTGAATTTATCTTTTGGATTCGGTGAAAGGTAAACAAACATTTCTGGAGCATTAATTTGTTGGATGTGGGATAATGCGCAAAGCCAAATGTCTGTTGCCAGCAGCACTTGGATTCCCACAGTTGATTAATAGGTGGACGATAATGCAACGTAAAGTCATGGGAAGTTTGTAAGAGTTTAGATGCAGCTGCTGGATGGAGAGGAGGTTTGAGGGTATTGGCTCCTCCACAATACCACATCTGGGGTTAGACTAAATATCTTTTTAAAATATTAGGAACATTTTTTTCTTTCATTTATGATGGCAACATAGTCAGGTTAAGGTTGGGGTTAAGGGAAAGTGAACTCCGCTCTCCATCATCACCCAGACTCTTCTCGAAGTTATAAGTTATAACAAGATTACTCAAACATGCATGGATGACATCTAAAATCACTTCAGGCATGTTTTTGATGAGGTAACAGCGATATAACAAAGTAGAAAGCTCCGAGTTGTTTTTGCAATACATGTTTAACTTCATGTAAGTGACGTGGGCTACTACTATTACTTTTTTTTTTTTTTTTGTCTCTATATGGATTTCTCCATGTACATGTTCAGTTTTAGCATAAAAAGTATGAAAAAAGAAACTGATTTAGAGAGTTTGTGAAAATTGTATAACAGCACTTTTGTATTTTTGGTAGTGCTGTCAAACGATGAACTTTTTAAATCAGATTAATCACACTTTAGAAATTTGATTAATCATGATTAATCACAGTTAAATCATCTTCTTCAAAAAAAAAACATAATAATTAGACAAATATGCACTCCGCCAACGTTGTTTGTCGTGCTCGGCTTGTTGTTGGTACAAGTAGCGTCGTTGTTGCCGCTGAATCAAACACGTGTTTTGCTTTAAGATGGTGTTTTAAACTTGTTGTGCTTCTGTGGAAAGAGAGTTCTTCGCTGCAATATCTGCAAACTACCTTAGTTTTAGCTAAAGTCCCGTAGGGCAGTTTTTTGCAGAGAAATTTGCCACTGAGCACCAGTCACAGTCTCATCTGTCGTCTTCACATCTGCGTATGGACAGACCTGATCACTGACCTAATAACCTGCGCCGCCTTTCAGGTCACCATCCGCACTTTCCATAGAGGAGCATGTGCGTTCAAGATAAATTGTGATTAATCTGCATTGAAAAAACAGTGCGATTGTTTTTTTGTGATTAATTGCATGCGTTAAAGCCCCTAATTTTTGGACAAGTAACTACTAAGCTAACTACTCTGCTAGCATGCTGTTTACAGAGTCTGTCTTAAACTCCAGACATACTTTTCTGTAGTGTTTGCTGCTCCTCTGCTGATACTAGGCAGCAGCCCAGTCTATTTGTTATTTTTGGGATCTCCCGCTGGCAGCCTGGCCCACTTGAATCCACATTATCATCATTATTAGGAACTATCTTTTTGCATTTTATCTGCAAAAGTTTCAGGCTTCAAGGGCATTATTAATGATTAAGGAGGAAAACTTCTCTTCTTTGAAGCTTTTAGAGACATCAAAGATTTCCAGTGTATTGTTCAACCAACTTTTTCTGTAGCAAACCAGAACACTGCACGGTTTCATAACGACACCGCTGAGTTGGAGTCTTCTAAATACACTTGTGGGTTTAAAACATCTGAATGGGTGTCCTGTTCAACATGCAGAAAGGTTTATTCTCATATCATTAAAATGTATGATGACATGTTTAGCATCTAGTGTAATAGCTGATAACTCATTGTAAGTAAATTAAATACGATCAATCAATTCAAATACTGTCTAATACATTACTAAATACTAATAAAATACAACACTAAATACAATCAACCAATTAAATACTGTTCCACTTTAACTTTAGGCTTTTAACTGTATGTTTTAATCGTACTTAATTTGTTTATGTTGTTGTAAGGTGACCTTGGGTGTCCAGAAAGGTGCCTAATAAATAAAATGTATTACTATTATTACTATTATTATTATTATTACTATTATTATTAATATTATCTAAACAAAAATTCATTTCAAATCCATAGTGTCAACAGATATTACTTTTCTTGCAACCTTTCTATAAACAGTCACTTGTTTGTCACCGTGGAGGTGTTATTACTTTGTCTTGAATGTTCCACAGTGTCAAACAAAACTGTCTCCAGAACCGCGGGGAGACGAGAGGTCTTACATTGAGACTGCATTTTCGATGTTTTTTGTGTAGTTAAGTTGTAAATTAAGCTACGGTGACCAGTACACATGATTTGCTCGTACAAATCTCCCAGGTCTTCAGGGCTTCTGTTCTTAATAACAAGTTCAAGTGCTCTGGAGAAAACAACGCTGTGTTTTTATCATGGTTTTCTTACAATGTTCTCAAGTGTAACCTTTCATAGAGAGTTTTTAAGACGTTTGTACGGCGCTCATAGGAACAGGGTGGTCATAGGCTGTGTGGAAGTTCACAGCCGGTCAATGGTCCTGTCAAAGATTTTCTATGAACTCTGTTTTATTAAGAACGCTATTAAACCATAAGTAATTTAAACCTTTTAAAACACTGCTTAAAACATAAATTAACTCAAGAATAATAAGACACTTCTGGTATAAGACTCATAAAAACACGTTTAGGATGACGACGTGCTTAATTTTGGTCTTTGGGACATTTAAGGCTTTAAGGTGTTGCCATTCAGTGCCAGTGTTCTTTAGTGCCACTTGTATGTGTTCCATTAGTCTAAAGCACATAAAAGTTTATAGATTTGATTCATAGACTCCAACCAAATGTATTTCAATTTAAAAGCTTCAGTCAGCAGTGTATTTTATGTCTCTTTTCTCTTCCTGTGTGGATGGTTTGAAGATGCCACACTGCTTGTTTATTATTTATTATTGAAACCACAGCAAAAAACTATCTTCAAAGCCCAACATTATTTCACTTCCACTCAGAAAACCATGAAAAGTAGATTCCCGGTGGCTGGTGGTTTGAACACATGTTGCACAAGAACAAGAAATCTGGTCTCAACTACGGGCAGGGGCTGTTTGTTGCGTGTTTACAATTTTCTCTGCAGAAATCTCCTGCTCAATCCAATGACAAGAAGCTTATTATAGGCTTAACAGAACGGCCATGTTGAATTCATTTATCATAGGAATACAAAGGGTCAACATCACAGATCAGACAAGGACATAAATCAGAATATAACATGCTCTGAGGCTACGCGACACAATCATGACTGTTTATTCGTGTACATGACCTCTACGCCCAATCACTCACACGCCAGATTTACACAGTTTGCAAATTAATTTAAATAAAAAAATTGTTTTGTGCATGGAAATTTTAAATGATCAGTATGGCATTAAAGCTGCGGTACATTTACACATACAGATGTTATCGATTTGCATGAAATCTACCAAAATCTGGTATTTAAGTGTCTCGACAAACATGCGACCTTACAGTAAGAATGCAGTCGCTTCGTTGGTTGAGTTTTTGTCCACTCACCTGAAGGTTGGTGGTTTGAATCCCACTCTCGACATAATAAACATCATTGGTAAAGCAGTAAAATCCATTGACTCACATGTTTTCAGTTCTATTCCAGCGCCCACAGATTAATGCCGCAGTGTGTGCATATCTTGGTGTATAAGTATGTGTTTGAATAGGTGAGTGGTTCTTTGATGTAAAGGGCTTTGAGTGCCTTGAGCGTGGAAAAGTACTATCGTGTATGTGTTATCATGTATTTAACGAGGTGTTTTTGAGCAACAGAACGCATCGGAGTCCTGCACGGGTCCAAGTTTGGAGGCCCGCACCTGCGCAGTACAGCGCCCACCCGAACCCGTTAACATGCCACCCGTTACCCGCCCGTGCCCGTGATAAATCAGGCACAAATTAGAAGCATTATAACTGCACTGAACGAACAACAATGAACAAACAGCAATAGTAGGTCGCCGCTAAGCCTTAAACTAGTAATACACGATACACTCTATTGTTTTCTTTTCTTTCCACTTTTCGTAGTCGCCTAATCACTGGTGGGTTAAACTTGTGGGCTAAACATTTTGCGCTACCTGAGCCCTAAATAGCACAATAACAATGAAACAAACAATGAAAAAAAAACATCTGATGGCAGTTTAACACAAAATAAAAGCCTTAATTTTATCTAACCAACGTTACTGTGCAGGAACAGAATATCGTCCTCAGTCCCAGGTTTAGTTTTGTTATTTAATGAGACCAGGACAATGCACAATCTACATTAACCACAACAGGAGAGATGCTTTTTACCAGGTTGTAGCACCAGTGCCAATTTCCACCTGTCGTCCCTGGGCAGGTTGATGTTATAGTTCATAAAAACAAACATACAAAGAGAATGTCTTTATAATGACTGGATCATAACATCATAATCAAAATCATCATTAAGTTCATTCCCTCCAGAACATCACACTCTCTCCGGAAACTCCTCGGTGACATTATGGGCACAGGTTTGGTTTGAATGGAGCCACTTTTTCGCCGTGAGAACGTGCTATAATTTGTACATGTGATCAGCTCTCTTGGTCACATGTTCCAATTGACGGACGGACTCGCATGAAAAGGCTGATTTTCCCAATGCTGTTCTACGTTTGGGGATCCTGCACTCACCTCGCAGTGGATCAAGCGGCTCGGGAGGTGGTCCCAGAGCTCAGAGAAACAAACTGTTTTAGCAGCAGCATCATGAATGATCTTATACAGCGGACAAACATTTCAGCTTCCGTTTCAACTGCGTTCTTGGATCACAAATCCAGCGGAGGAAAAGTCTCTCTCACTGGCAGCGCTGGATGTGGGGATTGACAGCACACCCCGTACACTGACCCGCCCGTAAAATCCCAGAACGCTAAAACCCGCCCGTTTCAGCAACTATTTGTGGGTTCCCGACCTGGTGCAGGACTCTGGAACACGTGTACTTGAACAAATGCATGATAAAATACTTTAATGGTGTACTATGAATCATTTCAGGCAAAAGAACTTCTGCAACAAGACCTACAGGTAGTAAACCTCGCATCAGAAAAGTTGCATAGTGCACATTTATATTTATTTTACTGTGAAGAAGGTAGCCAAAGATATGAGGCCATGTTGCAGGACACAGATTCCTTATGGACCATTTTGCGAACCATCCACCAGAAGAGTTAAACAAAATGTGGCTGTTATCTTTGGAGACTTTGAGACATCACCTTCTTAAACAGTGCGTCTATGTTAAGCTCTATCCTTGGACTCCCAATATGCCCACATGATCTAAGACCTCCCTCTATATTTACAGAGCTTTTAAAGGCCCCTTCTTCTGTGAAATGGGAGTAGTTTGTGAATGAGAAGTGTTTCGGTGAGCTATGTGCGGGCTGGGCCAGCGTCATTTGTCAGTCTGGTCTGAAGCCTGAACCAGGAAACTGAAGCAGACAGGAGCCTAGGCCTGTCTCCCTCTCCACCAGTGACTACTCAAATGAGCGTTTTATGTCGGCTAAAGCCCCTTCAGATTTATACATGACATTGTTTCTTTTGGATCACATTACCACCTCTGGGAATGTTAAATCTTAAGACAGGTATTGCTTTAGTATTTCTGCTTCATGTTCAATACAGGAAGTCATCGAATGTCCAAAAGTGCTGGAACACAATGGTCGTCATTTTTAGTTTGGGTGACTTGTTTTGTTTGAGTGTAAGGTCTTTGTGCGTTCTGATTGCAGTCATCGATCATTGTCATCGATCCTGGCCAGTGTTGACGGAGTTACTCAGTTGTTTGTGATGGTGCTTTTTACAATAGATGCCTAAAACAATAAGTGGCTGCCCCATTTCTGATGGGATCGGAGATGGTCCTTCCAATGCCCTGATCCTGAACCTGGACGTTTTGTTCTCCTGATCCATTTGGTTAGATCAAACTCTGCCGTGGCTGCTGTTGTCATTTTGGGTTTTGAATTTAACCCCCAGAAACCCATATATAGAAAATAAGCGAATTTTTTTTTTCAACCTTTAGATGTTCTAGGAAGCAGAAATCAGATTTCTTTTTAAATTGTAACATTTTAGTCACTTTTTTGGGGAAATGTTGTAAAATTGCAACGTTTGGCCTGTAGTTCAGTGATATCACTCACACTCTGTACACATGTAAGGACCACGCCAACAACACATGTGCGGAGAGAAAAGAGTTTATTATATGGAGACAAGGTGGGTGGGCTGGGTTGAGACTGGGTTGAGGGTGGGGGTTCAGTCTCAATCTTCACATGGTCCAGCAGGAACGGGACCCCCCTCGTAGGCGTCTTATGTCGGGAAGTGAACAGATATGGGTTGGGAGGGTGGGGTCGAATTATTCAAGACAAACTGGGTTGCCAGGATAGGCTGTTACAAATAGGCTTCTGGGAAATTGAGGTGTGGTAGAAGTGAGCTGTGATTCGCTGGAGAGGAGGTGAGGGCGGTTGAGGCGTGGTTCTGGTTAATCATATTAATATACAACTGCTTATACAACTGCTTTAACAACAACAATAATTATTATTATAGTCACACAGGTCATATTTTTATGAAAAATAATTTGTTTTGAATGGTACTGAAGAGAACATGTCTAGTATTTGCCAGTTGCTGATCTATGACAACCTTGTGTAAAGGTACATCTTTTTTTCTCTGTATTTCCCACTATATCTGTATTTCTTACCATCCAAAGGAGTTCTAAGTATATTATTTTCTTAAATAAATAATTACTTTATTTATGTTGTGTAAACCAAACAAAATGCTCAAAACTGAAAAGACTGTATTCAGGGATTATATTTAATCCATTGGTTGCTTTGGAATTTTTTAATGAATGACTAAATGATATATATAATGCTGCGTGGCCCCGTGCTGAACTTCTCTCTCTATAACTGCAGTGAGCAAACTTTTTTTTAAAATTTTCAATGCATTTTCTAATATAACAAAGTGGGGAAAAAGTCTTCTAAACAAATCAATTTGAAGTTTGAATCTGATAAATCGATTAAACAGCTTTTAGCGCAGGTCTCTTGCCTATGTTTTAAATGACACCGTAGCATAACTGCTTGTAGCTTCTGAATGTATATCCAGGGCCCATGCACACCATAACTCTTGGCTTCTCAGTGACCACAGAATGCCCGGCGTACAGTGTGTGCTGTAACATCTGTCACGCGGCACATGTAAGCAAACAGCCTCTCAACCATCCGTGTAATTTGTCGGTTCAAAGTGAAGATTAATACCAGCAGGAATAACACGGGGCCCCTCCCCAGAACTCCATCAGCACACGCTCTACTGGCTACGAACAGACAAATGCAGTTTAGATGGTCTCTAGGCAACCGCCCCCCCCACGCCGTGCCCTACAGTAGCACAGTGTGGAACCTCAATCGCTGTATACAAACGCACGTGTCATTAGTGTTTCAACAAGTGAAGTTTTATATCGTTTTAGTGGCCGTGAAGCCAGGAAAATGTTTACGCACCATGTAACCTTACCTCTCCTCCGAGCGTTTACAGCCTGATGTAGCATTGCTGTACCATCCCATAAACATTTAGAGAAACACAAACACACAGAAGGTGGCCTGGTCTGAGATGGTCTGGTGAGATTAAATTGAGAATGCGAAGCGTGGTTCTCCAGGTCATAATGTGCCATCGTCTGTGCTGCTGGGGTCTCACACTTGTGGTCTGTTGTATAAATAATGTGTCTTCACAGTGTAAGGCAAGTGTGGACTGGTCATGTGTAAAGCAAAACAACATTGTGGACATTATCCCCACATAACATGATAACATGTCATTTATTCCATGCTTTGAATGTTTCAAATTAGATATGTATGATGTAGATGTATTATTCTAAACACTGCATTATGTAACATGAGTCCGTAATAAGTAAAGAATGAATATTATCATTGGAGCTTAGAGACAAAGGATTTTAGACTCAAAACAATGGTCAGTGGTTTAGTTCAAAGGTGTTACATTACGTAAAATTGACTCTTTTGAGCTTTAAGCCATGTTGGAATGTTGCCTCCTTAAAAACCTGTGGTTGATTGAGTAATCCTTGAGTGTACACTGGTTAGATGCTAAAACTGCATTTCATTGCAGTTGAATCTGAATCTTTATTAGTCTGCAAAGCTTAAAATGGTCAGTTCCACCTTGTGATGTCATGAAGCAGTAGTTTTCAAGTAGGTTAAAGGTATGAGAATAGCACCAATCAGCTGGCAAGACACATCACCGTAACACCATATCACGAGACCCTTCTGAAGAAGGAAGCACACATGCGTAAACAACACACTTGTCTGTTAAAAAGAACAGCTACATTTACCTTTTAGTTTAGCTGAAACTAGAAATTCCAGGGCTGAAGGTATCCAAATGATTCTAGTGAAGGTGTGTGGAGTTTAAAAACACAATGAAGCACTTCCTGTATTGCACTTTGAATGACATTACCATAACATCGCCTTGTGATGTTATGGTAATTCATTCTGAGTGTGTGTTTCCATCCATCCATCCATCTTCTCCCGCTTAATCCGACTGGGTCGCGGGGGCAGTTTGCTGCCCAATACTCATAGCACCTGACCCCCCCTATGAACCCCTCTGCAGGTGGTGAGCCCACAGGAGGGTGGACATTATGGTCCTTGATGTTAGTTCAGTGAGTGTGTGTTTAAAAGTGTTAAATGTGTGTGAATGAAACAAAATACAACTCCAGGTAAGAGGAAAATACAACTCCAGGTATGAGGACACAGCATAATAAAAGATCAGAAAATAACTATAACTATAACTAATAATTTAAGCCTCCTTTTAAAAAAGAAATGGTAACATTTAGTGATATTTTTAAAAATCAGTTTTATATTGGAGTAAAAATGGTAATTATTCCTGTCAAAGTGAAGATGTGAATCTGCAGTGTTTCAGATTTTCATGCGTTCAGTTTCAGTCCAGTTTAAATACAGAAGGAATATCAGTCTGGTCCTGGCTTCTGTCGCGCCTCGAGCCAGAACCAAACACAGCCTCGCAATCAGATTTGTTTATTTCAGTGAAGCGTGTGATACAAATGCCATCTATCATTTGGATAAAATGAAATTTTTCTTACCTCAGATCAACAATGCATCGCTCATTGATTCTGCTGAAATCCCCCATGTTTGTTTTGTGGGATTCTTTCCTTTTCTATTTTTCCTTGTAAGCAGCCATATTTGTTTGAATATGGACGGACCATGCACATTCCTGATTGGCTAATCCGGGGCTGTCCAAACCTTTTTCACCGAGGGCTGCATATTGAAACATATTTGAAGCAGAGGGCCATATATCGGTGCCATTAGTGAGTCATTCACAGTGGTGCATTTTCCATAGCTTTGACAGAGTTTGGGTTTGCAACGCAATGCAAACTGGTGCTGCTGTGGCACTCATGGTCCTCCAAGAGTCAGCAAAGATGTGAGCGTGAATGTGTATCCTGGATCCCAGAATACAAAAAAACAGAGAGGGGATCGGGCTTTTGCAGTGGCTGCTCCAAAGCTGTGGAATCGGCTCCCGTTGCACATAAGGCCGACTGACTCACTGCCTGTTTTTAAGTCCCTTTTAAAAACTCACTTTTTCTCCTTGACTTTTAACACAGTTTGAGGGTTGATTTTTTACTAGTATTTGTTTTGTATTATATTTTATCTGTACCTGTCACTGTATTTGTCACAGTTTATCTGTTTGTGTACAGCACTTTGGTCGACTGTGTTGTTTTTAAAGTGCCCTAGAAATAAAGTAGAGTTGAGAATCCCTGGTTATGTTGAGCACACCCCAAAAACAAAACTGTGATGATGCTCAAATGATGCTAAAAATAACTCAACATATCAAACTAAAAATGGCTTTTTCATACTATCTGTTATTAACTATTTCTAGTGGGAACGCATATTGTAAAATTGTTTTGTCTAAATCGTATTATAAGTTGCATTATTGTCATTTCTATAGACCCTTTTAGTGTCAGTAAACAGTGATGACGTAGGCTCGGTTGTGCATTTTGGCAACAGAAGTACGACACAACTCAGCAGCTTATCGAATTCTGCAAAAGGATTATCGTCAAAAGATCGCGAATATTTCCTCAACAAGCGACTTTGACAAACGGTGTCCGACTCCCAGATCCTCGTGCGATCTGCGAGTAAAACCTTAAAACTTTAGTGCGCCTGTAGAATATTGATTCGGACAACCACACACAGAACAACCAGACATTTTGGTGCTGGAAATGTTTTATCTCCGTCTTATGTCCGTGTTCAGTCTGAATGAATCAGAATGAATGGAGAACAATGACACTTCTGTTGCCAAAATAGGTGCATAGCTTTTATATTTGATCACTTCCGCCATAAAAGGGTCTATATAGTTTAATATACTTTTTTTATCCCTCTGAATCAATAACTCATTTATTTCTGTAGCGTACACACTTTAATTTCGGGGTTGTGTCCAAACATACATTGACGGGTCCGCTATCTCGACCCAAAAGTGCTGATTCTGCTCGTCTGTCAGTTTAGTGAGAGTTAGTGAGGCCTCGGTCTGTTCTGGAGCCTCTTTCTCCATCTGCTCACTTGGCCCCGATGGTGTTTTATCTTTCATGTGTGCACAGGTGCTTCCCTCTGATACCAATCCCCTCCTCTGCTCTTTATCTCCATCTCAGTCTGCTAAAGGCCAGCGACATATCTCCGACACAGCTCTTTGAGGGTGAGCTGGCGTGCCAAAGCTTTCATATGTTTCGCTATGAGGCCCTCCCCCCGATCAGAGCGCAATATTGGGAGACTCGACCACAGGAAATCCCTTACGACCATGAGCACACTATTTCAATTCAGCACAGTGGCCCCGAGCTTTAATCTGTGTGCGGTGAATGTCCACACACGGTGACCAGTGGAGTGTGCACATCTTGGTGGTATTTGACAGTGGTGGAAAAAGAACTAAAACATTATACTCCAGTAAAAGTACCGCTGACAAATGTGTACTTAAGGCACTGTACTTGATTTTTACTGCCTTCAAAACGTGAAAAACGAAACTAGTATTTTTTACTCGACTCCACACCCTCCCTCCCGTACCCTGTTGCCAGTCTTGTGAAATATTTATACTGTGTTTTGACTGTGCTGATGCCGCAGTGGGGGTGTTTTTTTGTGTAACTCACCATACTATGTACCAGTTAAAGAGAAACTCCGGCACGTTTGAAGCTAAAGTCCATTGCTAGAGGTGATCGAATACTGTCAGAAGCCAAAAAACGGCACAGATCAGTGTTGCCTCGGCGGAGATCTTGCTGTGGCAGTGAGTCTGTCAAGGCAACAAACTAGTGTAGTGATGGGGGCAAGTTCTTAGCTTCCATGTAAAACACCTATTTGCACACAGAAGAGGCTTAATATCACTTTCTAACCCATCTTACAACAGCCACGAGTCTAACAAACAAAACGCTCTTTCTGGTTGGTCTGGAAACATTATAAAACAACTTTTTAAGCAGCCTTAGCCTTACTTTTGTCGATTTCCCACTGTGCATGCGAAAGCCCAAAAGACTTGATCGCCGATGTCATTTCTAATCCCATTCATTTACGAGTGAATTATATTTTTTGAAAAACGCTGAAAAATGCATTCCCAAACCATTTTCTTTCAACAGCTTTCAATTTCTATTCTTCTTCACTGTCTTTTGGGCTTTCGTGCTGTTTTTTGGCTTCTGAGAGTATTTGGCCACCTCTAACAATGGACTTTAGCTTCAAACGTGCCGGAGTTCCCCTTTAAGGAGCATGGCCTGGACGGTTCTCTTTTTTAAATTTTCCCTCCTCCCTGTATTTTCATGTTATGTTGCATTGTTTCTTCCTCTGCTCCTGCCTTCCAATCCTGTCCATATCTAGTACCCCCATGTATAAAATGTTTAAATGTATGGATGGGGTGACAGATCCAATTTCGATTCCTTTGTACGTCTTGTACATGTGAAGAAATAGACAAATAAAAGCTACTACTACTACTACTACTACTACTACTACTACTACTACTACTACTACTACTACTACTACTAATACAATTAAACAATTTGCAGTGATCCAAAATATTTATCACTTACCATAAATTGTGCACTCCAGGCATCCTAATAATTCACCACAATGAGTTTCTAAGTGCTTGCCCAAACTTTCAGAGGCCAGAATGGAGTTGTGTTGTCATGCTGAAGCTGACATTAGCTAGCATACATACCGTGCACTTCCTAATTATCAGACGACAAACCACTTTTTAATTAGTTGCAGACAGCCGTGCATTTGTAGAGGTGGGACTTGTACAGTAATGTCTGTGATTTAAAGGTGCTATATTGTGCAAAATTGACCCTGGTTTAAGCTGTGTTAGAACATTGTTGCGCGGTTTGTGTGAATGAAACAAAACGTAACTCCAAGTATGTTTTTGATGGGGAAACAATATTATAACGGGTCAGAAAATAGTGTAATATCGGCCCGTAAAAAGGTAACAGATTGCAAGCTTCAGTTATACTCAATTGCAAATACAGGTACATGTTTGGAAATCTACTCCAAAAAGTACCCCAAATATCAGCTCTTTATACTTTCCAGCCCTCGTATTTAAAGAAAGCAGGTGTGGAGTCTTGAGGTCCATGGCTGCCCTGGACTCTAATAAAGCAGCCAGCATATCGCGCAGTATATTTAGCTTTTCATTTCGCTAAGCTCACATAACAGCCTGATGGAGCCGGTGATTTACAGTTGGATTTGTTGACGTACCGCGCGGGTCTTGTGCAGCGGTAGGTACAGCCTAACACATGTTGATCTGAAATCCCTGTGAGTGTGAGGTGAAGTGGGGCATGGAGGCGCTAGAACAGGAGCAGGGGGTTTGGGAGAGGACTGTGCCATGTGAGAGATGTGACATACATTAATGAAGATATAGTTTGCTGTTTCTGGTTAACTTATAATGTATAATGTGTTATTTTACATTTTGTAAACCGCAAAGCTGATCTGAGACAACTTCATGATCAAAATGGATCCACTGGCTCCCGGCTCAAAATGTAGAAGCTGATTTCTGTCTCCCCCTGTGTTACAGTGTGTTAATGTCATTAGGGTTACTGTCTGTTTATGCAACGCTGCTGAATACTATGACTGTGAAAAAGAAAATAAATATAGAGCAGTGAGTGTGTAATATGAAGGTGAAACAGGAATTTCACCTTCCCCAATACTCAAAATGATGAAATTTGAATTTTGACAACAGTGATTTCCTGGAATCAGATCAATAATGATGACTAAATTCACTCAAAATGTTATAAGTGGGATAATGATGCTAAAACAACATGGTTAAAAGTCTATTTTGTATAATTTTTCTTTTCCCTTTGAATCTAAAGAATGTCTAGAACAATGTTCTGAATCAAAGCCAACTGTTGGCCAACACTGATTAAATCTCTGATGAATCTGACCATTTCCTCCACGTCACACTGACCTCCAATGACCCCGGCCTTGGCTGGCTTTAGTAGCAGCTCGCCCACTGCTCGGAAAGGAAGGCCATTCAAACACATACAGGAAGCCAGTGTCCCCATCACAATGCCAGCTGCTTCCAACTTAATTTGTCAGATGCTTGCTTTAAGCAAATTTAATTTGAGAGACATGGATGTAATAATGCAGCACTGCTGCTGTTGGTCAGGCGACAGGCCAGGACTGAGCCTCAAGGAGCCACAGGAAATAATGAAAGATTTGTGTATAAACAGGAAATGGAATACCAGAGCTTCCTTTATTGGACCTGGTTTGTAGTTGGATAATTTGCCACTTGAACTTTAATGATGTGCTCTGGATGTGATCCTGTAAACAAGAACAGTTGTGGTTTACAGCGTTGACACAACACATGTAGGTCTTGAGGTATAATTTCCACTCTTTTATTTTTTTGGAACAGTAAAACTATGAATAATAGCAGGAACGGCCTGCATCTCTGTTTTTACCTGTGTTTAAAGGAATCAAAATGGTCTCTTTTGTAAACTTTTAAATATTTTATGACAAGGTTCTGCCATCATGATCTTACTCAAAGTTGTATTTTGATTCATGAATGTTGAATAATCCTGTATTGTCCTGCATCAAGGCTTAAGTTCTAAAATAATCTGTTTTCACCTACCAACTGTGTGTTATTAGGTTACACATGTAGGGTTCAGAAATATCTTGTTTTACTTGGTTTTAATCTGCCGCTTACCATGGTGAAATGCCAGTGTAAAGATCCAGTAAATGAACCTGTTTTATTACAAAGTACAGACACAATTAAACATAAACTAAGTAAATTGTAATATGTGAAAAAGTTCTATGTCTTTAAAAAGTACTCTTCAGCCTCGAAGGTTCCATTCAGAGCAGAGTTTGTTTTTGCTCAAGCTCCATTTGTCCCATGTCAGTACTTAAAGGTCCATCAGATTTGGAAACAGAACCTCCAGAACCTCCACCTGACGCTCTGCCTGGACCCAACTCGGCCTCAGACCTGCAGACCAGACCCAGTGTTGACAGTTGTGAGTCTGCGATTCAAACATTTACATATGGTTTATATTGTCAGATAAAGCATGTTTTTTAGATCATCTGCTCTTCAGGTTAATCTCATCACAGGCTTTGTACTGCCTCAGAAGTGTTAAAAGTTCATTTGAATAACTTGCACCACATACTAGGCAAAGTGGGGAAAAGTGTCTTGCCTGAGGATACAGCAGCTAAACTTGATCAAACCTTTGCTGGAAGGAAGTGGATCCACACTTAACTTATGCATCCTGAGCATCCTCATTATTCACCACACCGAGCTCCTGATTCTGTGACGATGCAGCGCTTTATAATTAGACGCAGACAGCACACAGCAGTCTCATTTTAACCTCCAGAGTAAGAGTGCAGTATCAATTCTGATACAATAGCTTTTAAGTATCTGCCAGTACTTGATATTGACTGATAACAGCTTTTACTTAAAACTAAAATAAGACTGATCCAAATGTGTTATGCAGCTATTATGTATCCTTCGATTAACCAGTTTTGTGTAAATAAAAAAATCAAACATTATGAGACTTTCTGGACAGACTATACAACCTGTAAATATTAATATAAAAGTTTTGTCTTATTCCATCAATATGTTCAGAAAATTGTTCAATATTGGCATCAATATACCCGATATCATAGACTGTAAATATGAGTGGACTAAGTAAGTGTCACCACAGTGTCAGGGTCGCTCAAATGAGGCTCCTGATGCCACAGTTACAGGAGAGAATCTGGAGCCAGGCTCCATATTTGGAAATCTGACCACGAGTATCATA
Source organism: Odontamblyopus lacepedii (assembly GCA_034769755.1). Classification (NCBI taxonomy): domain Eukaryota; kingdom Metazoa; phylum Chordata; class Actinopteri; order Gobiiformes; family Gobiidae; genus Odontamblyopus; species Odontamblyopus lacepedii. The sequence goes on from CM068355.1 coordinate 9,726,262, forward strand.
GCAACAACAAGAGCCAATCATGATAAAGGTCATTAAACGTGCCCGACGCACCAGGGGGTGGCGATACTCTGCACCATTCTGCACGGACCGCTGTATTTCTGTGATTCTTGAGAACAGTAAGGAAACATTTAGCTTTTATCATCAAACTTTAAATAGTAAGTTTAAGTCATTGATTTATGTTAAATGTTCTGTTACGTACGAACAACAACTGGCTGTCGATCAAACCTGTTGCTAACAGCAGCGACCTCAGGGAATGAAGACGTCTGATTGGTCCGTTATTTATGTTCATATCTTGATTTAGGAATAAATGAAAAAGCAAAATGAAAAATTCAGGATCATGTAGAGCGGTTTCATACGACCATTTTAAGACCAAAATGAAGAGGCTCAGTGCAGCAGGTACAGAGAGAGGAACGATAAGATCCCAATGTAAGTCAATGGGAAAATGGGAGAGGAGCCGGAAGAGCCTCCTGGAGCACTTCCTGTTTAACACGCGGCAGCTAGCACTTTAGCTATGTCCACTCATATATACGGTTTATGTTTGATACCAATATCAGACTGGTGCATCTCTACTTAAGAGCTGCTTTAACAAAACAGCTGGACTGGGGCAAGACAAATTTAGCTCAACCACATGGGAAGAATTGGGTAAAACAGTCAGGACGGGATTAACAGTTTTGAAGGTAAAATGAGACTAATCCGGAGACCCACAAACCTTGAATGACTTTTTAACAGCATGTATGTGAAAATCACATCTCGGGAGAACAAATCCAAGTCTGGGCACGGTTCACAGCTTTGGCACAGAGTTTGGACTACAGCAGACAAAGGGTCATGGAGGCCTGGAGAATACATAACCTATTTGTTTTTAATTTTGAAGAAGTTGGAATGAAAATGTGTTTGTTAAATGGGGTTGTTGAAAACGCTAAAGGATGCTGTCTGGCCTGTTGGCTTCGAACTCGCCTTCTGTCATGTTGGGGCCATTGATCACTTTAAATGCTTGGAGCAATAATGACGGCCAGATTTGAGTGAGAAAATCTATCTGGTGTGAAGTAGCAGCTGATAGTTTGAACAGGTATTGCGACATCTTGAAGTTCATTGGTTGAGCAATGTCAATTTCCTGCATCGACGGCGTTGCTTTACTTTCTTGGGTCTTAACGTAAATTTGAGGCTCTGTTAAGCAAATAATTTTATCATGCAATAGTCTTCTCATTTCAACAGTAGTGTGGTTCTAGTTTTCTTCACTTATTTTTTTCACCTTTTACTCTTAAATAACAGTGAGGTAAAGCTTCTCTTTCCTTGACCTGCCTCCAGCTCTTTTATACATTAGAAAAGGTGGATTCTCTTGATTGTGTATCGATCATTTCCACCTTCAATACACTCAAAGCGCTTTACATCAAGGCCTCCCACTCGCTTGAATTGTACTGCCAACCTGTGGGTCGAAGGTTGGCAGTTGGCGGTTCGGATCCTGCGCTCAACATAGACATAAATGGTAGAGCAGATCTACCATTTATGTTTATGTTGAATGCAGGATTTGAACCACCGACCTTTATCTCAGTGGACAAACACACTTCCAACTGAGCTACTATCCTTCCTTGGACAATAGGACAATCATTTGTTGTAAAAAAACGAAGGTGCGCAAACTGTTGCTCCTCCGACCCAGCCAGATAAAGCGGAAGAAGATGGATAGAAGTACAACAAATTATATTGCAAAAAAGAAAAAAGTTTTATAATAACAAAAATGTGAACTTATATTATTGTAGTAATATCAGCAAATACTGGTGACCAGCCCCAACAACAAAACAAAAATTTGATGTTTAAAAGCTAAAAAATTCCAGACTACTATCCCAAAATAACAGGCTACTGTGGTCCAAATACATCACAAATTTCCCCAGTTCATGAGCTTCAGTTTGCTGTTCACTACCAAGGACCACGCCAACAACACATGTGCGAAGAGAAAAGAGTTTATTATAAAAAGACAAGGTGGGTCGGCTGGGTTGAGACTCGGGGTGGAGGTTCAGTCTCAATCTTCACATGACCCAGCAGGAACGGGACCCCCCTCGTAGGCGTCTTATGTTTGGAAGCGAACAGATTTGGGTTGGGAGGGTGGGGTCGAGTTATTCGGGACAAACTGGGTTGCCGGGATAGGCTGCTACAAATAGGCTTCTGGGATACCGAGGTGTGGTAGAAGTGAACTGTGATCCGCTGGAGAGGAGGCGAGGGCAGCTGAGGCATTGTCCTGCTCCTGAACCTAAGACAATCATATTAACTACTACTTTTGGGGACTTGACTGTTCAAAAGAGAGTTTTTTATGTTAATTGATATAATATAATATCTCTTAGTATTTTTTTTTTCCCCGAGGGATATCATTTTGGTCACTTCGCCCTCCAGTCAGTCAGATTCCTTTTTTCGGACAGTGACGCGTGTGAATTGAGGAGATTCACCCACGACCAGACTCAGATCTTTGCAAACTATTGAATAAGTGTGTGTTCTGGATCCCAGGCAAGCCCTAATATACATAGTCTATTTTGAACATATGTTGGCGTCCACCTGTAGCTGTTTATTTGTTGCTCTGTGATGATGACATTGTTTCCATGCGTTGGGATCTGCAGTTTGTCTTGCAGAGTTTAAAGAGGTTTGGGGCAGATGCTGCACTTCTGAACCTCTTCCACTGTCCGAGGGAAGGTCCTCTCCGGTGAGCCTTTTAGCACAGCAGATGTTTTGAATCTGTCCTTTGTTGTGCTCCTTCCTCCTTCTGGAACAGGTCTTTATTCTGTTGACGTAAATATGCGCGTTGATTCTTTGTTTTTCTGTGCATTGAATACAGTCGCGTGCCTATTCGCTATGATAAAGACCAAATCAGACGGTGTGTACGTGTGTGTTAGATTGCTCTGGTCTCAAGTAACTGGAGTTCATGCCAATTATGAAAAAGCTCTGAACATGATCGGAGTGCATCGGGAAAATGAGAAAAATGTGCACTTTACTTCAGCATTGTTGTGTGCCTGCATGAGGTGGCGGTCGCCGGGGGCTTTATCATTATTATTGTGGTAATACTTTTATAATAGCTCCATCTTAATTAGCCGTAACAAAGCATGAAGACATAAATCAGGAGTGTCCAAACTTTTTCCCCCCTGAGGTCCACATATTGAAGTATTTTCGAAGGAGTGTGCCAAAGACTAGAGGTCAATACAGTGGATCATACATGGGTCAATGACGTATAAGGATTTTCAACAGGCAAATTTTAAACTATAAAAAAATATTAGTTTCTATTGAACTTTTTCAAATATTTACAGTGTCAGGTGCATAAATCTATGATTAACATTTATATGAAGCATTTTTAGTGTAAAATGTCATGTGGTGCGACCGAGAATAATCTTAAAATAGTTTTATTTTCTAAAACATGGTTGGGACATCTAATCTAATCTAAGTTCTGAGTAATATGAAGTGTATAGAAACAAACTGTTACATTTCTTTAGATTTTTAATGCATATTGATGTTTTCTTTTGCTTCAATATGACAGTCACCTGCTTGTGTTTAATGAACAAACTACTGCCCTGGAAAATGCATCAAATGAAGAAAAATGCTTAAAGAATCCCATTCACCCAAGTCAACTTTGTTATTAAAACTCCAGCCATAGAATTCCTGCTATTATTAGTCGCACCACATGATGCACGGTCGCACCACATGACATTTTAACACTTTAAGTACAAAAAACATGCAGAATAACTCATGATTTCTGAAAAAAATGATTTGGTTCTATGGAGGTCAGAGGTACTACAGAAATGTGGTGAATTATTATGTAATTTGAACCCTTTAATTGCAATTGGACAGCATCATGTCATTGACTCACAAACGTACAGATTGTGCATTTTACGTAAGTTTGAAAGAGCCGCCATAGCTTTAGTGAGGCTTGGAACTTCTGTTTTAAGTCTGTATCACAGTGCAATGTGATGTTTTTCGGGTTTTAATGGTAGAATTATTTAAATTTGTAATAAAAAGTGTTCCCTTTGATTACTGTTAAAGACACAATGTAATTTTTAGCTAAAACTAAACGTTTGCATATCCACAAACCTGATTGTTTTTGGCCAGGAGAAGGACCTCTGCTGGTGTGCATGGAATTGTTGTTCCTTTGGTTATGATATTCCACTGTATGGCATTATACCAGTTTGACCAGTACAAGTACTTCTTCAGAGAACAACTCCCAAGTAGAACAGGTTACCAGAGGAGAAAACTGAACCAGAGGAACCATGCCAAGAGATTGCGTCACTAGTACTGCCAAAGCTCCAGCATGATTTAGCTCTCCATAGTTTCGAAGTATAAGGTCAACTTTCTCAAGTGATGTGCCACCTTCAGAACGTTACGTACTGTATCTTCAAGTCTTTGTTCATGCTTTATTAAGGCTCTAAATAGTGTAGTTAACAATGTGAAAACTCTTCTTGCGCTTGACTTCATTTTACAAACACATTCGTCTCAAATTCATCTTATTCAAAGTTATTCATTTATTAATTTGGGCTTTGACACTACTGCCATTCAAACTAAATCTGATTTCTGGAGTTGTCATGTTAATAAGATGTCAAGTAAACCGCAAAATATAATGTATAATAATGAGTAATTTGAGGGACCATGATCAGAAGAAATCAAATTAGTCGCATCAGATTTAGCCGTCATTTTTTATAATCGGACAGCTCCAGAAATCTGACAACGAACCGGTTTTGAGCGTTCGTGCACGTAACCGCAAACCACGTTCAAAAGTCTCATTATTCCTCTAATTTCTTAAGTGAATAATTTAAATGACTATACATTCCATCTGGACCTGTCACCTTAGTCAGTTTAGTGACGCTAAAACAAGCTAAAAAATGTATCTTGCAACATTAGTCATGACTCCACAAGGACAGAATGATCCCATCTCGTGTGAGCCTCAGTCAAACAAAGCCTACATCATTTAACACTTTCTCAGATGTCCCTCCAAGAATCTAAGGAAACGTAAGCGATACAAAAAAGGTAGTTCCACTGCTATTCGGATTTGGGTTTGGAGAAAAAAAAAAAAAAACAAGATGACAAACATGTGCTATTAATGAACAACACGTGTGATGTCAGGAAGATGTTGCTATTGGGGCTTTGAATCGATTCCACGTGCGCCTTGAGTTCGGCCAAAACTTCGCCTGGCATTGCACAGATCAGCTAAACAAGGAAGGTCAGCTCTGCACCGAACCAGCTGTGGGCTTACGTGATTCCAAACACACAGAAGTTCTGGTAAAGAGATGCCGTGCTGTAATCAAGTTAGTCCATTTTAACTTTTCCACCACTGAGACAGTTGCGAGCGTAGCATGTGAAGTGTGTCCCCAATCACCGCATGAAGTCACCGACGAAGGAGATCAGAACCACATTAGGAAGCTCATTGCACCTTTTGTTGAAACTCGAAGAGACACTGAGAGCTATGAAGTAACGCAAACCTGCTTTCTATTTAAACAGGGGAGTTGAGAAGCGGAGAATTAACAAGTTGGTGTATTTGTGAGTCAATGAGTTTTTTTTTTCTTTTATTTTTCCCTAGTGGACATTAAAAGGAAACAAGCTGTTAGGAGTTACTTAATCACATGGATGGGTCTATTTATATCCCTAAAAAGAGCAGTGTCCAGGGTTTTTGGAAAGTAGGTGTTGGATTTGTTTCAGTTTTTTTTCATAGAGAAGCACACAAAATAATGTTATTAATATTGATGATGTTGATGATCTATTCCTGATGCTCCTATAGCTACAGCTGCAGGTATAGGTCCCCACTACCACCAATCTCTCACTCACACATGACATTCACATTGGGTAAGTAAGTCAAAAGTCCTATATTACACAAAATGGACTGTGGTGAGCTTTAGGGCCAATCCCATTTCTAATTGCTACCCCTTGCCCCTTGAAACTGAGCAACAAGGGGTAGGGGTAGAAAGTCGACCCCTACGAATTGGGACACCGCTTCAACAATCACATACGTCATCAGCTTTTACATAAACTTACATGAGCACAGGGATAACTCTAATAACTGAACACAACTTGAGCTTCTCTAAAGGTTGAACCAATGATTTTGCTTGTAATTACTTGAGTTACAATATCCAAATAAAAACTGTGTAGCACGGACGCTCGCAATTCGTTCACAACTTTATATCCATGCATCCACCGATCACTCAAGTCACAAATAACGTGACACTGCTAAAGCAAGTTTTTCATGTGCATTTTATGACGAAAATGACCATAACGCATTGGAACAACATTAAACTTAAGACAATACAGTGGCTATCACACATTTTAAACCATAAATACATTTGGGAACTTCTTTGGTCTCTTTGGTCGTGGCAGCAGCGATCTTGACGGTGATTCACATTCTGAGAAATTGCTCATACCCCTTCGTTTGGAGTGTGCCTCTGAAAAATCTTCGTTTGGAGGGGTATATATATATAGCCCTACCACTTTCCCCTACCCCTCTGCCATAACGGTAAATGGGACACTCATACTCAGACACGAGAACACCCAAAACAGAGTAGTAGGAGAAAGGGCGGAAATGGGATTCAGCCTTATGCCATGTTATAATGTTGCTACCTCCTCAAGAGTGAACCCTGAGTTGTGTTTTGTTTCTTTTGCACGTGTTTCATTAATCCTGGTTTATTAGTCTGTCTACATCTCCAGAGCTCAATTACTCTGTTCCACCTTGCGATGTCATTTTTGGGGCACTATTTAAGACAGGGGTCTCCAACCTACCAGTAGCTCTCCACCCCCTTCCAAGGAGCTCACCAAGGGATTTTGGAATTAACCACATTTTTGTTATTGAGCACAATGGTATAATTACATGCCTACTACCATTGTAAATGTATAATTTTGAAGCCCAACTTTATAAACTAATAAATGGACAATGGTTTAGGTTTTATGGGCATCTAACTGTACCTAAAGGCTTGCCGTCTTTCTTATAATCGTGTCAAAATTAGTAGCTTTCTGGCAGTTTTGTTTTGTAAAGGTTTATTATTTTCTGCAAAGTATGTAACTAAAATTTACTGCAAAGTCATCCAGAGCCCTATTGCAATACAAACTGGATAGGAGAGCTGTATAGTTACATTTAGTGCTGTGTCCTCAAATAAAGCTTTATGCGTATTGTTGTTGGTCCAAACAAAACATCTGCCTCTGCTTTAGATTTAAGGCCAATAGCTGATGTACTGAAAAGTGCAAATATCGGCCCGATATATTGGCCAACTCATATCTCTCTCTCTCTTTGTTTATCTCTAATCGCAGTCAAACAAACTGGCAAACAAATCAATTTCTAAAGACAGACATTATCAGTGAGAGGTTTTCTATAGAAATACAGATTGTGTTTGTTTATTTGACTTAATGGCTGAGTGATTTGTCAGTTGCTTTACCGTCAGAAAACTGTACAATTTACGCTCACCGATAACTTGTATATGCCTGCTCAAATATACCTCACTGTACTGTAGATTCATCATTACCATGTGGAGCTTTTATCCACATTATGATGGTTTCATGTGAGAGAAATTGGCAGTTTGCGGTTGCCATTAACTTTAACAGCGGACATAAGAGGCATTTATGATGGATCTTCAAATATAGGCCAAATATGCCAATAAATGTCAATATTTCTTTTCCTGAAGATGAGAAGCAACCACGCACTTCTCTTGACCGTCTTCAACTCCAATCTGTTTCGTTTTTTAGCTGGACATGGTCACCACATGGACAGTTGTATTATTTCAAAGGTGAAAAAGTAGACATATAGCAAAATATGGGGGATAAAATGCATATCGTTAGACACATAGTATAACTGCATAACTAATTTTTCAAGGTTATGTGAAAACAGGAAAAAAAAAGGAAAGACTTGGGTGCTTTGTGTTTATTTGGCTGTAAAATATCTTTCTGATTGGCCGAGGGCAGAGCCAATGACACCAACAGATGCAGCACTGTCTGGAGAAAAAAACTCAATTTGGCCAAAATTATTTAGGGAGTTCTGCTTTGAGACAGACAATATGCAAATAATCCAGACAATGGATGGTGGAACTGTTTCAATTAGGTGGTAAAACTCTTTCAGATGCCAGGGCTCAGTTTTTCCATCATGATAAATAACAAATAGCAGGCTAACAGTGCACTTAATGATTATCGGGCAGTAAAGCTGACTCGTTTTGACCACAATAGCTGCTTAAATCGTATATCTGTATTCGAGCAAGACACATTTTGGTGAAATAGATGGGAAAATGTATATAAACTGTGCCCATTAACTAGATCACAGGTGTTAAACCCGGGGGCCAGATTCGGCCCTCCAAGACCTTTAATCTGGCCCTTGGCTGATTTTCTATTAAAATATTTACATTTTTCAAAATTTTCTGGTAATTTTCTGCGCCGCTTAGCATAGTAGTATCTCCAGCACTTCTGTGTGTGTTCGCCTCCCACCAGAACAGGCACAAATGAAGACTCGTCTCTTTCCAAAGGCTCTTAAAGGACAATAGTTTTGACTGTTGACCATGACACCCTCACCAGCAAAGTGTCAAAAATGAGAAAAGTGGAGCTGAGTGCAGGATTTTCCAAGAAAAATTGACTAATTCTTATTTGTTCACAGAGGTGAATGGGAAACCTGTGTGCTCGGTGTGTTGGTGCTCAAGGATTATAATCTTAAACGCCACTACGAGACACGGAGAAAAATACAATAACTTGAATGAAGAATTGAGAAAACAAGATAAACGAATTATTGCTGGGACTGAAGAAACAGTCGTCTGTTTTCACCCAGGGACCAAGAGTTTAGTGATGCTGCTGTGAAAGCAGCTACCTAACCTAGCATAATATTATAATATTTTGTAAAATCAAATCAAATAAAAAACATTTCTGTAATAGATTTGCGTTTCTTTGCACAAATATTTGGACTTATTGCTATTTTTAGGATATATTTGCCATGATATTTCTGATCCAGCTCCTTTGGGATCAAAGTAGGTTGTATACAGCCCCCGGACCAATGACTTTGACACCCCTGAACTAGATATTTGTTGATAATTTAAAATATTAGGAAAATAAAATATTACATAAAATCATAGCTACTACTGTGATTGTTGCAAACACACCAACTTTTTTAAAATAAGCACATTGTTGCTTTTTCCCTATTTGTTTGTGTGTCCTAATGCAGTTTTGGTGGCAGCATCTTTTCAGTTTGGCACAATCACAAACTCAACATTGAACCGCACTTGTATTTTCAGCACTTTCACTGTGTAACTCAAGCAATTACAATGTTTATGATGCTTTCACGACACAAAACAGAGGATTGGGAGGAATAATTACGATTGTGGCATACTTTCTGCAATGGAACAAACCTAGATAAACATGACCACAGTCAGAATACATGGAGTTTAGTCTAGTGCACTGCCAGCATATGCAGCTGTGTTTTACATTCACTTGAAGCCAGATCCGAGCTCCAGCAGAGGCTTAGTGGCCAAAAAGCAAAACTGTGGTTGAACTGGCTTTCCCTCAACTCGGAATAGCTTTCAATAGTAAAAATCAAATTAAAAGTGCATATGTTTTCTCGGCGTGGAATTTGGATGACCGATTAACTGCGAAGTGGCGATCTAAGATAATGGACCGAAGATGATGATGTCTACATAATAATGGATATTGATGTGTCTCTGGTCAGTTGCAAGATGGCCAGAGGGATTCAGCGTTGCAAAATGTTTTCTCTACAGCAAATAAAAGTTTACAATTTTGAGGTTGTGTTGAGCAAGATAATCTTTAGAAACCAAAATGAGTTTTATGGTGCTTGAAGGGAAGGGCAGTGTTCAATCTTGAAAGGGAATTTGGCAATAAACAAAAGTAGATTTCTGTGTCTGGACAATTGTGTGTTTAATATGATTGTTTTTTTTTCTTTTAAGGGTCAATGAGGTCCGTTTTTTATGTAATATTTGCATAGATATTGACCTGTGATCCAAAATATACAATTCAATACTTGTGAAATTGTGAATAAATGTGAATCTGGTCCATGGATGTATAAGAGCTCCTAATCTCCTATAGAAGCACAATACATTTTTTGTGAAATTACCCTGCCCGTGTTCAGCTGACAGGGCATCAACAGCTTTCAGAAAGGTTGGATTTGGTAGGGATTCTTCTGTATATGAACAAGAAGAGTCCCTACAAAATGAACTTTAAACATTTTTTAAATCATCAAAGTGCCTAAAAATCAGTTTTGTAAGAGTTTTAAGAGTTGCCTAGTATGAATGTGGTGTGTACGTGAGTGTTGGTGGTGGTCGGAGGGGCTGATGGTGCAGATTAGCAGCCGCTCTTCCATCAGTTTGCCCCAGGGCAGCTGTGGCTACAATAGTATCTTACCGCCACAGAGTGTGGAGTGAATGAATAATGAACTGTAAAGCACTTTGGGTGTCATGAAAGGTGCTATAAAATGCAATGATTAATTTATTAATTAAAGTTAGCCTCGCCCCGCTCTGAGCCTGCGGTAGCTCTTTTCTAGCAGCTCGCACTCTGATTGGTCAGAACGGCACTTCTTGTGTTGCATTTTTTGTGTCGCATTTTTTGTATGAAAAGCACTCTATAAATAAATTTTGATTGATTGATTTCTGACGTCATATGTTGTGCTGCGGAAGTAAAAATTTTTGGGATCATGCGCCAATGAGCACAGACCATTGAAAACAATACGGCGCCATCTTGGTTTCATCTTCCAGATTTTACTATAGTTCTATGGTCTGGTCACTAGTGAATCTTCCAGACATAGACCATATATATGAGTGGATTAAGCTAACCCGTTAGCCGCCGAGTGCCAAACAGGAAGTGCTCCAGGAGGTTCTTCCGGCTCCTTTTCTCCCTTTTTCCCATTGACTTACATTCAGATCTTATTGCTCCTCTCTCTGTAATTGCTGCATTGAGCCTCATCATTTTGGTCTTAAAATGTTCGTATGAACCGGCTCTACATGATCCTGAATTTATTTATTTTTTTGCTATTTCGACAGTCAAAAGAAACCCTATTCATAACATAGAGCCTGGCTCCAAATTCACGTCTGTAACCGTGGCATCGTGAGCCTCATTTTAGCGGCGCTAAATGCTGTGGGTGACGTCACACTCATTTAGTCCACTTCTTTTATACAGTCTTTGCTTCCAGAGTTCAAATGGGCATGATTGACAGGTGATATAGGCAATCGGCGACATGCGTGGTCCGTTCATGGTTTTAAAAAAAGGGAAAAAAGGAAGGAAAAAATATCACAAGGAACTGAAAAGCATTTTTTTCTGCAGAATCAATGAACATAGCACAAAACTCTTAATCTGTAGTGAAAGAAATGTGATTTTGTTTACAATAATGGGGGACCAATGAGCTCCCCACATGCTCACAAACTATCTGACTGCACAATACTGTCTGAATTTGGCCGATATCTCTCTCAACAACAACTGGGCTTCTCTTAAAGGCGGGTGGGGGGTATTGCAAAATTGCTATTACTGCGACAGCCCTAACCAGAAGGAAGGATCAAGAAACTGCGGTTCCTTAAATGATCCCTGTGTAGAATTTTTATTTACAATGACTCGTCTTTGTTTAAACATCTGTGATAAATGAATTGCATTACTTGTTTTTGTCCTTTCAACCTGATACAGTCGTGTTTGGGTCTGGATTAGCTGCAATGTGTATTTCTTTTCTTTTCGCTCTTAAAAATGTGACACGTAACACTATTCATTTAAAGGGTGAGCCAGTCTGCAGTGGTCCAAAGTTATTCCTCACTTTCCTAATGCAGAAGAGGAAATTTTGCAGTCACAGTAATGCTGACAAACTAGCATGCTAGCAGTGCACTTTTGTACTCCCAACACAAATGAACACACATTTTCTTCACCTACATGGAAGAAAATTGGGTAAAGGGCCAATATTACGCTATTTTCTGATCTGTTTCCTCATCAAAAACATATCTAGAGTTCTGTTTTGTTTCATTCACACATATTTAACCCACAAACCCTGCATATTTAGTTCTTCTCTCAAATAGAAAAACACTCACTTCCATCTTGTGACGTCATATGGTGATACAGGATGAGCTCCACTGTGTTTTTAAACTCCATACACTTTCACTAGAATCTTGCCGAAGGTAAGAGGTAGCTGTTGACTTGAAAACTACCGTTTCGTGACATCACAATGTGGAACAGAGCATTTTGAGCTTTGGAGATACAGACAGACTAATGATAAAGATTACTTAAACAACTCTAGGTATGTTTTTAATGATGTAACAACTAGATCATTAAGAATTTCGTTGATCATTTTTAATCACCAAACCGAATGTAGGTTATATGATCTTTGAAAACATGAACCATCTCCAACACGATATACGCACAGAACAGACTCACCATCAGCAGAACATCCCTCTGTCACAGAGAGAACACTCATAATCCACTGAGTCGTGTCCTTTAGTCCGACAGAAGCTGAAGCATCGGTGCACAAAGAAAGAGCTGCTTTTGTCAGCGCTTATAGTTTATGCAAATTAGCCATGTGGTTTTAAATTTCATTTCTGTAAAACGTAAATACACGTGGGCAAAGCTGCATTAAACACATTATAATCTCAAACAGGCTGATAGTTATGGTTTATATGTTGTAAAGTTGAGTTTATTTATGCAGATGAGTAACAGTAATAATAATGATGATAATTTTAATATAAAAATGTTAAAAATCGATTGTTAATTTTCCCGACGATTGATTAAGAAAATTTAATCGAGTGCCCATCCCTAGTAACAACATTCTTAAAGCTCACAAGAGTCAGATAAACTTACTAGATAAAAAAAACAAGATCTCTTTTTTCATCTAGTAAGTTTATCTTCCCACTCGGGATCTCCGAAGAGCACCTGATTGTGACTTCACGTAGCGGTGATCCAGCATGACTTATTTTTGTCCTTTCATCCTGATATAGTCGTGTTTGGATCTTTATCATTTTTCTTTTCGCTCTTAAAAATGTGTCATGTAACAATGTTTATTTAAAGGGTGAGCCAACAAGCGCTCCAACTACATATCTTCTGCTCACAATAGTCAATTTTGCATAATAGGACCTTTAATGCTTTGCACAGTTCTGATCATGTGGCAGTAATATGTAAACAACTACATGTCTCAATTACTTCCACCTACAATTAAAATGAAATAAAGATGAATCAAATGCTAGCGCAAGTCTGCATTACATAGGACTGGGAATTTCACACATGGAGAACCACCAAACTCAACAAACCAGTAACTGCATTAAGAGCGCTCCAAGCAAAACTATATAGACCAGATTTTCGGCATGGAGTAACCAGCAGAGCCCTTAATCCTACGTCCATCCTGCCAAAGAGTTATATTTATTGGACTTCCTCTATTCTGCATAAATCACCGTTTAATAACCGAGGAGCTAAAACTTAATAGCCTCTGTAACACCCCCGCATTTGCTTCGGTCGACATTGTTTCTCTGGTTACGACTACTGTGCAGAGAGCTTGAGATGCTATCAATTGTCCTGGAGCATGCAAGAAACTCAAAACCAGCCAGAGGACAAGTTCTCCTTCAGTATCTCCTCCACTGGCCCTGAGAGCTTGTCCCACGTGCTGTGTTTGCTTGCTTCCTCTGAGCAGCCCACATCCTCTCGGCCTGGCCATCTCTCTTTCAACCTCAACAAAAACACTCGGAGCAGATGCTTAAATACTCACAAAAGCTCACAGTTGGACACTTTGGTTCTGCTGTGGACACTTAATGTTTTGTGGCCAGAGAGCCGGAGATGTGCAGGCAATTTGAGCATGTGCAAATGAATATGTGACATCACCCTCCATGTTTTTATTTTTCTGAAGTTTCAAATGGGTTTTTGGAGTGGTATTAGCAGAGGAAGTGCAGATAGCTATTCAGCTGGCAGTTCGAAACAGCATCCAAGTAAAGCAGCCTGCCACTGTGTGATTTATGCTCTGTGTGCCTGGAGTCTCGTTTGGGGCTAGCACTTAGTGTGATAGTCTTTGTTAGTGGCAAAGTGTGACTGTCAGGTCTTCATCAGTTTGTCCCAGGAATAAAGTTTCCTTGAGAATCCAGAATGATATCTCAGTATAATCTATGAAATCCCTCAGTCATTCAATCGCAAAAGGACAAATTTAATTTGTCAACTGGACAAAAGTTTGTTTGGTCAGATACATTTCGCAGCTCAAACTTGTTTTTTCAGTGAAATGTAGGAGCTCATTGGTTACACATCATTTTAAATAAAATGCCTGAGTTTAGTGCCTCACTCATCGATTCTGCAGTAATGTTTTAGCCCACTGAGATATTTTTTTCCCGTTTTTCCTTGCAAGCATCTGTTTTCATACGGACGGACCATGAGTCTCCCTGATTGGCTAAACCACAGCTGAATTCACTGGTGAGCAGACTCATATCTTCATAAAGTATTGAAGAGACGTATTTTCATGCCTGTTCTTCTTCCTCTGAAGGGGCCACTGATATTATGGTGATGTGTTTTGACAGCTGATTGGGTGAGAATCAGTGTTCCCTTTTATTCCCGGTTTATTCCTGGTTTAGTCCTGGTTAAGACCTGGTTTAGACCTGATTTAGTTCTGGTTTAGACCTGGTTTAGTCCTGGTTAAAAAGTACTTAGTTACCATTATAACTAACTTCCCCCATAAAGTAACAGAGATAGTAACCCAACTTCTTAGCCAATCATCACCAGCTCTGCTCTCTCACGACTCTCCCCGCTCCTGATGATTGGCTGTCTGCTGTATGAAGCCTGACACTGTGGCGCCTCAGCCCAACTGTACCGTGCCACTCTGGTAACCATCCTGGTAATGTAATTAATTAGATTACTCCGTTACCGAAAATGTAGCGCCGTTATACTTAAACACCGTTATTCCCAACACTGGTGAGGATTTGTTGCCATCTGCAGTCCGGCTTCACTGTTTACTTTGCTATGGACATGTTTCCAGAACTCATTTGTCTCCTCATTCCTAATATTGCAGCAGGTTGCAGAATACCAGTGTAAATGGTCTGTCTGGCTGCTTAAAAGAATTTCAGCGGATTCTGGTAATGGATGGTAATGTATTTACAGCGGAAATGTGGAGTTTTGCAAAACATATGAAACATCAGGAAGCCATGGAGATAGTGTATTCATATAAATGCCTCAGTAATTGTAAGTGTTTGAGATGCAAATGTAGCAGGTCAGTAAATAATGCAGCTTTTTGCTTCAACTTCATTGCCATTTTATTACGCAAAATCCTATTTATTTACAATACGTTTGAACACATGAAGACAATGCAACTTCAAACACAAGTCTAAATCCATGCCTTGCTCTTCATGAGTCCATTATTGAACCCTTACAGCGTGTGATCCCGGGTGAAAGAATCCCAGTGCTACCACATGTGGTGGCGGGTGTCCAAGGCAAACACTCCCACTGGTGTGCACCAAGACAGATGAGCACCGGGCTCAAAGGCTGGCTAACTCCCCATCGCCCTGTTCACTGTTTATTTTCACTCTTCAAAGCTCTGCCAGCGCTGCTCTAAGTGTCTGTAGTCCACTCTGATGCCGCCATTGCCACAGCGAGCCCGCACAGCCCACAAAGTCTCATAGCGTAATCCGTGCCAGCTCCTAACTCCACATCTGCACCAGCATCCAGGCAGGAATGAGGCTAGGCTTAAAGAAGGGGTAGCGGATTCCACGGTGACCGCACTTTGCTGTGGCTTCAACGAATGCTTTGTGCAGAGCCGGCCACATTAAAGGCACCTCGTCACCGCCGCATTGATAAAGTAATCTGTTGCAGTACACTGACGGCAGCCATGAACTCGGCGCTCTTGGCCGCGAGCTTTATCAGCGCCGCACTCACCGGATCTCTCCTCGGCATCAGACAGCAGGAGCAGTGTATAAAAACCAGGTCCATATAAAAGCTGCCGTATGGAACTGCAGAGGTCATGCGGGGATGTGCATGTGAGAGGAGAGTCTCCAGTTTCTTGGGCCACGGCCACTGTCTGGGAATAGCGCGTCTCCTAAGTGCAATTCGTCCAAAGATGAAGGTGGAAAACTTGTTAAATGATGAGAAGAAATGTTGTGGAAAAACGGTTAAACTGTCACCGCTGAAGAGGATGTAGAGCGATGCCTGTGCGCGTGTTCACAAATCTAGGTCATTTATTTTATTTTGCTAGTTAAGTTTAAAGGGCCCCATCAAAGGTGATTTTCTGAACTATGTTATAATGTTTCCTCATCACAAACGTACTGTACCTTCAGTTGTGTTTTGTTTCATTGACACATGTTTAACGCACACATTCTACATGTGACAGAGCATTTTGAGCTTTGGAAATGTAGACAGACAAATAATAAAGGTTTATTGTGAATCTGAATGAAACAAAAGATAACTCTAGATATTTTTGATGAGGTAACAACATTATAACATAGCTTAAACCTCACACAAGTCAATTTCATGCAATATAGGACCTTTAAAGTACGTATTATGTCTTCATGTTTTTCTGATTATAATTCAGTTTGGTGAGATGAGGCCTGGAGTAAATATTTATCATACTTCTACATGATGCATGTGGCAGATTGTGGAGAAAAGTACAAAAATACAGTAAGCAGCGGTGGGTTCTAAGACATAGTACTTCTACCTATGTCATCAACACAGAATATCTATAATTTACACACAAGGAGCACATTTTTAGGACAGATTAAATATTCATCTAAAGACACAGTTGTGCTCATAAGTGCACATACCCTGGCAGGATTTATGATTTCTTGGTCCAGAAGCTGCACATGGGACATACTTGGATATTCCAACATGATAATGATCCAAAACACAAAGGCGAGTGGACCTGTCACTGGCTCCAGCAGAATAAAGTGAAGGTTCTGGAGTGTTCGTCTCTTCTGACCTCAGTATCACTGAGCCTCTGGGCAGATTCAAGCTGCAGTTCAGACAAGAGCCCAAGAATTTGTGGCCATACCGGCTCGTCAAAGCCTGATCCCGTCAGATCTCAGAAGCTCAGCAGGTCCGAGCCTGGTTAGTACTTGGATGGGAGACCACTGGGAATTCCAGGTGCCACAGGGGGGCGCCAGTCATAAAAACTGTCGTAGTGTCCTTAGGCAAGACACTTCACCCCCATTGCCTAGTATAAAAGTGGAGTGTGCGTGAGTGATGGTGGTCGTAGGGGCCGATGGCGCAGATCGCTTCTGTCAGTCTGCCGCAGGGCAGCTGTGGCTACAATAGTAGCACCACCGCCGGGTCTGGAGTGAATGAATAATGCTCTGTAAAGCGTCTTTGAGTGTCCAGAAAAGCGCGATATAAAACTGATGCATTATTATTATTATTATTATTATTACTATTATTATTATTTTTTTTATTATTATTATTATTAAGAATTTACAGGAACTGGAACCTTTTGCCAAGAAGAATGAGCAGCTTTACCATCAGAGAAAATAACATCCACAACTATCACTAAAGACTCCAAGTGTCATTAGGTCGTTTGTGTAGTTTCTGTTTCATTATGATTTAAAAAGAGGAAACACAGTTGTTTGATAATAAATAGCTTCACCGAAGCACTAACCATGAATGAAAGAAAAGTTTTTGTGTTATCCTTCATATGAAATCAAGAACTCAATTAAATTCTGTTGGGGTATGGGTAAACCTATGAACACAACTGAATAGGTGTTGTCATCTAGCTTTTTTAGTCTAATCATAACTCTTAAGTAAGTTTTGGCCTTAGTTTAGTTGCCAGTTCGCAGTTATTATATTACCTCTACCCATGTCATATCCAAGCAGGAAGTAAAACTATAAACTTCTGAAAATAATAATAATTAAAAAAAAAAGAAATATAATTGAAATTACTAGTCAAACCATTCATACGCACTTAAAAAAGGCCAGGGGAGATTACTGAAATGAAATGCATTTTTTGACATGTTTGAAATATATTTGTTCATCTGAGAACAACAGGATTGTTGAGATAAATTATTTAGAAATGTAAATTAATATCCACACCATCTACTTTTCAAACGCATCATTGCAAAGGTACTAATTGGAAAACTGAGTTCTTGATGAAATTTTTCCATTTTGTGGAAAGATTTAAAAACAGAATTATTTAGTTTTTGTTGTCGTTGGCTACCTTCTTTTTGGTAATCTTCCTTGTGGAGAAATTTTTGCATAGCACATGTTTTTTTTACACATTGGGTAACAGTATAGGTTGTCAAAAGTATAAAAATCAGATGCTAATCCATACTAAAATAAGTAATGAAAGTACATACTTATCTGAGCAAGTCTCAATACTAAAAAGGTCACATTCACGGGACAGAAATGAACCTTTCCTGAATATCTTTAGACTGACCTTGATCAGAACAACTATTGGTCCACATAGACGCCCATGGACCACAATCACTGTTGAGTTTGAATTGTTTGTATCATGACATTGTACCATCACGGTATTGACCCTCTTGCAGTGTTTGGTTGTCAAAGTTAAGATCTATTACTCTGGAAATCAACAGTAAAATTCTATTTCATGAGTGGCATTTGAGAAGTTAATGTAACAGTGAGATTTTCCCCACAAATTAACCACAATTATTATTACAGCTTCCAGTGGATTTTTATGCCTTTGCTATTTTCTGACCAAACACTGTCTCCGGCTCGTTCTGAGTTGAAGCAGCACTATGTAATGGTATAAGCCAAGATCGCGTTGGCCAATGCACACACTCTTGGTTTTTATTGCCTGGCCCTTCCCCGAGAAGTCCAGCGGTTCCAAGTTTTCTTTCTCAGTCTGGGGTCTGTCAGGTGGTGCTGTTGTGAGCCAGTGTGCTACAGGTGAACTTTAGGCTATTATTCAGAGCAGGCTCATCGTCACCTGACCGCCTTGGATCACCTCTCTGTGCTTATTAGTCTGGGCAGGGCTACTGTTGGTCCAGCACAGCGAGACACATTATATTAGTGACATATAACCATCTATCTACATTATGGTCCGCTGTGCCCAGGGTTTTACTCACAGTCGGTGCGATAATGCTACTTTGACTTGATCTATTGGGCTTGATGTGAACTTTTTCACTCACTGGTCACTGTGCTTTGGTGTGTATGCTATAAATTCAAAATAGTGCCTCATACCAGTGGCTATAAAGTTTTGTTAAACTTGGTCTGGACATGGATCCAACTAAAATGTATGGCTTACATTATACTGAATGTTAGGTTAGGTTAGGTATACTTTTGGTCCCACATAAGGGAAATGTGCCTTTGGCCCACTCTGTACTCATTAAAAACATGCATAAAAGACACAGTATCATAAAAATATGGGATTTTGAAATTCTCTGTTTTGTGACTAAGAGGTAAAAGTGTGAAGGTAATTCCATAAATCCAAATCTGAGCTTTTCTGCCATCAAATCACATTCACAAAAGAATAAAATCAGTATCATACTCTGACTTGGTGCAAGGTCCCATTAACAAATCACAGAGAATGGGATGAAGGAATGTTAAAATCTGTTATATCTACTCTTGGCACACTAAACCTGTGGCCTGATTGGAGCTTTTCAAATTCTGAGTGTGTCAACAAAGACTTTACATAATGAAAATCTATCATCATTTTGCTGGTTGGTTTTAGTTTAATGTCAAGCCTATACACGGGTAACTCTTATGAGCTTCATAAAGAGGAATGTCATGTCTTTCAGCGACTCTGCTATGAGGTGTCCTGCTTTAGATTCAACATGAGGAGCTTGGAGTAGAGCTGTTGCTCCTTCATAGTGATAATGGGGTATGGTAATATGTAGGGAGGGGACATTTTAAGAACTGTGGTTAGTAGGGTTGGGCAGTAATACAGTATCCTGTGGTATCAACAAGTAGCAACGGCATCAGTTGCATCACCGTCATTAAAAAAAAATCTGCGTAAGGACCTAAAACCACAGCATGGACTTTCTCCCCTCCGCTCTTTTCTTAAAACATCGTTGCGCATGGAGACATCGACCCACATGCAGCGAGTAAGAATAAAAAAAACCTGACAGACGCTTCGTGTGTGATGTTGTCGTGTGATGGAGACGTTTTATTGAACGCCGAGGGGCGAGTGGCACTGAAGAGGAGAAAGTTCCACAAAGTCAGACTTTCACGGAGGAAACGGCAAAGCCCAATTTATGGTTCTTCATCAAAACGACGCAGACAGTAAGGGCTGTGATTGGTCCTCTCAACCTCTGCTCATTATATACTTTAAGTAATAATGTGTTTAATGCAACTTTGTACACATTTGTTTACGTTTTACAGAAACAAAACTTAAAACTGCATGGCTCATTTGCATACAGTATAAGCGCTGATAAAAACACCTCGTGCGCTGATGCTGATGCGATCGAACGCGCTGCAAAGTTTGGTTTGATCATAACTTGTGCCTCATCTTCAAATATAAAGCTTCTCTTCTGTTTCTGAATGGTTTAGGTGCAGCTACAAAATTCCTAAAAATTCCTAACTCCAAAATTCTTAATTAGTAACGGTAATACATACTTAGACGTTTTAACGGTATCAAAATTTGGATACCGCCCAACCCTAGTGGTTAGTAAATTTTAATCACTTAAAACTTTACCTCATGTGAGTGAAGGAAGTGTCTGGTAAATCGTTATGTTCATATAAAGCCGTTTCAGATGGATAATTACAATTCAATGAGATCTAGATGACCCTGTGACCTTTGGATATTTATTTATAAAAGCAAGGGATGAGTGAAATGAGCAGATTAGCCAAGAAACAATTACATTAAACGTTTACACTCAGTGACGAGGTGTAATTAAAAAGCAAAAGTGCTGACAGCTTTGGTTAGCTCGTGCGCAGATGTTGCTTGTTGATTCGTCCAAACCTAACTCCATCTGTTTTCTTAGGGTTGAAAGTGTTACAATATAAAGAGTGCAACATGTGGACTTTGCACAACCTCACACCATGAAGAGCTGTTTCATTTCAGAATTCCCGTCAAAACCTCAAAGACAACATCCTAATGAGAGACTTGTTACCAGACAATTTCCTTTCCACCAACTCGAGGAAACTGAATGCCACCGCGAAAACAACATGGGAGGGTGATTCAGCATGAGAAAACATGATTGAGAGTCTTTAGCGTGGCTCTTGTGTGGCTGAACCGCTTCGCCAGTAAGAGCTCTGCACGGATTAGGCGGTAATAAATTGGTGATGAAATAATCCTTTCGGCCAATCCCATTTCAAGGAACAGGAAGAGGAGTTTCCCATCAGTGTGTCGAAGGAAAACACAATAGTTTATAGCCGTGATGAGTGAGACTTGTGGAGTTTGTCCATAACTAAAGGGCAGATGTGCTTTGTTGGCCTTGACAGTGATCCTTGTTTGGTTTACAAGCCTAAACCGTGCTGAAAGCTGTTTGGTTTCACTTGCATATGTGTCCGAGGGAGGGACAGCGCTGCATGGATCACTGATTGATTTTTGATGCCGTTCCATGCGAGATAATGCTATTGCGGTGAGTCATGCATTTTAGTGAGGGCACATCTGCAAAAGATCAAAAATCGACTTTTTTTTTTTTTAAACTAACATCTATTTGGCCTATCCCAGGGCAGCAACTAGCAGCACATTACCTGCACGCACAAAACTGAATGAAATTTGTGAAAAGGAAGGTTAAGTCCAAGAAGCAGCTGCATGATCATAAGTGTATGTTTGGTTCTTCCAGTATGTTGCCACCTCAGCCCGTCTAACATATATGTTTATCTTGCTTTGTGAAAATAGTAGATATTTATAAATGTGGCTGTTTAAAATGGGACTAATATGGGACGATATTGAAATTTGGTGTCTGTTATTATGGCTAAAATAATTGCAGTAATTGTATCACGATATTTATTCAAGTTGCTGACAGTTTAAGAATGTTCTGAATATGAGTCATTGTAATATTATGAATAGGTTCCATATTTAAACAAGTTATAGTGTTGTACTTTTTGAAAATAACAATGCTCTAGAAGAGGTTCTCGCTGGCTCTCAAGGCCAAGATTAGTCCTGGTTTGGTCCTGGTTTAGACCTGGTTTAGACCTGATTTAGTCCTAGTTTAGACCTGATTTAGTCCTTGTGTGGTCCTGGTCTAGACCTGGTTTAGAGCTCATTTAGTCCTGGTTTAGACCTGGTTTAGTCCTGGTTTAATCCTGGTTTAGACCTGGTTTAGTCCTGGTGTAGTCCTGTTTTAGACCTGGTTTAGTCCTGGTTTAGTCCTGGTTTAGACCTGGTTTAGTCCTGGTTTAGTCCTGGTTTAGACCTGGTTTAGTCCTGGTTTAGTCCTGGTTCAGTCCTGGTTTAGACCCGGTTTAGTCCTGGTTTAGACCTTGTTTAGTCCTGGTGTGGTCCTGCTTTAGACCTGGTTTAGTCCTGGTTTAGACCTGATTTAGTCCTGGTTTTGACCTGATTTAGTCCTAGTTTAGACCTGGTTTAGTCCTTGTGTGGTCCTGGTCTAGACCTGGTTTAGTCCTGGTTTAGTCCTGGTTTAGTCCTGGTTTAGACCTGGTGTAGTCCTCGTTTAGACCAGGTTTAGTCCTGGTGTATTCCTGTTTTAGACCTGGTTTAGTCCCAGTTTAGTCGTAGTTTAGACCTGGTTTATTCCTGGTGTGGTCCTGATTTAAACCTGGTGTAGACCTGTTTTAGTCCAGGTTTAGATCTGGTTTAGACCTTGTTTAGTCCTGGTGTGGTCCTGCTTTAGACATGGTATAGTCCTGGTTTAGACCTGATTTAGTCCTGATTTAGTCCTGGTCCAGTCCTGGTCCCGTATCCCCACTTAAAAAATCCCCGATCCACCACTGCATATTTCCAACATTATCTGGTAAAAAAATAATCATTTAACTAGTCGACTAAAATGTGCATTTGTTGCTGCAATACCTGTTAAAATGTTTGTGTAGAAATGATTACAAAACCAAACTGAGCCTCAAGTCTTGTCCAGCATAGTCCATATTTATTGTCTTTCCACACATATCCTGTTTTATGTACCCAGCCTTGTTCCAAACTGGACATATCGCTTTATCTCGATTTTGTTAGCCTAAGTACCAAATATACTCACACAGAAAAGCATATAATCCTCGATCTCCATCTCTGAGCCTGCTCCGCCTGAGGGGAACAACAGGAAGTCGGCTGATCCACATTTAACACCAATTTAACAAACTGCTGCGTCAGAAGAAACTTAAAAAGCATGTTATAGGTCCAGGGTGAGTGACAGCTGCGCACAATGCATGTAAAGGCCGCTACACACTCCAGGATTTTTCGGTCTTAAACGATTTTTAAACCTGCGACAAAATGTGCAAACACCACAGACACGAGGAGAAACTTATGAGACTTAAAATCTCTGACTACAGCGGGATCTGTCTGCGTAAAACAGGCTTAAAAGCTGTTTCCTGTCTACAGTAAAACTACTCGCATTGAGAGTCAGATACAGGATTTTTAAAGCATAAAAGAGGTGATAAAGTCCACAGGAAGTAGAGTCACTGTCGCTAATCTGCAGCTTTACGCTCTGTGGACGTAAACAAACATGCAAGGAACAACTTTCGCCTTTTTACTTCCAAAGAACGCTTCAAAATGGATTAATAGTGCAGTTTTGTGGACTGGATGTCATTATTTGCAGAGGACAATTTCTATGGATAAAGTGGATCAGATGCTGCACTTTAAATGTACCACTTTACGAGCGGTGAGTAATAAAGTCTTTATTTTCGCTATATTCACTATAGTTTATATCTTGCGTCTCTGTTTCCGTCGCTCCTCTGCCCCTGACGCTCTGTTTTATCGTCCGTTTCCGTCGCGTTGTTGATGTTTGGTGGTTCTGATCTGACACTGACTCCACACATGAGGAGCAGCGGCTTCAAAATCGCACACGGAGACAAAAAGTCCGGTCACGCCTCCCTGAACTCGGAGAAATTGCAGCCAAAATCGGGCAAATTCTCCTGTAGTGTGTGGCGGCCTCAATTCAGCCCACCCACCACATTCTGTATCACATCCAGATCTAACTGTGCTTCTTAATCTTGAACTCAGAGATCAGATTTGACTTCAAGCATGTGCTTTGATGTGTGCACGTTTACAAAGAGGAGTAATTACTAACAGAAAAGTTTGATCTCTGTTAATTTGGTGCCCAGTCTCACAACTTGTTGGAAACTGTTTACATGAACCACCTGCTTAACAGACGCAGGTGTTTGGATATGAGACTGCACCACTGTATGTGATTGGAAATAATTGGCTACTATATAGACTTGATTACTGTTTTTGTAGCTGCTGAGGTGATATCAGCCTTAATTTATGTAAATACAATTCAAATGAGAGGGTATTGGAAGAAGCTGATAAAGAGCGTAAGGGGGGGCGGCTATAGCCCTGATTGTCCCGAGTGATTGATAATTGATTATCTCATTCTATTATCTTTATGTTTACATTTATGGCATCTGACCATAGACCGTATATGAGTGGACATAGCTAAGGCGTGCCAAACAGGAAGTGCTCCGGGAGGCTCTTCCAGCTCCTTCTCTCCCTTTTTCCCATTGATTTACATTGGGATCTTATCGCTCCTCTCTCTGGACCTGCTGCTGTGGCCTCGTCATTTTGGTCTTAAAATGTTCGTATGAACCCGCGACACATGATCTTGATTTTTTCATTTCACTATTTTGTTCCTAAATCAAGATAACGGACCAATCAGACGCCTTCATTCCCCGAGGTCGTTGCCTCTAGCGTTAGTAACAGGTTTGATTGACAGCTACTGTGTTTCTCTGCTAAGTAAGTTCCCTTCCCACTTTCCTGCCCCGACTGACTATTTTTGAAATAAAATGACAAAATAAATCAAGCAATTACAATAGCTAACGTTACTAGAATCTTAACTAGCATAATTTAACTAGCATAAAGTAAAGTGAATTTCGTTAAATTGCAACTCTATTGTTGTTCACACCTAACAGAGCATAGAACATAAATCAATGCCTTAAACTTACTATTTAAAGTTTGATGATAAAAGCTAAAAGTTTCCTTATTATTCTCAAGAATCACCGAAATACAGCGGTCCGTGCAGAATGGTGCAGAGTCGAGGATCACCGCTCTGCCATGAGGAGGGCAGCACATTTAATGACCTCAGTCATGATTGGCTCTTGCGGTTGCTATGATACTCGCGGTCGGATTTCCAAATATGGAACCTGGATCCAAATTCGCTCCTGTGGTATCAGGAGCCTCATTTGAGTGACTCTGACACTGTGGAGACGTCACACTCACTTAGTCCACTCATATATACAGCTTATGCATCTGATGTGGCATTTGTAGCACCTGCCAGTATTAGCCAGGATCTGTTGTAAGAAAACCAGTTTTTCCCTTAAGTGTTTGTTAGTTTCTGCTAAGACAAAGAAATACCCCTGAAACCAAGTTAAAATTCAGAGAAGGATTTACTCAATCAAGCAGTAAAAGGCAAATAGTTGTACAAGGAGTCTGTGACATTCCCAGGCAGAGACTGAATGTTTACACCTATACAATGTTTTTTATACACAAACTATAGTGGGAGGCTACCGTGGTTTAGACTTAGCACCTCTTCGTTGGTGCACAGGCCAACCAGCCGGTCATTAACTCCTTGCCCTATTTAGTTAATTGATTCGACATATAGATAGAAATAGAATATCTTTTGCATGAACTGAACTATCTCTGCGTTACTCAGCTGTAATCTCGTTTTCTGCGTCATCGTAGAGTGAATTATAGCAATACAATAATACAACATAGCAGTACATCAATTACATCATAGCAGTAGTTATACAAACTGATTATTTGCCCTAACAGTGTGACACCTGACATTGCTCCTACCAGATATTTGTGACACTTTCCAGGTATTTGTGGCACCTGATGTAGCAGCTACCAGTATTTACCAAAATTTGTGGCACCTAACATAGCACCTGACATATATTTGTAGCATCTGACATCGCATCTGCCAGTATTTTTTATTATTTTTTGTATTTTCTGTGGTACCTAGCCGCTATTACTGATGTGGCACTTGTCAGATATTTGTGGCATCCGACTCCTCTGGCCTCTGAAAGTCGCAATAAGCACTTAGAAACTCATCACCGTGAATAATTAGGAATCTTGGAATGCCGAATGTAAGTGAGGCATAAATCTGGACCGCAGCAAACCACACTTTTAATACACAAGCCATCAATGTCAAAATGAAACTATTGGCGCATGTGGCCTACATATTCACTAAAAGCTTTCTTAGTCATAACAACACAAGGAAGTGAAGTCAGAAAGAATAAAAGATGATTCATGCTAGGCTTACATGACAGTCGTAAAGCAGACTCCCAAACGTCCCCACTTGACAATAAAAAAATGTCAATTGTGTTGGAGAATTGGAACAGTGTGAGCCCCGGACCTCGAGGGGTTTTCGTAAGCTGCTCAGACTGTTGGCTCTTTCTCCATTTCGTCCTAATGTTTGCTGCTATAAAGGCTGAAGAGCGGAAATGCCCTCACACCACAAGCCATCATTCTCACTGTCCTCTCCACTCTGATGACAACACACACACACAATGGCCGCCCTCCAGAAGATGACCTAATGATGCTTTGTCCACTGTGGTTGGTTCAGTAAAGTGGATCATGACAAAACATATCATTATTGAAGGAAAGCGTCTCATTACATACGCAAATGTCAGTCAGTAAGTTCTGAAGATGTCTGGAGACGGCTGAATTGTGAGTTGTGAGTCCATTTGTGAGTCACATTTTAAGATAAATGTATAACACCGGTAGAGGAAGAAAAGTATATATTGGAAGCTGGACTCTTCTTGTTTTGTGTGAAACTTAAAGGTCCTATATTACGCCAAATTGATTCTTGTGAACTTTAAGCCATATAATGTTATATTGTAATGTTATTTCCTCAAAAACATACCCGGAGTTGTGTTTTGTTTAATTCATGCACGTTTGAGTAACCCTTTATTATTCGTCTGTCCACAGCGCCAAAGCTCGAAATGCTCTTGTCATGAAGCGGTAGTTTTCAAGTTAACAGCCACTTTTACCTTTTGTTCAGCAGAGACAGGGCTGAAGTCATCCAAATGATTCTAGTGGTGTATGCGCGTTAAAAACACAGCAGGGCACTTCCTGTATTACCACATGACATCACAAGGTGGAACAGAGTGTTTTCTGACGGAGAGAAAAACTTGAGCGAGAGATTGACAGGAGGACCGGTGCAGCGTCAGCAGTGATGCGGTCGTTGTATCGGACCGTTGTGGTGAAGAGATTTACCTCAGTCTATGTTCCTCCCCTCACCTATGGTCATGAGCTCTGGGTAATGATACAATGATACTAATAATGATACAAGCGGCCGAAATGAGTTTCCTCCGCAGAGTGGCCGGGCGCTCCCTTAGAGATAGGGTAAGGAGCTCGGTCACACAGGAGGAGTTCAGAGTAGAGCCGCTGCTCCTCCACGTGGAGAGGAGCAGCTGAGGAGGCTCGGGCATCTGTTCCCTCGGGAGGTGTTCCAGGCATGTGAAGGAGGCCCCGGGGAAGACCCAGAACACACTGGAGGGGCTATGTCTCTCGGCTGGCCTGGGAACACCTTGGGGTCCCCCCGAAGGAGCTGGAGGAAATGTCTGGGGTGAAGAAAGTCTGGGTATCCCTGCTTAGACTGCTGCCCCCATGACCCGGCCCTGGATAAGCGGAAGAAAATGGATGAATGGATGGAGAAAAACTCAGTCTAGTCAAGTATATACAGGATTTGTGTGTTAAAAGTGTGTTCCTGAAACAAAATACAACTCCAGATATGATTGTGATGAGGAAAACATGGACCAGAAAATAGCAAAATATCGGCTCTTTAAACCTCAACTAAGGCATTCACAGACACATTTTAGAACACTTATAATGGGTTGCAATGACTTTCTTATTTATTTTATTTTTAAAGGGACAGCACATTAATGATCATTTTACATGTAAGTGTAAAGATCACAGCCAACGCTCCTCACTTCCATCTTCAGCCCCTCAGCAGGTTGATCTACAGGAGAGGGAAAAATACAGTGACAATCATGCAAAGACAAAAACACGTGCACACATTTGAACTTCATTTCATTCAGTTCATTTGAAGTTGGACCAAGACAAGACTCTAAATACTAAAAAAAAAAAAGTTACATATGGCAACTTATTTGACCACCACTGTTTTAAAGCTTTAGAAAACGCCGCCAGTGTAGAGCGCTGTCTTATATGAACACACACTGTATTCCATGTCTGACTATCTTGACAAGACACAAGATAGTCGTCCAAAAGCACTTTGGAAACTCTGAATATGTCATCTGGATTATGGTAGAAAATGTCTATCTGGACAATCTTTCCGAAATTGAGACGTTTCAACTTCCCATTTTCTATTTCAATCAGACGGAAATATTGTCATAATATACATTGATTAATTTTGTCAATTTTGCCAACATCTTTCTTGAGGCAAATATCTTGGTTGATTAAAAATGCGTTTAGATATTATCCGGTAAATGACAATACAACATGGACAAGTTTATGGCGGGATTTTTCTTTTTTTTACCTGTAGCTTTGTAGACGTATAACACTTTAAAATGGGTTATAAAGGTGAAATAGACTCAGTTCTGTGCTGTGTAATGGTCCGACAGCACAGTCCACCTTATGCTACTGCACATCAAAGGCTTATAGTGTCTGTTCAATCCATTATGCCGAACATCAGAGTGCCCTGCAGAGGACTCCCACACACACACACACACACACACACACACACTCGGGCCTTTATCGTGGTGTGGCTGTTCCCCTTCCTGTGCCCTGGGCCTGGTGGGCAGTGCCTATGGAAGAACCTGTACAAACAGAGCAGTATGTAGAGATATTGTAAGGAAACATGGTCCCTCCACATGAAAGGAGACGACACCGACGTTCTGTTTGCCGGGATGTGACTGGGCTGCTTTAGGTCTGCTGTATGTGGTCACATATTTTACCGTGAGATTAAAAAAAAAGTCTGAAAATTCCAAACTTTCATTTATTTATACTTATTAGTATTTTTCATTTATCATTATTCATTTCATTATAGTAATCACAATTATATATAAATATAGATGTATCTTAAATAAAACAGCCTTTTCATTATATATAACTCACTCGTAATGCCTTACATAACCTACTGTATCGAGATTTGGGGCAATGCATATAAGACGAATACAAAACCAATCTTTACCTTGCATAAAAAGGCAATAAGAGCAAAATCACATTATCAACTTATAATGAACCAACTAACGCATTATTTATAAACCTTCAAACTCTAAAATTTTACGATTTAGTCGACCTTTACGCTTTGAAAATCGTGTTCAAAGTAAACAACAATCTCTTGTCAAAATCATTACAGAAAATGTTCAACATCCAAAACAGCCGATATGAGCTCAGAGGTACGGCCGTGTTTAACAAAAAGAAAATCAGAAACATTATGAAATTTTGCGTTCCTATTAAAGGGGTGGAGCTCTGGAACAACTGTACAGAAGATTTAAAACTGTGCACGACTCTCTTCCACTTTAAAAAGAAGTTTACATGTTTAACTCTGAGCAGATATATGAACTATGAGAATTTGTTTGTTACTAATTTGTTTGCTGGATTTATGAACCGGCGCCCAGTTGATGCAATGAGGAATAAAGGGTAAAGGTAGAATAAGCTCAAGCTTCAGCCGACACCTTTTTGGTCTGTATATGTTAAATAAGTGACTAGAATATGCTTGCGACTGAAGTAAAAATAAATAAATAAAGTTGTACTTTTATTGCTTTCATTTATTTATTTCCAAGATGAGAATTTTTGAATATCCAAATAATTATGTAACTATATTTATAATTCCAATTAGGGCCCAACCGATATGGGCACTTGGAAACATTTCGGCTATCGGCTTAAATCTTGCCGATATGGGCCGATATTCCATGTGGAAATGTTTTACCTCGTTTTAAAGCTTAGACTCTCTATATTATGCCAATTTAATCCAATTTACAGACAGATAAATGTCCTAATATGTGTCATCAATATTTATCTACGGAGTAATTTGTTTGTGTCTGTGACGTCATACAGTCCCTGAACGCACCCCCATGTGCGCTTGTTTACACCCACAGCCGTAGATCCATTTGCACAACACTGAGTTTATTTTCTTTTTACGGACGATCGGTTTGAGTCTGGATTAAAAGGACAGTTCTTAGTGCAGACTTGTGATCTGAGAGGAGCCTGTGTGAGGCTGAGTGTTGAAATGTGTCGGTTTTGAAGCTCGTTTTGGTTCTTTCTCGTTGGTTAGCGATTAGCTGCTGTAGCTCGCACACATAAACAGGCTGTTTTCTCTTCTATTAGCGACTGTAAAGTGACTATAGTGGCCGTATATATGTTACTGTTCATGCACTGATACGTAAATGAGCTGTGAAGAGATGTGTGAATTATCGGCATTTAGCATATCATTAATTACCGCAACGCACATGCAGTTTGCTTATAGTACTTTCTTTGCTGGCTAGAATCTCATACAAAAATGCCATTAGGCCGACCGGCTGTCTTTAAATATGACGTAAAGAGGCAGAATAACAATAAATGTCGCCTAAACAAACCCAATTGAAAATCCAATAGAGCCAAACCATTGAAGATTTACAGTGAATTTTTATATTTTACATCGGCTCCAACTCCCATTTTATCGGTATATTGGCTGCAACAAAATCCATATCGCTTGGGCCCTAATTCCAATAACTCTTGTTTAAGATAAATAAACAATAAACTATTCATTTGAAGTCACCTTATCCCCATTTTTATGATTTATACAGAGCTGATTCCTCTTATGCCTTTATTGCCTTCATATATAATGTATCTTTAAATATCTTTAAGTACCATTAAACCCTGCCCCACCCCCACTAATCCTGTTATTTGTTATTATCTTATTATCTTAAGTTTATCTCTTTATTTCTCTGACATAATTTGACCTGTTGTGTGCAAATAGTTATGCAAAAAAGATTCAAAATTTTCCCCAAGACGACAATTTACTGTTATTTACTTCCAGTTTAATTTAATTTGATTTCAGACTTGACAGAACCCTGAGTGTTTGAAGTTGTCTCAGTTACACAATCCCGTTTTAAAATAATCATAATTTATGCTGATTATATTTGGGTTGCATTTCATAAGACTCCAAACATTTCAGTTCCTTTCCGGTGACAGAGGAAACACAGCGTTGCTTTGTAGTTGCTTTGGAGTTCAACCACCTTCAGCTATGACATAATTACCGTGATGAAACAGTGGTCAAATGGATGCTAGCGTTTGTCAAATCTTTATTGAGCAACAACACATCATAAACACGCATGGCTTTGGTCTCTAGGCGCTACGTACTCTACTGCGTATAATGAGTACTGGAGGGGTGGTGGCGGGTTTTCTTAATAAATAACACGTGAGGATATCTGAAGGTTGCCTCTTGTGTTCATATTTCTGCTTTCTCTTCCTCGTCTATTTCTTTTCCAGCATGGATGACTGGTACTTGTAATGTCTTCCATCTGCAGGCTCCCTCCCCCTTCCCTTCTTTCTCCCAATGCAGTTTTCTTATCTTTGCATGAGGCGAACTTTCCACATGATGATACTGGAGTGGGCCGGCGCTTCCCGCTGTCAGAATCCGAGGGAATACAGCGCGAGCTAGAATTCTTTGTTATGGATTTACTGTTCTTCAGACATTTACCACATTAAAAGGCCATCTATCAGGAGCGCCCTATCCCATCTCGAAGCTGCTCCCGATAGGCTGCCATATCTGTTCGCTATATGGGGGTATTTCGCAGATAAAGACGTGTCCGGTTGAATGTATGTCTCTAGTTGCGCTCATAAATAATTACTTTCGCTTTCATTAGCTTCGCCGTACGTCAGTTTGAGCAATGGGCTACGGCGGAATGCTTACGATGATCCATGTAGCATTAAGACGTGTACCACCTGGTTTTGACATAGTGCAGGCCCTGTAGGTTAGAAACCGCAATGCGTTTCACAGGCCCGCCTCACCAGCAAAGGCGGACATATGATGGAGGTGTTGATTCGGAAGGAGTCGGAGTGAAAAGAAAATGTAATTCACCTCCTTTCACATGGAGAAGGTATAATTTGACAAGACGTAATCACAGCCTGGGAATACCTCAAGGCTGTTTCCACATTTGTCTTCACGTCTCATGAATCGTGGGCACCGGAGCACTGTCTGTGTGTGAGCTATAGGTTCAGGGTCAGCAGCGTTTAGCTGGAGGATTAACATGTTGTACATACTGATGGGGAAACTGGAACATCTTACAAACACCACACAAAAACTGGAATTCAGCCTCAGACATCTGTTCTGTAAGACGGGAGAGTCCGCCAATGTATAATGTAGGGAAATTGTTTGAAAAGTGTGTTTGATTGATTGATTGAAACAGTGAATTCCAGCAGCCAAATGTTGGGCGTACACACTGTGTGATTTTGTACAATTAGAGTATGTTCCAAATTATTCCCAAACTCACAGACTGTGCGACTGAATCTCATATGAGGAGAACCCAAGCTCATGACGGGGGGGGGTGGCCCCTGCACACCTCTGTGGGGTGATACGTCGACCTGTTCACGCTGAATAAATGACATGAAGCAAGTGAGGAGTGTTTATAATGCTGTGCACACAGCATAGAAATGGATAGCATTGTGTAAAAATGAGTTTTGTTTTAAATCAGGGGCTTGTCTGGCTTCATGTCTGTGCTCAGACCATATGAGTCATGACAAACATCACACTGAAAGCCCTGAGTGTGCAGACAGCAGGTGTGGACTTGTTACCCTCTGTACACAGCACTGTACAGAGGCAGGAGGCCAGAATTTAACATTACATTGATATCACCCTGAAAACAGCACAGTGTAAATCTATCTTACACTAAAGAGAAGACATGTTAGCCATGAAATATAGGCTGTGCTCACACATATCTTAGATTCCCAGAACCAGT
This sequence comes from Odontamblyopus lacepedii, assembly GCA_034769755.1. Taxonomy (NCBI): domain Eukaryota; kingdom Metazoa; phylum Chordata; class Actinopteri; order Gobiiformes; family Gobiidae; genus Odontamblyopus; species Odontamblyopus lacepedii. Next base: position 9,759,076 of record CM068355.1, read on the forward strand.
GGCAAAGGTCGATTTCTCATGGCAACAGCTTTACCTCCACGTATAAGTGAGTGTTCTGGAAAACTAAAAAAAAAACAACTAAATCTTGTGATTCTTTGGAGGTGTTGAGGTGAAGCTGAAAAAGAATTCACTACTTTCCCCTTGCAGTATTATTTGACAAAATGTAATCACAACCTAGGGATCACTAAAGGCTGTTTCCACATTTCTCTTCATGTCCCATAATATGCAAACAGTCGTGTCTGGACATTGATTTGTTTGAATATATTAGAAATGTTATGTCTCGCTTTTAGTTATGGCAGTGTACTTTGAAATCCATATTTTCAACGCCTGTGAGGCATTAACATTGAAGCTTTGGAGGCTCTGGCCTCTCAGTCAAAAGCCTGCAGATCATTTCAGAATGCAGACATATTTATGTCCAAGTTTATTGATTTTAATGCACTGGAAGAACAAATTGATGTAGTTGAAGCAGTAAGCTAAACTCCTCTACTGTCCACTGCCTGTGGACTTTATATCCAAGTGGAAAATGTGAAGATTTGGTCTTCTGTGAACATCAGACCACATTGTCTCAATGCAAATTATGTTCAAATTTATATTGTTTCCAGTATTACTGATATTTGCTTAGTTAAGATGCACTACGTCATTTTTCTGGTGAGGACTTTACCTGTTTGGATCCATGGAAATGTTATTACTTTGCTTGGAATGTTTGATTTCCAGTGTTTCTACTGATTACAATATCATCAGGGAAAAAAATGCACTGCCTGACTGTCTCAGTGGAGAAAGGTAATGTTAATGACGCTACGGCACATTCAGCTCCATGGAGAGAGGGTGTATTATTTCAAGATTCACTTTGTCATTTTTATGGAAATGATATATTCTCTCACAGAACCCCTTAAGTCAGTAAAAAAGTGAATAAATACCATAAATGTTCATAGCTACAATATAAAATTCCAGTTGTTTTTGAAGTGTCACTGTCAATACTGTGTAAAAACCTTTCAGCTGTTACAATATCTAATGTTGCTTGAAACACAAGCTGTCATGTTGTCACTTTATATTGGCTTCCCATAACAATCCAATCTCTGTGGCTGATCTGCTACAGCAAAGATTCAAGACATTCTGCAAAATTAGAAACATTGGCCTAATCACAAAACAATTTCGCCTGGTAAATGGTAAATCAGCTGTACTATATTAGCCACAAACACGCTGGATTTGTTGCATCATTTTGAGCGATTTAAACCAAAAATAAAGATGTAACAATACCACCAGCAGCAAATGAAAGCCATACCCCGACACATGGACCAAAGATGTTTAGATATTTATATAAGGCAACTGATGCATGCGTTAAAGTATCAAACAGTCATTCTTCACTGACGACAAGTAAACTCCCCATTGTATCAGTCTGATAGACCATTACACAGTCCAGTTCCACATCAGTGACAGCCGTACTCGTTGTTCAAAGAAATACCTTGAGTTCATCCATTAGGAGAAGCCGGATTCAGTAAACAGTTGTGATTGGCTGAGAGTAGATTTGGTCAGGTGCACATCTGTTTTACCAGTAGCTTCATAAAATATATAATACGTTTCTCATGTAAATTAGCATTAGCGACATACCCTCTCTTTGGGCTTTTTTACTCCATTTTTGGAAAATGTTTTGCAGATTTGGCAGGCTGGATATTAGTACATATTACAACAAATTTAGACAATAATACTTCAGTCATTTATATCGGCTACCTGTTTGCACTAGGGTTGAACAAATAGGGAACAATAGATTTGGATTTGATTTGTATCCTGATGAGTTAGGTACCATATTTTTCCGCCTATAAGCAGACTTTTTTTCAGGGTTTGGGTGGTCCTGCGACTTATACTCAGGTGTGACTTAAATATAAAATTTTTCACACTGACAGTCCATAGACCAAATATATGAATCGTATATTTGAATCAAAAATGAAAAACAAATCATTATTCGTTTTCATTTTGGTTTTAGACACAAATAATAAAGAAAAGAGTTGTTTTTTCATTGTCTTATTTTTGGTTCTATGAACAAATGGTACACGGATTCTTCTCTATTGGGTTATTTTTATTACTATAACTTCTATAGCTTGCCTTTCAAGATGAAATGTCGGTAAATTTCCCCCCAAAAAGACTTCATTATGCATTTTTTGGCTGACTTATAGTTTGAAAAATACGGTATATATAACTTAAATTTGAGGCCTCAAAAGAAAAATAAATCTTTGAGAAAGTTTATGCTATAATTTAACATAACATTTCAATTGCAAACCGAGAATTATTTTGTATTTTTATGTCAGTCTGGTCCCCACACCCTCCATTGGCTCTCAAACCTGGCCAAACAGAATTGTGCAACAGATTTTTTTCAGTTTTTCAAGTGAAATGAAGGAGCTCATTGGTTACCTATGATTTACAAATACAATCTACAATTCTACAGAAATGCACAATGTTTTTTCAGCCCCCTCTGATATATTTTTTGTTTATTTTTTCCAAAACAGTCAAACCATGCATGCCTCTAATTGGCTTATCCAGCTGTCAATCACACCCATCTATAAACTAAGATTACTGCCTGAGCAGCCAGTCGCTTCTCCGTTCTGTTCGAATCCATGAAGGGAATGAAACTGGACAATACAGGGTGAAAATCCTCTGTTCTAACTTGAGAAGATCCAACCACAGCTGCTAATTTGTAGCACGTGTCTCTGAAATGTGGAAAACATCTCTCCAGTATTTCAAGAAATCTCCCACACACTTTCTCACTCCTGGTTTTTATTTTATTAATACGATTCTTTTATTAATATGATGTCGTATTCATAAAAGAAAAAAAACAGGAGAGAGACAGTGTGCAGGAGTTTTCTTGAAATACACCGAAGTGTGTCTCCTCCAACGCACCTGTCGCCCAGTCTGGGCTACACAGAAACGAAAACATCTCTCCAAAATTCTTGTCATTCAGGGCAAAATATACTGTATGACTTTTTACCTAAATAATACTAATTATCTGGTGATTCAGTTATTGATTCTGCAAAAATCTGCACAGTTTCTCAGTTCTTTATGTTGTTTTTCCCCCTTTTGTTTGTTTTTCCTGGGTTTCCTGGGTTTCCTCCGGGTACTCCGGTTTCCCCCATCAACCCAAAACATGCCCGCACCCCTATGAACTAACATCAAGGACCATGATGTCCACCCTCCTGTGGGCTCACCACCTGCAGAGGGGTTCATAGGGGGGGTCAGGTGCTATGAGTATTGGGCAGCAAGCTGCCCCCGCGACCCAGCCGGATTAAGCGGGAGAAGATGGACGGATGGATGGATGGATGTTTGTTTTTCACGTATTGGACCATGCATCTCTCTGATTGGTTAATCCGCCTGTCAATCACACCCTCTAAAAGTGACAGAGAGAGGATCCGTCTCCAGATTCGCTCCTTTTTGTAAAGTTTTTGTCAAAGTTTGTAGTTCTGAGTGGTCAGGTAAGAGAAATTCACTAGTGACCAGACTCACATCTCCATAAAGGGTTGAAGTGGTGTATAAGGTTGGGGGGAAATACAATATCCCACGGTATCAAAAAGTAGCAACGGTATCAGTTTCATTACTGTCATTAAAAAAAATTTGTATAAGTACCTAAAACCACAGTGCAAACTTTGTCCCCTCCGCTGTCTCTCCTCTTCAAACGTCGTTACGCTCGGAGATTTCCATCCACACGCAGCGAGGAAGAAGAAAAAGTCCTGACTGAAGCTTCGGGTGTGATGTTGAGCCAAAAAGTTTGCGATGGAAACGTGTTATTGAACGCTAAGGGGAACGATGCGCTGAAGAGGAGAAAGTTTAGAGCGAAGTCAGACTTTCACACAGGAGACTGTAAAGAGACGGTAAAGCCCAGTTTATGGTTCTTCATCAAAATATGTGCCCCCTACACACAGTGTCCACATCGACCGCCGTGCACCTCCAGAACTTTCTAACTATGCATCAAAATTGTTATACTCTTATATTCTTGTAAATTTTGTTATATTATAGTTTATTGATTCTACTTTATTTTATTTGTTGCATGTTTAGTGTTTGTCTCCATTCCGCTCCAAGCACTGCAGCAATTTCCTAATGTTGTGAACCTGTTCACTCATATGGCAATAAAAACCTTTCTGATTTTTATTCTGATTCTAAAAATGAGGTAGACAGCGAGGGGAAGAGACGCAAACAATAAGGGCTGTGACTGGTCCTCTCCACCTCCTTCGGGTACTTGGCTCATTATATACATTAAGCAATAATGTGTTTAATGCAGTTTTGCGCACATTTTTTTCTCCTTTTATAGAAACAAAACTTAAAACTGCATGGCGAATTTGCATACAGTATAAGCGCTGGTAAAAACAGCTCATGCGCTGACGCTGATGCGATCGAAGGTTCTGCAAAGTCTGGTTTGATCAAAACTTGTGCCTCTTCAAATATAAAGCTGCTATTCTGTTTCTGAATGATTTAAGTGCAGCTACAAAATAATTCTTAATTAGTCACAGTAATACCGTATACCCCTGGTAAAATACTGAGACAGTTTAACGGTATCAAAATTTGGATACCGCCCAACCCTATTGGTGTATATTCTGGATCCCAGACAAACATTTCAATAAATGAGACTATGAAAATGTAAGAGCTTCAAAAGTTCAAAAACTTGTATTTCCTTGTTGCATTACTAGACACTGATGTCAAGATTATGTATTTTCAAATGTTCCAAATGAGGATTTCTCAGTTGATTATCTATATCAGACCAAAATTCTACTTTCCCAGTGAATATTCATGCACACAAGTCCTGGCAAAAGCTTAAAAAAGGTTTGAATCTTATCTCCCCCCACTGGCTACCGCTTAATGGAGAAACACATCTATAAAATGAAACCAATATGAAAATTCCGCCGTACAGTAGTGCTGCCAAAACATGTGCAAAGTAAGCATGAATCACCAGCGTTCTCGTACCAAGATGTGACCACAGAGCCAAAGTCTTTCCATGCTCCGTGTATCATCGTCTTCAGGCTCCAGCGCGCCCATTCCTCACCATACACGGCGATACAAAACAAGTCTCATCTTGGCCCAGAACTAAAAGAACTTCTTCAGCATCCTGCCGAGTTGTGGACAGATGTTAGCACATGACGAACTGTGCAGGCACTTGTGAGCTCTCATAGGCCAACCGGAGCCATCTATCTTCAACGCGTGGAGGGTCTTAGAAGAACTGAGACTAAAAACGTCCTAGAATCTTGCACATTTCACGGGAATTGATGCAGAAATATGCAAATGTAAAATGATACGTTGATTAGATTGTAAGTTTTTGGTATCCCCAGTCAATAAGAGATCAGTTACTAACTTATCAATCTATATCTCCATGTTTAAAAGGTGCATGACGTAACTTTTTGGTTGGGGGTCTGTCACCTGCTTGTTTCTATGGATATGTGATTGCTCTGTGAATGTTCCACAGTATGACCTTAAAAAACCTTGCCTTACATCCATTCAATTTCAGGTGGTTTTGTAGCTCAGAATAGGCTATTATCACAAGGGCAGGAAGCGCTGCGATGTTGAGTCGCGCAACTTCCGGTCGGTGCTTTTCTACGGCAAAATACCTGTGGAAAAGTGTTGCATATTTTTGACCAGCTTCATAAATCTGCCCCAACACCAAATCTTCATCCAACAAGGTTGACAAAGAACAGATTCTGTCCATGAAAAATGTATCCACAACTATCAAAAGAAGAAAGATGAAGGTTTGTGCAGTTTAAATTCTATAGATGTTCACAGATAAAATGGCGACCATTTAAACTGCACAAATCTCTCAGTCTATGCTGATATATCGACATCACAAAATCGATTTTTAATTTTAATTCTAGACTCAGTCTGAGTGAACAAGTTATTTATCTTTTATTCATGACCATAACATCAGTTGTGCTCAGGAGTAATTCACTAATGCGCGTCGTTGTTTCCTTTAAGTTTTCATTTTTCTTCCCTTGATCGTTGTGGATAAATTCTTCATGGACAGAATCTGTTCTTTGTCAACTTTGTTGGTTGAAGATTTGGTGTTGGGGCAGATTTATGAAGCTGGTCAAAAATATGCGACACTTTTCTACCGGTATTTTGCCGTAGAAAAGCACTGATCAGAATTTGAGAGACTCAACATTGCGGCACTTCCTGCTGTTGTGATAATCGTCTATTATCTGGACAAAAAAAGGCATTCTATGAGCGACCTGAGTTATAACTTGGTCTGATTTGGTCTCCATGAAGATAAATAGTTATTATAACGTGACAAAGCAAAAACATCTCCATGAAGAAAAGCATTTGACGGATCCTCCAACAGAAAAGTTGTACAAAGCACCTTTAAGCAGTTACTAATGGCAAGAGGAAATCAGCCAATGAGATTTCCCTCAAATTATATCAAATTACCAACATAAACTGGAGATTTGGCATTCCTGAATAAAATTATTGCCATTAACCGTCACATAGAAAACAAGATAATCCCTGTGCACTTACTCCAAACATTTTTGTGCAAATTGCCCAGCCCTATTCCAATTTAAAATATTTAACTATGGACACTTAGGAAAACAAGATTGAGGTTTTCATTTCAAAATATACTCTCATTCATCATAAAAAATACATTATGTTCCAAAAATGTTGATTTTAAAAGTCCTATATTACACAAAATTGACTCTTGTTCGTGTTAAGCCATGTTTTAATGTTGCTACTTCATCAAAAACATACCTGGAGTTGTGTTTTGTTTCATTCTCACATATTTGAGTAGCACTTTTATTACTGGAGATCTGTCCACGTGTCCAAAGTTCAAAATGCTGTGTTCCACCTTGTAATGTCATGAAGTCGTAGTTTTCAAGTTAACAGCTCCCTTTTTCCTTTCAGTAGAGATTGGAAATTCCAGGGCTGAAATTGTCCAAATGATTCTCATGAAGGTCACAAGGTGGAACAGAGTGTTTTCTGTTTAAGATTTGCAGGACTTATGTGTTAAAGTGTGAATGAAACAAAACACAACTCTGGATATGTTTTAGATGAGGGAACATTACAACATAAATCAGAAAATGGGCCTTTTAATACAATTTTTTTCCCCATAAAAATTGTCATATGCCAAAAATGGTCCAAACCTGTTTCTAATCTCTTGTGTAAAAACATGTCATTACAGTTGCCTTGTCATCAAACCTTTCTCCTAAAACTACTGAGAAACATTTTGGACTTTTCTTTGGTTGCTGCAGAGAGAAGTTGCCAGAACGCATTGTCAGATGTTAACCCAAAGCGAACATTGCATGCACTTTAAAATACTCACGGGCCAAAGAAGACAATCTATCTTAAACTCGTAGAGGACCTTCCATGTGATCTGTAGCAGCGTTCATAATCACAAGCCTGCAGAAGAGTTAGGAGCTCTGTGCCACCGAGCCAGATGTTGCACAAAGACATGGGAGGAAGCCAAAGGGAGAGATGTGCCTCATTTAAAACGCTGTGATGTGGGCAGGAGGAGCAAGGCACATGGGGATAAGTTCAGTGTCTGCTTTGGCAAGATTCGCACTAATGGTCCTATGGCATGATGGTTGAAATAGAAACCAAGAGATAACTGTCAGTCTTTCATCGTTGACCTTTCTGATTGTGTACTTTGAAATATGGCTGCTCAACCTCAGTAATGTCAAGATTATGGATCGGTCCAATATGTCTGTATCCGAGAGATTGCTCAAGTCCTTGCACCAGTGGTATGATGGATTATTACTGTGCATACGCGCAGCTGTTTTTATTGGCACATTCAGAATGTTATCAATATTGGAAAAAACTAACTCAAAAGACAAGGCTATGTTTAATATAAACCTTGCACAAGAAATGTTATTCCTAAGATTTCAGTCAGCTACAGCGTAAACAGTTGTGTACTAACCCACTTTGTATCAGGTGACTTTATTTGTACCCATAGGAAGATTTGTTTTGCAGCAGTTTTCAGGTTTGGTTTGTCAGTGTCGCCCAGGTAGGATCCATAGCAAACTACTGACGATGTAGTAGGTTTGTTCCTAAATTCACATCCAAACTTGTTGTCCTCCCAGAACATAATTACTGCCATCAGGCCCTACATGCCAAGTTTAAAGTGGAACTAAAGACCTAAACCCATCCCACAACCACATTTCAAACAGAGCTGCTTCTTTAAGCAGACGGTATAACCCCAAATATCACGTCTAAAGGTAACTAAAGCACAGGCTGGGTGGGGAGGGGTGGGAGGTGATAATGGGTGCACATGGGATAAAAAAAGGAAATTACTTCACTTAAGACAGTTAATTGTTTATATTTATGATCTATATTTATGGGTCTGTGTATTTGGGTGTATATTTCTGGTATATGTGTATGTATATGTGAGCATATATGTGTTATGCATGTCTATATATTATGCTGGTGTATATATATATATATGGTGTATGAGTAAGTGTATATATATGTATACATGTGTGAAGATATGCGTGGTATATTTGTGTGTATGTATATGTACATACATATATGCCTATATATGCTACTCCTATATGTGGATATAGGAGTGTAGGTATTTTATTTATTTATTTGATGTGGACATAACAAATTGCATTGGATGAACCAGATGCATTGTTTCAAGTGTTTGCGACACCTGTCCACAGGAGGCTTTTAGAGAAAATACAATATTAAAACATTAACAATAAATGTACAGCAAATAGTTTACATTTCATTTCAATTCATTCATTCTCATGTGTACAGCTCTGTCCTGATTTCAGCCACAGTTTCAGACGTCTATTAAAGATGTTTGGATCTGTCTGTAGTTTTAGGTCTGTGGGAAGAGAGTCCCACAGCCTGGATCCATTGGAGGAGAAACTGGACGGTCCAAAAGATGTTCTAGATTTTGGGACTACACAGTCTCCACTCACAGAGGCTCTGGTGTTCGGTCTGACTGAGCCCTGACGTCTGATGGCCAAACCAGAAAACAGTGGTGACACATGATTTGTCAGACATTTAAAAAACAGTTTTAATGTACTGAAATGTACAAAATTTTCAAATGTAAAAAAGTGATGTTTTTGGATGATGTCACAGTGATGCCACCTCATGGGTTTTTTTGTCAAATACCTTAATGTGTTAGGTATGTGTATATATGTATATGTGTACATGTATGGACCATCAAATTTTGTAACTGCCCTGAAAGAGTAAATAATAAAAAAAGAAAGAAAAGAAAGGCAAATAGAGCTGCTAACTTGAGCCAAGTGGACTGAAGCAGAGTGTGAGGGAAGGGTTGAGGGGATAGGAGGGTCTCGAGGTTTGAGAACAGTGTGATTGGTCTAACAGGTATCCACATTTCAAACTCTGCTCCTGCAGCCAGGTGTTTGTAACCTATTTTGCAGAAAAATTGCCCAGATGGACGAGGAATTTAATGTTTAGTTCACTGTATAATCCCTTGTATGTCCAGGTAAGATCCATAGTAAAAGAAAAAAATATCTGTCAGCTGGACAAAAGTTTTAACGTTTCGCAGCTCATCCAACCTGTTTCTTCACTTTTGGTCAGATTGCTGGTGGACACTGCTTATATCTACCTGAAACGAGGAGCTAACTACACTGAAACTACTCTGAAACTAACACACCTACTTGTTTAGTTTCTGTTTGGTATCTGCGTAGGTCCAATGAACTACACCAGGCCCTGATGGATGCTTTCATGCCTATTAGTACACAGATTTCGAGGATAGATTTATAAATAGGAGATACATAATGCCAAACCTCCACAAAGTTCTGGGGAAGATTTACTCAGTTACAAGAAGCCACATATCTCTACATTAAACAGCTCTGGTTTGGAATTTTAACTTGGCAAAAAAACGGCCAATTTCGACATTACTTACCAGAAATCATTAGCTTGTTTATTGCGTTTTCTGCTTCTCCTGCTGTTGGTGCTTTGACTTGTAACAGCAATTTCTAGCGTTCGCCAAAAGTGACTCATCCCGCTGTAATAAACTTTGTCTACTAACCAACCCTAAAAGTATGAAGCTTACATAGACCTTGGCTGGAGAAATAACAGCTCATGACCCCGGCGCTATGTTTGTGTTTTTTTTAAGCAGACCCACTATCTGACAGACGACGCATACCTTCAATAAACAGTTTAGAAAATGATTAGTTGATATGCGATATGTCTTAGTGGTTCCAAACGGAGATTTTCAAGGATTATGTGCAAGGGAGACTTCAGTACGGCGGGTTTATCTGCTGTATCATCTGGACGGGTTCTTCTCAAAAGGGCGACGGGCTGGAATTGGCCACAGATGTGTTCTCCTAATCCTGTCGCTGATGACTGCACAGGGCTAAAGAGCGTTCCATTAAAGTGGGATTAAGGCCGAGTGGTTAAGGGCAAACACAATGAGATGACAGTTCAGACTAATGAAAAGAAGTGATTGATTTGAGCTATTTGGCATTATAAAGCGTAATTTCTTCACGTCGTCACAATACCAATCGTATCATTTTCTTTTAGCTCAGTAACAAAACGGCACAGCCGGTCTAAAATGACTGATTAAAAATGGACTTTCTCGGCAAATAAATAAATAAATAAAAATGCAGAATTGATAAGCGCTGTCTCTTCGCATTTGAATTTCTTCCAGCAGCAGATGTTCATGTTTTTGCTGTTGAAAAGCTGACATTTTCAGTCTTTTTAAAAAAAAAATATATATATATATATAAACTCAAGACGTATTAATATTATTATCATTGGGACGTGGATTGGCCGCAGATTGAGGACAAAGTAGAATAACTCAAAACATGCATGAATCAAACTCAGAACACAATGTTGAATGAGCACCATTTATAACAAGGCTAAAAGCTTATAAATGTTGATAATATGTCTGCGCCAACATATTTACCATTGAACCACTAACTTCAGTTTTGGCCTCTATTGTACGTAAATCTGATCTTGTCTAGTGAATGCTGGAAGACGGCAGCAACAAGTAATTGATTTATCTGAATGCTGGTCATAACTATATTTCCCTACAAAGACAGAACGCTGTATCATGTTTGGTCAAAAATGAGTTAACCCTCGAAGACCTACGTTATCATATACGATAACGAGGAATATGTTTTATATAACCGCGCATAACTTTCGGACCATAAAAGATAGAAACTTACTTTTTTCCCTCTGAAAGTGCAGACGTAGCGGTTTCCGTAAATAGCTGCCTCATTATCCTAATGAGATAGCAAAACAAGTGTCCAATAGGAACTTTGTTTTGTGCCAAACGCATGCGCTTCAATCCATTTTGATCGGTCCAAACTTTGCCAAAGAGTGAAGTGAGTCAAGATGGTCGATTCCTCTTAGCTGTGTTTGCTTTTAGCGATTGAAAAAGACGCTCTAAATGGAGTTAATTCTCACATACATGGCAAATTACGCATCTTGGTGTGCGTAATTGCGCATCCCTTTCTATTTTTATTTGAAAGGTTTATTTTACTCAAAATGAACAAATGCAAATGTAATAAATACCAGGGAAATGCATTACAAGTGATGTGGCTCTGTTCTGTGCTCTGGCCCTGGACTTTACAAGAGCTGTTTCCATGACTGGCACCAGAAAAGTAATGTAGTGATTGCACCTTTTTTTTGTTTTTAGGGCAATAAGGAGATTTTTAATTCACTTACAGACTTGATATTTTGCATTTTTGTAGCTAAGGCCTTAAATTAAGCATTTTTTATGTCCAAAAAGTTGTTTATACATGTTTGCTGCGTGTTTTGTATAAAAGAGTGTGAATTTTCTTTTCTTTTTTTTTTTTAATCTCTATTTCTGGTCCTGTAGCTTTTATTACAGCCACATGACACAACTACAGCAGCAGATTGTGAAATAACAGGCTGTACTGAAAAAAAGGATGTAGAACACTTCATTATAGGGTAAAAGGGGCAGTTTTAAAAGCAAAATTAAGAAAAAAATCCAGGTGAGGAGAAATGTGCTAAAATTGCCCTTAGGTCTTCAGGGGTTAATGTCACTTTGGGGGTATCTGAGACCTCCTTCGTCATGTGACTAAATATTGTGAGCCAGTTTCATTGTTTTAACAAGAAAATAAAGGGCGATGCCAACTTTAACATCCAAAACCATAGGAGAAACTGCGGCAGAACAGCGTAACAGTTATTTTTCTCAGTTTCACACTCTGGCGAGTTAAGGTCTTTTGCCTTTGTAGGGCAGTATAGCCTTGTTTCTATTGGTTCACTTAGGAGCTGATCGGTGCAGTCCAAAAGTGTTTCCGTTGTAAACCTTAATAGTAAATCGTACTGGAACATTTTAGGGGATTATTACACATTTTAGGGGGGGTATTACATCCCAAAGAGGTCAGGTTCTCTTCGGCCCATGGTGCATTTTAGCTAAGGAGGGACCAGAGTGAGATGATTGAAGAAGAGCGAACAGTTTCAGGCAAAAACAAGACAGCAAAAAGCAGATAGAAGCAGAAACTAATCACTTCTCACCAAACACAGACTTGATCTTGTGATAAACCGCTGTATATCCACTATCCAGAGATGGTAACTCATGTTGAACCGACAAAACAAAGCTAGAGCACGTTGACAACAGCTGTTTTCCTGTTCCTCCATGCACATCACTCACTCCACAACTAAATTATTGCATTTCCACTGCATAACACATCTAGCATTGACCAAATGCAGGATTAGGTTTAAAAAGTTTGATCCCGGTGTGATTAGATTTTAGAGACCTCTACCTCTGGACCCGTGGCTCAGCCTGGAGCAAACAGTCACGACCCCTGTAAACCGACTCCCGCCCCGCCCCAAGTTTATCGTGCTAATCGAAATGGTTCCCTTATGGTTACCCTGGAGCATGAATATCATATGTTTGGTTGACGGTATCAAACCAGACTGTACCAGATTCTAATAGAAACAGAACCATGCAGGAGTATGTTAGAGCTTGGAACAATATACACTGGGGCAAAAAAGTATTTAATCAACCACCAGTTGTGTAAAGTTTTCCCACTTAAAAAGATGAGAGAGGCCTGTAGTTTTCAAATTGAGCAATGCAAAGGCCGTCACACATTACAGGAGAATTTGCCCGATTTTGGCGATTTCTTCTTCCCGAGTTCAGGGAGGCGTGACCCGACTTTTTGTCTCCGTGTGCGATTTTGAAGCTGCTGCCCCTCATGTGTTTGTGTCAGTGTCAGATCAGAACCACCAAACATCAGCAACGCGATGGAAACAGACGATAAAACAGAGCGTCAGGGGCAGAGGAGCGACGGACACAGACACAACATACAAACGAATATAGCAAAAATAAAGACTTTATTACTCACCTCCCATAAAGTGGTAAATTTAAAGTGCAGCATCTCGCCCACATTATCCATAGAAATTGTCCTGCAAATAATGACCTCCAGTCCACAAAACCGCGCTACTAATCCAGTTGGCGGTGTTCTTTGAAAGTAAAAAGACAGTGTTTCCTCACGTGTGTCTGTTTACATCCACAGCGTGCGGTGAAGCTGCAGATTAGCGATACTGACTACTTCCTGTGGACTTTATCGCCAATCTTTAATGCTTTTAAAATAGTATTTGCGATCAGAGATTTTAAGTCTCATAAGTTTCTCCTCATGTCTGTGGTGTGCGCATTTTGCCGCACGTTTAAAAATCGTTTAAGACCGAAAAATCCTGTAGTGTGAGGCGACCTTAAATAGTGAGAAACATTTTTATAGAAGACTGTAATTAACTCACCAGCCACTCCCTTCTACATTCTGTTCGACTCCAGAAAAGACTGGAATCGAAATACAGACCGTGAAAACCCTCCATCCAAACGCCGACACTCCAACCATAGCCGCTGATTTGTAGGACGCCTTTTTCAAATGCGGAAAACATCTCCTTTTGAAAATTCTCACTCCTTTATGTTGTTTTTACCCCTTTTTCGGTATGTAACCACATTTGTTTTTGACATAAACAGCCCGTGCGTCTCTTTGATTGGTTAATCCGCTTAGCAACCATCTAAATATTACAAAAAATACCAAAAGTTGCGACTATTCCTGCCAATCATCCATTCTTCACTGTTTTAACGCTTCACTTTAAGAGCCCAGACATATTTACTGCAGTGGTTGAAACCTGAGTGGAAGTGCGCTGGAGGCCATGTCTACTGAGGACATATTCGGACAAAATATATTCCCTCGATATAGATATTACATTTATTATTACGCTGCTGGGAACTTTTAAACACTTGGCGACTTATTGCAGATTCAAATTTGATGAATGGTCCAGATATTTTACTAAAGGTTTAAACATTTTGGGCTATGGTTTCAAAGCAGAGGTCACCAAATTGTTTTCCTTCGAATTTTTATAAAGCATATTCTTAGTGCCGTGCGTATATCCATTTCAATTTCATGCAAAGCTTTGTTAATTTTGGATTTCGTTCTTGGATGGGTTTTGCTGAGTTCTGGAGGGCCACGCTGACCCACATCTCCCCTGGGTTTGTCTGCTCAAAGCTGGTTCTGCTCATACTATCCTAAAATGAAAGGCCATTGCAACTGAATAGGGAGAAATCCATTATATAACGGTTTGTGGTAGTTTTGCATGATCTTTTTTTCATCCAAATATTTCAGTGTGTATTTTTATCTGGAAATCGAGCAGTCTGCACATTGCTGTTGTGTCCTTGGGCACTTAGATGTTTGCAGTGATCCAAAGATATTTTTCACTTACCTTGTGCATTCTGAACGCCCAGTTTTTTCAGTACGATGAGTTTAATACGTGTTTTTCACAACTTTCGGAGGTCAGAGAGCAACAAGTAGCATTCGCAGACAATAAAACACTTTATAACTGAATGCAGAGTGTATAAAGTGGTTTATTTTGACCGTATGAGCTGCTTATACAATATATCTGTACTGGGGTAAGACTAATTTTCCTCAAATACCTGGGGGAAAAAAATCAGGTACACTTAAATATTTATTTCATTCATGAAAGATGAATACAAAATAACTATACTGATACACCAATGTGAATGAAAAAGAGCAGAAAGAAGTATAAACTTGTAATATCTGCCCCCTTTTCACACAAAGTAAAACATTTCTAAAACTTCAACGGTTTCAGCTACATTTATAAGCAACTTATTTACGTGACAAACACAACATTAAACAAAGGACAATTCAAACTTCAGATTTTTTTGCGTATCATGTTTGACGTTTCTTTTAAACACTCGAATGGATTTTAAAGATTTGAGTTTTTTTATTTAGACTCCTCCATAGGCTCACACCTTTGATTGAAACACAATTTTCCAGTGTTGTTGTTCTGAACCGGGGTTTCTTAAACATTTCAATTCCTTCCAAATTATAATGACTTTCTCTCTTTGTAAATTTTCTTTGGAGATTGGTGAGCAAGATCTGCTGATTTACTTTATACATAATTTTTAGGATATGAAATTCTACCAGTTCATTGAAATTCATTATCCTTAACTGTATAAATATCAGGTTTGTTGAGTCTCTATATCCACTTCCACTGACGATTCTTACAGCTAAGAGGAAAATTGGCCACTGTGTTCAGGTTTTGTACTGTATCTGACAAAATGAAGACTTTAAAGGTGCACTGTGGAACTTTTCTATTGAAGGATCCACTCACCTGCTTATTACTTTGAGGATGTTACTGCTATCTCCATGGGGACAGGTCAGATCTGTGGAGATGTGTCCCTGCTCGAAGTCAGAACGCACAATGCTACATGTTTATTAGCAGTAAATCACACTTGATTGAATAAATGCAAGGCCCTTTAAAAGACTGTTTTAAACATTTTTATACACGTTTAATCACTGTGGTTAATAATATAAAGTTCTGTATACCGTGCATGCAAAAATAATGTAATGTTGCTTTAAACAACGTTTGTCTGAGTCATCCATTACTGTCATAAAAAGTTTTAAATGTTGAAGTTCTGTCAATCTGTTTACCGCTGAGCTTGAGAAATGATCCCAAAAGTGAGAGAAAAGTTGTGAAGTAGTTGTCGGAGGATTATTCATCACGACACGAGGCTGTTATGGTTGTCACAAATGCAATGTTCCACAGATGTTCGGCAAAGTGCAAATCTGAGTTTATTCTGCTCCCAGTCTGTGCCCTGTATGACAAATGGACCATCGATTGATCACTGAGACACGTTCAAGAAGTATGTTGTGTGCATTTGGTTCTTATTTACCGAGAAGCTCTAGGTTAGACAAAGCAAACGACAACCCAGTTCACACATCTACCTGATACCAAATGCAAAAACAAATTTAAAAATCTGCATCGTTAAAGAAAGCCCTATTGTGCTGCTGCCTGTTATGTTTGGATATAATCTTTAACACTTGTGGGTCATTGTTAGTTTCACAATTTTGAGCTGAAACAACTTCATAAAAGAAACAAGTCTGCTAACTTCTGTATGGGGTCCAGTGCGAGTCGACACCTCCTGGGAGCAGATCACTCAAGCCAGTAGTAGGTTCTTTTTATCCTCTTGAGACCCTGTGGCCCCATACGAGGACATTACATTTTTGCCTCTTAGCACCATGATTTTCAATTGTTTTAAACTTTCACCTGTAATCAACTAAAAACCTCTACAGCAGCTCCCGAAAGTAAAAAAAAACTGCATGGTAAAGTTTAGATGCAAAATTTATGAATAAAACCAATGTATTTATGTACAATAATGTCTCTTCATGTATCTTAATGTATCTTCATTTGGCATTAAAATTTGACACATTTTATTGACCACAGCAGACGAGAGCATCAGGAAATGTCATGTCCTCGTTTGAAGACATTGGGACTATGTTATATTATTGATTGTACATGTTGTTAGGTAAATTTGGGAATATTTAGATGAGTTTACAGTTATAAATTGCTGGACGTTTCTGCTGCTATAGGGAAACTGCTGCCTGTCTCCACTTTTTGCACCTCTACTTTTTTGTAACGATTGAAAACCAGAAAAAATTAAAACTGTGGACCACATTTTCAGGCCTTTTTGTGTGTTTTTAACCTCACTCACTGAACCCCAACCCGCTCACGGTCGACCTACGTCACATTTGGCAGGTTTAGGGCTTGAAATAAACAGCTAATTGCTGTTTGTTTGTTTTTTGTAATTTATTTATACATTTTAATGTTTTTCCATTTTTTAACCAATGGTGTCATACAGAAGACTTACTTAGTAGGTCCTACTTATCCCAAATAGCAAGAAGAAATGAAAAATGCACACCAGACAAAAGCTCGGTTCTCAGGAGGTTAAAATTTGTACCAAAATGACTACACAACGCTGCCGAATCCTACATGCATCACCGATCAAGATAAAATTAGAGTAAGAAGTATGTACAGAGCAGCGGGTCTGTGTTGTGACGGTGAAAATGGGGGCTGATTGGTGATATGGCATCTTGAAAATAAGCGTTTAAAGATTTCTCAAACAGGCACGAATCACTTCAAATACAACTTCGAGAGCGGAAATGAGAAGGGGACACAAGTATAACATGGTGAAAAGCTCAGGTCTGGTCTGCTTTAAAGGTGCACTACATTGGCTACGTTCAGACTGCAGGGCTTAATGCTCAGTTTGGATTTTTTTGTGAAATCAGATTTTTTTTGGCGAGGCCGTTCACATTTTCAATTAAATGTGACTTGTATGTGATCTCCAGGGCGAACTTTAAACGCCCCAAAAGTGTCCTGCATGCGCATTAGAGGACACGTCGACGTCACTGCAGCTCAGTGTTTACGGAAGTCGCCTAAACATGGATGTTAGCTCTGCAACATGCACATAAGAGATTTGAAAGTTGCTGTCGTACTGCTCTCGCGGGAGGAAACACGTCTTCGGCTTATTTCAGTAGCAAACGCGTCGTGGTTGTGCTGTATTGGCTCACAACAGGAGCTTGTTACAGCACAAGAGCCAAACTCTCGCTTGTTGATGACGTGTAGGTCGGATGGATGTGACCGGGCCGTTCAGACTGAAGTGTCCCGTGTCAAAAGATCAGATATGTATCGGTTTTAGAAGCACATATCCAAGTGGCCTGGGTCGCATTTGAAAAAATCTGATCTGTGTCATTTAGACAGTCATTAAAAGATCAGACACAGGTCACATAGGGCCGAAAAAAATCCGATTTAGGTCATTTCAGGCTGCAGACTGAAGACTAGCCATTATGTGCATGTTGGAAACTGCCACCTGCTTGTCCCCCTGGAGATGCTTTTGTTTTTCCCGGAATGACATAAAACTGATCTTGAATATATAGGTGTTTTTTTTAGGTTAAAAATACTTTAAAAACGTAGGTTGTCTCTACACGATCTTTCTGTATCTTCTCCATAGCGATATGATTATAGCCATACAGTGAAACATGCCTGCAGTAACATCTTCAAGAAGATAAGGAAGTACAGTGGACATGTAGTCAGAAAAGGTAAATACTACTACTACTACTACTACTACTACTACTATTACTACTACTACTACTACTACTACTACTACTACTACTACTACTACTACTACTCCTGCTACTACTACTACTACTACTACTACTACTACTGCTACTACTACTCCTGCTACTACTACTACTACTACTCCTGCTACTACTACTACTACTACTACTACTACTACTACTACTACTCCTGCTACTACTACTACTACTACTACTACTCCTGCTACTACTACTACTGCTACTCCTGCTACTACTACTACTACTACTCCTGCTACTACTACTACTACTACTACTACTAATACTCCTGCTACTACTACTACTACTACTACTACTACTACTACTACTACTACTACTACTAATACTACTAATAATAATACATTTTATTTATTAGGCGCCTTTCTGGACACCCAAGGTCATAAACATAATATACCTTTAACCTTAATTTCACTTGGTTTATTTTTTTTTAATTTAGGCTATTTAATTGTTTTATTTTATTTTATGTATTTATTTAAGATGTTTTACATGTTTCTATTACTGCATATTTGAGGCAATATGATTTTTTTCACAGGGGTTAGAACGCACTTACACCACTGCCATATTTAACGATTTGAAGGTAGATTTACCACACACAAAAAATAAATAAATACATAAAAATCGTGAAATCTGTTAACTATTCCGCATCCAATAAGCAAAAAGTCTGCTATTTCAAGTCAGACTAGACCGACATTTATTCACACATTCCAAACAAGCAGCGTTTCCACTGTTGTGCTCTGAAAATAACAAACCCGTGTAGAGAAATTTATTTACCGAACAAGAACGAAATTGCGCATATAACTCTGAAGGCTTCACCTGCGAGCCAGATCTGCAGCATGTCCCAGGAAGGAAACAAACAAAACAAAAACAAAAAAAACCCTGGCTCTCCATGAAAAGGTTCCACTGGGGTAGACGGGCTGCACGGTCACACCCAAGCGAGGAACAAAGCCGTCCTGTACGATATTGTTACCAGACCCTCGTACTCCGCTTGCAGGCCCAATCTGAGGTTCCTGTTTGAACTGCGAGAGGTGTTTGAAGAACGGATGAAAAAAGGCGAGCAGGTTATCGAACAGGCACAGCTGGATTTGCCATCATGTCTTTCTCGACGAGGAAACAACAGAAATCAAGAAACAGAGATTGATGGAAGAGCCAAAAATTGTACTGAAGTAAGAGAAATTATACTTCAACATAGTGTTATTCAAGTAGAAGTACAAAGAAGTAGTCCAAGTAAGTAAGAAAGTACAGAAAGAAAAGTCAAAAATGTATTGCAGAAAACTATACAATTAAAACATCTTATTTAGAATTGGGAGTTCATGTAATAGTATAGACAAAATATTTAAAAACGGACAAAATCTGGTATTTTCAAAGCGTATACACAAAAATTTGACAACTCTAAATCTCTCTCACTTCCTCTCTCTTCCCCAATCATATCTGAAGAAGCAGAGCAAGAAACACAAATGCTCAAGAAATGATTTCACATTGTCAACTTAAAGCTTTTGTCACTTGCTCACAGTGGGAACAGGAACCAAAATGTTGACGCAAGTAAGAGTTACTCCAATGGAAAAAATATTACTCAAATAAGTGTGAAAAGTAGTAGTAGTAGTAATTAAGTAGTAGTAGGAGGAGTAGTAGAAGTAGTAGTGAAAGTAGTGGTAGTAGTAGTTGTAGTAGTAGTTGTAGTAGTTGTAGTAGTAGTAGGACAAGTAGTAGTAGGAGGACAGTTGTAGAAGTAGTAGTAGAAGTAGAAGGAAGATGAGGAGTAGTAGTAGTAGTATTAGGACAAGTAGTAGTAGTAGTAGTAGGAGTAGTAGTAGTATTAGTATTAGGACAAGTAGTAGTAGGAGGACAGTTGTAGAAGTAGTAGTAGAAGTAGAAGGAAGATGAGGAGGAGTAGTAGTAGTATTAGGACAAGTAGTAGTAGGAGTAGTAGTAGTATTAGTATTAGGACAAGTAGTAGTAGGAGGAGTAGTAGTAGTATTAGTATTAGGACAAGTAGTAATAGGAGGAGTAGTATTAGGACAAGTAGTAGTAGTAGGAGTAGTAGTAGTATTAGTATTAGGACAACTAGTAGTAGCAGGAGTAGTATTAGTATTAGGACAAGTAGTAGTAGTAGTAGGAGGAGGAGAAGTAGTAGTAGTATTAGGACAAGTAGTAGTAGGACTAGTAGTAGTTTGTAGTAAGAGGAGAAGTAGTAGCAGTTGTAGTAGGGGGAGGAGTAGTAGTAGCAATAGTAGTAGTAGTAGTAGGAGGAGAAGTAGTAGTAGTAATAGCTGTAGTAGTAGCAATAGAGTTTAAAAACATATTCAAGTAAACATAACTGAGTACTATTCCCACCACTGCTCGCGGAGTAGTTGTAGTAGTAGGAGAAGTAGTAGTTGTAGTAGAAGTAGTAGTAGGAGGAGGAGAAGTAGTAGTTGTTGTAGTAGTAGGAGAAGTAGTAGTAGTAGTCGTTTAAAAAGATATTAAAGTAAACATAAGTGAGTACCATACCCCTCCCTCAGCTCGCAGAGTAGTTGTAGTAGTCGTTGTAGTGGTAGTAGTAGTTTAAAAACATATTCAAGTAAACATAAGTGAGTAACATACCCCTTCCCTGTGCTCACAGAGTAGTAGTAGTAGTAGTAGTAGTAGTAGTAGTAGTAGTAGTAGTAGTAGTAGTAGTAGTAGTAGTAGTAGTTTAAAAACATATTCCAGTAAACATAAGTGAGTACTGTACCCCCTCCCTCTGCTCACAGGTTATCGAATGCGCACAGCTGGATTTACACTCATGTCGGTGTTGACGAGGAAAAGACTGAGATGAGGGAATGTGCGGTGACTGGCAAAAGAACGGAAACCCCGACACATTTGGAAGCCATTGGAACATCCACCATCTGAAAGTGCTTGGTGATCCTTCAGAGAACCTCCACGCACTGAGACTTGATTGAGCTTTTTATATACCATTGCCACTCATTTTCGGTTAAAAGTCGATGGGGTTTGGAAGTCCCACATTAGGAGAAGGCATGTTTGAAATGTATTTGTTTTTTCACAATATTTGTTCCAGATGTTTTCGTCGGTTGGTATATGGTATCCAGGTGAATGTCACGTATGAAGGATGTCCTGAAATGCTCCGTGCAGTGGAGTGGGTTTGTTGTTGACATGCCGATAGCTTAAAGGGCCCATATTATGCTATTTTATGATCGATCTTATAACGTATACTCGTCGAAAACATACCCGGAGTTGCATTTTGTTTCATTCACACATGTTTCACGCACAAACCCTGCATAGTTAGTTCTTCTCTCAAACAGAAAACACGATCTTCCTCCTTGTAATGGGATGTGGTAATACAGGAAGTGCTCCACTGTGTTTTTTAAACTCCATACACCCTCCCCAGAACTGTCACTTCAGCCCATCTCCACTTAACTAAAGCTGAAAGGTGGATGTTCACTTGAAAACTACCACTACATGACATATCGCAAGGTGGAACGGAGCATTTTTGAGCTTTGGAGATGTCGACAGACTAATAATAAAGGATGACTCGAACACGTGCGAATGAAACAAAACACAACTCCAGGTATGTTTATCCTCAGCTCACGACTGCACATCCACAGTTCCAGCTGCACACTGCACTCTAACAGATGCATGACCTTGGTCGTTCCTAAAGCCCACACAGCTTTAAGCCACTCCTCATTTCAATTCTCTGCAACAAGTGACTGGAACCACCTTCAACAGACTCTAAAGCAGGAGTGTCCAAACTTTTTTTCATCAAGGGCCACATATTAAAACACAGACCAGCGTGAGGGCCGATCGAGGGACATAAACTAGTGGTCAAAACAGTGAGTAATTTAAATCTGTGCATTTATAACAGGTTTGAATGACCCTCCAGACCTTTGTTCATGTTTAGACCCTCAAAAGGACACACTACATTTGCTTGATCAATGGAGATTTCAAAAACATGCAGTAAAATGTACTACTTGTGGTAGTATTAGCCAATTCACCTGGAAGCCTGAGAACCAAAACAACTGGTCTGAGGGCCACATTTGGTTTGGACGTACCTGCTCTAAAGCTTAGTTAGTTTTTACCTCTGTCAACTTTTAAAAGCTCCTTCCAGAGTATTCCGCATAATCTCTTCACGTGCTTTTAACGCTTTTATATCTTTAATCTGCAAATGTTTCACTGCTTCATGTTTCTATTCACTATTTCATGTTAGGATTGATGTGTGAGTGTGTTCTGCTTGTGCTGTTTTGGACTGCCTCTTGGTCAGGTCGTCATTGCAAAGGAGAAGGTGTTCTCAATTTGTCTTACCTGGTAAAATACTGAATAAATACATAAATAAGGAGGTAACATCGTCATAGTATGGCTAAAAGCTCACAAGAAACCCATTTTGTGTATAGGACCTTTACTTTTTTGTATAGTATGAATAACAGGGAAAAAAGCCTCAAAAAGGTTTATTTTTGAATGGGTAGTTTGGATTATATATGCGATGGTAGTGACCTAAATGACGCAAAGTTATTCATTGAAACTTCTTCTTCTTCCATTGCCTTTAGCATTAAATCTAAGCCAAAAGTTAAAATCTCGACTTAGGTGCGTGCGGTTCTCTCTCTGCTCTCTCCGCTTATTTCTCCAGAGGTTTTGGAGAAAATCTGTCCAGGTGCTCGGTGCTTTTCCTCCTCTCCAGGCTGAGCGCATCCATCTGCAGCAGAGAGATAGAACTGACACTCCTCAAATCAAAAGTCACTCGAGGACTCTCACTCAATAGCCCCGACTTTGAGCCGTGTAGAACGTACCACCCACCCATTCCCCACGCACCCGGATCCTGTCAGGGCCCAAGCCAGGGTGGATTTTCACCTGGCAATTTAAAGATGAAAATAGAAGAATTAGCCCAGTCCAAGTTCAGAGTCCAAACCTGGGATAGATTTTTTTTAATCTTATTTCCTTTTTCCCCCTATCGCATCCGGCTGTCAAATAGTGTATTATGCAAAGCCCCTGGATGCGCACATGGAGGATAGATCAGCACTTTTTTCCCCCTTTTTTCTTTTTTTTTTTGCACGTGCGCTGGGTTGCTGGGTTTGTAACTTGTTCTCTACAGGTCTGACTTCGAGCAAGGTGTGGGCGATTTCACTGCAGTCTCATGGGCCTTGTTTTCGTCACCACAGAATGAAATTAAATAGAGCAAGAGGAAGAGCAGCAGACGGAAAAATCTGTTTTCGAAAGTACAAAACACAGTGATTGCTTTTTTGCAGTTTTACATTTAATCCTGCGTGTTTAAGTGGTGTCTACTTAAGACAGATGCCAGAATCCGATTCATTTCTTCAGTGTTGAAAGTGGATTCAATTGCCTGAGAAGCAATCATTTTACGTTTTTATTGGAGTGTTTTTAAATCATCTGTTTTGTTCCTGTTTTGATAGCTACTCTTTAAAGTGCCTGATTTTAAAAGAGACATATTATTTGTTGACCTTTAAACATATTCTCAAATATCTTTGCTTTGGGATTTCATATTAAAAAAAATAACACCATATGTTCAAACTAGACATTATTTTCCATTTTGGGCGCTCCTCATACTGAAATGTGGTGTGTCATGGGGAAAAACAACTAAACTAGCTGATAACGGACATGCCCAGACAATTTCATACAGTATAAGCACGCAGTTTTAGTTAACGCAATTTGAAAAGAAGCAGAAATGTTTAGAAAGAGTGTGGCGAATTTATGAAATTAAAAACTATGCAGTCTCTACCTGTGACACCACAATCCAGGTAAATTTTTATAAAACCGTGTACCGTATTTTTCGGACTATAAGTCTTTAAGTCTATGCGTTTTTTTCGTGGTTTGGGTGGTCCTGCGACTTATACTCAGGTGTGACTTATATATTAAAATATATAATTTCACATGATGGTTATTTTCACACTGACAGCCATGAGGGGGCGCTCTAGGCTTATGTGCCAGTATCTGCTGCTTTTACCTCCTGTACCGCTGAAAATTTAAAGTTTAAACATCAACTTATAAAGACAACTGAGAAAGACTGAACACAAATGCCTCCAAAAAAGAAAATCATCTTCTGCAAGTGGTGAAATATGCAGCCGAAAACTGTCATCGAGCAGCAGAGAGAAAGTTTGGAGTGAGAGAGAAACTTGTGACGCACTGGAGAACAGCGGAGGATAGTCAAACTGCAAAGATGAAAACAAAAAAAGCTGTTACTGCTTCACGCAACGCACCTGCCTCGATCAGAGCACGGACAACGGCGTCCCAAAAACTGCAGCAGACTTTCACGCCGAGATCGACAGTTTGAAATGTTGAAATGTCTGTTCTTGGTCTCTTATTTTATAAAATAATTTCCCCCCAAAAAATGCAACTTATATATGTTTTTTCTCTTCATTGTGCATTTTTTTGATGGTGCGGATCAATTTATAGTATAAAAATATGGTATTCTCTGAGGAAGGGAGTGAGAGTTTAGTTTTTGTAAATGTTGCTGCAGCAAAACTTGAATTTCCCCTTCTCTCTCTCATACTTTCTCTTTGTGTCTCTCTCTCTCTTTCTCTTTTTTCTTTTTTGTTTTAAGTGAAACCAGCACACTGAAGCACAAAACAATTCCAGGTATGTTTTTGATAAGGAAACAATGTTATAACATGGTTTAAATCTTTATAAAAGCACACTTGGCTCAATGCTTGTGCCCTATAAACTTTGTGGAATAGTCTCATGCATTTGTATCCACAATCTCATCAGTATCTATCCACCACTTTTTTTTTTTTCACTTTTTTTACAAAGCACCAAGAACGGGAATCAACAGTGGCCTTGTTTCCAGTCAAACTACACCAATTATCCATCTTTCTCACAGAATTTACCACAGTAGGTAAACTCCCATGCACATGTCATCAATACTTCCCCACTGCTTACGAGTAAAGTGCCGGTCATTACGTAAAACAACACGCTTTTCATCCCCGCGTAAGTTTCTGAGAACGCCTTTGAAATCGCCGCACATGCTAAATCAATCTGTCACTAACTCGCCGCCTATACCAGCGAACTGGCCGAGCGTCGGGGCGATCGAGCGACACCTCGCCTTACACCGAGCAGACACCCACTTGCGGTCGCCCAACCTGCCTGTTTTCCACGTCGAGGCTTCAAAAAAGAGACGCAGATCCACAATCTGAACCTCGTAACACGGTGCAGTTGGTTTTTGATCTGCGCCAATGTCAACTGTGATAGCGAGGCTGCGAAAATATTTCTCCTCTTCGGCCGATTGGGTTACCACGGGTCCGTGCAGAGTGGGCTGTTGTCAAAGGGGATGCTGGGAGGCCTGACTGTTTTACAAGGCTTTCTCCTGAGAACAATGTAGAAAGTTTGAGAACCTGCGGAGAAGAGAAATACTTCCCGTCCATTAGGTACTATAGGGGAGTCTATAAAGGCAGTTATAGCAGTGCTGGACTATGGGTGGGCGACAAAATCTGTTTTTTGGAGCACCACGATAATAATACTCACAGCGTTTACAGATATGTGCTAAAATATGAACGTAATAATGTTGGACAAATGTGAAATGATGACGCGACTAGCCACAAAATGCAAAAAATATCACTTTGCACCCTAATTTGGAAGTTTATAGTCTGTACTCCACATTTTTTTCCATATATTTGAGCAAAATTCATCATCCCAGCACAGATATATTGTATAAGCAGGTCTTGAGGTCAAAATAAGTCAGGCCAGGCACAGCAAGTTTATTTGTACAGCCCAATTCGTACACAAAGTAATTCAAAGTGCTTTACAGAATAAGAAATAGATTAAAATCACAATACAAACAAATCAAAACATAAATAATCATCATCAAATTAAAAAGAGAGAGAGACATTAAAGAGGGAGAAGAGTGTGGAGTGAAAAATGAAAACCTTTCAGTCAAACGCAGCTAAACAGTTTTGAGCCTGGAGTTAAACAAGGTCAAAGTAGAGTCGGTCTCACATGTTCAGGAAGACTGTCTGGAAGTCAGTTCTGTAATCTAATTATGAAGCTGTTTTCTTTTGTCCGGGAACCAGAAAGTGTGTAATTAGTGTGATGGAAATTTATATTATGGAAAGATTTCTCTCAATCTGTCTTTGTGTAAACGTGATTTCTACCTGAGACCAAAGCAGTCATGAACATGTGTAAAAGCTCCGCAGACACAACTGTTCCCACGGTCAGGAAGTCCTCTGTTGTCTAAGCTGTCCTCAAATGTACGTTAAGTTGATTAGTTGATTGATTAGATTAGCACTGGTCTGTGAAACAAAAGTCACTCGCTTCGATATGTGTGTAACTTGTATTTCTATATAAATACTCTGGGAGGAGATGCTCTGGAGTGTAGAGACTCAAGGAAGATACTAAGTCACACTTTTTTCATGGTTTGGTTGGTGCTACTTATACTCAGATGCGACTTATATATTAAACTATATCATTAATTGGTTATTTTCACACTGACAGACACGAGGGGGCGCTCTAAGCTTGTGTGCCAGTATCTGCTACTCCTCTCACTCCTGAACCACTGAAAATGTAAAGTTTAAACATCATCTTATAAAGACAACTGAAAAAGACTGAACACAAACGCCCCCAAAAAGAAAATCATATTCTGCAGATTACAAGCTGCAAGTGGTGAAATATGCAGCTAAAAACGGTGATCGAGTAGCAGAAAGAAAGTTCGGAGTGAGCGAGAAACTTGTTAGAGACTGGTGAAAAGCAGAGGTACTCGAAGTGCGATGAAGAAAACAAAAAAAGATGTTACTGCTTCATGCAACGCCACCGCCTCGATCAGAGCACGGACAATCCCAAAAACTGCAACAGATTTCCACGTCCAGAGGCCGACAGTTTGAAGTGTAGAAATGTCTGTTCTGGGACTGTGATTTTATAAAAGAAATTCCCTCCCCCACAAAAATGCAACTTATAGTCCAGTGCGACTTATATATGTTTTTTTCTTCTTCATTATGCATTTTTTGGCTGGTGCAACTCCTGAACAACTTATAGACCGGAAAATATGGCACTCTGGGGGGCCGACGTTGGATATCTGCTGTAACAACAATAAACCTTTGTCTATATTCCAAAAACTCATCGGGCTTTGCAAATGGATTAATTATTTTTTCTTCAAGATCTAAATCGTTTTTTTTCCACAACATCAAGCATGCTATTTGTTAACTCTGCTCCTTTGTGAAAAGAGCTTATAAACTCACTGTGGTGTGTAATTAGGATGCTCAGAATGCATAAGGTCAGTGAGGAATAACGTTGGGCCACTGCAAACCATTTAAAATGAACTAGGTTTGTTTTTCACATTTTTAAAACGGTAAACATCAGTCACAGCACCTTTTTTAGCCAGTTTATTATAACCGAGTACTCGATATTACTTAGTATTTCTATTGATTGTTCTACATACTGAATATGTTTATGAGCTTCAGACTGAATATAATGTTTGCAGACTGTAATGAATTAAACGCTGACCAAGCAAAAACACATAAACAAACATAAACGTATTCAAATTTGACATCTCTTCAAAACAACATCGCAATATTATCGATTTTTGGAGAGTTTTACGACTTTTACTTTACGTTTAACCCATCTCCAAACCAGTGGCTTCCCAAAATTAAACGTGTATGTCCCATGACCTTTCGACCGGGCAGGTATTATACAACTCCCGTTCGAGAATATAGCACTGCTCACCTCGCCATCTGGATTCTGACCTGGAGGATAGCACTTAAGCGGCCATCAAAGCCAACCCAGACAGAGGGGATAGAGGAGTTCAAATAAAGTGAAACATCTCCGTCGTGTTAAACAACTTCAAAACACTTTATAGCCGCGGGGCTGAAGAGGAGCGCTGCTGCTGTTTTCACACGGGCGCTGATCAAATTTGACAATAGTCCGGCTGTAAATTGGTTCTATATAGACCTACTACTGCGCACGCCAGATGTCTACGCGCTTTTATATTCTCACTTCATCCCGGAAAAGAGACTGTTAACGTTACCACATGTGTCCTGAACGCGACGCTAAATGTTATATCAGGGTTTATCTGGGAATGAAAACCGCTCCAAACGATGTGATTAGATTGTGCAGTGAATGACCTTAATGTAATTTATTATGTGATTTATGTCATTTGCAAAAACGATAAAAAAACACTCTGAAAAAGTGCATTTTTGTTACCATTTTATCAGTATATATACAGTATTTAGTCAGCATATTGTTTATTACTAGTGTTGTCCCGATGCAAGACCTTCCAACTCAATAAAAAAGACTAATATCATGGTAATTATAACATATAATTTTTCTAGATGAGACATAAGTTTCAACTCAAAATAATAGTTTTTTCTGTAGTCGTTTAGGAGTTAATCTTAATATGAATCAAGACCATAATAAAACTTGAGGTCCAAATTCATATCTGTGTGATTTTTCTTTTCAGTATTGTATTGCTCTAATTTCGATGCTAGTTACTACGAGTACTATACCTCAAAATATGCATGAAATACTACTAATATACTAATTATACTAATATAACTAATATTACTTTTTTCATGTGATACTTTTAAGTAACAAAATTGTACACTTCTTCCACCACTGCAAACGTTTAAATCGAGAGCTGGTTTCGAACTACCGACCTTCAGATCCGTGAAAAATCGACCTTCTTTGCGCTTGCCTGCCTTATTGTGACGACACCTCACCACACATAGTTTCGATACTAGTTACTACGAGTACTATACTACTACTAATACTACTAGTACTGATTAACCCCTTAACGCCGAATGTCACAAATATGCAACAAAACATTTAGATATAAGCAAAGATAGCGGTTTGTGCAGATGCAGAACCTTCCTAGGAACCTTTGGCAAGCACTTATTTCTAGTTTCTGCAAATTTGTAACATGCCCAAATTTTACTATTGTCACATTAATAATACAGCTCTGGAAGAAAATAAGAGACCGCTACAAAATGATCAGTTTGTCTGATTTTATTACTTATAGGTTCGTGTTTGAGTAAAATGAACATTTTTGTTTCATTCTGTAAACTACTGACATTTCTCCTAAATTCAAAATAAAAATATTGTTATTTAGAGCATTTATTTGCAGAAAATGACAAATGGTCAAAATAACAAAAATGTTTTCAGACCTCAAATAATGCAAAGAAAATAACACAATACTAATATTTTAACTTAGGAAGAGTTCAGAAATCAAGATTTGGTGGAATAATAATAATGATTGATGAACACAGCAGTGGTTTTTCTCCTTTTCCTCCTTAAATCAGGTTTGGTTCAGGTGATCTCCTCATCAGTGCCTCATGAAGCAGAATGAGGTGTGTTTGTGTTGGATTCAACAGACACTGGAATAAAGCGGCCGTCACACTTGTACAGATTTCAGAAAAAACAAATGCAGTGGTCTCTTATTTTTTGCTGTATCGACTTAATTTACCATCTACTTAAAGGCAAAAACAAAAGATTTTTTTATATACATCTATAAATTCAGGCATTAAGGGGTTAAGGGTTTGTTATATGCCAAAAAAGAATATATATACAATTTTTTTTTCCTTTAGATGTTTTTATTTCATCACAGTTCATGATTTCTTGTATCTTTAATGCAGTGCAGAGGTAACTAAAGCTCTCTGCTGTTTCTGAAAGTTTACTCCGCTGGGATTGGTTAAATGAAGTTAGTCGTGTCAGTAAGTGGCAGATTGTCGATTAGATTTTTATCACCACATTACCCAACTTTGACAACCCTTTATTACAGCATAAACTTAAAAAACAACAGGCAGTTAAGTCGCAGAGATAAAACAGCCCTTTGTTATGCCGTACGCTTGAAGATTTTGTACATGATAAAATAACAAGACCGTTTTCTTGCTTCCTTCTAAAATCACATTTTTATACAGCTTTTTTTTCTCTTTCTCTTCAAGGCTCTGATAGTGTTTTATAGGAAACACTCACACATTCATACACCAATGTACGCAGACACTGGGCGAGGTGGGTTTAGGACATGTGAGAGCTGGAAGTGCTGTACTTAAGTATAAATATAAGGTATCAGTACTTTACGTAAATAGATTTTAGCAGTAGATACTTTTTACTTTTACCTTATGACATTTTGTGATCAAGTGTTATTCGTAATTATACAGGTTGCAGTAAACTTAACATTTTTCTTCTTTTTAAACCCACACCTCCCACCCTAAAAACATTTCGACGTTTGAGAGCAGGTATCTGAACTTTCTACTTCACTACATTTTTGAACAGGACCGAAAAGTAAAAGTATTTTTCATGATTCTGTGGGACGGCATGGTGAGGACGCTGACCCCGCAAAGAGCCTCCCCCCCTAAAAAATATCATGTGCATCAGTTCATTACATTATATTATGTAGTAGCCTGTATATTTCACAATGACAGGAGAACTAGATGAAACCATTATATTATATTAATGTGGTGATGGAACATAGACAAAAACCTTAAATAACCTTCAATATACTCTAATCCTACACATTAAACAAAACATTGCTGCATTTTGTGAAGGACCAAAAGTGCAGATACCATATTTTGGCACTACCACGAAAAATTCTAAAATTTACCAGCAGATGTTGCCCTTTCTGTAGCCGTATGGTACATATAATATTAACCCAACCAACTAAATGGTGTGTTTATCTTTCCAGCATTCTGCTAACTGCAGCGTGCATGTCTGTTTTAAGTATCGGACACATTAAATGCATATGTCTTAAATAAAAGTTCTGAAATAATTCTCACGGTTCTTGGTAAATTTATCAGCCTCTTGGAGCTGTCTGATCATGTTATGTCACAATCACAGTGGTAGGCAGAAAAGGCAGAAACGCGAACTGGGCCGTACCATTTCAGGAAAGATGAGGGGTACACTTTTTTTTTTTCCTACAAAAACGACGGGCCTGCTCATAACTAATTTGTATATTTATTTGCAATGTAATAATGCAATAATTATCATGACATTTTTTAATGATTATTCTTAGTTTTGGGGGCCCCGCCAGGTGGTTGGGGCCCTACACACTCTGCGTACTCTGCTTATGTGGATCGGTGGACCTGGGCAGGGTTTATTTTTATCATGGTTTTAGTTTGAGCAAACCAAAATAAACAAATGAAAACATCTAGGAAAAAAAATCAGCGCAAAGCTTTATCAAAACCACAGCATTTGAAGACTTATGAGACCTCAAAATATGACATATCTTTACGTTTTACTGTAATATTTTAAACTTTTTTCATGTGATACTTTTACTTTTACTCAAGAAACAAAATTGTACACTTCTTCTGACACTGCCAATGTTTCTGTCGAGAGCTGGTTTCGAACTACCAACCTTCAGATCCGTGGAAAATCGTGAAATTCCCTGTCCTAGCTCACCTTATTGTGACGACACTCACCACACACAGCCTCACCCGAAGCGTTTTACTTCCATTTTCCTAATACTAAAACATTTTATGGAAGCCTACTTACATTTGAACATCCTCTTGTGTAGCTAAGTAATTATTGTCCTATCGCCGCGTGGAATCTACAATCCTGGATGTTGCATTTGAACATCCCTTCGCACACATCTCCACGTTTTAAAGCCTCTGTCTGCTGGTCATAAAGCTGCAGGTGCTTCAAGCCAAGGCCACGGACCAGACGGGCTCACCTCCGCCAAGGTTCACCGCAACAGCTTGTCTTCTAATCAGCCTTTATGCTATAGCGCTCACTGATGTTTATTCCATTACAACAAATCACTTATACTTTGGTACCACACAGCCATATGGACATACTAATAACGGAATGTGTGCTCGGTCTTGCTTCTCGGATTTATAGCTTTTATTAAAACGTCAAGCTGCCTTTGACATCCCTTGGCCTGGATGAAACTTTGCGTGTTTGTGTTCAGAATCCAAGATGGGCTTTTGAAAACAGAGCAGCCTTGGTGTGACCCAGAAACTCAAGGTCCCAGATGGGGATGGGAGGCCTTCTTCTTCTTCGCTCGTACGTAGCAGTAGCAGTAGCAGTAACGGCAGCGAAACCAGTCCCATGACCAGGCCTCTATGCCACACAGGTGGAAGAAGAGGCCAAGGCGACCCCTACTCGGGAGCATCTGAAAAATGTTATGATTGCATTTGGAAGCGCTAATTCATTCTGACAGGAGGACGGCGGCCAACAAGAAACCTTTGTCTGTCCTCGCCACTGGCCACCCGATACCGAGGAGATCTGGAAGATAGCGAGGTTATTTGAAAGGTTGGAATGTAGAGTCACAACTGAGTAATTTGCGCGAAATCTTGTAGCTTTTAGAAGTGTTTTTTCTTTTTGTCTGCAGAAGATGTTTTCATATTTGAGATCAGTTGAGCGATAAAAATTCAAGGAAGACCATCCCCGAGCCACAAGAGGTCAGTAAATGAACAATTTAATGTATTTATGATGTTAAAGTTGATCATTTTCTTCATCATTTACCATATTTCAACGATTTAACACCGAAATTTCGCATAACACAAAGTTATTCTACAGACCGAAGGGGTTAAAGCTGAAGTTTGACACTTTCATTGCGTGAGCTTTATAACTTTCGTTGACTTGCGAGGCCTGTCCTGTAAGTGCCATTTACTATTGGCTCTACTTCAAGAGATTTTACTAGAAGTGAATGATGTTAAAGAAGTTTTATCCTGGTCCGGTCATTCTAAAGCCATTTTTTTTGTATGAGAAGAAAGAGGATGGCAGATGCACTATGATTTGTGGTGTAATTATTATTATTTGAATAGCTAAACTGCAAATCAAAGTGCCTCTGCCATCCTCTTTCTTCTCAACTAGAGTTAAAGCCCCTCTGGTCTGATGAGCACCTGTTTGTGTAAGTTTTGATCCAGTGCAGCACTCACAGTATTTTTTCCATTTTTTGTATGTTTGATTTTATGAACAATAACTTGAGCCTGCCTACAAGTGGAAATTAACACTAGTGCTACAACCGTGTCAGTTGCGTCACTCCTGTTAAGATAAATGTATATTATGTTCCTTTCTCATTTAATTAATCAAGTAAACCAGCGGCGTCCAAACCTTTTTCATCAAGGGCCACATATTAAAACACAGGCCAGCGTGAGGGCCGATTGAGGGACATAGACTGGTGATCAAAACTGTGAGTAATTAAAATCTGTGCATTTATAACAGGTTTGAATGACCCTCCAGACCTTTGTTCAGGCTTAGACCCTCAAAAGAACACACTACATTTGCTTGATTAAGGGAGATTTCAAAAACATGCAGTAAAAAGTACGACTTGCGATAGTATGGGCTAATTCGCCTGGAAGCCTGAAGGACAAAACAGTTGATCTGAGGACCACAGTTTGAACATGCCTAAACTAAACTAAACTAAGAACAGAAAAAGAACCTTTAAGATGCTGTACCTGTTTTTTACTGTCTGTTTTAAAGTTGTAAAGGTGAAGAACAGAATTAGTTCATTTTAAAGGGTTACTCCTCACTTACCTTACGGATTATGAGCGTCCAAATTATTCACTGCGATGAGTTTATGAGCACTTTTCTTAACGCTCGGAGACCAGCAAAGTTTTGGTGTCACAGTAAAGCAACAACCAACACAGTAATGCGCACTTCCTGATTAAACACTTCACTACAAAAAAGGATTTTCTAGCATAGTTAAACTGACTTGAATTAAGCAGATTCATCTTAAAAGACCAACTGTAAGATTTTTTTTTTTAACCTTAATAAGATGATTGTTTTTACTTGTTTCAAGATATTCCATCCTGATTTTTATTTTTCTTACCTCGATATTACAACTTATTCTAAGCACTTTATATATTAAATCAAGCCAGGTTAAGCCTCTTTAACTTCCTTCTCAAACCAATAAGTTGAAAAATCTTGCCATAAATACTTGAAACTCGTGTTTTCTGCTTAGAACAAGATTTGTATTGCATCTTGTTTTAAGAAAACTTGGTAAGTGAAAATTTCTTACTGCACTGGCAGATAATTTCACTTAAAACAGGGCATTTTTACCTCAAAATTGGTATTTTTTTCTTATTTTTTGATAGGCCTTTTTTGCTGTGTTTATAATTAAATGCAGACAAAACGCAGATGACGTATTTTGACCTCAAGAGTCTTACAATATATCTGTACAAAACAAATTTTACTCAAATATTTGTAAAAAATCAGGTAATTTTAACATATTGACCTCAGTCTAGTTAAAAACCTCTATCGTCCAAGTATTTACAGATCAACAATAAGGCCCACGTCTGGTGAAGTAGCATGCAGACATTTTTACACATAATACTTATAATAATCAGACCGAGACATTTCCACATTGTGACTTACGTACTTTAGTGATTTTACAGCAGCACCTGGACACAATATACGCCACACTATGTCACTGTTCCCTGGTTGTTTCCATTTGTCGTAAACTTTGAGCCATTAATACCGCCTTATTACCAGGAGGCCGCTACATTTCACTCAGCGTCAACAACATGTGTCTGGGGCTGTAAACAGGCTGTCGTCATTCATTTGGTACGTTACCCCGGTTTGATGTGAAGTGTACGGCGCAGTGCAGATCTCCGGGACATACTGGTTTCAAATTGGATGTAGTTTTGGCTCGATAGACATGAACAGGGCTGCGTTTTGATATACGCGTAGGACATAAAAGCACAACACGAGAAGAGTTAGAGGTAAGGGGATAGAACAGGATTTCGTGAGTAGCAGATTTGGGAGTATATCTTTTCACTGCCGTACACATGTTGCCATATAATGTGGTTCGGCTGTCAAACGTCAAAAGGAAGGAGGAGTTTTGTTCTTGTTAGATATATATTTTATGGGAACACAGGAAACAGATGGAGATTTTGATTCGCTTGTTAAATTAATTTCAGAACAACCTCTGACATATTGGCTCCTTGTGTTATGAAGGGCAGATGCTGGTTACAAAACAAGACAAACTTAATTTTTGACAAATCACTTTTGCTTTTGCCCAAAATATTTTTTTCCTGAGATTCACAGATATTGAATTAGCTCTATTTACCTCAGCAAAAGAAACATTCAATTCTGTGAACTGGGCAAAAGTTTATTTTCTTTTTCAGTGGAGATGTTTCATAGCTCATCCAAGCAGCATCTTCAAATTCATCAACTTTGAGATCGGAAGAAGCTGTTTGAATGAGCTGTGAAATGTCTTCACCTTACCTGAACGACTGAGGGATTATACAAACACTACACTATTTACCTTATTCAGGAAGTTTCTGCCGTTATCATTCTGGTCATGATTTTGCATAGGGCCAATCTTAACAATAAGTTGAATACAAACTACAGAGACATTTTCCAGCCACCTTGTGAATATTAACTTTATCAACAGTTGTTGAAAAAGTTTCAAGGGCAGTCATCTGGACAATGTTTTTGAAACAGAGAGGTTTAGGCTACTATCCAGAAGCCAGCAACACAACTTTTGCACACAACTCAATGCAATCTGAAAACCATATGTCATTTGAAATATGTTTTGCTGTTATTTTAATTGTTTTTATAATGTTGTTTCCTCATTTGTTTCATTCACACATGTTTCACACACAAGCCCAGCATATTTAGGCCAAGTTCTTCCCTCAAACCGAAAACACTCTGTTCCACCTTGTGATGTCATGTGGCCATACGGGCTCGTCAAAGCCTGATCCCGTCAGATCTCAGAAGCTCAGCAGGGCCGGGCCTGGTTAGTACTTGGATGGGAGACACTGGGAATTCCAGGTGCCACAGGGGGGCGCCAGTGGCAAAAACTGTTGTTGTGTCCTTAGGCAAGACACTTCACCCACATTGCCTAGTATGAAAGTGATGTGTGTGCGTGAATGGCCAGGACTCCCTTGAAAAAGGAATTAGTAATCTCAATGGGACTTTCCTGGTTAAATAAAGGTCAAACAAATAAAAATAAATAAATGTAGACACAAGTGCTCCACTGTGTTTTTAAACATCATACAGCTTCACTAATTCAGCCCTGGAATCTCCAATCTCCACTGACCTAAACATAGAGATGACAACATTATAACATGGCTTAAAGCTCACAAGTCATTTATGCATAATATAGGACCTTTAATGTGTGTTATAGGCTATATTGAGTTGTATTATTGAGTGTATTATTGCTTTTGGAGGTATAATATCTCAACATGCGAACCACTTCCAAAAAGCCGGGCGTGTACTGTCCAATATTTTCGATCATTTCACTCAGCCCCAGCTCAAACTGTACGTCCAAATCACAGGGTTTAAAAGTTCACAGCTCATGATTCATGTTCTCACACTATACAAACTACTTCAACAGTGCAAAACCCTCACAAGAGGCGACTGGATTTCAAACAGGTTTGATATTCTTGCGACCTGCGATTGCCGGTCAGGAGCTGGTCGTGAGGTATTAATCGGTTCTCGTTCCCCATGTTCACTACACAAAGCATGACACAGGATTAAACCAAAACTCTGCCTGATCCAAAAACAGTCGCACAAGTGAAAAATCCTCTCAAAAAGGGCCAAAAATTGCAGTGCACGCCCGCCTTTGGTCTCTTGTTTGTTTTTGTGTGTGTGTGTGAATACCGTTACTTCATTTTACGTGTCTTCTACTTCATTTGCATAGTGTTTTTGAACAGTTTGTCGACTCGGGCCTGTACTTTTGACATTGTAAACAGCGTACCATGTGCCTAAAATGTCGTACACTCTGGAGTGATGTCAGTGCTGAGTGATACCACCCATGATCTGCCAGTGCACTGCAGTTTGTCAAAATCCAACGCCAGATTCCCTCTGAGCAGTGAGAACATCCAAACCCAGAAACCCAGTCTACATTAAGATTACATTCATCTTGTAGAGCGTGTAATCCCTCTGTGCACGCCAACCACCTACAGGCTTCCAACGCTCTTCTAAACATGCTGCCTCTTCAGTCCTCTGCCCAACATGCCATTCCAAGTGTGTGAATCTGCATTTTAGCATCTTTAGTCACGTAAAACAAACAAACAAAACTGCAATGAGGTTTCCAGATATTCCAATGAGGTCAGTTTTAGCAGATATTTGTCACAATTTCTCTCTGGACAGATCTGGACATGTTGCAGTATATTACAGTATAACTTTTCAGGTTGGGGGTCTATTACCGTGGAGAGGCTATTGCTTTGCCTGTAATGTTCCACAATATGGTATTAAACTTATGCTTGTTTTTATGCTAAAAATACCTTTAAAAACATGCATTCTCACCTCTTCCCAGATCCTACCTGTTTATTTCTATGGAGACTGAAAAGTTTAATGCCATATGTTGGAAAATTGGAGGTAAAGCAGTAGCATGGAGACAAGTAACTGGCAGTTCTTTTGCCAGAACAGTTACATAGTGCACCTTTAAGACCCCAGAGAAATAGGCCTCCATTTTCTCATCATTCTTAAATCCACAGTAAATATATGCCAAAATCAACCCATGTTTTATCATTTTAGTTGGGTTTATATTAGTGTTGTCAAATGATAAATTTTTAAAATCAGATTAATCACACTTTCGAATTTTTATTAATCACAATTAATCTCCGTTAATTATTCTTAAAAAAAAAATATATATATATATATATATATAAAAAATTAAAATTGTGTGTCATATATATATATATATATATATATATATATATATATATATATATATATATATATATATATATATATATATTTGACACACATGTAATTTATTATCGAAAAGTTATATTATTAACATTTTTCTGTCACTATCGCTAGTTTTGTTGACAACATAGCCGCGGGTGCGCTCCGCCAACGTTGTTTGTTTTGCGCGGCTTGTTGGATGTGTTTATATGGACAGACCTGATCACTGACCTAATAACCTGCGCCGCCTTTCAGCTCACCACACGCTTTCAATAGAGGAGCATGTGCGTTCAAAATAAATTGTGTGATTAATCTACATTTAAAAAAAAACAAACATTAGTGCGATTTTTTTTTTTTATGATTAATTGCATGCGTTAACACGTCAACACTGACAGCTTATACACAAACACACTTACAAACCACATGCCTCCAAGAGGCCTCATCCTGCTTTTTTCTATGTAAATGCTGTTCCTTTGGCTACAAGTTCTCCCAATAGCCCATAAAAATCTATAGAACACTGTACCTCAACAGAAATGAAAGGTTATTTTGTGAACGTCACTATTAACCCCTTAATGCCTGAATTTATATATATGTTTATTAAAAAAAATGTGTTTCTGTGTCTTTTTCCCTTTAAGTAGATGGTAAATTAAGATGAGATTATTAATTTGATTATAGTAAACAAATAATAGAAATTTGGGCATGTTGCAAATTTGCAACAACTAGAAACAAGCACTTGCCAAAATTTCCTAGGAAGATTTTGCATCTGCACTTAGCGGCATTGGGGGAATGCAGCCACTATCTCGGCTTAAATCTTGATCCAAACGGTTTGTCGCATATTTGTGACATGCGGCGTTAAGGGGTTAACAAACCTTTTAGGCCTTGCTGCCATTACAAATTCTCTCAACAACGGCAAATCAAATATTGTTAGCGTCTCAGAAAATCCACATCAAACCATCCCTTCAAAAAAAAAATAAAAATCTCCATAGTTTTGCATCCTCTAAATTTCTTCCAGGCCTATAGATTTCTTTTGCATGCCGTCGCCTCCCATCACGCTATGTCATAATATGTCACAAATTGACTAAATCTAATTATGCAGCATGCTGTCATTGTTAAGGGACTGGCTCAGAGCAGGACACTGAGCAGATCTCCCGCTAGTCATTGTGTAAAGTGTACCAGAACATGTCGGCGACCTCCAGCGTGGCGGCCATCTCGGACAGGGCCCCGCTGATAAAGGCCAGCGCCGGTGGGCAGTCTCGGGTTACATTTGCTGACTGTATAAATGCAGTAATTGAAATGTAAAGCAGGCTTCACCGTGGTACAATATTTACACTAAACGTCTCACATATGGTACGAGTTGTCAGACAGCTGCTATCAATCCTACGAGCCAAGCATAAGAAGCAATACGAGAAATGAATTTGAAATGAGGAGTGAGGCTTGTAAAAAGTCCCCAGTTCTTAACGTTTTCTGATGCCCCTGGAGATGTTAAATTCTCTACATTGCGCTAAAATCTCGAAGTTGTAATGTTTTGACTTTTCTTTGCATTCAGAATCTCAGAACAATTGGAGCATGGTGCGTCAGTCGAACTACAGTCAGTGTTGCCTTGGGGCAGACTGACGACAGGCTCGGCTGCCGCAACTAGAGCTCTTCCCAACGTCAACAATCACACGTACATTCATACAAGCGAGATATTAAAGCTCGCTCAACGACAAAATTACAGAATATAAAAGTAAAGACGTATATCGGTCAATGACATGACGCTGTCCAATTGCGATTTTCTCAGTTAAAAAGGTTCAGATTTCTTAATAATTCTCCACATTTCTGTCATACCTCTGACCTCCATGGAACAAAATCTTTTTTTTTTTCAGAAATCATGATTTATTCTGCATGTTTTTTGTTCTTAAAGTGTTAAAATGTCATGTGGTGCGGCCGCGCATCATGCGCGGTGTGACTAATAATAGCTGGAATTTTAATAACAGACAAAATAGACTTGGGTGAATGGTTTTCTTTCGGCATTTTTATTTATTTTTTGCATTTTACAGGGCAGTAGTTTGTTCATTAAACACAAGCAGGCGACTGTCATATTGGACGTCAAAAGAAAATATCAATATGTATTAAAAAATCAAAAGAAATGGAACAGTTTGTTTCTATACACGTCATATTACTCAGAACTTAGATTAAAATCCCAACCATGTTTTAGAAAATAAAACAATTTTAAGGTTAACTTCGGTTGCACCACATGACATTTTACACTAAAAATGCTTCATATAAATGTTAAACATAGATTTATGCACCTGACACTGGAAATATTTGAAAAAGTTGAATAGAAACTAATATTTTTTTTATATTTAAAAATTTGCCTTTTGAAAATCCTTAA
The DNA here is from genome assembly GCA_034769755.1 of Odontamblyopus lacepedii. NCBI lineage: Eukaryota > Metazoa > Chordata > Actinopteri > Gobiiformes > Gobiidae > Odontamblyopus > Odontamblyopus lacepedii. Next base: position 9,799,294 of record CM068355.1, read on the forward strand.
ATGTAATTGACCCATATACCAAAAATGCTATATATACTGAACCAATCTAATAAAGATGTGTACATTTTTTACATTTAAATATTCTAGTTTTCCTCACTTTATATCTTGTGGTCCACAGACAGATCCCGCTGCAGTGTTTGCAATTGGAGATTTTTAGTCTCATAAGTTTCTCCTCGTGTTTGTGGTGTTTGCGGATTTTGTCACACGTTTAAAAATCGTTTAAGACCGAAAAATCCTGTAGTGTGTAGCGCCCTTAAATGCAACTTTGAGAGGGTAAACGAGAAGGGAAAAGTTGATTTTGCAGACTAGGCCTACCTTAATAGAATAATTTCATGATTTTTTTGTTGATCCTTCTGCCCTTGCAACTATGTGCCTATCCCAGCTTGGGCCTGGTACAAAGAACAATCCTGTGGTCACCTGGGATGTTCTCATGTCTCAGTTCAGTAAGGAAAGAAAGGCTGGTCTTGTCTCAGCCCGGACTATTTGAGTCATAAAAGCCCGACCTCATCGTCTGATAATAAGGATTTCCACGGTGAGGGGGTCTGACTGTGTACATTTGTGGTTCCTCTGCAGGGTATCCCAGCGTACATTTTTGAGCTTTTTTTCCTTGGTTTTCTCCTTGATCCTACTGCATGCATGTGACTCACTGCAGCATGTACTTTACAGTGGAAATATTCAGATTATTAGTACCACATGACTGGGAATTAACTACTTGAATCATGAGTGGTTAGATTATTGCCAGCTCACTTTTTTTTTCTTTTTTTTTGTGTGCAATTTTTTTCTTTTTTTGGTTTTAGAAAATCTTTTGGGAAAGGTTGTCATACATCTTTGCTACAGTATGACTTAAAAACTGCAGTGGTACATGAAGCTTAATGCTATATTGTCATGTTAGGAAAACTTGTAGTCACCGTGCGCACTTAAAATTTAGTTTAATCAGACTGTTACTCCTGATATTGTTTATTATTTTCACTGTATCTTTGTGGAAAACCTTGTAAGATTCTTGTTTCCCCGTCAGTTTAGTTTTGTGTTTTGTCAGTGGAGGAGGAACTACACTCATTACACTGCATTAACTTGAACAGAACTTTGCAGAAGTTAAATTACTAAGTTTTTTTTTTCATTTTTTACCATTAAATTGTGAGGTAGATGGCTCTGGTTCACACTCCACCTGCCAATAAACCAAACAAAGAAGTTTTATCCTCGGGCAAGACACTTTGCACGATCTACCCGTGTGTTAATGTGGCAGTTGTTTCTATCAGTTTACAAAAACAGCTTTCCGCCAGTGAAGGAATAACGCAATTTAAAGTTTTTCTTGATTATTTTTTAGTTTATAAAAAAATCCAATTCATGCATTTAAACATGCACTATAACTTTTTTTGTTGGGGGTTTATCACCTGCTTGTTTTTATGGTTATGTCATTGTTCTGCCTGGAATGTTCCACAGTACGACTTTAACAACCCTCACCCAACCCAACACATGCTACATAGGGCCCAGGTGGTTATTAGTAAATGAGAAGCTGTTCTCAATTGACTTACCTGGTAAAATATCAAATAAAATAAAATAAAAATAATGAATCAGATCTGTCTTACATTTATTCAATTACAGGTGGTTTTATAGCTCAAAAACACCGAGAAAAACTGACTGTGAGCGGGGTCGCCTCTCCACAGCTCTGACCTGTAACTTGGTCTGGTTTGCCTCCATGAAAACAGAAAGATTTAATATCATACTGTGAAACATTCCCGACAAACGATGGAGAAAAGTGTTTGACGGACCCTCCACCAGAAAAGTTAGAAGTTTCACAGCTAACCCCAACCCTTTTTGGGCAAAATATTTTGTTGTTGTTATTTCTGTTATGATTTCTCTATGTTATATGTTCCATTGTAAAAGAATGTAAATTTCTTAATTGCCCAGAATAAATATATACATACATACACATTGCACCTTAAATTAAATGTATTAATTACTTGCATATTCTTCTTTTTATTCTTCTTCTTATTATTATTCATTTATTTATTCTTCTTTCTTTTTTTTTTACATTTTTATTTGCACTGATACATAGCCCCAAAACTGCAGTAGTTGACCTTAAATTTCCATGATGTCTTCCCCAGCTGAAACTCCCTGATCGCTGTGGGCAAACTGGACCTTGGACATGAGAATCCAATGCTACAGACTTACAGTGTAATCTCCAACCGTCTGAAGCGCACACCATCTTTCATTTTGTTTGGAAGTCTTTACGTCAGGCCTCATAACATATAGCAGGGAACAATGGAATGCTGGATCCGTGCATTGGAAAACCAGGTGGACCTCTTTCAGCGAAATCAGTCACAAATCTCGCTCTGGGTTGGAGACTCCCAGTCCCATCCTTCCAGCTGCCATTACATGACATTATATTACATTACAAACCAGGCACGTACAGATGCTTTGGCTAAACAAGCAGTAGCTACACGCCGCCATGACATCAGCCCTCATTTACGTCCTCTGGAACTTTCTAGAGGATCGACTTCCTGCATTTTTCCAATCAGCTTGAATGACGTAATGACCCGCCCTGCAAATACGTCTCGCTTTTGCATCTCTCTTTTGGATTTCGGGGCTAGAAACACTAAGTATTTTGTATACATGGACAATTACCCGAGCACGGACCTCATCAAAAGCCTCCAGGTCAAAATCTAAACAAGGAAAGTCCATGTAAGACTAGCCAATTTCCCCGTTTCCCCACGCGCCAAGGTTCACTTCCGTTGCTTGATGTCTACGGGGGCCTCGGAAACGCACACATGGGTATATTCGTGCGACGGGATGCTTTGAGCTGTTCATGCCGGCCTTGACTTAATCAAGCTTTAAACCTATTCCCCGTCAACGATACACGAAAGCGGTTGGCCCTGACCCGTGATCCATTTTGTGGCCGCGGAGAGGGGCCGTAATTGCGGATTGTGGAATGCCGTCGACCCCATAGAAGAGGTCGGTGAAGAAGCCACATAAATAGCGTCGGCGATGGTCCCGGAGGCTTCAGCGTCGTAAGACACAGGAAGCATTTGGCGCTCAGTGAACAGTCGCGTTAATATCCTTTGTAATGCCGCGGCGGAGTAAATCACTGTTGTCTTTCATCAGCGCTGATTAATCAACACACAACAAAGTGGATTTCGAATACAAATATGGCAGATTTATGGAGGGTGCGAAATGTGGGTCAGGACAGAGATAGATTTTTAATATGAAAGGACATTAGGCATAAATCAGCGAAGTTTAAAGCGGGAATGGAGTAAAAATTAAACAGTTGGTTGAAATTCTGGAAGCCATACGATCGTCTGTCAAGCGGTATGACATTGTTTAAGACGGATGACATTATGTTAAGCCTTTGAATTGCAAATAAACAATAAAACAAAGTACGAAAGATTATGAATTTTATGAAATGTTTGGTTTTACACGTTGATTTATGTGAAATGAAAATACCAACGTACAGAGTTGAAAAAACAATCTGATAAATGGTAGTTTAATGGTATAAACATAGAACTGATGAATAGTAAAAAAGATAAATAGACAACAAATACTAATAAAATACACTACTAAATACAGTCAACCAATTAAATATGGTCCCACTTTATGTTTTAATCGTACTTAATTTGTTTATGTTGTTGTAAGGTGATCTTGAGTGTCCAGAAAGGTGCCTAATAAATAAAATTTATCCATCCATCTCCCGCTTAATCCGGCTGGGTCGCGGGGACAGCGTGCTGCCCAATACTCATAGCACCTGACCCCCCCTATGAACCCCTCTGCAGGTGGTGAGCCCACAGGAGGGTGGACAACATGGTCCTTGATGTTAGTTCATAGGGGTGCGGGCATGTTTTTTTTGAGTTGATGGGGGAAACCGGAGTACCAGGAGGAAACCCATCCAGACACGGGGAGGAACATGCAAACTCCACACAGAAAGGCCCGGGCGACCCGGGGATCGAACCCGCAACCTTCTTGCTGTGAGGCCTGAGTGTTGCCACTCAGCCACCGTGCCGCTGAAAAATAAAATTTATTATTATTATTATTATTATTATTATTATTATTATTATTATTTAATTATTAACTGGATTGAGGGTGTATGCTTCAGCCAAATGAAGTTAATTGAGGCTAGCAGCTCATTGTTTTGTTGAAGGTAGACACCCGCTAACACTCCTGGTTTTGTCAGGGGCGGGTTCTGACAATCAAATCTGCTGCTAATCCTAGTGTGAGGCAGTCTCGGGGTGGCCAGGCTGGCGCCACCTAGTGCCTCTGCTCAATTTCATTTCTCTCCAGCAGCGAGGTCAGGGATCACAGTCACTATACGGTTCGCAAAAACCTTAGAAGTTGGCGCACCGGTCAATCAGCGAAGCGGTGTGTCGGCCAGAACCAACCCGAGTTGCAATAGCAGACTATACGCCACATGCACATGACCAAACAGCAATGATTGGTTAAATAAAAAAGTACCCGCCTACTGTCGAGCAAATGAATCCTAATGCAGCGAGGTCAGACGGTTTCCACGAAGTGAACCTGTCTTATGCATCAGGCTAATGAAACAAAATGAAGACATGAATTTTCTAAATATAATTTGTTAACATTGTGGAAAACTGTGTCTCAAGGTTATCTGTTGATTGGAGAAGATCAGAAGAACCACGTGAGATTTAGCCGCAAGACGCAGTGATGAGGAAGAAAACACAAGTTTCTATGTAAAAAGAAGACAAAATGAATGTTGTAAATATATCCACAGGTAAATGTTCATGTGTTGTTCATTCCAGGAGTTTTAGACCATCTACGCATCATAATTGTATGTGGAGCAGTAGCTATATTGTACTTGTATTAATAATAATACAGTCCATCCGTCCATCTGTCTTCTTGTTAATGTTCATATCATGATTTATTAAGAATTAAAAATACAAACACCATGATCATGTAGAGTGGGCTAAACATTTTAAGGCCAAAATGATGAGCCTCACAGCAGCAGTTACACAGGCAGGAACAACCATTTTTCAGTAGAATAATTGGAGCCATAATCGGTGGACCCAAATTGCACCAATGCTCAATTCATAACTGGAATGTGGCAGCTATCAGGTTAGCTCTATATCTACTGGTGTATGTGTGTATATATATATATATATATATATATATATATATATATATATATATATATATATATATAGTCTATGGATGGATGAAACTAATAAACTAGTTTAATCATGTCAGGTGGTTGTATTATAGTTTTGCGACCGGAAAGAGCATTGTTATCTTTTTCTTTCTTTTTTTTTGTTCTGTTTCTCTTTTTATTGTTTGGCTTTCATAAAAAATACAAAAGTGACGATGGGCATAGTCACAAAAAAGTCAAACATGTTGAGGATAGAAGTAGTTGTAGTAATTTGCAGATTGTACCGTCCATAATCTCCAATTCTTCACCTTAAAATGACCTTTTTTTCTTCTCTGCTTTTTAATAACTGTCAGTCCTAAAATCTTAAACAGACCTAATGACAAAACTTACGTAACCTGCATGTTCAGCCTCACTCTCCCCTTTATTTTCCGTGCGCTCTGTTGTTCAGAACATAAAGTCTGTGGCCTGTACCACAACAGTGTGAACGGTGGATAAAGGAAACAAGCAGGTGTAATCCAAACTCTTTTAAACTGTGCCAAAAGACACACGCACCTATTATGTGAGAGCTGACAGGCCCAGGGATGAGCTGCAGCGCTGTGTTTTCCTACTCAGACGGGGTCATTAAACATGCACTGGAGAACAAGCAGGCGTCCATGCTGAGGACCGAAGAATGTTGATCTCCTCACCGGCCTTTGATGACTGCAGCGGGGTGCGTCTGTCGGCTTTGTTTGTGGAGCAGCGAGTGGTCAGGTTACTTTAATGCACAGAGGAGTTGGCGAGGAGATAAGGAAGTGTCCACTCAGCAAGTTCGCCAGACTCGCATTGATCTGGTTGGTTTAGATTTCCAAGATATGTTTAAAAATGGAGTTACTGGATTCTGACGTGGTGCCAACATTGACCGACTGAAACATCAGAAGATTTAAACTTTACTTCATTTTTTGTGACATTATTTACATGTGTAATTATGACTTTACATAGTGACTCGTAGTGTAAAACCTTTTCTTAAGCTGTTGATGATAAAAATTAGAGAAATTGGTAGTTCTTCACTTTACAGTACTGTTTAGTTTTAGCATACATAAGGCGCACCAGATTATAAGACGCATTAAGTGAGACTGATATCTTAGCCCAGGCATCCACGATCCATCGGCAGATCGTGGCGTAACTCGCCCGACGTCGCGTCTCTGTCTTGGTGAATGTGTTTTCGCCTTCTGTCGTCCAACGCTCCCACACAGCTGCAGTTTAACTCTGAACGACCTGTTGACACCGATATCCAGCGGTTGGAGTTCTTTGGTTAATCCACCTGGAATGATGGCAGCACTGAATTAGTTTGCTTCACTTTGGCGTGTGTTTCTTAACTGGTGCCATTTTGGGGTCCTTATACACACACCATAATATGATGTTGAAGCAGCGTACGTGTTACTCCGCGAGGCTGCTGACTTCGGTGACTGTAAAGCTCCGACAATCCATCAAGCGGTTCGGCTTCGTAGCTTAACAAACTCGTACTAAACCATTTTGACAGATTTTTGAGCGCCGTGGACCACATAAAATTAGTTCGAGGTCAGTGAGCACAACCAGAATTAATACATTATAAGGCGGACAGTCGATTTTTGAGAAAATTAAAGCATTTTAAGTGCGCCTTATAGTCCTAAAATATGGTATAACAGGGGTCTCCAACCTGTAGCTCAGGAGTTAGCAGTAGCTCCACTCCCTTCCAAGTACCTCGCCTAGGGATAAATGCATACATATTGCGCTGAATAACTCAGATTTTATTGTTAAATGCCTATTTCTGTTGTAAATGTATAATTTTGATGCCTAATTTGTGCACTGATATCTGGAGAATGGGTTATGTTTTAGAGACATCTAACTGTACCTCATTTTCAGCTTACCATGGCGCTTATATTTACAATATTTCTGGCGATCGCTAAAATTAGTAGTGCTCTGGCATTTTTGTTTTACAAAAAGTAGCTCACAGGCGTTTCGTATCTATAGGATGAAAATAGCATTGTAACTACATGTGCAATGACGGAATTACACTGTAATTCCTATTGGAAATTACTTCATTGTACAGTAATATACTACTAATTTAGAAAGATTTGTTGGAGCAGATATGGTTGCATCATATTATTTTAGCCAATAGTCTGGTAGGGCCTATACATTGATCTTGCATGATGATGTTATTTACTCCCCAAGAGCATCTCATCATGTTTTAACTTACTATACAAAGCTGTTCCTTCAAAGACTATAACATTACACATTTTAATCAGTGTAGTCATATTTTGTGGGTTTTTGAAGATAGAAATTGCGTTTTTCATCTCTGCAGTCGCATCAGTTGATATTGGGTAAATATCGATATCATAAACTAAACCTAAACCATTATTAAGACTGTGAATTGAAAAAAAAAAAGTATGTATATGCTATAATCTGGAAACAATATTACTTAAATGAATGCATCCCTCTTTCCAATTATGTTACTGTGCTATAAATAGTGTGTGAATAAAAACATAGAACCGTTTTAATATGCCAATTATTATTGTGTCACATCACAGCACATTATGAGGTGACAGATGCAGAAAATTGCATTGCGGGTACAAAAAGAAAAGAAAAAAAATCTATTGTTTTCACACTGAAGCTGCAAGTTCAATTAACGGTCTCCCACTTTTGGTCACGGAGTGCAAACTAATCAAGTGTTCGTACTCCCCTCACAGCTGACCTCACGGAGCCTGCTTCTAATCAGGCCTCTTCGGGACGGTCCGGGAGAGGGGCCCGGAGCAGGACCCTGGGATGAAATCGTTTTTTAAAACTCGTGCGTTGGGCCAGCAGCTGCTTTTTGATGATGTAATAAACAGTTACCGCAAAATTAGATCGGATCGCCCTGGGGAGAAATCTAATGACCTTATTTTTGAATCTCAGTTATCTACGGTAGTACAACTGGCCCGGGTTTGGTATTGTTATTAACTGGGGCTGTGCGCTGTGTTTTTGAAGTCATTTGCGGACGAAACCTGCCCCCATTAGTCATTTCATTACTCTAATAATACCATTGTGTGTTAAAGCCGTGTAGAGAGGATACAGCTGTCACTACGCACTCCAGCAGTAATTTCTGTTCGATCTTTTCGCTTGTTTTGTTGTGTGATGGTCTGAAAAACTGCAGGATTTTATATGTGCATGATGTAAATTATTGGTTGAGCGTCTGCCATTTGCCTCCACGGAAATGGCGATAAATATACAATATCTCGATGGACACAAGCAGGTGACACCATCAGGCCAAGTTAAAGGTCAGATTTGTGGAGAGGCGACCCCGGTTATGGAGAGAACGTAGGAATGCTGACGATTTTCGAGGTATTTTATCAGCAATAAAGACGTCTGTGATTGAGTAAATGCAACATCTGGATAATAACAACTCTATGGAGACAAGCAGATGGTGGATTCTCTATCAGAAAACCTCATAATGCACCTTTAAGTTATTTATTAAAGGTCCTATATTATGCGTAATTGACTTTAGGGAAAGTTAAGCGATGTTAGAATGCTGTTACTTCATCAAAAACATTACCAGAGTTGTGTTGTGTTTTATTCACACATGTTTGAGTAACACTGCATTATCAGTCTTGTTTACATCTCCAAAGCTCAAAATGCTCTGTTCCACCTTGTGATGTCATGTTTACATATTACCTTTCGTTCAGTAGAGATCGGCTGTTCTAGGGATGAAATTATCCCTAGAAATTATCCCAACAAAGTGAATTTTAGTCAAGTATGAGTATGTCACAGAGTCAATATACAGTACAAAATACCTTACACGTATACATGTACGTGTAGACATGATAATATAATTTCCTTTACATATGTCGTGGCCATACCGGCTTGTCAAAGCCTGATCCCTAGTATGCCTAGTATGAAAGTAGTGTGTGCGTGAATGGTGGTGGTGGTCGGAGGGGCTGATGGCGCAGATCGGCAGCCTCGCTTCCGTCAGTCTGCCCCAGGGCAGCTGTGGCTACAATAGTAGTTTACCACCACCGGGTCTGGAGTGAATGAATAATGCTCTGTAAAGCGTCTTTCAGTGTCCTGAAAAGCGCTATATAAAACTGATGCATTATTATATGTATTATGTAAAGATTATTCTAGAGAAGGTGCATAGAGTTTAAATTAGGGATGTCCCGATCCGATATCCAGTATTGGTAACAGCACCCGATCCGGCTCTTTTATAAGTATCGGACAGTATTGGGTTAGGGTTGGTTAGTCAATCACGTCATCGGACTGATCCAGTTTCACTTGTTTTTGCAGCATCGAGGTGCTTTACGGCAGCTGTAAATCAAAACGCCTCCATGTCGCTGTGTGGGACTTTTCACTACAACAAAACGAGAGTCAAACAGCGACGCAATCGCTGCAAACAAACAGTTTCTCATGGAGGAACCAGCAGAGCCACTTTAACACTACCAATTTGATTCGTCACTTACAAAAGAATCATCCGGACGAGTTTGAGATTTACAAGCGCAAAGTCACAGCAGCAAACACTGGTGGAGGTATCGGATCGGTATCGGTAAGAGCACTCCTTAAAAAAATCAGATCGGAAGCCAAAAAATCTTGATCATCTCTAGTTTAAATACCCAATTGAGCACTTCCCGTACTCCCACATGACAACACAATGTGGACAAAGAGCGAAGAACTCAGCCAAAATATGCAGGGTTTGTGTGTTAAACATGTGTGAATGAAACAAAACACAACTCTGGATATGTTTTGGAGGAGGAAACATTATAACAGATACGAAAATGCCAAATTATGTGTGTTGATGCCCTTTGTGGGAGTTGTTTCTAGGTCTCCACAACCTGCACAAATGTTCCCATCCCATTAAAACGTATTTCCTTAACACATCTCCGCGTTTCAGATGACATTTACACATCAGTACTAATCAGGCTCCCATAGTCGTTAAGGAGTAAACTTCACATTCTTTCCTGTCTCTTACTATCTTTAGTTTTACTCAGTACCACATGGCTGTACCTCAAACCAGGCTGTCTTCTGATAAAACTACCGTGATGGATTGGCTCATGGCGGAACACAAATCTTAAACAACATAAATAAACTCTTGCATCCCTGTGTGCTTTTGTGGAGCCCTCTGACTCTTGGCACATGTAAAGAGAATACAGAGGAACTGGGTCAGCCAGACTTTGCTCACTGGTACGCTATCGTAGAACGCTTATCTGGTTTTTCACTTGGCAATGGGATTTGGGAGGATTTATAGCAACCCATATCCAAAAATACAGATGGAATTAAAATACACCTAATGACACTGCATGTTGTATATTTAGTTATCTGTAAGTTCAAACTGTGGCCTCATTAAATAACATCATTACGCCGTCCAGAGTTCTAAAGACACTATACGTGATTTTAACCAACACTTTGAAGTGATCCGAACTTATGCCTTACTTAGAGTTTAAATTCAGAGTCGCCTAATTATTCACAGCAATTAATTCATAAGCTTGCAACTTTCAACTTAAAACTAGGGGGGACCGGGCCTTTTCTGTGCCTTTTGAGTGTTTTAAGTCTCGTCTTAAGACCCACTTTCCCTCTCTGGCCTTTAACATCGTCTGAGGTATATGGGCCTCTGTGTCTTTTATTTATTTTAATGTTTTTATTTTACCTTTTTATTATTTTATGTATATTCTTGCTCTTATTTGATTTGTTTTATTGTTTTTATGAGGACTAGTGGAGCCAAATAGAGCTTTATTTTTATTTCTATTCGACGTTTTATTTATATTGTGCAGCATTTTGGAAATTATTTTGTTTATGAAATGTGCTATAGAAATAAAGTGGATTGGATTATAAAGCTAAAAAGAACTAGCACGGCAAACGGCATTCTCATTTTGACCCTGAGAGCTGTTTTTACAATATACTGTATCTTCACTGGGGCAGAAGTTTGTTCAATAGAAATCTACAGCCACTTTAGTAAATCATCACAGAAAGGAAAATCTGTAGAATTTAGGTTTAGATAGTTCTGGGATGTTTTTCTTCTACGGCTGTGCAGGGTTGGCCCGGTGCTGAATCCTTTTGTTCTGTCTGGGTGGCTCACCAGGTCCACCTTTCTGTTGTACTTTGTTTTGGGGCACGGGAGGGTTTTTTTTTTAAGTAAATTAAACTAACTTAGAAAAACAAGTTAACTTTTGTAACCTGTTTGACTCCTCTGTCCTCTTTAATGTTTAATTGAGTGTCTTAACAGTTATAAATGATTTTTTCGCCATTTTACAAGCAATGCATACGACTATAAATGAGTTCTGAATGAGATTTTAGAATAAAAGTATTTTTTGTTAGTTAAAGCAGTGAGTAATGGTCATTATGAGAACTGGATCAGGTGTTTTTTGTCCGCATAATGGGTGCGATGTCTTAATTTTTATTTAAATGAACTTGAATGAAAGGTCTTGGGGTAGTCAAACCTGGAGATACCCTGAAAACCTGTGATTTGTCCCAGTTTTATACAAGAAATGTCGCAGTCTGACCAGTCTGACCCTTGCCAACAGTAAAGAGAGGCATAAATTGTCATTTGTTTAGATAAAATACAAAAAAATTACCAAAACACAAAGAAAATGTGACCATACTGACTCATGTGTTAGTCATGAACGGTCTCTGCATGACAATTTTCCTTGATTACACACTTTTTTATTATTACCAACCACCAAAAAACCGGGAATGTTAGTTTTTTTTTTAGTTTGAAATTGTGGTCACCCTACCCATGTAGCACGTGTCTATAAATACCCTGCTGAAAAGTGGCCGACGCTCGCGGTTAGCCTTCAGTGCTCTCAGATTATGGGCACATCGGATCAAACAGGTGTCGAACCAGAGCGAGTGTGAAGCGCCCGGCCCTCCAGACTGCATTAGCACCCCTGCACCCCACAATGGCCCATCTAAACTGGGCCCACAGCACACGGGGAGACAGGGAGCAGCTGCAGGGTCAAAATACTCCCGCTCGACAGGTGCAGGAGTCGGGGCAAAGCTAAGCGAATGTGTTGGGAGTCAGAATCGGACACCTGAAAGAGTAAGGGATATGAAAATGTTTTAGCAGCGCTGCGTGTCGTTCATTTAGAGGACACATAGCAGGCGCATACATGAGAGGGTGGAGGAAAGGGATCTGGTGGGAGTGGGCGAACGGGGGTGGTGGGAACTTGAGTGTGGATATGTCTAAATAAAAGTACAGAGAGCGTATTTACAGTTCTGCGCTGAAGTTTTGATTTTTGACTACATGCTACAAACGCCACAACACAACAAATACAAACGCCACAACACAACAAAAAGCCACAACACACTAAAAAAGTCACAACGGAAGTGATCGCAGGACTCTATTTTGCAACCTGGGAGGGCTCACAACAAATACAAACACCACAGCACAAATGCAAACGCTGCAATACAACAAAAAGCCATAACACACCAAAAAAAGCCACAACGGAAGTGGCCGCGGGACTCTGTTTTCCGACAGACCAAGTGATGAGGATCAAGCGGGAAGTGAATGGGAAAAGTTGGAGAAGAAGAACGTGAAAAGTAAAGGAATGGAGAAGTGAACAAAGTTGGAGATGTAAGTAAAAGTAATTTATTGTTTTTGTGGGCATATTTACGACGGTCAGATGTCACTATCTGACCGCAGTAAATAATTTCCCGCTTGGTCCATGGGAAAATAGAGTCCTACATTCACTTCCATTGTATCTTTTTTGTTGCCTTGTGGCGTTTGTATTTGTTGTGAGCCCTCCTGGGTTGGAAAATAGAGTCCTACAGTCACTTCCGTTGTAGCTTTTTTGTTGTGTTGCGGCGTTTGCATTTGTGTTGTGGCGTTTGTATTTGTTGTGAGCCCTCCTTGGTCGGAAAATAAAGTCCAGTGGTCACTTCCGTTGTGGCTTTTTGTTGTGTGTTTGCATTTGTTGTGAGCCCCCTCCAGCTTCCGTAACATGCAGTTCTGTAAAGTTCAAATTGCTGCACGTTTTATTAGAGTCTCATGCATTTTAGATGGAGATTACCAAACAAAAAAATTGATTGTAATGTAGCATAGTGCTGTAACCTGATACTGTGGAGCACTCTAAATCAGAGGTCTTCAACGGGGGGTCGCAAAATCCTTGGTTGATTTGACTTTTTTTTTTTTATTTCTTCATTTTTGTGGGTTCTGGCTCTTCTTCTCTTCTTCATCACGTCTGTCCTTCTCTCTTCATTCCCTCGTTTCTTGCCCCTGTCAAACTGCAAACACCTCAGCGCGGATTTTATTGTTTCTAGTTATGTGAAAAGGTCCATTACAGCGTTACTTTTACACACAGTAGAAGCTCCACACGGCCTACCCTCGGAAAGGCATCATGCAACTTCATTCCAACTTCATTTAATCAGGCTACGAACTCCGCCGCCTCCTCTCTACGAGCGACCGGGAGAGGCTCTCGCTCCTCAGATCAGAATGACCGGAAAAGTCCCATGGCCTAAATTAAACTCTTGTCCGTGTGCGCCCTCTCCTCTCTCGTTTAATCTGATCATTAAAAAGAGTCACACTTTGAGCCCATTTTCCATGATGTCATTGCTCCATTGATCTTCTCACACAAAGTGCAGCTTAAACTCCAGGCCTGAGTCAGAAATAAGCCTCTGACCAAAGCTGTCATGGAACGATTTGAGGCTTAAACTAAAGATGGAGTTAGATTCAGCTCAGGATTTCAGGACTTTTTAAGCAACTTCAATGGAATACGCCCCTAGTATTGAATGTACGATAACAGAGTAGTTGTTTATACACGACACTAGGCCCAATTTAATATAAAACACAATTGTACGCCATATATATACTGTCGTAGGGGGTTCCTGCTCCAGCTCTGCATCAGTTTGGGCGTCCCTGGCCTGAAAAACATTGAAAACCCCTGTTGTAGATAAAAAAAATAAAAAAAATTTCATAACCAAAAAAGTCCCATGGAGATTATTAATCTCTATTTCAAGGGAGTCCTGGCCAAGACAGCGATGCAACAATAAAATTCAGAACATTACAGGCAAAATTTCAGACAACAAATTTCATAAGACTATTTAAAACCATGGATTTCATTTCCAAACCTTTGAGCAATAGTGTAAACTGCCCTTTTGGACCCAATTATTATTATAACACTAGTATAACATTTTGGCCAAATTTCTGTTCTTCTTCTTTTTCTTTCTTCTACTCTCCCCACCCAGCTGCATGTACACGTGTCACTGGCTTTCATCTTTCATTCAGACTTTTACAGACAAAAACTAAATAAATAAAAATGCATGCACACAAACTGTCCCAGTCATTTTGTCATAGGCAATATATTTTCCCCAAGAAACTTTATAAAGTGACTTGGACATTTATGCTATCGGGTTAACAAATTGTTCCTTTCATTATCCAACTGAGTTACCGAGATCAAATAGTGTTGGGTAATCTGACTGTACGGACTCCAATCACAGAGGTTTCCTTGGTTTGGGTTGATTACTAGCTCAAAAAACACAATGCTATAATTTGTGTGTTCTGTCAAAACATGAATCCTTCTCCAAACCAGATTAACTGTTGACCTCTCCATTTTACAGGCCCCAGCAACGACTTTATCTCAATTAAATTAAATTAAATTATAAATGGATTGTAATAAATTGTACAGCCCTTTATTTTCCAATTTCAATCTCTGCATCTGCACTTATGCTACATTATTTAAAGCGTTCATATTACACTATTTTTAGTTTTTTCATCACAAACATACTTGGAGTGTTGAAGCTCTGTTCCAACTTGAAAACGCTCATTTCCACCTTGTCATGTCATATGGTAATAGCTGAAGTGCTCCACTGTGTTTTTAAACTCCATATACCTTCACAAGAATCTAGTGTTGTAGTCAAGCCCGCACTAATCAAGAGCAAGACCAGTCCGAGACCACAAGAGACGAAGACAAAACCAAGACTTCCGAGGATGGAAACTGAGACAAGACCAAGACTTTTAAAGGTTGAGACCGAGACAAGACTGAGACCACGGCCCATCGAGACCAAATCCAGACCGTCTTGGTCATTTCCTATGTTTATTTGTATTTTGGCACATATGTTTTTATAAATCTATCTCCATTCTATCTGATTCATGTTAATTTAAGATTAAAATGAGCCAAGCAGACTGTACTGCACTAAAACACTCTGCGCCCCTTTTTTGGACCCTCACCCAAAGTTTGGGAACTCCTTCTTTAAGCCCACTTCCACTGACACTTTACAGAAAACAACTTCAAAGTGAGTCAAGTAGGTTTTTTCATCGTGATAACATTCACCGTTACATTATCTTACTGGTTTTAAGGTGATATTTAGTAGCCTCTGCACATTTACCTGCTGTAATGAAAGATGATCGCACTTGTCGAGTGTCAGACCTCGACTTCGAGACAAGAACGAGTCCAAACGATTCAAGACTGAGACAAGACCGAGTCCAAGCGGCTTCAAGACTGAGACAAGACCGAGTCCAAGCACCTTCAGGACTGAGACAAGACCGAGTCCAAGAGCTTCAAGACTGAGACAAGACCGAGTCCAAGAGCTTCAAGACTGAGACAAGACCGAGTCCAAGCACTTCAAGACTGAGACAAGACCGAGTCCAAGCGGTTCAAGACTGAGACAAGACCGAGTCCAAGCGCTTCAGGACTGAGACAAGACCGAGTCCAAGCGGTTCAAGACTGAGACAAGACCGAGTCCAAGCGCTTCAAGACTGAGACAAGACCGAGTCCAAGTGCTTCAAGACTGAGACAAGACCGAGTCCAAGCCGTTCAAGACTGAGACAAGACCGAGTCCAAGCGGTTCAAGACTGAGACAAGACCAAGTCCAAGCACCTTCAAGACTGAGACAAGACCGAGTCCAAGCGGTTCAAGACTGAGACAAGACCGAGTCCAAGCGGTTCAAGACTGAGACAAGACCGAGTCCGAGCGCTTCAAGACTGAGACAAGACCGAGTCCAAGCGGTTCAAGACTAAGACAAGGCCAAGTCCAAGCGGTTCAAAACTGAGACCGAGTCCAAACGTGGTCGGGTCCGAGACGAGACCAAGACTGTAAAAAAGGGTTTTTGAGGCCAGTCTTGAGTACTATGACACTACTAGAATCATTTTGATCATTTCAGCCCTGGATTTGCCCAATTTTACTCAAGCCTATTAATCCTTGTATTATGCAAACACGTGTGAACGAAACAAAACACAACTCCAGGTGTGTTTTTGAGGAGGTAACAACATTTTAACATGGCTTAAAGCTCAATTCTGCGTAATCTAGGACCTTAAAGTACATCAGCCACACACATATTTACTCCTCACTCTACAGCCGTCACACAACATGCTCTAGTAAAACACGAATGTTGCACCATTGTTATCGCCCAAACGCGCCACTTTTCACTCCATAATTTCACAAAAAAAGGTTACGGTCCGGGTCCGCGGGTGACGCTGCCCCCTTCGACCCCGAGCTGTAACCTGACCACAGAGGTGGTCCGAGTCAGGGCAGGGTCGGTGATTTATGGAGCCACCAGCGCCTCTCACGCCCCCAAGTCCTCAGTCTGATCCACGGGGCCAGACCAGCTCCCCAGGTCGAAGGTCAACTACGGCGTGAAATATGTCCAGACGAGGAGAGAGGTCAAAGCGTCGGCAGAACCATTCCAGAAAACAAAACACAGAAGTAGACACAGAGGAGTTATAAATACAGTACTGGGGTAGAGCTTATTTTCATTTTTGGAAAACACTCCCATCGCAATATCTGTAGTAAAAATCCTGAGTTTGTAATTGTGGTACACCTACTTTTTAATGTTTTTTATTAGCTCGTTAGCATAGGCTACTAGTTACAGGTTAACTGCTGAGGTCCATCCTGCAGAAAGCTAATTACGGTCCATTTTTGCCCCCTTTTCTTTTAGCAACCCTTTTTTTCAGAATTGTAGAGTTGTTTTATGGAATTGTTCATGATCAAGTGCCAATTTGCAGTTGAACTGGTTGATTAAAGGGCAAATATAACTGTCCCCACATCAAAAACATACCTGGAGTTTTATTTTGCTTCATTAATCCAAAGTTTTCTTCTCATTCTGCCCGGATTGTTGCGTCACAGGCAAAAATCCCAACATGGTTCTATTAAAAAAGCATTCACGTGGCCTAAGGATTTCATTTGTTCATTTTTCGGAGATTAATTGATTATTATTAGTCAGAGACCAGTCTAGCTCAACACAGTATACATTTTTATCTTCTCAGTCCAAAAGCTTCTGATTGAAAATTACTTCTGGGTGGCAGGGGAAATGTCTCGGTTTCAAAAACATTGTCCAGATAAGATCGAATTAACCTCTTTTTACTCAGTGACTACAAGATGTAGCCTTAATATGAAGTTTTTTAGTAGTTAGCAGTTAAATCCCATGGTCAAGACAGTATTTATCACTGACATTGTGCTCCTGGGCTAGAAAATGATGCCATCTTGTATGAATGTGGTGTGTGATTGATGTTGGCTTCTATCTACATCATAGTTTGTGTGTTTTGAGTAGTTTTAAACATGTTTGGCTTAATGACATGGCACTGTCCAATTGCAATTTCCTCAGTTAAAAGGGTTCAAATTTCATAATAAATCACCACATTTCTGTAGTACCTCTGACCTCCATGGAACCAAATCATTTTTTCAGAACTCATGAGTTATTCTGCATGTTTTTTGTACTTAAAGTGTTAAAATGTCATGTAGTGCGACTGTGTATCATGTGGTGCGACTAATAACAGCAGGAATTCTGTGGCTGGAAAAGTATATACTTGGGTAAATGCTTCTTTAGGCATTTTTCTTCATTTGATGCATTTTCCAGGGCAGTAGTTTGTTCATTAAACACAAGCAGGTGACTGTCATATTGGAGCAAAAGAAAATATCAATATGCATTAAAAATCCAAAGAAATGCCAACAGTTTATTTCTATACACTTCATATTACTCAGAACTTAGATTAATATCCCAACCATGTTTTAGAAAATAAAACAATTTTAAGGTTATTCTCGGTCGCACCACATGACATTTTACATTGAAAATGCTTCATATAAATGTTAAACACAGATTTAGAAAATAATGTTTTTTTATATTTTAGAATTTGCCTGTTGAAAGTCCTTATACGTCATTGACCCATTTATGTATGCATGTATTTTTTTTAATTTAATTTGGACATACGGGGTGCTTAAAATGTAGAACTATCACAACTCTATTATAACTATATCATTGCAACAGGAATATATGTGATTCGCCGGTTGCTTGGTCTGTTGGTTGGGAGAAAAAGGAAATCCTGGGAGCTCTGTGGATCCTATCAGAGCTTCAGACAAAGGAGCAACATGTGTTTTGTTGGGAAACGGTGAAGTGGAGCAGAGGAGCTGTGCCTCTGGGGACCACGGCCTCAAAGATCACGTATAAATCTAAGTAAACAAACACATCGCTTTCTGCTTAGTAAATAAACGGACTGCAGAACGGGGACTTGCTTGCTTGAGATTTGCTAGTGTCGTTTTAATAGAGGCACTGTTTGTTCTCGGGGTCTATAAGCTCCACTTACTGCACATTTAAAAGAGTAGGAGAAGTTCAGTGAGTCATTTAGCCCTGAGAGATCATTCTTTAGCATATATAAGCTACATATACACACACGTTATCTAGGATTAACAGAAAAATAGACGGACATCTCATTATTTCCAAGAATATGTTCCCATGATCTGATAAAAGATATATCTAGGTAAGTTAAAATGACATAAATTGAGAACATTTTCCTTTATTTTAGTCGATACAACTTGACAAGTACAATTATCTAAGTGTGTTTTTCTTAATTCAAGCAATATTCGATTTTGTTTCTTATTTTAAAAGCAAAAAGTTGTTGTTTTTCTTATTTTAAGGTAGCAAGATCATATTTTAAGTACAAAAAGTCTTCTTCCACTGGCAGATCATTATAATTGTGAAGTGAAATTTCCTCAGATCATGGTAAAACTTTCTTAATTCAAGTCATCTTAACTTGGATTTTGTTTTTTGCCGTGTGTTTTTAGGAAACTGTCCATTTATACATCACGCTGGGGGTGTTCTGCATGTATGTGTATGACCGAATGTTCATTAGTTACTACGTTGACACAATGTACACATTAGAAAACAGCCAAAAAGGTTTTAAAATGGTCTGAAAACTCAAAAAAACAAACTAAATGAATTTAAATTAAACGTTTCTGGAGCCGGTGATAGATACGAGCGTTCATGGTCCTGTTTAAATGTTCACAAAAAGGGTGAAAAAAGGTGAAAAATTCTTGGTTAATGCACAGGTCCAGTTCACAGTTTTATTTTTATGTCGTCTGGTTAAAATAAATGCCTTTTATATTATGCACGGTATTGTATATGCAGATATTTGAGGGGGAAAAATGACTTGTAACTCATGCATTTAACAAAGCATTTCATTGCGCAATATCCAAAAGAAAATCTACCGATGAACACGCCAATTTTTGTTCAATCAGGAGTGTTGTTTTCTAAGAATCATGGGTAGAGATTGATGAACCACGTGGAAACATCTGCGTAAGACTATTCCACACAGTTGCTTCTCTGTTGTGGTGCGATATCTGAGCGGCAGCAATGACTAAGTGGCTCGAGTTAACAGTTCAAACCAATTCCTGACTCATGATTCACGATTAGGTACAGGCTCTTTAAGTACTTTGTCATCGTAATCTTTGTTGCCTCATGTCTTTGATTGGATTATTGAATCACCAGTAGCAATGTTTTATAAAAAGCCAGATGACGTTGATCTCGTAGTATTTACCATTTTTAGAACAGAAGCCTCCGCTGTAACTCAGTTTTGATCCTAAGCAATAGACTTGACACTGATGTGGTATTGGAAAAACCACAATTCTAATAAAAACAGTTTATCTAGCCAATAAAATCTGGTTTTCAACATTAAATCATAGTACTTTTTTTATTTTACCATGTGTCTTCTCTCAGATATTCAGTTCCACAGTGGTCCATGGGCGTATGTCAGGCCCAATATGTCAATCACGATCTACCAGCCGATCGCCAAGGTAGTGCTGGTAGATCGCCAAGGTGGATCGTAGTGCAGTACTTGAGACCGGGCTTGGTCTTAAGACTGGTCTTGGTCTCGAGACTGGCCTTGAGAATATTTTTTTATGGTCTTGGTCTTGTCTCGGATTTGACTGCATTTGGACTCCGGCTTGTCTCGGTCCTGAAGGCGATTGGACTCGGCCTTGTCTCGGACTCGAGGTCTGGCCCTCGACGAGTGCGATCATATTTCATTACGGCGCTGCTGTCGGCAATAAACTCACACCGGTGTAGGAGTGTGCGGGGAGTCTCTCTGCAGTCTGAGCGCTCGTCTGGAGCGCCACATCAGCACACGTGTCTCGAGTACCAGCGTGTATTTCGAGGCAGGTTAAACTTTTTAAAACATCCTACCTGTCCGCCTGCCTCACTTCAGCACACCACTCTCCGCCTTTTCACGCTCTCGCCCCTCCCTGCATGTAGCACACACAGGCTCCCTCCCTGCACACTTAGAAGAGCAAGACGAAACGTGAAGCAAAAACTAATCTATGTCACAGTGTTGGTAGAGAGCAGGCCTACAGCACAAAGCAGACCTACAGCACAAAGCAGGTCTACTCTGATATGTAGTGGAAGTTTGCCTAATAAAAACGCACAAATGCATCTGTATTTGTCACAATGCGTTTTGTAAATTATGTAGAGGCTGGTAAATACCACCGCAAAACCAGTAAGAGAATGTAACTCCAGTGGAGCTTGAAAAAACAGGTTTTAAAAATCCGCTTTCTTCACTTTCTTCACAGTTTCATGTAAAGTGCCAGTGGGAGTTATCTTAAAGGAGTTCTCAAACTGTGGGTGAGGGTCCAAAAAAGGGGCAACATTCATCAGATAAAATGGAGATAGATCTATAAAAACTTATTTACATGAGTCAGGCTTTTCCCACATGAAGATCATTAAGTCCAAGTACCGTTCCACCATGACTGATTCTCAATATATTTATAAATACGTAAATGATTTGCATTTTTGTAGTAGGCAGATCATTTTGACTTTTCATTTTATAAGTAGCTCGCAGGCTGAAAAAGTGTGGACACCGCTGGTCTACGTGGTCAAGATTATTCTAAATCTATTCAGGAAAAGTTCATTTCAATACGAATATGGGAGCCAGACATGACATCCCACCTTATCTGAGCTGCCCGTTTCCACTGCAAATATCAGTCTGAAGTTCCTCCCTCTCCTCCTCCTCCTCCTCCTCTCACTTCCTCTGTACGTCTTGCAAAAACACTGGTCAGGTAACGGTGGCATGTTGTTTTCTCACACCTCAGTAGCAAAGTTTCATTTCTTTTTTCTAACTTCTGTGCTGTCAAAAATAAACGAGGTGCCATCTTTACGGCTTCATTCTGCTAATTCAAAGTTCAGGTTGCGTTTTCAGTGCTGCAGCCGTCTGGGCAGAGCTGTGGGGGCTGCTGCCACCTAGTGTTGGCTGGGGAAAGTTTGGGGCAGACTGAAGTGGCGTGGAAAGTTTGTGTACAAAAGTTGTGAGTATGACTTACAGTGTTAACGTGGCACAGATGGATTCAGGAATAACAAAATTTATATCTACCGCATGCATAGAAATTCAGATTTTCCTCTTTTCCTGTTCAGATGAAAATGTGATATAAATCTGATTTGATTACAAAACCACTATTGTTTTCAGTGGTTCTGAGGTTGAGCAAAACGTTAAGGTTGTTTTATTGTTTATGTTAATTTGAAATCCAAAAATTTATAAATTTGTGTAGTAAAAAACACATATCGGCAGCGCAATTAACAAAATGAGCATGTACACAGCAAAAAGTGGAGTGTTAAAATGGACTCTCACAGAATCAATTTGAACATTTTCTCAGAGTTTGTATAAATCCAGTCTGTTCGAGAGTTCATTTAACATTTATGGAAATGTTAATTAAGTAACACTGGACCAAAGTTCCTGTTTAACCCCCAAATTAAGAGTTATATTAATGCTTTGAGCGTAAACGGGTAACACTTTGTAGGGTTATCCTGATTTAGCCAATCAACAAACAGAGATGTTTGATTTTTACACTTTATTTGAGATCATTTAAGATGAAATTATGCACAAAAGTGGTTCAAACTGGGCTTCTTTCACAGGAGTTTGAAGTGGTGGGTGGGAGGTGCCAAATTAACACTAAGAGAAGTTGAATTAACACTAAGGGAAGTTGAATTAACACTCGAGGAAGTTGAATTAACACTCGAGGAAGTTGAATTAACACTCGAGGAAGTTGAATCAACACTAAGGGAAGTTGAATCAACACTAAGGGAAGTTGAATTAACACTAAGAGAAGTTGAATTAACACTAAGGGAAGATGAATTAACTCCAACCATGTCAACTTTGGCAAATAACCCCGACTCAAACCCCCATTTACCTTTCAAATAGTAAAAGTTTTTGATAAAAACAACTGAAATTTTAACCCTCCTGTTTTTTCCGTGTATTTTTTGTCTGTTTACAGAAAGGCTAAGACATTATGTAAAGTCAGAATAAGATAATTATGCAAATCTGGCCTTTCAGTGAAAATATAGGCAATAAATTCAAGTACTGTATTGATATAAAGAGTACTGTATTACTGTTACTGCTAAGTACAATATAGCTACAGCTCCACATATAATGCTGATGCTTAGATGATCTAAAACTCCTGGAATGAGCATTCACTTGTGAATATATTTAGAACATTCGCTTTGTCTTCTTTTTATATAGAAACTTGTCTTCTCACATTTGCGGTGCTACATCCTCATCCCTGCATCTTTGGCTAAATCTCAAGTGGTTTTTCTTCTGATCTTCTCCAATCAACGAGACACTGTTTTCCACAACTTTAATTAGATTTAGTTTGTTTCATTAGAAGAAAACACAAACTTTCTATTTACCTCTTCTATTTACTTTCTAGTTTTATTTAACTGATGTAGTTTCACTTTTTTAACAAATGAAAAAGTTGTGAGCGAAAATATTTAGCTCAGTGGTTAGAGCCTTTATCCAAAACCCAATAGTTTCTTTGTTTGCTTTTCAGTCAAAGAAGAAATGATTTATTTTGGCCAGTGAATATCTGATGGGTGTATTCAACTTGTGTTTGTGCCCACACTAGATAACAATAGTTTTTAACCTGCTTTTTAGTCATAAGCTCTTCCACCTCGGCCACTGCCGAATCGTAGAACAACCAACACTGAAAAAGGAAGGAAAATGAAAGGGCCCATATGAGACTATTTTCTATATTAGATCTATATTAAAATGTTATTTCCTCATCAAAAACAGACCTGAAGTTGTGTTTTGTTTCATTCACACATGTTTAACACACAAACCCTGCATATTTAGGCCTGAGAACACTCCACCTTGTGATGTCATGTGGTCATACAGGAAGTGCTCCACTGTGTTTTCAAACTCCATACACCTTCACTAGAATCGTTTGGATCATTATCAGTTTTGGAATTAACCATCTCTACTGAACTAAAGGTAAAAAGTAGCTGTTAGCTTGAAAACTACCGCTTTATGACATCACAAGGTGGAACAGAGCATTTTAAGCTTTGGAGATGTAGACAGACTAATAATAAAAGGGTTACTCAAACATGTGAATGAAACAAAACACAACTCCGGGTATTTTTTTTGAGGAGATAACCACATTATAACATAGCTCAAAGCAAAAAAAGAGACAATTTTGTATAATTTAGGGACATTCCCGGAATTTTGGACATAGGGCCTCATTTACTAGTGAGCTAGAGTGTAGTCAACGTGTGGAGTCCTTATAGTTGCAGTTGATGCTAGGCTAACGGATCTCTATGACCATTGTTAGCCTGCTACTAAAAACACCCCCTCCACAAAGCACCCGATGCAAATCTATTATTACGCCAGACTATCGATGTAAATGTCTGCGTTGATAGAATAATGTTAGAAGTAAAACCAACCGTTGCATTTGAAGGATTTGTGTCTGAGCAGCAGCAGTGAGTTGTACTTCTTGATAGAAAGCTCAGCAGCGGCGGACTAAGGTAAGATCACCTAGCTTACCGGCTAATTTGTTTACCTGCAGCTGCCATAGCAACACGTGGAGCACACGAAGAAGGCTGTTACAGATATGGCCACATTCAGAGGCCCTGACGATTATGAACAATTCCTTTTTACCAACAAAACATACCTGTACGAGGCAGAGTGCACAGAGTTGAGCGAGATGGATACTCAAAGGGCTGAATGAGAGAGAGCGTCTGTAGAGACAGTCTCCACTGAACCTCCAGGACAGAAGAACCGGAGACTGGCGGTGCCACGTCGTTCGTTTGTAATCCATTGATTGATTGAACTGTAGAAGGACTAGCGCCAACAAGTGTCTCTCGATTCTCTGTTGAGGTGTGTTGGTTACATCCCAACTAATGCTGCGTTCTATTGAATGTCGGAAGTCGGTAAATCCGAGTCAGTTCTCCCGACATCTGATGTAAATGCGTTTCATTGCAACAGTCGGGAAAATGCGTATGCCCGAGAAAGTTTAATGTTTATTTTGTTAGCTTATGTAGTTAACGTCGCTAACGTCGCTAACGCTATCTCCTACTAATATATAGTGTCTGTTAGCTAACGTAAGCTATCGGCGTCTGTTATGGCAGTTCGAACACCGAGTTGATTGGCCGTTCCTTTGCACTTTCCCGAGGTGGAGGTCGGTTTTCTCTGAGTTCTGAGCACAACAGAAAGCAGCATAACTAGAGCAAAGTAAAATTCCGCTGCTGCTGCTGAGAAAATCGTCCCTCAACATGCAACGATTCATGCGATTTAAGGTTAGTTTTATTTCAAACATTATTCTATCAACACAGACATTCACATCGACAATCTGGAGTAATAACAGATTTGCATCGGGTGCTTTGTGGAGTGGGAAAGACTGTTTTCAGTGGCAGGCTAACAACGTCCATAGAGATCCACTAGCCTAGCATCAACTACAACTGCAAATATGAATGTCCCTTTAAGCTTCTGTGGAGTTTTGCATATTCACACTTCCATCCACGTGTAATTTTTAGCTTTACGAAAACCCTCCAAGATTTGTTCCACTGGTGACAGATTACGCATGTCAATACCGCTCGGGACCCATGTATCATTTCACAGCGTCTTAAAGAACAACATAGTAGGAACGCACGCGTATAGAAATGTGAAATACAGCCACGAACTCCGACTAAAAATACCCCAAAACCAACACGGGTCCGGGGTGTTTACGCTGTGATAGGTCTGTGAGTGAGCTGAAGCATGCTGCTGGAGAGGAGTTTCCATGCGCTGTTATGACTTCTCCAAAGACTTCATCAATGTCAGCTTAGCCCTATTACCACATTTCATCCGTCGGAATCAGAGCCAAGAAAATGTCAAAGCCTTAAAACTCCCCCGAAAAACCTGAGTGTAATTCCCATATCTACCATGTAAGAATTACCACGTTCTAAATCACTGCATGCGATACCAGCGTTCTTACCTGGTTGGTGTTTTTATGCAGTGGAAGAGTTTAACTGCAAGTAAATGGTGCGTGTCTAAACCTCCTGCGTATTGGAATGTCAGGTTGATTAGTTGGATATATTCAACTTTATTGATCCGCAAGGGGAATTATTTTGACGCACAGGCCGCATCTCATTTCTCCTTCCTCGCTTCCTGCTCGAATCGGCAGGAAATGGGTGAGGAAGTCCCGCCCACAGAGGAGACACTTTGAGAAGAGAGGATTTAAACTCCTCACTGAGACCAATAAAGTTTGATTATTTTATCTGATGTTTACTCCGTCCTTCCGTGGTTTTCTTCGGGACTCCACTTGATATGACGCATTTGATCGACAGCTGGAAAATGGAGGATCGAGAAGAAGAAGAAGAAGAAGAAGAAGAAAAAGAAAAAGAAAAAGAAAAAGAAGAAGAAGAAAAAGAAAAAGAAAAAGAAAAAGAAAAAGAAAAAGAAGAAGAAGAAGAAGAAGAAGAAGAAGAAGAAGAAGAAAAAGAAGAAAAAGAAGAAGAAGAAGAAGAAGAAGAAGAAGAAGAAGAAGAAGAAGAAGAAGAAGAAGAAAAAGAAGAAAAAGAAGAAAAAGAAGAAAAAGAAGAAAAAGAAGAAAAAGAAGAAAAAGAAGAAAAAGAAGAAGAAGAAGAAGAAGAAGAAGAAGAAGAAGAAGAAGAAGAAGAAGAAGAAGAAGAAGAAGAAAAAGAAGAAAAAGAAGAAAAAGAAGAAGAAACAGAAGAAGAAACAGAAACAGAAACAGAAACAGAAACGTGACCAGGAGCTCACGCATTACAATAAATAATAACAAAGACCAAACATATACTGTATTTTCTGGACTATAAGTTGCATTTTTCATGGTTTGGGTGGTCCTGCGACTTATACTCAGGTGCAACTTGCAGCCAAAAACGGTAATCGAGCGAGAAACTTGTGATGGACTGGTGAAAGGCAAGGGATTCTCGAACTGCAATGAAGAAAACGAACAAAGCTAACCGCCGGCTAAAACCTCGATGGCCACAGCTAGAGGTTCACAAACGGGTGCTTGAACAAAGTGTTACCGGGAGAGGCTCGTCGACGGTGCCATTAAGTCTCCACGTTTAGGTCCACGCCAAAGACATGAATATGAAGGACTTTGAGGTAGGACCAACACTTCTATCAGAGCACAAATGATGTCCCAAAAACTGCAGCAGACGTCCAAGCCGAGGCCGATAGTTTGAAGTGTTGAGATGTCTGTTCTTGGTCTCTGATTTTATAAAATACAGTAGGAAAAGTAGCAATGGGCCAGTGTCAAATAAGGCATAAGTGGTGTGTATATTCTGTATATGTACAAGTAAACTAAAACTGTACAGCTGGTGGGTAGGCAGGTTCTTCCAAGACTGGATCAGTGCATAATGCTGTTGTGTCTTTGGGCAAAACACGTCCCCATTTGTCCTATGTCGAATGAGAGCTGAGAGAGACTGGTGGTAGTCGCAGATTGTCGGTTTGTAATATTGTTGACGAATTGAGTGTCACTAGTTCTACCATTTGACCGAAAAATTATTCTGTCTTTGTGTTTGGACTGAACAGGAAGGAGTTGCTATTATTTTTCACATCTGTCAATCTTATAGTTTATTTTTTACTATTTAAGGCACTTTACCTGATTTTTACTGTCATAAAATGTGAGAAAAAAATAACTAGCTCATTTTTAACTGTTTGCAGCTGTCCAAAGTTAAAGATAAGATAAGATATCCTTTATTTGTCCCACAATGGGAAAATTTCAGTGTTGCAACGCATAGTTAAGAGAACAGTAAGAAAACAATAGCAGCAATAGAAGTACAGAACTACTTAAAAATAGACAAACTATAAAAAATAAGGATTATAGAATAAAATTCTATATACAATAAATTGCTATCTGAATACATCACAACAACTAACATGCTAACAGTGAACATCCTGATACAATAAATCATTTCTTATAAAATATATCTGTACTGACACTGCAAGACAAATTTTAAGGGTCCTGAGCTTTAAGCCAGGTTAGAATGTTGTTACTTCGTCAAAAACACAGTGGAGCACTTCCTGTATTACCACATGACATCACAAGGTGGAACAGTGTTTTCTGTTTGCCTTAATATGTAGCTTTTGTGTGTTAAACATGTGTGAATGAAACAAAAACACAACTCCAGATATTATAAGGAAACAACATTATAACATATCAGAAACAATATAATATGGGCCCTTGAAATAAAAGGCTACTGTTCACTTCAATACAACAGCCCCTCGAGGTCTTATTCTGCTGGAACATTTTGCAAAAACATGCGTTGGTGACTTAAAGAATCACACAGCACTGCAAATTTCATAAAACTAAACACGATTTATTCTCTTAAATCTAGACAAACACCTTATGTATCCTGTTTTAAGGGATATAAACTAAATAACTGCCAAATATGTAAGATTATTAAGCTTCTTTCAAGGAAAACATTACTTTTTTCTGATTTAGTTTTTATGTCTATAAACTAGTTAGAATGCACAAAACAAGCAACAAGCAAAACAAGCAAAATAAAAGTGTTTTATGGATGTAAATCAGTCGATCTTGGAGTGAAATTGTACAATATCTCTGTACCTTCTGTTCCTCAGATGGAAAGATGAAAAGATTTAAGAGTTTTAGGAGTGCTACAATTTGTCAATATGTTACCAAGTGGTAATTAGTCTTAAAATAAGGAAATAAAACCTTTCATTAATATTCATGAACTAAAATCAAGAATAAAACAGTCAGTAACAAGCATTTTCTAGTTTTAAGATTTTTCATCTTAATTTATTCTTAGAATTAATGTTTTATGCTTTATTTTAGATCACTTAAAAATTAGATTATTGCTTAGAATAAGTGATTTTATTATTTTGAGATTTATGAAGGCCTGGACATATTTTCTTATTTTAAGATTTCCTGATAAGTAAATTTCACTTCCTGCACTGGCTGATCATTTCACTTGTTTCTAGAGCATTTTACCTTAAAACAAGTGTATTTTTCTAGTTTTAAGGAGGGGTATTTTTGCTCTGTGTAATAGAGAGAATGAAGGTACGACAGAATGCAGTGCAATATACAGCACAGCTTTTATCAATGACAGATATTGAATGATTGATTCTAATAGACTTTGTTTCCATGCGAAAAGTCAAGTTTTTACTATAGAAATGGCCCAACATATTATTACACTTCATCAGTAGGACAAAACCCACCATTACACACATTTTTACCTCTCCAGACGATTACTTTTGAGTTTGAATCACTCTGAGATTCACTTTTCCAGCTTGGTAATTGTGCAAATGGATTACACAAGCCCTTTCAAAAGCCTTCACTCGAAAACACAGATCTTAACATCACATTTTCTTACAATTTTGTGCTGCAGCTAAAAGTAGCACGTTACCTTTGCTGACTTTATCCAAAGAGCCTGTGAGTTATTGCTTATACCGATGGCTCTAATGAAGTTTGAAGTCTGTAATTTCCCTCTTTCACTGTAAAGTCTATTGATAGTCATCTTTAAACAAACATTTCCAACTAATGCATTAGTTTTACTGCCTGCTCCAAAAATACCAATATTAGTACTGAGCTGCCTTCAGTCCTGTATTCTTCTCGACTGTTTTCTTCTCCAATAAATACAAGAGGCTCCCATATATTCTTTGGCACGGTTCCTTCTCCGAGCCAGTGTCAGCCCGAAAATTTATGCGATGGGCCAATTGCAGATGAGGGGCAGCAATTAAAAGCCCCGTTTGGGTCTCGTGGCAGTGCGGCGCCAAGCTACCTGAGCAAGCATGGATTTACTACCTGAGGTCAAAGGTCAAGGCTACACAAAGGTGAAATACACAATCAAAACGGTTCAGTTCAATTCAAGTTTATTTCTATAGCACATTTAAAACTTCAGTGGACCAAAGTGCTTCACGTAAAAGTGAACAAAGACAGAACAAACATAAACACACAGTATACGGGTCAATGACGTATAAGGATTTTCAACAGGCACATTTTAAACTATAAAAAATATTAGTTTCTATTGAACTTTTTCAAATATTTACAGTGTCAGGTGCATGAATCTGTGTTTAACATTTATATGAAGCATTTTTAGTGTAAAATGTCATGTGGTGCGACCGAGAATAACCTGAAAATTGTTTTATTTTCTAAAACATGGTTGGGATATTAATCTAAGTTCTGAGTAATATGAAGTGTAAAGAAACAAATTGTTGTCATTTCTTTAGATTTTTAATGCATATTGATATTTTCTTTTGCTCCAATATGACAGTCACCTGCTTGTGTTTAATGAACAAACTACTGCCCTGGAAAATGCATCAAATGAAGAAAAATGCCTAAAGAACCATTCACCCAAGTCGACTTTGTCTGTTATTAAACTCCATCCATAGAATTCCTGCTGTTATTAGTCGCACCACATGATGCACGGTCGCACCACATGATATTTTAACACTTTAAGTACAAAAAACATGCAGAATAACTCATGATTTCTGAAAAAAATAATTTGTGTCCATGGAGGTCAGAGGTACTACAGAAATGTGGGGAATTATTATGAAATTTGAACCTTTTTAACTGAGGAAATTGCAATTGGACTGAAAATTTAGGAGACATGTCATTGACCCATATACAGATAACACAATACATGTGAAAACTATAATAAAAACCAAGATTAGCGAGTATTAAATGGCAGGGAAAAGTGGTGAGTTTTCAGTCTGGTCTTAAACTGTGTTACAGACTGAGAGGATTTGACAGGAAGAGGAAGGTTGTTCCATAGTCTGGGAGCTGCCACAGAAAAGCATGTGTCTCCTCTTGTCCTGAGCCTAGTTTTGAGCACGACCAACAGGAGCAGGTCGGCTGATCTCAGGGCTCTGGGTGGCGTGTGGGGCTCCAGTAATTCCCTCAAATCGACTGGACCTATACAGTGTAAACATTTAATAGCATTTTAAATTGCACCCAATAGAAGACAAGGAGCCAGTGCAGGTCTCACAGCTCAGGTGTGATGTGTTCACGTCTCTTGGTATTGGTCAGCAGACGAGCTGCAGCGTTCTGGACATGTTGTAAATGCTGCAGGAGCCCTGGTCCAGCCCAAAGAATACTTACAAAGAATTGCAATAGTCCAGACGCGATGTAACAAATGCATGGATCGATTTTTCTAAATAATAATAATACATTTTATTTATTAGGCGCCTTTCTGGACACCCAAGGTCGCCTTACAACAACATAAACAAATTAAGTATGATTAAAACATACAGTTAAAGGCCACAGTTAAAGTGGGGCAGTATTTACCGTATTTTTCGGTCTATAAGTCACATAGGAGTTGCACCAGCCAAAAAAAAATGCAATATGAAGAAAAAAACATGTATAAGTCGCATCGGACTATAAGGGGGAAATTTATTTTATGAAATCAGAGACCAAGAACCGACATTTGATCTTGAAAGGTCGAGCTATAAGAAGAAAACAACCCAATAGAGAAGAATCCGTGTATCATTTGTTAATTCGTTTTTCAATATAGAACCAAAAATAAGAAAATGAAAAAGCTCTTTTCTTTATTATTTGTCTCTAAAACCAAAATGAAAAACAGATAATGATTTGTTTTTGTTGTTTTTTTCATTTTTGATTCATATATAGGATATATTTGGTCTTTGGGCTGTCAGTGTGAAAAATGTTATATATAAGTCACAGGACAACCCAAACCCTGAAAAAGTGTGACTTATAGTCCGAAAAATACGGTCATTGATTGATTTTATTTAGTGTGGCATAAAATCCGCCTGTGGGAGGTTAGGGCTTTATTTTTAGCAAGGAGCCTCAACTGAACGAAGCTGGACTTTATCACAGAGCGAATGTGCTTGTCCAGTTTGGACACAGAGTCCACAAGCAGCCCTGAAATGCCCAATCTCGACCAAACAAAAGATAAAATGTAGATGTTAACTTGAAAACTACCGCTCACAAGGTGGAACAGAGCATTTTGAACTTTGGAGATGTGGACAGACTAATAACGCAGGATTATTTAAACATGTGTGAATAAAACAAAACACAACTCCAGGTCTGTTTTTGAGGACGTAACATCATTCTAACATGATTTAAAGCTCACAAATGTTAATTTTGAGTAATATAAGATCTTTAAAGTAAACAGATGTAGACCTACTTGCATTTTTTTGGTTTCTTTATTTGTTTTTTGTGGTTTACTAAAACTTTTTCTTGTCTGCGAATCCAGAAGTGCACTGTTAGCATTACTGTGACAGCAAAACTCACGTCTGGTCTCTGGAATTTGTGAAATAAACCACAGTAATCATAGTGAATAAATAGCATGTTCTGAATGCATAAAACAAGTGAGAATTAACTCGGGACTGCTGCAAACTGCTTCAAAAGAACTAGTTGAGTTTTTAAGACAAAAATCTGGGACAGCACTTTTACGGAGCCTCCGACAGTTTCAGAATTGCACTGTTGGAATAAAGAACTCAATATTCGTACACAGAAAAAAACGGCGCTTACTTGAGGGCAAGCAGCTCTGAGTAATCTTCTCAGCGGGGACAGAAGTGAAAGACCGTGAAATGGAGTGCAAATTAGATCTAAATTCAGTAAAGTTTGAATGTGATCCACACTCCTAAATTTGGTAACCTCATTTACACATTCATACAGAAATAATCAAATGCTCGGTTCATATCTGGACATTTTTGTCGGAGGTAGTTTAATAAGATTTTCGTGGAAGTTAGAATTGTAACTACGTTTTGGGTCAGGGTTCCTCCACCATAGAGATGTTCCACAGTATGGCATTAAACACGTGACTTTCACACTTAAAGGGGCTGTTAATTTCATAAACTGTGTCCCCAGAAAACATGTTCAGATTAAATCAAATTAAATATATTTTTTTTGCTGGCAACAACTTTAATGCTGGTTTATTCTTAATTTTAAAAAAGTTACAATTTGGTGTTTTGGTTCTCTGTGCGGTTATTCAACCACAAAGTCTCTCAGTTGGGTTGGGTTTCCATTAGGGATGTAACAATAACCAAAATCTGGTGATATCGTATCGTCAAAGGTCTCACAATAATATCATGGACCATCACAATATATCGAATCCCGAGTCTCTTTGCTTAAATGAACAGTTCTGATGCAGAAATAGCTAAAAAAAACAGAGGGAACTACATAGACCATGATCCTTTGCTCCGTTTCAGTGCAGACAACATGAAGAAATAACTGTTCTAAGCACTTTTACATCTTCATTCTTTGGATTAAGTCTTGTGAAGGCGTTTTTAGAGGAAAAAGTAGCATATTGTACAGTGAGATCGTGAAAATATCGTACAGAGAGATTTGGATTTGGCAATAAATGTTGCACCAAATGACTGGTCAAAGCGTTTTATAATGTCAGTCTTGTTATTATGTAGAATATCGTAATATCTTGAGCCTCCCCACCACGATATCGCAATAAATATCGTACTGTGACTTTCATACCGTGATGATATCGTACCGTGAGACTTGGATATTGTTACGGCCCTAGTTTCAACTTAAATCTAAAAATGCTTCTATCCAATTTGCATCTTTCATGAATCAGTGCTATTGCAGCCTTTGGAGCTAAGACAGTGAATTCTGGAGTTTCTTTCACATGAAACGTGGCGTGTCCATATACTGAGAAGGAAAACACGTGTTTAATAATAATCATAAAAATAATAATCATCCATTTTATTTATTAAGCGCCTTTCTGGGCACCCATGGTCTCCTTACAACAACATAAACAAATTAAGTATGATTTAAACATACAGTTAAAAGCTACAGTTAAAGTGGAACAGTATTTAATTGATTGATTGTATTTAGTATTATATTTAGCATTGTATTTTATTAGTATTTAATATTTAGTAATGTATTAGACAGTATTTGAAGTGACTGATTATACTGTATTGTCTTCTATATGCAGGATAAGACACATTGCAGGCTACATACAGTTCCTTTAAAGCAGATTTATAATGCAAAACCAACTTTTCCGAGCTTTTAACATTGTAGTTGTTTCCCCTTCTCATTTACCCCCTCGGAATTGTATTTAGTGATTCATGCATGTTTGAGCGATCTTAAATCACTTAGTTTCAAGACGCCATTTTGAGAACGGAGTTGCTTCTTTTATTAAGTTGCTTTAGATGATTAAAATGCGCAAATTATAACATAATGGCTCACGCTTGTCATAGATTATAACTAAACAGCAGGCTCAAGACAAAAAAAAAAGACTCTTTAAATAAATTTTCATCTAAGAATTCGCAATGGCTATGAGTCAGTGTTGCATCTGTTTGTCGTCTGTGCGCCAGTGTTGTTCATTATTCAGCCGGACTTTTCTACAGTTTACAGCACTGAACAGTCATTGATTACTGGAAGTTGCAATAGTGAAAACCACAACAGCAGCAGTGCAATGCCTTTGTGCTTGGGCATGTTTGTTTTCACGTTTAAGTACATTCCCCCCACACTTTATTTGACAACGTGCTCTGATCCCTTTATCTCTTTATTACAGTAACGGATTCTTCCCATGTGACTTCATATCCCAAAAATGTAATAAAACAAACTTCCACTGAACCCTCTCCAACGCACCTGCTTTCACCGCAAAGACGCATGCAAAACAACAGACAGACCTTAATCAAACAGATGCCACGGTTTATATCCCGAAATGATAACTTGGCAGAGAATTCGTTCATCACAATAGTTGAAAATCAATTTTGGTGGAAGTCAAAAGCTTTTTAAAGATTTCGCCTTGACGCGTTGCAGATTACGCATGTGGCTCTTAACACGACTTCGCTTAGGTGTTACCACATGACATGGCAACGCCGCAGACTGACCTGGAGCCTATCCAAGTGAAACAATCTGTGGTTTGAGCCGTTCAGAGGCCATATTATGCGTTGCTAAAGCCAAAAGCGCTGGACATTAGCCGCAGTGTAAGCGTTGCCCCGGAGACGGCTTTGGGCCCCTCGGAGATTAAAACTTGCAAAAATAATAACTCGATGTTAAGTGGATAATCATATGCAAATTGTCTAGACGTTCAGTGTGCTGTTGAGGTCACGCAAAACTTTAACGTTGGGTTTATTTGTTCCAGGAATTGGAGGAGTTGTGTTGGTACTTAAAGCAAAGGTGGGGAATTAGTTAAGGAAGTCTTTAGTATTAAGAGATAAACAATCCCCAAATGTCCTTAGATAATTATTTACCTCCATAGTTTTCTTTATTTACTGCAGTTGGTGTTCACTTCCTGGAAACCGTCTGACCTCGCAGTATTAGGATTCGTTTGCTTGATGGTAGGCGGATACTTTTTTTTATTGAACCAACACACCACTTCACTGATTGGTTGGTGCGCCAACTACAACTTCTGGGGTTTTTGTGAACCATATAGTCTCCTGTGATCCCTGACCTAGTTGCTGGAGAGAAATGAAATTGACCTGAGGCACTAGGTGGCGCCAGCCTGGCCAGTTGCCCTGAGCCCCAAGTCAGGATGCTGGTCAAAGTTTTGAGCTGGAGTAGTACTTTTGTATGGTTTAACATACAAAACTAAAATATTACCTGATCAACTAAAGCTCTGAACAGAGTGGTCTGCTCAACCTCCAGGGCAGAAGGTGTGGAACTCCTGGACCTTGAGGACATTTCCATTAAAAGACTTGTTTCTCAGGCGTTATTGATCATTAACGACCTGTCTCATCCTGCCAGAGACATTTTTGAACTCCTTCCCTCTGGGAGGAGATATCGCACTATAAAATGCACTACATCCCGCCATAGTAGAAGTTTTTTCCCACAGGCAGTGATGACCTTAAATAATGCACCTTAAATTCACAGAGCACTTTAGCTTTACACAGGCACTTTATGTGGCAATTTAAATGCCTGTAATTCATGAATTATAACTGTCTTGCATTTGTGATTTTTTTTATGCGGCCTGGGTTTTCATGTTCATGTGTTGTGTGAATGGATGAATGTTTGCTGTGCACTGTGAGTTGCTTGCACCTTTTATTCCAATGTGTTTTTTTTTAAATACTGCAAATGGCAAATAAACTGAAACTGAACGATAACCAGGTGCTTTGTCAAAAGGATCTGGAATCAGAATCAGAAAGGTTTTATTGCCAGATGAATGAGCAGGTTCACAACATTAGGAAATTGCTTTGGTATTTGGAGCGGCATGTAGTCAAACACAGCAGTGTCATTCCCCGATTTCACAGGGCGTGACTGACAAACGGATTATTATTTATCTCAGGTAAAAGATGTATTTCATTCTGAATGTTATGAGAATTTTGGAGAGACGTTTTTCCATTTGAGAGACACATGCTTTAAATTAGCAGCTGTGGTTAGGACAGAGGATTTTCACCCTCTTTTGTCCTCTTCCAGTTCCCTCTGGATTCAAACACAATGTAGAAGGGACTGGCTGGTCGGGCAAATGAAAATACAACAGCCACATCATCTCGAGAATGTCTGATGTCGTCCATTCTCTGAGGCTACGTGTCGGGTCTGGTCAGTGCTTGGATGGGAGACCCCTGCGTGAAGTTGGCTCCATCAAACGCAAACCTACACAAAAAACTATGTCAATCGTTCGTGCTTCGTTTGTGCTGCAAAAAGTTTCATTTGTGCGATTCTGGTTCTTAAGATATTTGCAGTTTTATTTTCGGCCAATGACGTCATCCAGCCCCTCAAAATGTTAAATAGAGCTCAAAACAGGAAGAAAATTATAGAAAACATTTGTGTTTCATTTGTGCTGTTTTTTGCTGTGACAATTTTCATTTGCGCGAGTTTATTTTTAAAATTATTCTAGGAGGTTCACACACTTTCCAATAGGAAAAGTCCCAAATTTTAGCTCCCAACTCCTTATAGATTTGTCATTAAAAAAATATATTGTCAACTACCCCCTGACCTGTTTTTAGCAGAGTTTTCCGAGGAGCCACTTTCTGAACGGGGGCATTCGGAGATTTGGCATCGAATGACCCAAAAGCAATTAAAGTGTGATTAGTCTTATTTTCTTTATCGTGTTCTCTCCCCTTCCCTTCAGAGCGCTATCACAACACATTCATCAGGTTTGTGAAGGTGTAATGTATTGTTTTGTATCCTGCTTTTGTATATTTATGAAATACGACCAGTAGTGCCTGGATAGTGAGCTAGAAAGCTTCAACCACTCGATTTTGCATAATACTCCCTGTTTAACCATGTTTTAAGTGCACTGTGAGAGAATTGCAGCTCTAAATGTTTTTTTCTTGTCCGGTTTTCTGCCCGTAACCACCAGTTCTAATCATGTGTTGACTGAAACACACCACAGTACGCACACAAAGTAAATCTGCATGTTCTCCATCACACGGAGGCTGGCCCATTCGTGCATGTTGACAACTTTTGGTCAACGCTCCGTGCCAAGTTATTGTTGTAGCAGGTAAAAACAGCAGCCTTCACGGTCAATAGCAGGAAGTTGAATCCTTGCCGAGGTCCATTTCAACGCAGGAAGTTCTATTAGACTCATAAATGTATCGAGGTAGATGTCAGCACAATATTTGCTGGATCAGATAGGTCAGACGATGCAATTTTCTGCAAGCCAAGGCAGACACAGCGCTCCAAGAAGTTAACGCAGAGTGACAGTTCTGTATGTTTTATATGATGTGTTTGAGATACTGTAAAATCCACTGTTCTGTGTTTAATGCGCTCAAAAGCAGGAAAAGTCAGGCCAAAAGAACAAGAGCCAAAAGGAGTTGTGATATACTGTCTGGTCTATATGCTGTAATATAGCCCGAGAGTGAAATGTGCTTTTGTGCTCAACATGCATTAGGTGGATGAGGTGATACGCAATGGACACAACCTCAGCTGAAATGATAACGGTAAAAAACTATGTACGAGAATTTAGTTATTAAAGCTTCAACTTCTCAATCTTTTATTTTTTTTCTTGCAGTACAGATAATAATAAGACCGTAGAAGTATAATAAAATCTGGAAGATGAATCCAAGATGGCGCCGTATTGTTTTCAATGGTCTGTGCTCATTGGCGCATGACCCCAAAAAAGTTTATTTACGCAGCCCAACGCAGCCCAACGCGTGATGTCAGAAACGCAGTTCAGACCAAACAGAGCGTGAGCTGCTAGGGCGGAGCTAGCGTGGGGCTAGGCTAACTCTTACAAAGCTGATTTTTAGGCGCTTTGACGACTTAAAACATTTTTAAAGTTAATATTGTGAAAATACAGAAGAATCCCTACAAAATCCGACCTTTATGAAAGCTGTGGATGCCCTGTCAACCGAACACGGGCAGGTTGATTTCACAAAAAATGCTCTATGCTTCTATTGGAGATTTTTTTCAAGTTGCGGATATACATCACACATCAATCCGGGGTTACGGATAGAGGGGCCGTACCTTATCGAGCTCTTATTATACATCCATGAATAAGACCCCTGCAATAAAATAAATGCGTTATGGAAAAGTTTAAAGCAAAATAAAGTAACTTTCAGCGATAGACCTCCTCCTTATGACAATACAATGTCAGGGAACAGACTCAAACATGTTTCCCCTTCTCCGTCTCTTCCTTTTTTTATTAAAATAAAGCTGTATAATTACATAAAAAACCATAATGTTGCCAGGGTTCCCAGGAGAGCTCTCTTCGGGTCGAGTCCGCCATATTGCAAGGCCGGCGAAACAGCAAAAAAAGAGAAAACAGATGCTTCAAACAGCCCCAAAATGCGTATTTAACCATCACAGGGCCAATAATGTTTAATGAAGTGAAAATGTTACTGCTTTAATTACAAACTGTGGGACATTCCAGGCTCTCCAAAAGAAAAAAAAATCATAGAGCATGTAATAATAAAACATGAAGCTGCCTGAA
Source organism: Odontamblyopus lacepedii (assembly GCA_034769755.1). Taxonomy (NCBI): domain Eukaryota; kingdom Metazoa; phylum Chordata; class Actinopteri; order Gobiiformes; family Gobiidae; genus Odontamblyopus; species Odontamblyopus lacepedii. The sequence goes on from CM068355.1 coordinate 9,837,593, forward strand.
GAACTCAGGTCTGTTGATTAATTTGGATTACATTAGATTTATTTATTTATTGTCATTGTCAGGTAGAAAAACACAGTTTAGCCGCCATAAGTAACATATATTCATGAGGTGAATTAGGTAGACGGTGTTATTGCTATGACAGCTTCTGGATAAAGGTGTTTTTCTAGTGGTTTTTCTCGTAAACATGAGAATTCACGTAGGACACGAGTTCTGATGCCACACGTGCATCAGTGCCGGAGTTTGTTGTGAAACCCACTTGTTTACCAGCCGAGAGATAAGACTCCTGGGACAATCGTGACACTTCCTGAGCAGAGGTCACAGTAGTATTATTGAGGTCACTTTTCAGGATGTTTGACACTTCCTTTTTTGTTGTTGTAGCACCACTAAACATCCAACGTCTATGTGGTCTTATACTTGCTCTGATACAGCTCAAGATCATCCTAAAGCTAGTTTTAGTATCGATCGGTATCTGATTTTTTTTATACTTTTGACAATCCTAATTCTAACACATTATTTTTTCAGACCAAAGTTTATTTTCATATCTAACTACTCACTCACAGTCTTCCTCAGAGCGCTGACAAGATGTTTCTTTTATCTTCTGTAGTTCAGTTTGGTGGTTTGGTGGTGTTGGTTCGACGCCATAATTTAAAGCTAACTCATCAATGAAGACAGATCTAATGCCATACTTTGGAATATTTCTGGCAACGCGATAAGATCTCCGTGAAGACAAGCAGATGTTGGCCCCAAAAAAGTTAAATAATGGATGGGTTTTGCATAAGTGGTCCGTCTTGTGAACATCTCATGGTCTGGAAGCGCCGCATATGAGATCCATAGCTTCCAAAATGTCTTCCTTCTGTCACATCACATTGGTGCTGGAGATGTTTGCATGTGAACTCCAGCGGCAGCAGAAGGGAGTTGGCTGTCAATTAAAAACTAATTGGTGTTGTTTGCACTGAGAGACAGATGAAGCCATCTTGTTAATTGCGTTTTTATCACATCGGAGTGGTGAGGATCATTAACATCCTATACAGTTGGGAATTTTGGAACACTTTGGTTTACACTTGCTTCACACGTCCATGCAAATAGTGTATACTTCCCATATGTTTTAGACACAATTCATTTTAACGGTGCTGTACCTAATTTTTACTGTATAAATAAGAACATCTTACAGTGGTCCAAAGTAGGGTTGGGCGGTATCTAAATTTTGATATGTTAAACCTTCTCAGCATTTTACCGGGGTATACGCTATTACTGCGATTAATTAAGAATAATTTTGTAGCTCCACCTAAACCATTCAGAAACAGAATAGCAGCTTTATATTTGAAGATGAGGCACAAGTTCTGATCACACCAAACTTCACCAGCGTGTATCTCCCTCCATTTAATGATCTGGGACACGCCAAGACAAGAAAAGCGCAGAAGAGGCAGATTCAGAATAAAAAGTAAAAGGCTACAGTCCACGGCGTGTGATATTTCCCACTGCAGCATGTTGTATCTGACAGACCCGCGCTCTCTGCACTCGGAGAAGTTACCGTCTCCTCTGTGAAAGTCTGACTTCGCCCTCGAGTGGGAACTTTCTCCTCTTTTGACTCTCGGTGTTCAATAAAACGTCTCCATCGCAAACTTTTCGGCTCAACATCTCACACGAAGTGTCAGTCAGGTTTTTTTCTTCTTCTTCGCTGTGTGTGGATGGAAATCTCCGAGCGTAACGACATTTGAAGAGGAGAGAGAGCGGAGGGGAGAAAGTCGCTGATGTTTCCTGTGTCCGAAGTGACTGTGGTGGGATCTCTGGCCTGATGCGGGTAGTAGCTCCTCAACATTTGCGTCTCTCCCCTGTCATTCGGCCTGAAGCCAAAATGCTCCTAATATTATATTAGGTCCTTATGCGCTGCAGATTTTTTAATGACGGTAATGAAACTGATACCGTTGCTACTTCTTGATACCTCGGTATACTGTATTACCGTATTACTGCTCAACCCTAGTCCAAAGTTATTCTTCATTCACAAGCATTCCTGGCATCTTAATTTGAAAGCTTTGAGTTGCTGCTGTCACAATAATGCTCACAATAACTAGCATGTTAACAGCAAATCAGTGTTACTTTCTGGTTTGTGCACTATAAAATCACTGCAATCACAATACAATACAATACAATACAACAGAGTTCAGGATTGTGTCATTGCATCTCAGAGTTTTCAGTCACTAGGGTTCTGGATCACTGACAGTTTTGTTTTGTTCATGGCTCTTTTGTTTTTGCTAATGTAAGCTTATCGCTATGGATGTTTTGAACATGTTTGAAATATAATAAGATCTGAAAGAACCAAAGATGGCGTTGTATTGGTTTCAGTGGCCCGAGCTCTTTTGTTACACTGACCAGACGTCACTATTTACACGGGACAGTCCCAGTTTTGA